>JAKLTH010000072.1:7167794-8379853 GCA_025175895.1 Wurfbainia villosa | reverse complement strand
TCCCCAGTCGACTGCCAACACTGTAGCTGTGAGACAACGACTTAATCCACGTTGGACAAGTTCCAACGTGACTCTCACTAGTCGACTGCCAACATTGGCAGTTGACTACTGCGCCCTAGTCATTGCCTAGTCGACTACGGGCGATACATGCTCTAAACTCAACTTGCGCGGTCATTGCCATCCCTTAGCGATCGGCCGCCGACATCGATCATTGCTCGATGAGAAGTCATTGCGGGTAATTTCATCTCTCAAATGGTAGTCGAACTCAAGTCGACTCACGGCAGTCGAACCGGCCATAATGTCAGTCGACTGTCAACCTTAAAGATGAGGTTTTAACCCAAGTATGGTGTCCCCATACTTGCTAGACCACCCTTAGCCTAGACCTAAGCCTTCTAGTCACCTCCATCAGCCTTACGCCTCTCGGATCCCTCCAAGTCATCCATGACTTGTTCATCCATCGCGCTAGCATTCAGATGCTTCCATCAGCTATGTCATGCTAACAGTGTCTACACCGCCAAGGCACATTGGACTTACGTCACCAAGACTCCGCTTGGACTTTACGTCGCCAATATCAAATCCCTTGGACTTCTCAAATGCCAAGACTCAAGCTTGGACTTTCCCTTGCCAACCCATGTTGGACTTTCCATGCCAAGACCCATGCTTGGACTTTCCCTTGCCAACCCATGTTGGACTTTCCATGCCAAGTACTCATGACTTGGACTTTACCTTGCCAAGACCCATGCTTGGACTTTCCCATAATCACATGGTCAATCCCTAGTCAACCATCAAAGACTCCCTCGAGTCAAACTCGAGTCTGGTCGGTCTTATAAATAATCTCCCAAAGAAACATTAACTTGACATCAATGTCGAACATCGAAATATCACTCAGTCAGGCTCAGTGCGGTCGTGACTGGCGGATTGCACCAACAATCTCCCCCTTTTTGATGTTTGACAAAACAAACCTTGAGTTAGACCCCTAACTCAAATTTCCTTACCAATTATCCCAAATTGGTAATCCCAAACACTCTCCAAAACTTCTCCCCCTTTTTGACTAACATCAAAAGGTTATCTCTCCCTTGAGATCTTACAATCTCCCCCTTGATCCAAGGAGGTCAATGTCTCATGTCCCAATGAGATCTTACAATCTCCCCCTTGATCCAAAAATACCTAGGATGCCTACCATTTTCCTAGTGATAAGTCTCATATCACTCAAGAGAGGCAATCCTATACTTTCTCCCAATTTCTAAATTGGGTTTCTCAATATCCCATCAATTTTCCCAATTGATGATACTTTCTCAATAACTTCTCCCCCTTCAAGAAGAGAAACACATCCATCATCCCAAGATGGATAACTCCCCTAAAGGCTTGCTCCCCCTTGACCATTGCACCAACAATGTCTTTGGGAAGTCCCTAAGCCAATAGAAACTCTAAACCATTAAAATTAAGGCTCAAAGTTCAAACATGAACTCTCCCCACCTTAAATTTGATACATTACCCTAACACCTCTCCTAATCCATATCCAATGGATTTTCACTCTCTCTAATGCTTCCCAAAGCATATCCTAGGGTTAGGAGTGATTAGGAACCTTTACCATAGCTGAACACGGGCTAAATAACCTTGTTTTTTTCGAAATCATTTTGGCAGTCGACTACTTATAGTAATCAGTCGACTGCCACTCACATCAGTCGACTACCACCAAGGGCAGTCGACTGATAGCTGAAATTTCCGAATTTTAACTATCAGAAGTGAATTTCAGAAATTCATAAATAATTATACGTATATCGAAAAATCATGAAAATTCATACGTATAATACTTATGACCAATACAATGGGTGAAAAATGTTTGAAAAATATTTTACCCATAAAATATCAAAATTGATACAAAATCCAAAAGTGAAGAAAAAATTTCAATATTTTAGCTCACTTTGTATCAATCTCATCAATGATGATTGCTATCAAAAGATAGGCTTCACCAAGGTTTTCTAAAATGATTTTAAAATATTTTCAAAATCTTATTTTGGATTATATTCCTTGGGCTCTATGTACATGACTTGTACACATGCTCTCCCAATGATCCACTAATGAAATTAGATGAGTTATAGTCCTTCTAGATGCAAAAACTATGCACCTTGAACTCAAACCATATCCTAGCATCTCACATGTATCTAGGGTGTATAAATACACATACATGTCAATTGGATGTGAGATGTGGGTTTTGGTTCTCCTTAATCTAGGGTTTCATGCATTCTCTAAGGCAACTATACTTGATTCCCTTATAAATGGGACTCCAAGTCATGCCAAAGTCCTTAACTCAATTTTCAATACATTAAATGCATGAAATGATCATGGCATAATGATAGCAAAATTAAAGTATGGCCAATGATCATGATGTCATGGCATATGATAGAATCTAAAACACATGACATTAATCCTAACCCTTAGCATGATCATGACATATAAAAGATTAAAGATAAGTATGATGTCATGACATGTCATATGACAATCAAAACATGGCAAATAAAAAGTATAGGTATAATGATACCTAAATTTTAATATTAATTGTCATTTGATATAATTAAGTACATTTTGCCATATAAACCTAAATTCTCCCAAATGTGCCAAAAGCCCAAAGTGGCACATTAAAACCGCTAAATCTAAATTGTGTCAATTTGATCATTTTATCAAACTTCTCAATTAATATTGGCACATCCTAAAATCTTTTAGGATTAACAATCAAACCACATTCCCAAGGTAACCAAAACCTTGAAAATGACCTAAAGTTCCACCTTTACCATGGTTAGGTTAACTACACATCCAATCAAGGTTGGCACACCCTAAACTCATTTAGCGTGAATCAATCACACTCTTAGGAACCCAAAACCTATTTGAGCTCCTAGGGTTAATTAGGTATTCCTTAGGGATAACCTCCCTAGATACCTTCCTAATGACCCTCCTAGGCTTGTTAGCCTTTGTCATTTGGGTCTTACCTAGGTTGACTCTAGGGGTAACTCCCCTTGCAACCTTTTTAGTGGTCACCCTAGGTTTCCTAGAAACCCTAGCCACTAGGCACACCCTTTGGTCAACCTTAGGGATGACTTCCCTATTGACCTTGGTCTCCCTAGACCTAGTTTGTGTTCCATAATCAAATGGAACACTATGGTAAGCCACCTTAGGCTTAGGTTTGTGACCCAAACCTTGCTTGCTCTTTGATGACTTTTTCTTCTTAGGTCCTAGGTATTAACTTTGACTTTTGGACCCTTGACTTAGACCACTAGACCCTTGAACTTGATTTTGTATATTCCTAAGGGTCTTTTCTAGTTTTTCAAGCCTTGACCTCAAGGCTTGATTTTCAACCTCTAATTGCCCAATTGATTTTTGATTAAATTCTTGGGCATGGGACTTTCTAGGCATATGCCTAGTCCATTTAAGATTAAGACCTAGATGATCTTGTACCTTCCTAATTGTCTCCCTAAGTAAAATTGGTCTAGTGTTGTTTGACCTAGGTTTGTCCTTAGATAAATTATTTTTAGGGACATTAGTCCCAAATTTCTCCTTATTATCTAAGTGGATATGCTTAGCTCCTAAACAAAAGTACTTGTTCCTGTTAGCATGCTTTTCATAAATTTCAAGAGAGTTAAACTTCCTAGCATGCTTTTGTCTATTAAACCGAGAAGAATGAGCATTATTGAAATGATATACCTTAGGGTTTGCCTTAGTAGCTCCCCCTACTTGTGATGCTCCTTCTTGGGTCTTTTGCTCCCCCTAGGACATTGATTCCTATAATGTCCTTTTGAATTGCACTTGAAGCATATGATATGCTTCTTGCCTTTAGG
Source organism: Wurfbainia villosa (assembly GCA_025175895.1). Classification (NCBI taxonomy): domain Eukaryota; kingdom Viridiplantae; phylum Streptophyta; class Magnoliopsida; order Zingiberales; family Zingiberaceae; genus Wurfbainia; species Wurfbainia villosa. The sequence goes on along the minus strand of JAKLTH010000072.1, from coordinate 8,376,020 downwards.
TGTTGGGGAACCGGCGTCCTTGACTTTTGGTGCCGGTTGAGCCTTTTTTACCCTCTTTGGGCACTTACTCTTGTAGTGCCCGAATTCCCTACACTCAAAGCAAATTATATGATTTTTGTTTAAAAATGAATTGCTTGAGTTACCTAGAATGGTTGTAGGCGCCGGAGTGAATTCTTTATCTCTTCCGGAGGTGGAGTTTTGAGCTTCTTCATCTTGACCGGATGTTGAAGGCTCTTCTTGAGGTTGCTCCGGTGTAGATGGTCTCTCCTCCTCAATCTTAGAAGTGAATTCTTCTTCCACTTCTTCCACCTCTTCTTTCTCTGATTCGGAAGTTGACTCCTCACTTTCTTGTGAGGATGATGAAGCTTCCTCTTTGGTCTCCTCTTCTTCCACCGATTCAGAGGTTGATTCCTTATCAACTTCCGACTCCTCAAGCTCTTTATATGGCGATGTGCTTGCTTGAGCTTGAGAGGGTGAGCACTCCTCTTCTTGAGCCGGTGATGCATCATCATGGAGCTTGGTCAATTTCCTCCAAAGCTCCTTGGCATCCATACAATCACCTAGGCTACACAAGAAATCATTAGGAATTAAATCAAAGATAAATTTGATTACCTTCTTATTTTTCTCGAATTGTTGGAGTTGCTCCTCACTCCATCTCTTCTTCTTAAGGAAGCCACCCTTTGGTTCTTTTGGATAATCAAATCCTTCCATCAATATGGACCACTCCTCAAAATCCTTCATCATCAAGAAATCTTCAATTCTCCTCTTCCAAGAATTAAAGCCTTCTTGTCCATAAAAAGAATAGGGAATTGGGGTGTTGATATCCCATCCCAATTGTCCTTGGACTTCCATCTTTTACCCTCTAGCTTGCTCCCTTCGTTGTTAGACTTAGAAGAGCGGTCTCGCTCTGATACCACTTGTTAGGACCTGTGCACCCGCTAGAGGGGGGGGGGGGAATAGCGCGTTGCCCGTACGTAGATGGAATTTGACCGTGATCGTCTTTACAAAACTCGTTATGCGCAGCGAAATAGTAATAATAAAAGCAATAACGAAAAGATACAATCACGAACACAAAGATATAACATGGTTCAGAACCGAAACGGTTTCTACTCCACGGATTGAGCTCTAAAGAGCTCTAGTGATGCACACGCACTCACTAATCAATAAACTCCTTCTCGACAATAAGTCGGAGGTGGAGAAACCTCGTACAATGAATTACAATAGGTAATACAAAGTAAACAAGCAAATACAAGTGAAAATGTAAAGAACACTTTACAAACTAGGGTTTTTTAGCGCTTGCTTGTCGGTTGCTTGGATGAGCTTGAAGGACCCTGAAATGCACCTGCAAATCGCCTTCAAATCGCCTCACCAAATCCCCCAAAGAATTGATGATGAAATCCTCCACGAGCTCCCCTTTTTATCTTGCGTCGGGCTGGATTTCCGCCTAGCAGTCGACTACCATAAGTCCCCAGTCGACTGCCAACACTGTAGCTGTGAGACAACGGCTCAATCCACGTTGGACAAGTTCCAACGGGACTCTCACCAGTCGACTGCCAACATTGGCAGTCGGATCGCTAACGCCGTGGTCGGCCCGATCGGCTCACGGAGCATCTGTGCTCGTAACTCAAGCTGGCGATCATTGCGAGCCATTTCAGCTCTCAAACGGTAGTCGAACTCAAGTCGACTCACGGCAGTCGAATCGGCCATAATGCCAGTCAACTGCAAACCTTAAAGATGAGGTTTTAACCCAAGTATGGTGTCCCCATACTTGCTAGACCACCCTTAGCCTAGACCTAAGCCTTCTAGTCACCTCCATCAGCCTTACACCTCTCGGATCCCTCCAAGTCATCCATGACTTGTTCATCCATCGCGCTAGCCTTCAAATGCTTCAATCAGCTATGTCATGCTAACAGTGTCTACATCGCCAAGACTCTGCTTGGACATTACGCCGCCAATATCAAATCCCTTGGACTTCTCAAATGCCAATACTCAAGCTTGGACTTTCCCTTACCTACCCATGTTAAACTTTTCATGCCAAGACCCATGCTTGGACTTTCCCTTTCCAACCCATGTTGGACTTTCCATGCCAAGTACCCATGACTTGGACTTTACCTTGCCAAGATCCATGCTTGGACTTTCCCATAATCACATGGTCAATCCCTAGTCAACCATCAAAGACTCCCTCGAGTCAAACTCGAGTCTGGTCAATTATAACCTGGGTCGATTGTATAAATAATCTCCCCAAAATATTAACCGACATTAATGTCAAACATCAATGTCAAACATACTATGTCAAACATCAAAACATCACTCGAGTCAAACTCGAGTCTGGTCAATCGTGACCTGGGCCGATTGCACCAACATAATTTGCTTGTCTTGTTGTTTTCGTTGCGCTAATCTTGTTTGTAGATGAGCAAATACCGTTATCCATCGATTGAGGGCTATTCACCCCCTCTAGCCGACCACCACAACTACACATCGATCCTACAAGTGGTATCATAGCCAAGTCATTTGTTGAGGACTAACCGCCGCAACAAACACTTCATTCAAGAATGGCCGGCTCCAATATTCACCCACCGAAATTCGAAGGCGAATTCTCTTGGTGGAAAAAGAGAATGGAGGTATTTTTTGAGACTGATTTTGAAATTCTTTTAATCATGGAAAATGATTTTGAATTGCCTAGGAATGAAAATGAGGAGCCATTGGAAAAATCAAGGTGGGGCAAGAGGCAAAGAGAAGAATACTTGGCAAATTCAAAGGCCAAGCACCACCTCTACAATGTACTCCCCCAACAAGAAGTCAATAGGATAGGGGAGTGTGCTAGCGCAAAGGAGATGTGGGAGAAGCTAGTAGAGCTTCATGAAGGTACCTCGGAGGCTAAACTTGCAAGAAGATATCTCCTCCGCTCCCAATTATCCAACATAAAATTAGAAAAGGGAGAAAAGGTAACTTCATTGCATTCTAGGTTTAAAGAGATTTTAATTGGGCTAACAAGTGTAGGTGAAAAGCTCTCCAACTGAGATATGGTAATGAAGGCCATAGAGGCTTTTCCCTGATCATCCAAGTGGAGTTCAATGGTGGACTCATTCTATATTTCAAAGAATCTAGAGGTAAGTACTCTAGATGAATTTTTCTCCACTATGGAATTACATGAATCTAGGCTTGAAGGAGTAGTAGAAGAGCCAAGAATTCAACCATCAAGGGGAGTGGCACTATTGGCTAACAAGGGGAAGAAAAAGATGGAGATCCCCTCCTCCTCCGATGATGAAGCATCCTCATCCTCCTCCATGGATAACACGGAAGAAGTCTATATGGTAAGGAGGGTAAGGCGTGCATTAAAAGGTTTTAGATTTAACAAATCAAATGATAGGAGTAGAAGACCAAGGGGGAAGATCATTTGTTACAATTGCCAAGGAGAGGAGAGGAACACATAAGGGACAATTGTCCCCTCTTGAACAAAAGCAAGGAGGAGAAGAGAAAGAAGGAAGAAAAGAAGACGAAAAAGGGAAGCAAGAAGAAAAAGGAAGAAGAGAAGAAGGCAAAGGAAAAGGGGAAGACCAAAGCTCTCGAGGCAAGGACTTGGGATGATCCCTCCTCATCCTCTTCATCATCATCGGAAGAAGAGAATGCATTTGTCACCAACCTTGCATTGATGGCTTTTGACGACTTGGATTGCTCCTCCACCGAAAATGAAGAATCAAGCTCAAGTGGAGAGAGCTCAAGTGAAGGGGGAGCCTCCTCTACATCCTCCTCATCCGAAGAAGAGGACATGGAAACTATGGTAACTAACCTTTCACCTAGTAAAATAGTTTCTATGATTTCTAGCCTCACTAAGGACCTATTTAGAGCAAAGAAAAAGAACAAAAGCATGCTTGACCAAATTAAGGATTTAGAGCAAAAATTAGAAAAAGCATGTTTCAATGATAATGATGATGATGCATACTCACATGATAACTATATGCCATTAGATGTTAATGATGCATGCATAGAGGAAAATAGGGCTTTAAGGGAAAAGGTAGATCACTTGACCAAAGCCCTAGAAAAATTCACTATTGGCTCAAACACTTTGAACATGATTATATGGAGCCAAAGAGCAAGTTTTAACAAAAAAGGCCTAGGATATAAGGAAAATAAAAATGAAAAGGCCTATAAATGCCTAATTGCTAGGGGACAAGATAAGAAGAAGGTAATAGCTAGAAAATGGATTCCTAAGGAATTTCTAGTGAACCCCATAGGCAAGAATTTGTATTGGGTTCCAAAATCCATCTTTAAGGGTTAGAAAAACCCTAGGATAGTCAACCATATGGACTTGACCTATATCATAATTTGGTTGACTTAGGATGACGGGACAACATTTTTGAAATAGTGTTGGGTGATGATAATGTGCCCAAAAATAGATAATAATGCTTAAATCATGATATTTAATGAAATTGCTATGTATGTTTGCAATCATGATTTATGATTTTGATATTTGGCACATAATCATGAGAAATAGGGTTTAAATTAATGAATACATATATTTCATGATCATAATGTGAAATTAGTTCATATATGTCTTTGTGATCATGAGGATTGATAGGATGATACTTAACCTTGATAGAATTGCATGAAAATAATGGTTAAGTACATACAAATACCTTTAGGATACATCTCACACTCACAATAGGCTACCTTGATTGAAAACTTAGCATGAGTGAGATGTTAGGATGATACAAATGTCCACTAATGCCTATGACATTTAGATGGTCATTTAAGGTATCAAAATAGCAATAATAGACCAATCATGGGGAAGACTTATGTTTAATTCATAGACATATTGCCCAAAGATCATGGTTGGATATTTCATATGTTTTCAAAATAATTTCTTACTTTAAAATCTGTGTACTCATGTTTTGAAACAATTGGATGCAAAACTAGGTAGTAAACTTGATACTAGAATGATAAAAAAATCTAGTATTTTTTAAAGCTTTTGGATTTTTGGCAAAAACAAGAAAATCTAATGATTTTTCATGAAAAACTATTTTTCATTAATATATATACTTAAAAGAAATATGTTCTCCAAATTTCATGTTTTTTTTTGAATTTTCTAGAATTTTTAATGCATTTCTGAATTTCACCCCGAAAATTAGAAATCCTGAAATGCGATGCGATCATTAGTAGTCTAAACCGATCATTGGTGGCTAATCAGAATCGTAAAGGCTAAATTCAACTTTTAATCAATTTTTGGTATTTTCCTTCTATTAGACTTGATGTCATGAGTTTATAACTTAGTTTTAATTTTTTTGATGATGTCAAAGGGGGAGAAATAATTGTGTTTAAGTAAATTATGATAGGGGGAGAAATATGTATGGGGAGTTTCATGGATTAAGGGGGAGTTGCATGTTGCTATATCATGTTTATGTTTACATGCTTTCTTACCTTATAAATTCTATCAAATGTTTGTACATAACTTAAACGGATTGCCACACATCAAAAAGGGTAAGATTGTTAGGGCAATCTCTTGCCATGATAAGGTTTTGATGTGTGTGGCAAAGGGTTTAAGTTAGGTTGTTATTATGATTTGATATGTGCGTTGGAGTCTTACAGGACTTAGTAATTCGCACATGGAAGCCTAGGCGAGTTTCACAACTCATGACTCGGTCCTTGAGTCGATGAAGGATAGCTTTGCGGAAGCCGTGCGCTTGGAGCATCCAAGGGACCGCCGGACGAGGAGCTTGGAGTGAAGCCGGAGGAAGTAGACTTCAGGGTGAGACACGAAGGATGGCGCTGCAGAGCCGTGCGCTTGGCACATCCGAGGGACGTGGCCGGACGAAGATAACTTCGAAGGCGAGGGACTCCGAGAGATGAGAGTGAGCGAATGTAACCCGGGAAAGAGGTAGTAGCTCCTAGGTGAAACATGGGCATTTGGCTAAGTGTCGGATGAGTTTTCCTCACAACAGTCGACTGCCATGAAATGGTAGTCGACTGCTCTGAGTTGAATAGGTTCGACTAGTGTCCGACTCATGGGCATTTGGCCCAAGCAGTCGACTGCCATGGACTAGCAGTCGACTGCTGTCGACACCAGTCGACTGCCAAGGGACGACAGTCGACTGATGGCACTGTGCACGGGCACAGAATGGAGTCGAGCTCGCGGAGCACTCGACTGATGGTACATCAGTAGACTGATGGCAAGATCAGTCAACTGATGATGATTGAAATCCAACGTGGAAAGTGGCCGTTATTGGGCAACGACTATAGGACCAGTCGACTGATCGAGGCATCAGTCGACTGCTCCTGTGTCAACGGGAAGAAACCCTCTTCCTCTATAAAAAAGAAGGGGATGAGGCTTTGGGAGGCTAATGCTTCAATTCTAATCTTCTCCCAAAGTGCCATAAACGTCTTCCCACTCTTCTTACTTGCTTTTACTTCATTCTTATTGTAAGAAGAGTGATCTTGATTGTAAAGGTTACCTCCACCTAGCTTGGTGCAAAGGAGAGACCATTAGTGGATTGGTTTTAGCGGAGTGATTCACCGAGGATGAATCGGGGATCGTGGATTAGCGGCGTAGCCATGAACCACGTTATGACTTTGTGTTAGCATTGTTTATTTCCTTTGCTTTGTCTTTATTTGTTTAATTTGCTTGTCTTGTTGTTTCCGTTGCGCTAATCTTGTTTGTAGACGAGCAAATACTGTTATCCATCGATCGAGGGCTATTCACCCCCCTCTAGCCGGCCACCACAACTACACATCGATCCTACACCACTATCAGTCAGTGCCCAAGTGCTGCAGATATCACGACCCATATCTCCCACAACCAACTATCCCTCAGTGGCCGAGTGGACAGGTATGACTGATGACTCTCTCAACCACAAGGAAGACATAGTCATCAGCATGCATGTAATGAGATGATAAATCCTCCATACATCTAAGCCCTCGGCCACACTTTCTATCCCACTGAGAGTCATATACAATAGATAGACAACCCATGCTATGACCTCTAGTCCATAAATAAAACTCTACCGACGACCCACTCTACCATCCACGATAGTCATGGTCTACAGAACAATGCAAGGTCATACAATAAGACAACCAAGTCTATAGATATAACCATCATCAACTCTAGTGGTGTCACATCATGACTAATCAAAGACAACTGTACTCAACTACATGTACTTATGCATCATCTATAGATCAAATATATTTATATAATCTATAATCAACAATAGGGATGAATCGAGATTGTAAAGATAACAAATAAAGCATCTCAAAGTTCAAAGGCTAAGTATCAAGCACAAGAATAAATAAGAGTGAATTCAAGGTCAAAGGTATCAACATAAGTCTAAATTCATGCACTGGATTCAATCAAACTACCTGACCAGAATAGATATTACTCACCTGATATGTAGACCGCCAATTGTCTTCACGTTTGAAATCTGTCCCGAATCAAGGTCCTGCACACAACATAAAATACAATTAAGTTTTATTGTACATCGAATGATCAAATCGAAACATACATCAATTTTGTATTCAAATCAACTCAACGAGTATTAACTAGAGTTTCATTCACCTATCCTACATACACCCTGATATATCTCCGTGGGTATAACACACTAGAGCCCATTAGAGTCTTACACCAATTCACATCAACAACTCTACCATAGATCAACCACTTCTCGTTGCCCTTAACCATACATCCCAAATTCAACTAACTGAAAATTAATCCATAGCCAATTTAACCCACCAATCTGACAACCAATAGAACAGAACAAATCCATATCAAATCAATTATATAAACAAATCAAGCACCTCAATCTACGAATAACCATCCAAACTTACCCTGCACTTACCAATACAAATCCAATTTCCACAATCCTTGCAACCTGACACACATAAACCTTATGCAATATATATTTCGTCTTGGTTATTTTGACTCCATTGGCCATACAACAATCAATACTTATTGGCCTATGTATTTGGAACGTAAAAAATGGTTCCAGAAACCACCTGTAACTACTATCCCATGATTCTTTCAACTTCTCAATGATGGCAGAGATTTTGGATAGAGATATATGCTATAAGTTTGGTCCTTGGTACCTCTCCGCGTGTGATCTTCTTCCTAAGCGAAATACACCATCATTTCTGCGTGGAGAAAGGGCCGGAAGCACCAAAAATCTTCACGGTCAGGAACTTTTGCCAAGAGCGATGGCTGGAGGTATAATTTCGATCCTTCCGCTGCAAATTTTGATTTCTGATTACATTTGGTATCAGAGCATGCAAAATGCCTCTGCCTCGATTTTTGGCCGAATCCTTTTGCTTTTTTGGTCGAAATTTGTGTTTCTTCTCCGATCACAATTCCTCGTTCCAAATCTCAAATCTTTGCGATTGATGGAACGCCGCTGGCATGAAGTGCTGGTGACGCTCGCGGAGGGGCGAAGTCGGTCGTGGTAACGTCACTGGTGGTGGATTCGTCGTTGTTTGGATCCGTGATGTGTTATTTTCCGCAAGTGCACGGTTATCGTCAAGTAATAAAAATATCGATCCCACAGGGATTGGAACAATTATCGAATGATCGTGATACCAAGTTATCTAGTAAATCGATTGTTGGTTTAAGCAAAGAAACTGAGTAGTCAATAACAACGAATGAGAAGAACGAGCTAAAAGTCAAGAATTGAGGAAAATCTCAGGATATGGGTTTCACCACGTCAACGATTTATAAGGTGATTTAATTCTTTCCTACCGCTAGTAGAGTTGTTTTGATGGAACCTATCCTAAGGTAAATCAACGGCCCCTTTCGAGGTCTACGCTAACTGTACCTATCAAACTCAACTTACCTGTCACGGTGTTCGAGCATAGGGGATCATAATCAGCTAAGGGGACCTGTCACGAGACCCCCGCAAACCTCCCTAGTCTTGCCTCCTCCGTTACCTGGTAAAAACTGGATTTGATAGATCCATTAAGTCCATAAGAGTTTCGCTAGAGTCAAATTTCCTTTTCACGGTAGGTTTGCACACGGGACCATAATCAGCTAAGGGGACCTGTCACGAGACCCCCGCAAGCCCTCATAGATACACTACCGCTACTTGACAGGAGTTATTCCCTAGTTGATTCTGGGTTTCGGGAACTCGGGTTCACCGTTAGGTACTTCCCCTTAGCTCCTTAGGTTTATCAATAAGAATCCAAAAGAACCAGATCAAAACAAACAATGGTTCGAGTAGTATAGATTATATCATCCATCATAAATCGTCAAGGGCTACTCCCCCATCCTAAGATTACAGGACACTACTCCATAGTCTGACAAGAGTTGCTAGAGAAAGAAAATACAATACTGGATGCCATCTGCGTTCCTCTGCCGACTCCTTCTCTTTTGCTTCTTCTGTTGTCGATCCCTTTGCCGTCTTCTGTCCTCCTTTTTGACCATCCGCCGTCCCCTTTTAGGGTTAGAATATCTTCTCTTTTATAGCTTTGGCCACCTCTTGATTAAGGCAATAGATTTCCCTTTAATTGACGAAGATCTGATTGCTCGCAGAAAAGGAATGCGAATCGGCCAACACGCCCGTGCCACATGAGGCACAAGCGTGTCGGGTTTCCACAGGCGTGTTCACGGTTTGAGTAGGGGCGTGTCGCGGCACTAGGCGTGTCATTTCTTTGGATTCAACGACAGGCGTGTTGTTCTTTGACTCGGGCGTGTCGTCCGCTGGTTCTCATGACACAGGCGTGTCGATTCCCAACACGGCTGTGTTGTTTTGATACGCCTTCTCCTTTGCCCTGTTAACACAAAAGCACCCAAAAACAGTCTCTTCTTCCCAAAATATGCTAAACTTAACTGAATCATGATAAAATACATGCCTAGGATATGAAATGAGATAAAATGCACATATATAAAGTAGTGAAAACATAGCATGATTTACACACATCAATCCGGCATCGCGAAACGATGCCATGGGCATACCAAACATGTATGCGCAGCATCGTACTCGGTGTGCGGACGGCGAGTTCCGACGATGCAAGCGACTGGCTCCGGCAATGGTGCTTGGGAGGTTGGCGAGTGGCATCGGGGTCGGCTTCGTGGATTTGGGAATGGGAAGATGTCGTGGATTTGGGAATGGGAGGATGTAAAACAACGACAGAGAAAAAGTTTGTTTTAAAAAAAACAAAAATGGGAAAGAAATGGCTGCCCAATTAATTGGACCTAGGGCTCTGCACGTTTGGATTTCTTTTGGAATTGGGCTTATTAAGGTCCAATTAGATATTAGTTCAATTTTAAAGATTTGATAAAAAAATATATATCAAATTAACAGATTGAATTATTAGTAAAATTCAAAATTATTAATAACATTATTAATGTTACAATATGAAGTTTGTCAATAATTTTAAGTTTTGTTAATAATTTTTGAATTTGAATATTTCAAATAATTGATCCTAATAATTTTAATTTCAAGGAATAGCCACAGCATCCTTAGAAAATTAAATTTTATATTTAATTATAGGATCACATTGAAATATTAATTATATAAGATGTAATAAATTTTAACCTATAGGAAAATTTATTATATTTTATATGATTAATTCGAATAAAATATCAACTTTATGTTTTTGTAATTTATCCACAGGGATTAGAAATTAAGAGCATAATTTGATAATTTTATCATATTATTTTATGAATCTAATTGAATTAATACTTCGGCCCACAGGCAAGTTTTATGTCAGTAGATTCATATTTTAGACATATTTTACATTGGTAGATATGTCATGTTGTTTAATTAGCTTCAAATTTCATAACATGAGTATGGTTATTTATTTTATAGTTTGTCAGCCTGTTAATTTCTCTGATATGATATGTGATGTTCCTGAGCTTCGTGGGGATAATTATAAAATTTGGAAGGAGAGAACTCTTCTTCATTTAGGGTGCAAGGACATTGATTATGCCATAAGGAAGGATGAACCACCTCCTGAAAATATTGCTCTTTATGAAAAATGGGAGCGATCTAATCACCTCTCAATAATATTCATAAAGATCAAGATCTCAAATGGCATCAGGGGTTCTCTTGAGCATTATGACAATGTTCGTGATTTGCTAAAGGCAATCGATGATCAATTTGTGTCTTCAGACAAGGCTATTCATCAGTTCTCATCCATAAAGTTGAGTGGGATACGCGGTATACGTGACCACATTATGAGGATGAGGAACATTGCGGCTCAATTGAAGAGACTTGATTTTGAGATGTCTGACTCTTTCCTAGTGCATTACATTCTTAATACTCTACCACCTCAATATGCTCCATTTAAGATCTCTTATAACACACATAAAGAGAAATGGTCAATTAATGAACTTATGACCATGTGTGTTCAAGAGGAGGGTAGACTTGCTGTGGAAGAGGGTGAGAAGGTAAATTTGACTACATCTAGAAAGAAAAAGACATTTCAAGTCAAGGACAAGGGCAAGATTCTTGCCAAAGGGGACATTCAGAAAAGTTCCAAATGTTTCTTCTGCAAGAAGAAAGGGCATTTAAAGAAAGATTGCACCAAGTTCAAACAATGACTTGATAAGAAAGGTACTCAACTCTCTTTTGTCTGTTATGAATCTAACATGATTGATGTTACTCATGACACATGGTGGATTGACTCTGGTTCTTCAATTCATGTTACCAACTCTTTACAGGGCTTGCAAGACTTACGAAAACCAGTGGGAAGTGAGTGTTACATTTATTCTGGAAACAAAATGTCCTCACATGTGGAAGCCATTGACATTTACAAGCTTGTCTTAGATAGTGGTTTTATTTTAAATTTGGAAAATACATTTTATATTCCTGGTTTTGCTAGGAATTTAATTTCGGTTTTAAGACTTGTATCTATTGGATATTACTTTAATTTTTCAAATTCATCTTTCAGTATTTCTAATGGATCTGAAATTATTGGATGTGGTACATTGTCTGATGGTCTTTTCCATCTTAATTTAGAAAATGATTATCACTATTCTTCTATGCATGTTGGTGTTAAAAGATGTGTCATTAATGAGAGTTCCTCTAATTTGTGGCATAGGAGATTAGGTCATATCTCCATTGATAGAATTAAGAGGTTGGTACATGATGGAGTACTTAGTACTCTTGATTGGACCGACTTTAGTACTTGTATAGACTGCATTAAAGGTAAGCAGACTAACAAGTCAAAGAAAGGTGCCAAGAGGAGTTCTCAATTGTTAGAAATAATTCATATAGATATTTGTAGTCCTGATATAGAATCATACCGTAATAAGTACTTCATCTCCTTTATTGATGACTATTCTCGTTACATGTATCTCTACTTATTAAACAGTAAAAGTGAAGCACTTGATGCTTTTAAAAATTTTAAGGATGAAGTAGAGAAACAGTGTGACAAACAAATTAAGATCATAAGATCTAATAGAGGAGGAGAGTACAATAGTAGATACACTGAGAGTGGATAAGCTATCGGTCCATTTGCAAAGTTTCTTCAAGATTATGGGATTGTTGCCCAATACACTTTACCTGGTTCTCCAGATCAAAATGGTGTAGCTGAAAGAAGAAATCGAACTTTAATGGACATGGTTAGGAGCATGCTTGCTAGCTCCAAACTTCCTAGGTCCTTATGGACTGAAGCTTTAAAGACGGCGACATATATATTAAACCGAGTTCCAACCAAAGTTGTTCAAAAGACACCTTTTGAATTGTTTAAAGGTTGGAAACTGAGTTTGCGACATTTACACGTTTGGTGTTGCCCAGCCGAAGTGAGGATTTATAATCCACATGAAAGGAAGTTGGACCCGAGGACCTTAAGTGCATATTTTGTTGGTTATGCCAAAAGATCCAAGGGATATAGATTTTATTTTCCTTCTCATAGTACTAGGTTTGTGGAATCAAGAAATGGTAAATTTCTTGAAAATGATTTAATCAGTGGGAGCGATCGTTTTTAAGACCTTGGTCTTGGGAAAGGTCATCAAGATGCTCAATGCTCCACTTCAACCAGCGGACCAATTATTATAGTTCATAATGCACCTTGTGTTCATGCGCATAATGAACAACAGGTCCAAGAGGTTCCACAAACTGTTGATCCAAATCCAGTAGACCCTGAGGTTCAACAAATACCCAAAATTGTTGAACAACCTGTTGAACAACATGATCCTGCTACACAGGAGAATGTTGAAGCAACAATGAGAAGATCTACAAGGACTAAGAAATCAACAATTTCTAATGATTATGTTGTTATCTACAAGAGTGTTGTTAGGGGACGTTGACCACTAGAGGGGGGGGGGGTGAATAGCGCGTGCTAGTACCGATGATGGAATTCGATCGTGATTGCCTCTACAATTTTCGTTAGCGCAGCGAAAACAAAGATAATAAAGCAATAACGAAAATACAAACACACAAACGTAACAATATAATGTGGTTCAGAACCAAATGGTTCCTACTCCAAGGATTGTGTTCGTACGAACCCTAACGATGCCACAAACACCACTAAGCACAATAAGATCCTTCTCGACAACACGTCGGAGGTGGAGAAACCTCGTACAAGGATTACACTAAGTAATACAAAGTAAGACAAGAAAATACAACAATAATACAACAATCTATGCAAAGAAAACTTTATAAATGCTCTTTGGATTGCTTGATTTTGGTTGCCTTGGACTAGCCTAGAAGGACTGAAAGAGCACCAACTATTCCCCTTCAAATCGCCCAAGAAAACGCTAGCTTGAAACCCTCCACGAACAGCTGCTTTCAACCTGCATCGAGCTGGATTTCTGCTGATCAGTCGACTGCCATAAGTCACCAGTCGACTGATGTCACTGTTGTCATGAGATAACGAGTCGATCCACGCTAGAAAAACTCCAACAGATCTCTTGGCAGTCGACTGCCAGCCGCATAGTCGACTGCCCCAGTCGGCTATGGAGCATTCTGTGCTCGCGAATGAACTAGCAGTCGATTGCCAGAGCAATTTCATCTCTAAACCGGCAGTCGAACTCTAGTCGACTCACAGCAGTCGAACCGGCTATAATGTCAGTCGACTGCCAACCTCAAACATGAGGTTTTAACCCAAGTATGGTGCCCCCATACTTGCTAGACCACCCTTAGCCTAAACCTAAGCCTTCTAGCCACCTCCATCAGCCTCATGCCTCTCGGATCCCTCCAAGTCATCCATGACTTGTTCATCCATCGTGCTAGCCTTCAGGTGCTTTCATCGGCTATGTCATGCTAACGGTGTCTACACCGCCAATGCACATTGGACTTACACCACCAAGACTCCGCTTGGACTTTACGGCGCCAACCATTGGACTTATGCTGCCAAGACTTCACCCTTGGACATTACACCGCCAATATCAAACCCCTTGGATTTCTCAAATGCCAAGACTCAAGCTTGGACTTTCCCTTGCCAACCCATGTTGGACTTTCCATGCCAAGACCCATGCTTGGACTTCTCTTGTGCCAAGTACTCAAGACTTGGACTTTCCCAAATACCAAGTGTCCCACTTGGACTTTCCATGCCAAGTACCCATGACTTGGACTTTACCTTGCCAAGACCCATGCTTGGACTTTTCCATAATCACATGGTCAACCCTAGTCAACCATCAAAGTCTCCCTCAAGTCAAACTCGAGTCTGGTCAATTATAACCTGAGTCGATTGTATAAACAATCTCCGCAAAATATTAACCGACATCAATGTCAAACATACTATGTCAAACCACTTTGTCAAACATCAAAAAATCACTCTAGTCAAACTCGATTCTGGTCAATCATGATCTGGGCTGATTGCACCAACAATCTCCCCCTTTTTGATGTTTGACAAAACAAACCTTGAGTTAGGCCCCTAACTCAAATTCCCTTACCAATTCTCCAAATTGGTAATTTAACTTTCTCCCCCTTTTTGACATACATCAAAAAGGTCTCCTCTCCAAGGAGGTCAATGTCTCATGTCCCAATGAGATCTTACAATCTCCCTCTTGATCCAAAAATACCTAGGATGCCTACCATCTTCCTAGTGATAAGTCTCATATCACTCAAGAGAGGCAATCCTATACTCTCTCACAATTTCCAAATTGGGTTTCTCAAAATCACATCAATTTTCTCAATTGATAACATTCTCCCCTTCAATAAAAAAAACACATCCATCATCCCATGATGGATAACTCCCCCTAAAGGCTTGCTCCCCCTCGACCATTGTATCAACAATGTCCTTGGGAAGTCCCTAAGCCAATAGGAACTCTAAACCATCAAAATTAAGGTTCAAAGTTCAAACATGAACTCTTCCACCCTTAAATTTGATACTTTGACCTAACACCTCTCCAAATCTATATCCAATGGATTTTCACCCTTTATAATGCTTCTCAAAGCATATCCTAGGGTTAGGAGTTGTTAGGGACCTTTACTATGGCTGAAAATGGGCTAAACAATATTGTTTTTCCTGAAATCACTGATCGACTACTTACGATGTCGAATCATGTGCCACCAATAATCGTGATCGATAACGAAATTTCAATTTGATTATCAGAGTTGAATTTCAAAAAATCATAAATAATTCTACATATATCAAAAAATCATGAAACTTGATACATATATTACTTATAGTCAATACAATTGGTGAAAAATATTTGAAAATTATTTTACCCATAAAATATCGAAATTGATACAAAATCCAAAAGTGAAGAAAAACTTCAATGTTTTAGCTCACTTTGTATCAACCTCATCAATGATGATTGCTATCAAAAGATAAGCTTCACCAAAGTTTTCTAAATTAATTTTAAAATGTTTTCAAAATCTTATTTTGGATCATATCCCTTGGGCTCTATGTACATGACTTGTACACAAGCTTTCCCAAAGATCCATCACTTATATAAGATGAGTTTGAGTTCATCTAGATGCAAAAACTATGCACCTTGAACTTAACTCATATCCTAGCATCTCACATGTATCTAGGGTGTATAAATACACATACATGTCAATGTGATGTGAGATGTGGGTTTTGTTCTCCCTAATCTAGGGTTTCATGCATTTTCTAAGGCAACTCTACTTTATTCCCTTATACATGGAACTTCAAGTCATGTCAATTGTCCTTAACTCAATTTTAATCAAATGCATGAATGATTATGGCATTAATGA
Organism: Wurfbainia villosa; assembly: GCA_025175895.1. Taxonomy (NCBI): domain Eukaryota; kingdom Viridiplantae; phylum Streptophyta; class Magnoliopsida; order Zingiberales; family Zingiberaceae; genus Wurfbainia; species Wurfbainia villosa. Next base: position 8,359,935 of record JAKLTH010000072.1, on the reverse strand, counting down.
TGATATAAATAAGCATATGCTCATAATCATGATGTCATGGCATAATATGAAATCTAAAAACACATGACATTAATCCTTAATCCTAAAAACATGATCATGACATATAAATGCTAGAAATAAATATGATGTCATGGCATATTATATGACAAATCAAGGCATGGCAAATAAAATGTATAGGTATAATAATACCTAAATTTTAATATTAATTGCCTTTTGAGATAATTAAGTATATTTTTGCCATATTCCTATTAATCTCCCTAGTGTGCCAAAAATCCAAAATGGCACACTAAGACTCTAAACCCTAAGTTGTGTCAATTTGATTGATTTATCAAACTTCATAATTAATATTGGCACATCCTAAAAACCTTTAGGATTCAAATCAAACCACATTCCCAAGGTAACCATAACCTTGAAAATGACCTATAGTGCTACCTTTACCATGGTTAGGTTAACTACCATTCCATTTAAAGTTGGCACACCCTAACCCATTTAGCGTGAATCTATCACGCTCTTAGGAACTCAAAACCTATTTGAGCTCCTAGGGTTAATTAGATATTCCTTAGGGATAACCTCCCTAGATACCTTCCTAATGACCCTCCTAGGCTTGGTAGCCTTGGTCATTTGGGTCTTACCTATGTTGACTCTAGACTCCCCTTGCAACCTTCTTAGTGGCCATCCTAGGTTTCATTGAAACCCTAGCCACTAGGCACACACCTTGGTCAGCCTTAGGGATGACTTCCCTATTGACCTTGGTCTTCCTAGACCTAGATTTAGTTCCATAGTCAAATGGAACATTATGATAGGTTTCCTTGGGCGTAGGTTTGCCCTTGGATGAATTTAGTTTCCTAGGTCTTGATTTTTGACCATTTGACCCTAGGCTTTGACTTCTAGACACTAAATGTTAACCTCTTGACCCTTGAAATTGATTTTGTTTTTTTGCAAGGGTCTTCTCCATCTTTTCAAGCCTTGATCTCAAGACTTGATTTTCCTTTTCTAATTGCCCAATTTTTGAATTTTGATCTAAACTTTGGGCATTGTTTTTTCTAGGCATATGCCTAGTCCATTTAGGGTTGAGACCTAGATGCTCTTATACCTTTCTAATGGTTTCCCTAGGTAGGATTTGTCTAGAATTGTTTGACCTAGGGTTGTCCTTAGGTAAAATATTTCTAGGGACATTAGTCCCAAATTTCTCCTTCTTCCTAAGGTTGACTTTCTTAGCTCCTAAACAAAAGTCTCTATTCCTAGCATGCTCTTTATGATAAATTGCAAGAGAATTAAAATTTCTAGAATGCTTTTTGACATTTAAACTAGAAGATGCATTACTAAAATATACCTTAGGGTTAGCCTTAGCTCCCCCTACTTGTGATGCTTCTTCTTGGGTCTTTTTGCTCTCCCTAGGGCATTGGCTTCTATAGTGCCCCTTTTGATGACACTTGAAGCATACTACGTGCTCCTTGTTTTTGATGGTTGGGCGACCGGCTTCCTTTGATTTTTCTTGACTTTTAGGTGCCGGAGGAGTCTTCTTAACCTTCTTTGGGCACTTGCTCTTGTAGTGCCCATACTCCCTACACTCAAAACATATTATATGGATTTTATTTGAAGTTAGAGTGTTTGAGTTACCTAGGTTAATGGAGACCGGAATTGGATTTTGGGCTTCTTCATCTTGACTGAATGTCAAAGCTTCTTTTTGGTATTGCTCAGGTGTTGAGGATGGTCTCTCCTCCTCAATCCTAGAAGTGGATGCTTCTTCCACTTCTTCAACCTTTTCCGATTCGGATGTTGATTCCCTATCAACCTCAAAATCCTCAAGCTCTTTAGATGATGATGTACTTGCTTGAGCTTGAGAAGGTAAGCACTCCTCTTCTTCTTGGATTGATGATGAATTTTCATGAAGCTTGGCCAAATCTCTCCATAGCTCCTTGGCATCCATGTACTCACCTAGGCTACACAAGAAGTCATTAGGAATTAAATCAAACAAAAAATTGATTACCTTCTTGTTTTTCTCAAATCTTTGGAGTTGATCTTCACTCCATTTCTTCTTCTTGAGGAAGCCACCCTTTGGTCCTTTTGGATATTCGAATCCTTCCATTAATATGGACTATTCCTCAAAATCCTTCGTCATCAAAAAATCTTCAATTCTTCTCTTCCAAGAATTGAAGCCTTCTCGTCCATAGAAAGCATATGGGATCGGCGTGTTGATATTCCATCTTAGTTGTTCTCGGACTTCCATCTTTACCCTCTAGCGTGCTCCCTTAGTTGTTAAACTTCAAGAGTGGCCTCGCTCTAATACCACTTGTTAGTGGTCATTGACCGCTAGAGGGGTGAATAGTGCGTGCTAGTACCGATGATGGAATTTGATCGTGATTGTGTTTATAATTTTCGTTAGCGCAGCGGAAACAAAGATAATAAAGCAATAATGAAAATACAAACACACAAATGTAAGGATATAACGTGGTTCGGAATCGAACGGTTCCTACTCCACGGATTGGGTTCGTACGAACCCTAGCGATGCCACAAACACAACTAAGCACAATAAGCTCCTTCTCGACAACACGTCAGAGGTGGAGAAACCTCGTACAAGGATTACACTAAGTAATACAAAGTAAGACAAGCAAATACAACAATAATACAACAATCTATGCAAAGAAAACTTTACAAATGCTCTATGGATTGCTTGCTTTTGGTTGCCTTGGACTAGCCTTGAAGGACTGAAAGAGCACCAACTATTCCCCTTCAAATCGCCTAAGAAAACACTAGCTTGAAACCCTCCATGAATAGCTGCTTTTAACCTGCATCGGGCTGGATTTCCACCAATCAGTCGACTTCTATAAGTCACCAGTCGACTGATGCCACTGTTGTCGTGAGATAACGGGTCAATCCACGCTGGAAAAACTTCAACAGATCTCTTGGCAGTCAACTGCCAACATTAGCAGTCGACTGCCAGTCGCATAGTCGACTGCTCTAGTTGGCTATGGAGCATTCTGTGCTCGCGGCTGAACTAGCAGTCGACTGACATCCCTTGGGAGTTGACTGCTATCAATATTAGTCGACTGATCCAATGAGCAGTCAACTGCCAGAGCAATTTCATCTCTAAACCGGCAGTCGAACTCTAGTCGACTCACGACAGTCGAACCGACCATAATGTCAGTCGACTACCAACCTCAAACATAAGGTTTTAACCTAAGTATGGTGCCCCTATACTTGCTAGGCCACCCTTAGCCTAGACCTAAGCCTTCTAGCCACCTCCATCAGCCTTATGCCTCTCGGATCCCTCCAAGTCATCCATAACTTGTTCATCCATTGCGCTAGCCTTCAGGTGCTTCCATCGGCTATGTCATGCTAACGGTGTCTACACCGCCAAGGCACATTGGACTTATGCCGCCAAGACTTCGCTTGGACTTTACGCTGCCAACCATTGGACTTATGCTTCCAAAACTTCACCCTTGGACTTTACGCCACCAATATCAAACCCCTTGGACTTCTCAAATGCCAAGACTCAAACTTGGACTTTCCCTTGCCAACCCGTGTTGGACTTTCCATGCCAAGACCCATGCTTGGACTTCCCTTGTGCTAAGTACTCAAGACTTGGACTTTCCCAAATGCTAAGTGTCCCACTTGGACATTCCATGCCAAGTACCAATGACTTGGACTTTACCTTGCCAAGACCCATGCTTGGACTTTACCATAATCACTTAGTCAACCCTAGTCAACCATCAAAGTCTCCCTCGAGTCAAACTCGAGTCTGGTCAATTATAACCTGGGTCGATTGTATAAACAATCTCCCCAAAATATTAATCGACATCAATGTCAAATATCAAAGTCAAACATACTATGTCAAACCACTTTGTCAAATATCAAAACATCACTCAAACTTGAGTCTGGTCAATCATGACCTGGGCCGATTGCACCAACAAATGTGACTACAATGTTGGTGCTAAAAATGATCCCGAAACATTTTCACAAGCCATGAGTTCTAATGTTTCTGACTTATGGTACAAAGCCATGAAAGAAGAAATGGATTCTATGGCATCTAACAAAGTCTGGGATCTTGTCAAGTTGCCTAATGGTGTAAAAACCATCAGTTGTAAATGGGTCTTTAAAACTAAGAAAGACTCAAAAGGCAACATTGAGAAGTAGGGATGTATACTGAAAAGTCTATCTTTTATATGAACATCTTTATTTTTAAATAAGAATCACATGATCATTGTTTGCATTTTTATGGTGATGCAATATTGTCTAATACATTACATTGTAGATAACATGGTGTGTGGTATCACACGGGAGATCATGTTATCGGCTCCTTGTAAAGTATAAGTAAAGGCTCACAACCAAGATGGCTTTGGACAAACCATCGGAATGGTTGTAGTGTGATTTGGTATTGGTTTGTCTTGACTATAGAATCACACTAGTGCATTTTGTGTGTATTGAGCAAGACTGACTTAGAGGTAATTCGATTTATCGTTGACTACATAATCGAATCGGACCTCAGATATTATTTAGTACATGCTCTTAATCCCGATATAATAACAGACACATATACTTAGTATTCATCTCTTTGATTTACCAATGGGCAAGATTTGTAGATTAAATCGATAGGCTCGGTAAGTTGGGAGATGATATTATTTATATGGTGTGTCGTTGATTATAAGAGGAAACTATGTCCTATATATTAGGATGATGATGTCCCCTTGAGAAGCTCATAAGGTTCATCATGTAAACCCTGCAGGTGGACTTGGTCCGGCATGATGAAAAGGTTGAGTGGTACTACTCAAGGAGTTAGATGTTGATTAATTAATGGTCAGTAAATTAATTAATCGACGGACATTCGAGATCTTAAACATGGGGAGAAAATGTACAAATAATATATGGAGCCCATATTATCATATGGGGGTTGGTGAGGTAGATCAATGATGATCCTTTAGTGGATTGGATCATCATTAGTGGATCGGACTTTATGTGGGCTTGATCCATGGGTGGCCAAGATCCAACTCCTCCTTATAGTCCCTAATGTAGCCTATTAACACCTCATCAAGCTTAGATCCAATGGATAGAAACAAAATTCTAAGATCTATAGGTAGAGATTAAATCTCTAAGATTCGACGGTTGAGATTAAATCTCTAGATCCGACGGTTGAGATTAAATCCCTAGAACCAATGGAGGAGATTAATTCATGACTTATCCCTAAAAGGAGGGCAAGGGAGTTGGCGTGAACAACAATCAAGAGAGCTAGGGTTTTTGGGTGGCAAGAGATGGAATCCTAGTTGAGATAGGATTAGGGTTAGGGTTTGGAGGCTAGGGCAGCACCAAATAAGGAAGGTTTTCTCTTCTTCTTCTTCCTTCATTGGCCGGCGTCCAGCATCTTTCCAGCCCCTTTACAGCTCTTGGCCAGCTCCCAAAAGGCTCTATTCCCTTCTCCTTAGGTGGTGGAAACAAGATATAGGGCTTCCCTTGGTGTCTTGGCCGGATTCCACTACAAACTCCTCCTCCTAGTTGGCCGGCGGCAAGGATCTCTTTTGTTCCTTGTTGGTTGGTTTTAGGGAGGAGAAGAACTTTGTTTCTATTCTTCCTCTTGCTTTGGAAGAGCAAGGAAGGAAGATTTACGATCTAGGAGCTTTGACTTACGGTAGATCGTCGCCCACACGACATCCGAAAGGAGGAAGGTCATACATTAGAAGATCGAGAGGTATATCGATTCTCTAATCTTTATATGTTACATGTTTGTATTTGTTTTTCAATTATGAGCATGATATAAATCTGTATATGGCTAAATAATACTTGGATCCCGAGCATAAACACAAAAACCGATTATCCGAACATTGTCTATTCCGCGGCTACTCGTAGAATAGAGGATGGTCGCTTGAACAACTAGTTTGTTCAAGTGACCTCTCTAAACGAATAGCACGACAATGACTTGGTTATTTGGGCAATCCTTTTTGTCTAGGATTAAATTTTTTAATCCGGGGACATAGAGGGGATCGCCATGAACAAACGACCAAGGTGAAGTGGGAAGCGAAGTTTCCCCTCACGAACTCGATAAGCTAAACCCTTCAATTGGTATCAGAGCCAAGGTTTCCGGTTTTGTGTGTTTAGGATTCAGTTAATTTTTATGCACTTTTCATATATTGTATGTGCCGGATAATAGTAGGATATGCATAGTTTAACTCTTTGATTGCAGGCATAAGATCCGACTATTATGGCCATATGTGTGTATGTGATTGTATGTGTGTATTTTGTTGAATCCTCGGGGTTGACGAGGCTAGTATTTAATTTTTTATAAATTAGATACGGCATTGTTTAGCCACACTTTATTTTAGTTTACTTTCGATCTAGATTTCATGTACACTCCCTCGTGGAGTATAGGATCGATGGATGTAAATTAAAATAGGTTTTAGTCTCGACTTGGATCTCCGGATGGCTTGTACATGGCGTAGGATGAGCGGACGAGAAGGCGTTGCGACGGGAGACATATTGAAGACAAAAGCCATAATAGTTGGAAAATAATTTATTTTTCATATTTATTGCTTTTTGTTTGATATGCATGTCGTAGGCTAGGAAAATTCCTCAATTTCAAATTACTATGTGGGAGAGGGAATTTTTTAAAATTCTCACGGCCTCCATTACGATTTGACAAGTGATGTAAACAAACTTGCGCGTCGGCTCAGAGTGCCTTCCTCCATATCGGATGGGTTTATTTGTGGATCACAAGGTCAAATATGGTTATAGGGAATTATCAAGGAGCGTGTGTACTTCCCCATCGGAAGACACATAACCCGAGATAATTACCTTGGTACCGAGTAATGGTGAACACTTAAATACAAATATAAGTATCCTCCCCATCGGAGTCACTGCTTTTATTTGTAGGGACAAAGAGGAACCAACTATTAATTTTACTTGTCAAAAAGTTAGGATGACAAGATAGTAAAATTAATGGGTAAAACCTCCTCTTACAAATGTAGAATTCGTATACGTCCACACTATCGTGATATACGATATTCTCGGTGTTTTGAGGTGTTGGTTGATTTTAAAATTTTATTGTTTGAGGAAACAATAATTTTTTGAAATCTAATGTTTTGATTTATGTGATTCTTAGGTTTTCTTTCAAAATGACTTTCAACCCACTTGCTGTGATATTGAAAGAGAACAAACTTACTGGACCCAACTATATTGATTGGAAGAGGAATCTAGACATTGTCTTGACTGCTGAGGAATACAAATATGTACTCCTCGAAGAGTGCCCTCCCAAGCCTGCAGATGATTCTGAGGAAAAGGAGAGAGAGAGCTATAAGAAGTGGATCAAGGCCGATGATATGGCGCGGTGTTACATTTTGACATCTATGTAAAATGTACTACAACATCAACATCAAGCCATGTCCACTGCTTATGATATGATGCTCAATCTCAAGGAGCTTTTCGGACACCAGAATTGGGCTGCGAGGCAAGAGGCCATGAGAAACTTGATGACGACCACCATGATCGAGGGAACACCCGTGAGGGATCATGTTCTCAAGATGATGGCTCATTTGAATGAGCTGGAGGTCCTAGGAGCTGAGATCGATGGGGAAACCCAGGTCGATATCATACTCCAGTCTCTACCTAGGAGTTTTGAGCAGTTTCGCCTGAACTACAACATGAATAAGAGGTTGTATTCGTTGGCGAAACTTCTGACAAAACTCCAGGCGGCAAAGGGACTATTTCGTTAGAGTGCTCAGGCGCATGCCATGGTGACCCAAAAGGTTTCTACTTCTAAGCCGAAAGGCAAGAAGAAGAAACAAACTGGGGCGAAGGTGGTGGGAGGTACTCAGGGAGGAGTGAAGAAGTCGAAAGACAAGTGCTTCACTTGTAAGCAGACTGGACACTGGAAGAAGGACTGCCCCAACCGCAAGAACAAAGGTATATCCTTTGGTCTAGTCGTTGAAACATGGTTAGCAGTGTGATCTACCAGCACCCGGTGTGTAGATATGGGAGCCTCTGATCATGTCTGCAATACTTTGCAGGGGTTCTAGGACACCCGATGACTGGCTGAGGGGGAGATTACCGTGTACTTGGGCGATGCCACGAAGGTGGCGGCTGTTGCAGTGGGAGATGTTCATTTATCTTTTGAGAAAAATAAACTTTTGGTTCTTAAGAATTGCCTTTATGTACCCTTATTTAGAAAGAATTTAATTTCGGTTTCTAAATTGTTTATGGATGGATATTCTATTTCTTTTAATGACAGAGTTGTTATAAGAAGGAATAGAGACATTATCTGTTCGGGTGCATTGATAGAAAATTTGTACACACTTGAACCAAAACCTCCCACGATGAAAATTGAATTTAATAACTCATCTTCTAATTCCAATAAGAGAAAAGAACCTTCAAACATATCTTTGACATCTTAGGCTTGGTCACATTAACCTAAGAAGAATTCAAAGGTTGATAGCTGATGGACCTTTGGGTTCATTAGTGGTGGAGGATCTCCCAACCTGGGAATCTTGCTTGGAGGGTAAAATGACCAAGAGGCCTTTTAAGGCCAAGGGGTATAGAGCTAAAGATGTGTTATAATTTGTTCATTCTGATTTGTGTGGTCCTATGTCTATCCAGGCTAGAGGTGCTTTTGAGTATTTCGTCTCTTTTATAGATGATTACTCAAGATATGGATACATTTACCTGATGCGCCGCAAGTTTGAATGCTTTGACAAGTTCAAAGAATTCAAGGCTGATGTGGAGAAATGTCAAGGTAAAAGTATCAAGACACTACGATCTGATCGTAGTGGTGAGTACCTCTTGGGAGAGTTTAGGAACTACTTATCAAAGGCTGGGATTCAATCCCAAATGACTACATCTGGCACACCTCAGCAGAATGGTGTAGCAGAGCGAAGGAATAGGACTCTTATGGAGATGGTTAGATCGATGATGAGTTATTCTAACTTGCCAGATTCGTTCTGGGGATATGCTCTAGATACGGTAGTGTACATTCTGAACTTGGTTCCATCTAAATCAGTGCCTTCTACTCCCACAGAGTTGTGGACTGGGCGAAAGCCTAGTCTAAGACATATTCGGATATGGGGGAGTCCAGCACATGTACTAAAGGCATATGCTGGTAAGTTGGAACCTCGTACAGAAGTACGCTTGTTCGTTGGCTATCCCAGGGGAACAAAGGGTGGATTGCTTTATAGTCCTAGAGATCAGAGGGTGATCGTTAGCACGAACGCCAGATTTCTAAAGGAAGACTATGTGATGAGCCACAAGCCCAAGAGTAAAATTGTTCTGGAGGAGTTAAAAGGGGAAGTCACTTCTTTAGTACCACCGGTACAAGAGGATATACCACATGTCACTGCACCGCGTGTCACAGAGGATACACAGGTGATACCTCATCGTAGTGGGAGGGTTGTGAGACAGCCTGATAGATTCATGTTCTTGGAAGAATCTTCTGATTTGGTCCCTGGCGAACATGAACCTGATCCCTGGACATATGACGAGGCAATCCAAGATAAAGATGTAGTATCTTGGCAAAGTGCAATGAATGCTGAGATTGAATCTATGGATTCGAATTAGGTCTAGGAGCTAGTAGAACCACTCGATGGTGTAAAAACTATTAGATGCAAGTGGATCTACAAGAGAAAGAAAGGAATAGATGGGAAGGTTGAGACCTTCAAAGCGAGGCTTGTTGCGAAGGGGTATACTCAGAAAGAGGGTATCGATTATGAGGAGACTTTTCGCCGGTAGCCATGCTTAAGTCTATCCGGATTCTCTTATGCATAGCAGCTCATATGGATTATGAGGTGTGGCAGATGGATGTCAAGACAGCTATCCTTAATGGAAGTCTTGAGGAAAACATCTGCATGAAGCAACCAAAGGGATTCATTGTTAAGGGCAAAGAGCATCTTATATGTAAGCTTAATCGGTCCATTTATGGATTGAAACAAGCTTCGAGGTCTTGGAACATCCGCTTTGATGAGGTGATCCAGTCTTATGGATTTATTCAAAGTCTGGATGAGTCTTGTGTATACAAGCGATGTGACGGAAACGTAGTGGTATTTCTTGTACTATACATAGATGACATTTTGTTGATTGGCAACAATATCAAGGTGTTATCGGACGTAAGGGTATGGTTGTCCAAACACTTTGATATGAAGAACTTGGGAGAGGTGGGACACATCCTTGGGATCAAGGTTATAAGGGATCGCAGGAAAAGGATATTGTGCTTATCCCAAACTTCATACATAGACACGATTTTGGATCGTTTTAGCATGCAGAACTCCAAGAAGGGTTTTCTACCTTTCCGGCATGGAGTTCCTTTATCTAAGGAGATGTGTCCTAAATTATCTAAGGAGATAGAGGAGATGAAGGCGGTTCCTTATGCTTCGGCAGTAGGAAACCTCATGTATGCGATGTTATGTACGAGACCAGATATTTGCTTTGTCGTGGGCATGGTCAGTAGATATTAGAGTAATCCAAGACAGGGACATTGGACTATGGTAAAGCATATATTGAAGTACCTGAGAAGGACTAGGGATTATATGCTGGTTTACCGGGCAGACTAATTACTCCCTGTGGGTTACACGGATTTCGACTTTCAATCTGATAGGGATAACAGTAAGTCTACCTCAGGTTTTGTGTTTACTTTGGGAGGTGGAGCCATTGTATGGAGGAGTGTCAAGCAGAAATGCGTGGCGGACTCTACCATGGAAGCTGAGTATGTGGCAGCCTCTGAGGCAGTCAAAGAAGCTGTATGGCTCAGGAACTTCCTGATGGACTTGGATGTGATTCCTGGTTTACCTAGAACTATCACAATTTATTTTGATAATAGTGGTGCAGTTGCAAACTCGAAGGAACCACGAGCCCATAAGGCTAGTAAACACATAGAGGGCAAGTACCACCTAATACGAGAAATCGTAAAGAGAGGAGAAGTTGTTGTGACCAAGATTGCATCGCAGGATAACCTGGCAAATCCTTTCACTAAGGCCCTTCCGGCGAGAGCTTTTGATAGACATGTAGAGGGAATGGGGATTAGATGTATGGCAGTATGAGGACAACATAGCCTTTTAGTATAAGTGGGAGATTGTAGGGATGTATACTGAAAAGTCTATCTTTTGTATGAATATCTTTAATTTGAAATAAGAATCACATCATCATTGTTTGCATTTTTATGGTGATGCAATATTGTCTAATACATTACATTGTAGATAACATGGTGTGTGGTGTCACACGGGAGATCATGTTATCGGCTCCTTGTAAAGTATAAGTAAAGGCTCACAACCAAGATGACTTTGGACAAACTATCGAAATGGTTGTAGTGTGATTTGGTATTGGTATGTCTTGACTATAGAATCACACTAGTGCACTTTGTGTGTATTGAGCAGGACCGACTTAGAGGTGATTCGATTTATTGCTGACTACATAATCGAATCGGACCTCAGATATTATTTCGTACATGCTCTTAATCCCGATATAATAACGGGCACATATACTTAGTATTCATCTCTTTGATTTACCAATGGGTGAGATTTTTAGATTAAATCGATAGGCTCGGTAAGTTGGGAGATGATATTATTTATATAGTGTGCCGTTGATTATAGGAGGAAATCGTGTCCTATATATTAGGATGATGATGTCCCCTTGAGGAGCTCATAAGGTTCATCATGTAAACCCTACAGGTGGACTTGGTCCGGCATGATGAAAAGGTTGAGTGGTACTACTCAAGGAGTTAGATGTTGATTAATTAATGATCAGTAAATTAATTAATCGACGGATATTCGAGATCTTAAACACGGGGAGAAAATGTACAAATAATATATGGAGCCCATATTATCATATGGGGGTTGGTGAGGTAGATCAATGATCCTTTAGTGGATTGGATCATCATTAGTGGATCGAACTTTATGTGGGCTTGATCCATGGGTGGCCAAGATCCAACTCCTCCTCATGGTCCCTAATGTAGCCAATTAACACCTCATCAAGCTTAGATCCAATGGATAGAAACAAAATTCTAAGATCCATAGGTAGAGATTAAATCTCTAAGATCCGACGGTTGAGATTAAATCTCTAGATCCGACGGTTGAGATTAAATCTCTAGATCCGATGGTTGAGATTAAATCCCTAGAACCAATGGAGGAGATTAATTCATGACTTATCCCTAAAAGGAGGGCAAGGGAGTTGTGTTGGGTTTCCGGCACCGCGGTGTGTGTGTGTTCGATCACGTTTCGTAAACATGAACACAGCGAAAGCAATAAAAATAATAAATCTACATTTATTACAACACATACGACACACGCATGCATATTACAACAAGTGTAGACATAACCGTAAATTTAAATTTGCAATAAAAGGAAATTTATCTACGTTATACCTTTCGTATGACATGTAGCGGGAACGGCATCAACCGGAACGATCCTCGCTAGAATCATCTCTATCCGTATCCACGCCGAGTTCCTCGGGATGACTTTGCTAAGCCACAAGCTTCGTCTTCGTATGGGTTACTAGCCTCGTGTTGAAGACGACGTGATCGAGAGATGATCACGATCCGAATCCAAATTCGGATCCTAATACGAGTTCTCAAAACTCGCTTCTCCGGAGAGGTATTCGTCAACCAATTGACGAATCCTTCGTCCTCCACCTCAGAGGATTACCGGAGATCGAATCCCCGGTAAGTTATCTGCTGTCGGAGCTCTAACCGTCGTCCAAACGACGCTCCGACGAGAGGAGAAGAAGCTGTCCAGAAAACTGGACAGCTTGGTGGAGGAGTAGGCGCCGGCCAAAACAAGGAAGTCAAGTGCTCACCTTTTCACCGAGGCCTAGGAAGATCACCGGAGGGTCGTCGGAGGGTTCACCGGCTAAAGCTTGGATGCCGGCAAGGAGCTAGACGGCAGCACAACAAGCTGGGTGGCAATGGAGGTTGGGCGGCACAACTAGGTTGGGCGGCAACTCCAAGCTAGGGTTTGGATTAGGGCTTAATTATCCATTAAGCTCTCTTTTATAGAGAACTAATTCTCTTAATGGCTATTGGATCATAACCATTAGGCCCGTTAACCCGCTCCATTAAGATAAGTTAAAATAAACCAAACCATGATGGTTTATTTTAAGTTAAAATGAACCGAACCAACTTTTGGTTCATTCGTTTAAAATAAACCAAACCCTTTGGTTTATTCTTTTCCATTGGATTAGAACCAAACCATTTTGGTTCATCCATTATGTCTTCATAAGACACGGCCCATCCACGCTTCCATTGCGACTGAAACGATTTCATGCTCGCTTTATGTTTGGTCTAACCAAACCTAGTTTCTCTCGGTCTGAGAATCCCATTCTCAAGCTCGTTTTAAATCCTTTGGATTACGCTCATTGTGCGTGTGACCAAATAGGTTCTCGGTTTATGTTGGCCGTCTATAATTAACCATTAATTATAGAACGATCATGAGTGGCACCTAGTAGTACATCATGATCCCCAATTAACCGAAAAGATCAACGGTTGATCGTAACTATTTCAAACCCTTGGCTCGAATGAATCGTGCCCCATTCCCTTCACTCATCTTATACCCACTTGGTTGGGACATGGTCTATAGTGTTCCCCACTATAATTACGCCACACCTAGCCCAAGTATCATTTCCTCGTCCTCAGGATTCTAATTCTTGCACATGTATCGAAGAGTACCTTACTCTTAACATGTAATGCTTTGGCCAAAGACTTTAGTAACAATCCGGCGAGAGGCCTTGGGTATACATCTCCTCGCAAGGAGTGGTGAATCCTTTATAGGCTATTCAAACACCTTCGATCACTTCGACTTATACCCAATCATCCCGGGTCCACATCTCCTCGGAGATGTTTGCTTAAGATGTCAAATCATAAGTCTCCATGATCAAGATGACTTGAATACCGCAAGTCAAAGGAACATCGCACTTAAGCCACAGTAAGAACTTCATTGACATATCTATATATGCAGAGAACCATATGAAGTCTTACATTTGGTCACTCGATGAACTAGTTACCATAACTAGCATCCACGATTAACTCGGACATCACAATGTCTCCGGCCGGAGAATCAGCTTGGATACACCAAGGAGTATACCTCGTGCTAGTCTCGGCGAATTGATGGTGTCCAAATCCATCAATTCATCGACTAGGATAATTCGATACATCACAATTACACATGTAGAGATACTCACTAGTTGTGATCCAATCACAAATTCTCTCATCTTTGTGAATCGCATCGTGGACATTCAAGAAATGAGTTTAAGATCCAATCAAATACATAAAACATGTATACTCAAATAGTGAATCTTCATTTATCATATAAATGGTTCATACATAAGGCGATTGCCTTAGGACATCTCTCATATATTACTAACAAACTCCCACTTGGCCTAATGCCAATCGCTACAAGATCCAATACCATAAGCTCGAACATGACCCTCAAACTTATTTTGAGGTAATGCCTTAGTCAAGGGATCCGCTAAGTTCCTTTCGGGAATTTTCTCGATTTGTATTTCGTTCCTCACCGATGATCTCTCCGATAAGATAATAGCTGACACATGTTTAGATCGTTGATGAGACCTTGGCTCTTTCGCTGTCAATTGCTCCATTGTTGTCGCATGAGACCGGTATTGCTTCAACAATGGCGGAATCACACCAAGTTCATGAACGAACTTTTGATCTTTGCTTCGGCGCAATGTATTCTGCCTCGATGGTAGAATCCGCTCTGATCTCTTGTTTGGAACTTTTCCAACTCATGCGCCCCCATTCAAGGTGAACACGTATCCGCATCGAGACACGAATCATCCTTGTCTGGGAAGCCGCATCCGTATACCCGCGTATCACCATGTCCCCTTCTCCATATATTAGGAACACATCCTTAGTTCTTCTCAAGTACTTAAGGATCATCTTAACAGCCGCCCAATGATCCATTCCTGGATCGGACTGGTATCTGCTCATGACACTCAGAGCATACGATACATCGGGCCTCGTACATAACATAGCATACATGATAGATCCTATTGCGGATGCATAGGGAATCTTACTCATGCAAATCCTCTCGTCTTCTGTGCGTGGACACATAGACTTCGAAAGGTGTACCCCATGCCTGATGGGTAGGAAACCTTTCTTGGATTCCGACATGCTAAACCTCTTTAGCACTCGGTCTATATATGTAGACTGCGAAAGACCAAATAACCGTTTCGATCTATCTCTATAGATCTTAATCCCGAGGATGTAGGTTGCTTCTCCCAGGTCTTTCATGGAGAATGTCTTGGATAACCAAACCTTCACTGACTGTTAGATTGAAACATCGTTTCCTATAAGTAGTATGTCATCGACATACAATACTAGGAATACGACTGCACTCCCACTAACCTTCTTGTACACACAAGGTTCATCTGGATTTTGTGAGAAATCAAACTTTTTGATTGTCTCATCAAAACGGATATTCCAGCTCCTGGATGCTTGCTTCAATCCATTAATGGACCGTCACAATTTGCATACCTTGGTTTTATCAACCGATGTGAAACCCTCAGGCTGTATCATATACACGTCCTCGAGCAGGTTTCCATTTAGGAAGGCTGTTTTCACATCTATCTGTCATATCTCATAATCATAATGAGCCGCTATGGACAGGAGCATCCGAATGGATTTAAGCATAGCTACAGGCGAATAGGTTTCGTCATAATCAACACTTTGTTTTTGACGATATTTTTTCGCCACCAATCTAGCCTTATAGGTAATCACATTACCATCCATGTCAGTTTTCTTCTTGAAAACCCACTTGCACCCTATAGGCTTTATCCCTTCAGGTGGGTCAACCAAGTTCCAAACTTGGTTTTCATACATGGAATCCATTTCCGACTTCATGGCACCAAGCCACTTATCCCTTTCTGAACTTGTCAGCACTTCTTCATAACTGGTAGGCTCCTCATCATCAATGAGTAACACGTCGTTCGATTCACTTACGAGAAATCCATATCTCTCAGGAATATTGCGTGTTCTACCAGATCTACGAAGATGTGGTGTTACAATAGGTCCAACCGATTGCTCATCACTATGAGTTGTCGGCTGTTGTGCTTCACCAGGTATCTCATCAATGTCTATTTGAGTCTCTCGAGCCTCCTCAAGCTCGACGACACTCCCACTGTTTTCTTGCAAGAGAAACTCTTTCTCTAGAAACACAGCATGCCTTGAAACAAACACATTTTGTTCCACAGGATGATAGAATTGGTAACCCCTTGTTTCCTTAGGGTATCCAATAAATAGATATTTATCAGACTTAGCATCCAATTTGTCTGATACAGTCCGCTTCACATAAGTAGGACAACCCCATATCTTCAAGTAAGATACATGAGGTTTCTTACTATTCCATATCTCATATGGAGTAGTTGAGACTACCTTGGTAGGCATTCTGTTTAACAAGTAAACAGTTGTCTGAAGTACATAGCCCCAAAAGGACTTGGGAAGAGTTGCATGATTCATCATTGACCTGACCATGTCCAACAAAGTCCGGTTACGCCTCTCAGATACACCATTATGCTGTGGTGTATAGGGCGGAGTCCATTGAGACAATATGCCATTGTCTCTTAGATAATCAAGAAACCCTTGACTTAAGTATTCACCACCTCGATCCGATCGAAGTATTTTAATACTCTTGTCATATTGTTTCTCTACTTCATTTCTGAATTCTTTGAACCTTTCAAAGGCTTCAGACTTGTGTTTCATCAAGAACACATACCCAAACCGTGAGTGATCATCGGTGAAGGTAATGAAGTAGCTATAGCCTCCTAATGCTTGAGTTGACATAGGTCCACATACATCAGTATGTATTAGACCTAGTAACTCTCCCACTCGTTCACCTTTTCCCGTAAAAGGTAACTTAGTCATCTTGCCTTTTAAGCATGATTCGCATGTATCGTATGAATCCAATTCAAACGATTCCAGAATTCCACATCGGTGTAATTCGGACATGCGTTTCTAGCTTACATGGCCAAGACGACAATGCCACATGTAGGAGTCTATTTGATTATCCTTTCGAGCATGCTTGTTGCTCACTTCGATATTGCAAATGTCACTAGATACGTCCAACGTATAAACACCATTGCTTAAAGTTCCAGTCCCATAAAGAACCTCATTCAAAGTTATGTAACAACAATTGTTACTAAACGTCAAATGGAAACCATTTCTATTTAAACAAGAAATAGAAATGATGTTCTTTATCAACGAAGGAATATAAAAGCAATTGTCCAGTACTAAGACAAGTCCTGCAGGGAGTTTCAACAAATACATTCCGATGGCGAGTGCAGCAACCTTTGCTCCATTCCCAACACGTAAATTTGACTCTCCCTTGACGAGTCTTCTTCTATTCCTTAGCCCATGTATGTCATTACATATATGTGAGCCACACCCGATCCGACTACCCAAGTGTCTAAGGAAATAGAATGACAATCAATAAAGAAGATTTCTGAAGAAGATGGGGCATCCGATGCCTTATCCTTCTTCACGGACTCAAGATAAATCTTGCACTTTCTTCGCAAATGGCTCTCCTTGCCATAATGATGGCAAGTTTCCTTTTGTGCTAGTTCTACCTTCTTAGCCCTTCTCTTCTTTCCCTTCTGCTGTTCCTTTGACTTCCTCTTAGAACCTTTCTTCGAGGAATCAACTAACAGCACCGTCCCCTGCTCATGCTTCTCAAAAGACTCCACAGTCTTCAGCATATTGAGCAGTACCACAGATGAACCTTCTAGCATCTCAGAGGTGAAGAGGAGCTTTGAGACTTCGAACCTTTCGAATCTCACTTGCTCATCAACCAACTCTCAAAGATGAAGGACTACGATATGAGCATCCATATGCTCATGCTGCTTTCGTAGCTTGGGTTCCATCGCGGCTATCATGATGCAACTCATTTGTTCAGAATCACTCACATGTTTCTGATAGGCCAACAATTGGTCCAGAGTTGTATCTTCACTAGGACGGGCGGGAAGAGGCGCTTCGAGGACTTTTGCAAGCTTTTCAACCTTGAGAACAATTCTCAAGCTTCTAAGCTAGTCCAAGAAGCTCGACCCAGTCAATTTATTCGAATCCAAAATGGAACGCAAATTAAAAGACATCATGATCAATTTTAGAAATACAAAACGAGCATATATGAGAAAGATGATTTTAAAATGCATCAATATACATTTATAAATCCCATTCATTTTTCGAATTTCAAAAACCCCAAAATCACTTCGGGAGATCGTAGGTCCATCTCCGAATGGGCTGATATCCATCATAGTTATGAACAACCTTGGAGAGAGTCCAACAAGCCATTCATAACTACGACGGTAGGTATCACCTATACCGATTGCATATCATATATATGCAACTATCACAATGTGCTATCAACTAATTGAATGTTCACACATACATCGGGTTGTTAACACATTAACAAGTATGCATCATATGCATAGCACCCAACTTCACCTCCCTTTACATCGACCTTGGAGAGAGTCCAACAAGCCGATGCTCCAGGTTAAAGCCAACCCATTAATCGGGAAATAGTTTTAATATGGTTAGAGCGCATTCAACCAATTAGCCCAGCTTGGAGAGAGTCCAACAACCAAAGCTAAAGATTGACCTCTGACTCTTACCATATTAGTATTAAACTATTCCATGGTTTGAACATGTTCGGGTTCGAGCCGGGCTTGGAGAGAGTCCAATAACCCAAACAAGAAACGGAACTCTGGTTCTAACCATATTAATGGAAGGTGTAGGCTTTAATATTGTTTAAGGGTTTTTATGTCTCATCCTCTTTGCATGCAAATAACTATTATCTACATGGCATGGCATACATGGCATACATCTACATTGTTGGATCGAAAAGCGTCGCTAGAGGGGGGGGGGGTGAATAGCGATCGAAAATCTTTCGTTCGTAATCGTTCGTTAAGGCACGAGTAAGCGAGTAAGCAGCGGAAAATAAAATGACACGTTTATTTTACTTGGTTCACAACCCGGCGGTTGCTACTCCAAGGCCCTATCGGTCCTAGACCGCGTACGGAGGTAGGAGACAACGATCACAAAACCGAATATACGAGGATGAGGCAACAAGCCTACCTCACCTCGTTATGAATAAAAACAAAGAATACAATATCAAAAATATTACTTGAATCTGCTGCCGACGAAGAAGATTGGAACTTGGCGTCGCATCGGCGTTATGACGGTGTTGGAGCGTTGCCGTTGTAGGAGCACTTGATGAATAAAATTGATGATGTTTGGAGATGAATCCTCCCCTCCTTTTATAGACTTTAGCCTCTGAATTTGTCTCCTATTTCTTTGGAATGGATCATGAATTTTTCCAAATTTTTATCGCGAAGTGGCCGCGTCAAACGTTATCCGTTTTGACCTAGCGCAAAAGCTGAATCGTCGCCATCACCGATCGTGATGCCTCCCATCACCGATCCGATGGTCATCGATCGGCGCTCCATGTCCACGATCACAATTGGCCACTTCCTACAAAGAAGAGGTTAGCTTGAAAATGATAAATCACGGTTTCTGCGTCCGATCTCGACCTAGACCTTCCACGAAGTCTTAGTCGGATTGCCGCCTCTGATCATCCCCGTAAAGAGGACACGACCTTACAATCTCTCACTCACACGAGCTTACCTCGATAGTAGCTCTTGCTAGGCCTTCCACTCGATTCCTTGGCTCCCTCCGAAGTCACTTGAGTGTCGCCGGACCACCACGGCTTCCTCGGGTGTCGCTAGCCTTCAGACTCGACTTTAATACTTTTCTGTACACTCGATAGCTCGTGAGATAACGATATAAACTTAACTTTGTGTCTTTGCCATAATCAAAACACAGGTTCGATTATCTAGTGCCCCTGCACCAACATACATGTCACGACACGGATGACATAATGTTATGCATCTAATGCAATTACATGGCATACAATTATGTCATGTATATATTTCCTTATATGTCATAACTATTTATGGAAATAAAATATGTTTAAGATTTGATTCTCCAAATCAAATCATAATTAAATTAGGAAACAAATTTCCAAATCTAATCACATATTTTATTCATGGAATTATTTGATTAAGGAAAATCTATTTAGGAAACCAATTTCCTAAATCATTGAAACTACTTATGGAAATTAAATATTTTAAGATTTGATTTCCCAAATCAAATCATGATTAAATTAGGAAACAAATTTCCAGAATCTAATCAAATATTTTATTTATGGAAAATATCAATTTCCATAAATACTTCCAACTTTCCAAAAGTGGAAGATTTCCATAAATACTTCTAGACTTTTCAAAATTGAAAAATTTCCATAAATACTTCTAAATTTCCAAAATTAGAAAATTTCTAGAAATACATTATGACTATCGCAAAATGATTTTTACGATTATGTCGAAACACAACCTGGGCTCTGATACCACTGTTGGGTTTCCGGCACCGCGACGTGTGTGTGTTCGATCACGTTTCGTAAACATGAACACAGCAGAAGCAATAAAAATAATAAATCTACATTTATTACAACACACACAACACTCGCATGCATATTACAACAAGTGTAGACATAACCGTAAATTTAAATTTGTAATAAAAGGAAATTTATCTACGTTATACCTTTCGTATGACGTGTAACGGGAACGGCATCAACCGGAACGATCCTCGCTAGAATCGTCTCTATCCGTATCCACGCCGAGTTCCTCGGGATGACTTCGCTAAGCCACGAGCTTCATCTTCGTACGGGTTACTAGCCTCGTGTTGAAGACGACGTGATCGAGAGATGATCACGATCCGAATCCAAATTCGGATCCTAATACGAGTTCTCAAAACTCGCTTCTCCGGAGAGGTATTCGTCAACCAATTGACGAATCCTTCGTCCTCCACCTCAGAGGATTACCGGAGATCGAATCCCCGGTAAGTTATCCGCTGTCGGAGCTCTAACCGTCGTCCAAACGACGCTCCGACGAGAGGAGAAGAAGCTGTCCAGAAAACTGGACAGCTTGGTGGAGGAGTAGGCGCCGGCCAAAACAAGGAAGCCAAGTGCTCACCTTTTCACCGAGGCCTAGGAAGATCACCGGAGGGTCGCCGGAGGGTTCACCGGCTAAAGCTTGGACGCCGGCAAGGAGCTAGACGACAGCACAACAAGCTGGGCGGCAATGGAGGTTGGGCGGCACAACTAGGTTGGGCGGCAACTCCAAGCTAGGGTTTGGATTAGGGCTTAATTATCCATTAAGCCCTCTTTTATAGAGAACTAATTCTCTTAATGGTTATTGGATCATAACCATTAGGCCCGTTAACCCGCTCCATTAAGATAAGTTAAAATAAACCAAACCATGATGGTTTATTTTAAGTTAAAACGAACCGAACCAACTTTTGGTTCATTCGTTAAAATAAACCAAACCCTTTGGTTTATTCTCCTCCATTGGATTAGAACCAAACCATTTTGGTTCATCCATTATGTCTTCATAAGACACGGCCCATCCACGCTTCCATTGCGACTGAAACGATTTCATGCTCGCTTTATGTTTGGTCCAACCAAACCTAGTTTCTCTCGGTCTGAGAATCCCATTCTCAAGCTCGTTTTAAATCCTTTGGATTACGCTCGTTGTGCATGTGACCAAATAGGTTCTCGGTTTATGTTGGCCGTCTATAATTAACCATTAATTATAGAACGATCATGAGTGGCACCTAGTAGTACATCATGATCCCCAATTAACCGAAAAGATCAACGGTTGATCCAGAACTATTTCTGAAACCCTTCAGCAGCTCGAATGAATCGTGCCCCATTCCCTTTACTCATCTTATACCCACTTGGTTCAGGACATGGTCTATAGTGTCAGTCCCCACTAGGCTGACTACGTCACACCTAGCCCAAGTATCATTTCCTCGTCCTACGGATTCTAGTTACTGCACATGTATCGAAGAGTACCTTACTCTTAACATGTAATGCTTTGGCCAAAGACTTTAGTAACAATCCGACGAGAGGCCTTGGGTATACATCTCCTCGCAAGGAGTGGTGAATCCTTTATAGGCTATTCAAACACCTTCGATCACTTCGACTTATACCCAATCATCCCGGGTCCACATCTCCTTGGAGATGTTTGCTTAAGATGTCAAAGCATAAGTCTCCATGATCAAGATGACTTGAATACCGCAAGTCAAAGGAACATCGCACTTAAGCTACAGTAAGAACTTCATTGACATATCTATATATGTAGAGAACCATATGAAGTCTTACGACTGGTCACTCCAATGAACTAGTTACCATAACTAGCATCCACGATTAACTCCGGACATCACAATGTCTCCAGCCAGTGAGAATCAGCTGCTTGGATACACCAAGGAGTATACCTCGTGCTAGTCTCGACAGAATTGATGGTGTCCAAATCCATCAATTCATCGACTAGAGATAATTCTGATACATCACAATTACACATGTAGAGATACTCACTAGTTGTGATCCAATCACAAATTCTCTCATGCTGTGAATCGCATCGTGGACATTCAGTAAATGAGTTTAAGATCCAATCAAATACATGAAACATGTATACTCAAATAGTGAATCTTCATTTATCATATAAATGGTTCATACATAAGGCGATTGCCTTAGGATATCTCTCATATATTACTAACAAGTTGGCGTGAACAACAATCAAGAGAGCTAGGGTTTTTGGGCGGCAAGAGAAGGAATCCTAGTTGAGATAGGATTAGGGTTAGGGTTTGGAGGCTAGGGCGGCACCAAATAAGGAAGGTTTTCTCTTCTTCTTCTTCCTTCATTGGCCGGCGTCCAACATCTTTCCAGCCCCTTTCCAGCTCTTGGTCGGTGCCCAAAAGGCTCTATTCCCTTCTCCTTAGGTGGTGGAAACAAGATATAGGGCTTCCCTTGGTGTCTTGGCCGGATTCCACCACAAACTCCTCCTCCTAGTTGGCCGGCGGCAAGGATCTCTTTTGTTCTTTGTTGGTTGGTTTTAGGGAGGAGAAGAACTTTGTTTCTATTCTTCCTCTTGCTTTGGAATAGCAAGGAAGGAAGATTTGTGATCTAGGAGCTTCGACTTATGGTAGATCGTCGCCCACACGATGTCCGAAAGGAGGAAGGTCATACATTAGAAGATCGAGAGGTATATCGATTCTCTAATCTTTATATGTTACATGTTTGTATTTGTTTTTCAATTATGAGCATGATATAAATCTGTATATGGCTAAATAATACTTGGATCCTGAGCATAAACACAAAAATCGGCAATCCGGACATCGTTTATTCCACAACTACCCGTAGAATAGAGGATGGTCGCTTGAACAACTAGTTTGTTCAAGTGACCTCTCTAAACGAATAGCATGACGATGACTTGGTTGTTTGGGCAATCCTTTTTGTCTAGGATTAAATTTTTTAATCCGGGGACATCGAGTGGATCGCCATGAACAAACGACCAAGGTGAAGTGGGAAGCGAAGTTTCCCCTCACGGACTCGATAAGCTAAACCCTTCATGAGAGACATAAGGCTAGACTTGTTGCCAAAGGATTTACTCAGAGGGAAGGAATTGACTACACGGACACTTTTTCTCCTGTATCTAAGAAAGACTCATTCCATGTAATCATGACATTGGTACCTCATTTTAATTTGGAGTTACATCAGATGGATCTGAAAATGACATTCCTCAATGGTGATCTAGAGGAAGAGTTTTATTTGAAACAACCCGAAGGAGTTTCCTCTAGTAGTGGTGAGAATTTAGTCTGTAAGCTAAATAAGTCCATATGTGGGTTAAAACAAGCCTCTCATCAATGGTATTTGAAATTTCATGATGTTATTGCTTCATTTGGTTTTGAAGAAAATATCATGGATGTTTGTATATACCAGAAGGTCAGTGGGAGCAAGATTTGCTTTCTTTTTCTATATGTGGATGATATTTTACTGGCGACTAATGATAAGGGTTTGCTATATGAGGTGAAACAATTTCTCTCAAAGAGCTTTGATATGAAGGATATGAGTAATGCATCTTATGTCATTGGCATAAAGATCCATAGAGATAGATCTAGAGGTATTTTGGGTTTGTCTCAAGATACCTATATCAACAAAGTTCTAGAGAGGTTTCGAATGAAGGATTGTTCACCAAGTGTAGCGCCCATTGTGAAAGGTGATAGATTCAATTTGAATCAGTGCCCTAAAAATGAGCTCGAACAGGAACAAATGAAAACCATTCCATATGCTTCAGCTGTTGGAAGCCTTATGTTTGCTCAGGTTTGTACTAGGCCTGACATTGCATTTTTTGTTAGAATGCTTGGGAGATATCAGAGTAATCCAGGTGTTGACCACTGGCGAGTTGCAAAGAAGGTTATGAGATACCTTCAAGGAACCAAGGATTACATGCTCATGTATAGACGGACTGAGAAGTTGGAAGTCATTGGGTATAGTGATGCGGACTTTGTTGGTTGTATTGATTCACGAAAATCAACATTTGGTTACGTGTTTATGTTAGCCGATGGGGTTGTGTCATGGAAAAGTGTCAAGCAGACCTTGACTGCTACTTCCACTATGGAGGCTGAGTTTGTCTCTTATTTTGAAGCAATCTCGCATGGTGTATGGTTGAAGAGTTTCATATCTGGGCTTAGAGTTGTGGACTCTATTTCAAAGCCTCTGATATTATATTGTGATAATTTAGCAGCTGTATTTATGGCTAAGAACCACAGGAGTTGTAGTCGTAGTAAACATATTGACGTTAAGTACTTAGCCATAAGAGAGCGTGTTAAAGAAAAGAAAGTGACTATTGAACACATTAGCACTGAATTAATGATCGTGGATCCTCTGACTAAGGGCATGCCACCAAAGGGTTTCAAGGATCATGTAGCGCGAATGGGACTTGGTTCCATAATGTAATGTTTCTTCAATGAAACTCTAATGTTCTTTAATGAAACTCTTATTTAGTTTGGATATTTCTCTCTTGAAATGTATACATATTTATTGTTTTGAGAAATATCATTATGTTTGGACCACAAATAAACATAGGGTTTATTTAACTTGTTTGGGGTTGACATTGAGAAGTGTAACATATTGTGATATATGGAAGATAATACTCATATTTAGAGGAACTGTCACCATGGTCCATATGTTAATGTTGTTATACAGTGGATATACATAGACCAAGTGGGAGAATGTTGGTTATTTTGACTCCATTGGCCATGGAACAACCAATACTTATTGGCCTATGTATTTGGAACGTGAAAAATGGTTCCAAAAACCACCTATAACTGCTACCCCATGATTCTTCCAACTTCTCAATGATGGCAGAGATTTTGGATAGAGATATATGCTATAAGTTTGGTCCCTGGTACCTCTCCTCGTGTGATCTTCTTCCTAAGCGAAATACACCCTCATTTCTGCGTGGAGAAAGGGTCGGAAGCACCAAAAATCTTCACAGTCAGAAACTTTTGCCAAGAGCGATGGCTGGAGGTATAATTTCGATCCTTCCACTGCAAATTCTGATTTCTGATTACATTTCCTCCACTGATCTGCTCAAAATCCCAAAATCCTCAGAAATCCTGAAACTTAGGATGATCGGCTAACAGCAACAGGAACCAATCGACATAACAAAAATTACAATAAGCAGAAGGATAAGAAACTGGATAATACTAGAAACTATAGCTAGAACTACAGCTCACCTTCCCTCATCTCCACTCCTCACAGCCGCACAACCACACACATCGACGATCATAACCTCAACCTCAATCCCTAGCTCCGATCCCCATTGCCCCCAATCCCCTTTGAACCTAAGAATTGGAAATGCAGAGATCATTACTTCACCTTTGTATCTGTTGAGGAGTTGAGCGCTTGTTAACTTCCCCCTCGATCCCTAGACCAGCTCACCGCACTCCGGAAAACCCCCGATTGCAGCTGGTCACCGTGACGATCACGAACAGAGGTGAAATCCAATCAACCAAACCAAATATAGAGAACTAAGCTAGGGAGAAGTAGCGATACCGGTGATGCTTAGCTGTGGCGTCAATGGCGGTGATCTGGGCTCCCCTCGTTGTCGGCGAAGAGAGATTGGCAGCAACTCCCTACCGCTGTCACTGCTCCACTGATCTGAGCTCGTCGACTAGGAAATTGGATAGCCAGCTCCTCTCGGTGCGTGACGGTCTCGAGCCGATGAGGATCCCAATCAAGCACTCCACGCCACAAACGGAAGAAACGGAAGGAAGGAAGAAAAGAAATCGGCGATGAGAAGCAGAAATCACGATGGGGAAGAAATGAGGAATGCAAGCGGATCGGGTTTGGGTTTTAAAGGTCGGGCGAGTGGGTCTAGCTAGCCTAGGTTTAGCTTGAGTCAAACCTAAGTCTTTTAAACCTAGGGTTAAAAGAAACTTAGGGTTAAATCATTAATCCCTTGATAAATCACTTATTCATCAAATGATCATAAAGATTTATTTAGGTAAAAAAAAATTTCAATATCTTACAAGGACACAAAAGGAGTGAGCTAGAAGGGCTTGACGCATCCAAGGGACAAGAAGCTGAGAGGAAGACTATGTAAGATAAGCTGTAAGATGAGTTGAGTGACTTGTACTCAAAATAAGGGTAGAAATTCAACCCTTGGCAAACTCAACCGTAGTCGGCTTGAGTTAGAATTTTAGGCGACTAAAATTGGGTTTCGAGTGACCGAATTTGATTCAGGCGCCTCTATGCACTAACACATCTGTGTTGATCAGGTTTGATGATCCAAAGTTTTTACACATGTAGGTAACTGAAAGGGTTCTAGGAAACTGGAGGCATGTGTAGATTAGGGATTGAAGAAAGCAGATCAGGATCTGCAAGAGTTGCTGGTCCGAGTGCCTGGACTCATTCCAAGTGCTCAGAATGGTGTCACATTAGCAAAGACAGATTGAAGCTAGCTTATTCGAGGATAAATGTTGGTCATCTTCCATGTGCCCATAAGGCGTCCAAGCAACTGTAATAGTGTAATATCAACTTGATGATTAGGTCAAGGAGATGTCTATATAAGGACCACTTGAGCTTAAAGTTGAATATAATACACTCATTTAGCTCCTGCAATACTATTCTTAAGTATTCTAATCCTTTTCCTTAGATCTACTTAAATTTGTAAGAGATTTTTCTACCTTTGATATTTTATCGAATAGGAGAAAATTAGTCGACGGATGTCTATGCATAGATCTTGGACTATGTAACTTTGGAATTGTAAACCAAGTAAATTATTATGTCTTTTACTCTTTTCATTTATGTTTTTGATTATTTAATATGTGTTTGTCTTATTAAGTCTTTAGCAAAAGAATAAAAATATTAACATGCTATTCATCCTTCCCCTCTAGTGATCCAAATACTTTCGAACATCACACCAACACATTTTTCATTCATATTTTCCAACAGTCAGTTGAGGTGCCATAGTTTGATTTTCTTGTGTATTAACGTAAAAGATATGTGCCACATTTCATTTTCTATAAGATACTATAATTAAAACAGACGTTAGAATTTAATGCATTAAATTAAATTGTTTTGAAATGAAGTTAATACTTCGCGAGCATTACATGAATAAAAGTTAGGTGAAGAAGCTTTGTCAGTAACTAGAGTATGCAAATTATGATTCACCAGGTTATGTTTAACTCTCTTGGGATAAAATGAATAAAAGTTTACCAATTTAGGAAGACAAAAAGAACTGAATAACATTAGTATTCCGAATAGCATTGTAAAAAAGGAGTTAATATCATACCATTAGCTAAGAGCTGATTAATGAGATTGTTGTAGTACTCTATGCCTTGTTTATTCACTCCACCACTTTGGCTTCCATCTGCCATGAAAATGAAATTTCAATGTGTTTTGGTTATCTAAATTCGAACAGTGTAAGAACGCATAACGAATCAACTGGGAAAAAAAAAGGAATCTATAAGCATAACAAATACTCACTGGGGAAAATACGTGTCCAGGATATGGAGAATCTATAAGCATCCAGACCCATTTATTTCATGATGCCTACATCTTCCTGCAAGTGATCAAGAACGATCAACTCGATTCCAAACATAGTTTAATTCTAATGAGTTGAAAATTTAAATTTCCTATTCACCAATTCATTTGATTGGCAATTCTACAAAAATAAGAAGATTTGGCGATGAATTTTGCAACAAATTTTCAATAAAAATTCATTGTAAAAATTTTTTACAACAAAATTTACAACGAAAAATTTTTCATTGTTAATAATTCGCCGTCAAATTTAGCAACGAAAATAAAAATCGTTGCAAAAATTACAACGAATAAAAATTTCGTCGCAAAATTTATTGCTAATTAGCGATAAAAATGACAACAAAAATAACTCGTCGCCGAATTTGGGGACGAAAATGTTTTTCCTCACCAAATTATTATTTGTCGCCAAATTTGGCGACGATTAATAATTTTTGTTGTCAAATCTGCGACGAAAATATACTTCGTCCCAAAAGACTAATAATTTTATTTTCCATATTTTTATGAAAACTTTGCAACAAAAATAAATTTCGTCGAAAAATTTGCCACGAATCAAATTTTCATTACAAAATATTCAAGATTAGAGGACTGAACAATTGACTGACGACTTACCAGTCGATTGCTCAGTCGACTACGAGAGGTTCTGTAAAGTGCTACAGTATATCAGTCGACTGGTGAGCTATCAGTCGACTGGGCAGTCGGCTACGAGAGATTATGTAAGATGCTATACAGTAAATCAGGTGATTGATCCTGATGATCAATCGACTGATAATGGTCATGAGTCATCAGGCGACTAGTGGATGTTTTCAGTCGACTGATGTCACAGATTTTGCAACAAAATTATATTTTCGTCACCAAATTAGCGACAAAATTTTTTTTTGTTGCTAAATTTGCGACGAATCTTGTTTTCATCGTAATTTTAAAATATTATGAAAAAAACTTATTATATAATTTGTTTTTTTACAAACTTTACTCCAAACACATCTAACAATATATAAAAATTCACATATCAAACTTGATAAACACATCTAATCATTCAAAATGATTCATCAATACAAATAATAAAGCATTCATCGTATGAAACTTATAATACAAAAATATCGAATGTAACAAGTCAAGAAATATTTAGGTATAAAATTAAAACATAACTACCATCATCAATTCTCGCGTATCTTCCCTCTCAATAATTGATCTTGCAACTGGAGAAGGAGATCCTGCTAGTGGAAAATCGAAGATCCAACAACTGGAGAAGGAGATATTGCAATTGGAGAACCAAAAAATCCTGCAACTGGAGAAGGAGATCCTGCAACTGGAGAATGGGTCGAAGACACATGTCTTGTAAGTGAATCAGACGATACAGGGGTTGAAGCAGAAGAAGAGAGTATTCTTTCATTACTATTCCATCTATAACCGCCACGTCGAAACTATCAATCATAATTATTAGAATAATAAAGTAAAAAAGAATCGCATCTTCATCGGATGTATAATGAATAATAAGGAAAAACTTACCATATTTTATCTGAAGTACTAGACGGCGAAATAATCTACTAATATATCAAAAAAATTATCTGACGTCTTATAACTTATATTTTTTTTCTTCGCTCGATTTACATCGCTATCTATATGTGATATCTTAACTTCTCCAATCGAACTCTCACCTTTGACTTTCCTCTGGCTTAGACTCGGAATCATGTCGAGTAACATGACATGAAGAGAATCTGTCAAAATTGTTCTAACTTCTTGTATCGTCCTGAAGTGACTCTTGTGCCCTTGACGACATAAGAAGTTAGAATAATTTTGGCAGATCCTCTTCATGCCATGTTACTAGACATGATTCCGAGTCTAAGCCAGAGGAAAGTTGAAGGCGAGAGTTCGACCGGAGAAGTTAAGATACCACATATAGATAGTGATGCAAATCGAGCGAAGAAAATAAAATATAATTTATAAGAAACTGCTGGCCATCATCTCAAAGACTGGTGACATCCTGTAAATATGTGGATCAACATAGGTGCTTATTGTATCATAAAATTTGAAATCTAAAAAAAGTAATGTAAAGGAAAAAAACAACAATGAATTCTCCAGGGAAGAAATACATAAAATTAAACATTAATTATATATATTATAGAATCATAATGCTATAAATTTTTGAATATACAATATACCTGCCTTGGTAGAAGCAACGGATGAGCTCACAGTAGAAGACTTTACAAACACGCGAATCACCTGAAGGACGAAGTACAATAAGCTTATGAAAAATAAAATATTAATTTTGTGTTTATATTACACATTATATAATTTAAATGATTTAATTTGAATAACATGTTGACATTTTGTGTGTGATCCAAGGTTGACATAATAGTTGTGTGCAATCCAGGACGTTGATGAACTACCCACGCACCTGGAACAATGCCCCAGCTGAATGAACGACCCAGACAAGCCATCAGCGTGATAAAGCCATCGATCGTAATCGTGCGAACGACACAGAAAGGACGTCGATGTCATAGTCATTGGCCGCATGAATGACGCGCGACAGGGGGTAACAGAGCAGCAGGGGGCATCACATGCTCGCGACAGCACATGCTTGTCGCGTGTGAGCTCGCGGGGGCCTGCCGCGAGGCCACCGCATGCTCGCGGTAGGCCATCGCAAGCTCGATCGCGGCCACCACGAGCTCATGGTAGGGTGCCACGAGCGTTGTGCTTGCGGTCGGCCACCATGAGCATCATGCTCGCGGTCGACCACCATGAGCGTCGTGCTCATGTCAGACATGTCACGTACCCAGAGAGGATCGATCAGAGCGTGAGAAAAGGAAAGGGAAAGGGAAAGGGATGGAGTTGATAATTAGGAATTTGGCGACGAATCAAATATTCGTCGCTAATTCTACGACGAATTTAATATTCATCGTAAAAATTTGCAACGAATTATTAAATTGTTGTAAATTCGACAACAAATTTATATTTCGTCTCAATATTCTGCGATGAATTTTATTTTTCGTCGTAAAATTGACGATGAAAATTAAATTCGTTGCCACATTAGCGACAAATATTAAATTTTTCGCAAAGTTCTCCCGTCGTTGTTTTTTGCCAAATAATTGAAAATGTTTGATAAAAATCTTTCGTTGCAAAAGTTTGCAACGAATTTGATTTTTCTTCGAAAATTTGCGATGGAAAATAAAATTCGTTGCAAAACTACGACGATATTTGCAACAAAATTTAATTTGCTACAAATGTAAATAAGTTTGTAATAAAAAATTTTTTGTTGGAAATTTTGTTACTAATTTCCGACAAAATTTACAATTCATCATAAATTTTGTTGCAAATTTGCAATAAATTATTTTCATTGCCATATTTCAACGCTATATTAATGTATTTTTGTAGCGATCTCCATTCCTTCTATCGATAATTTTTTTTTGCCATCGCTACCATTTATTAGCATCAAATCTTGTGAATATATAAACATTATGATTTTTTGCAATTGCAAGCATTCATCTCACTCCAAAGTTTTTATTGGGATTTTTTTTCTTTTTGTAATCTTAGTGATGGGGTCGAAATTTTCAATCAAGATGCTTAATATATTTTCTGAGTGATCAAAGTAATTTCCAACTAGTTACTATGTTTCCCGAGCCATGAATATGATTCCGGATCAATTAGTATATTTTCTGAGCAATCATATGATTCCCAACCGGTTAACATTTTTCCCAAGCCATGAATATGATTCTGGATCAGTTAGTATATTTTTTGAGCGATCAGTATGATTCACGACCAGTTAATATGTTTCCCAAGTCATTAATATGATTCCGGATCAGTTAGTATGTTTTCTGAGCGATCAGTATAATTTTCGACTAGTTAATATGTTTTCCGAGCTCAGAAGGATTGAGCAAAGTAGTTGGTTCAGAGTGGTGAAATCAGAGAGTATGTGTTTCCAGAGTAGTATGAGCATTTCCTGATTGATATATGTAATTCCCGAGCTATGTATGCAATTCCAGAATCATATATGTATTTCCCGAGCTGAGTAAGGGCAATAGAGTAGTTGATTTAGAGTTAAGTATTATATTGACAGAGCAGTTTGTATATTTCCATAACAATATATGCATTTTCCGATTGACATAAATAATTCCCGAATCATATATGTATTTCCCAAGCTGAGTAAGGGCAGTAGAGTAGTTAATTCAGAGTTAAGTATTGTATTTACAGAGTAGTTGTGTATTTCCATAGCAGTATATGCATTTCCCAATTGACATAAATAATTTCCGAATCATATATGTATTTCTCGAGCTGAGTGAGGGCAGTAGAGTAGTTGATTCAGAGTTAAGTGTTGTATTGATAAAGCAGTTTGAGTGTTTCCAGAGCAATATATGCATTTCCCGATTGACATATGTAATTCCTGAGCCACATGTGTATTTCCCGTGCCAAGTAGGGAAAAGCAATGCGGGTGGTGCAGAGCACACTTGTGAGAAGTTGGGTAGTTTCCTTTTCCTGATCAGTCTATATATTTCCTGAGCAGTATGTGTATTTCCCAAGCAGTCAATGTATTTCCCGAGTGGTTAGTGTATTTCTCGAGCAGTATGTTCATTTCCATTTTTTGAGCAGTATGTGTATTTCCCGAGTGGTTAGTGTATTTCTCGAGCAATATGTTCATTTCCCGAGTGAGGTACATATATGCCTTGGGTGTTTTCTAAATTAGGTGAAGAAGGAGATACAGGTATTTTTGCGTACAGAAAGTGACGGGGAATTTCTTGAATAGGGAATATTGTTGACCTGAGATATTTTATTTATTTATTTATTTGATTAATGATTGGAAAAAAAGATGAGAGACACATGGAGAGCATAGAGGAAGCTATTTTTGAAAAGGAGACGAAAAAATGATTATACATTGACAGGTTGGCATTGGTATTAAAGTAAATCTACTTTCAATTGAGGTGGTATAGATCTCCTATAAAACGGGCAAAGGTGGAAGGAGAAAGGGATGGTTCTTTCTTTCTTATTCGGTACCTCAAAGATCTCTTCTCACTTCTTCTTTTGCATTCTACTATTTCATTCTTCCACTTCTAACTTGAGCATCGGAGGGGTCACGCTGGAAAGCATATCCACCCTTAACACTCTCTTTTAAGTGGAAGATCTAACTTCCATCTTAAGGATCTAAGGTGATCAGAAAGAGTCCTTAGGAAGGGAGAGGAGGATCTAAGCAGGCCGAAGAAGAAGCCACCATCAAATTAGCATTGTCTGTGGAAACCTGAATAAAAAGTTGTGATGGTGAATACTAGAAGGACAATGAAGGAGTCGGTAAAGGAGGAGAAATCTGTATCCAGTACATCTAAAGGAGGTACAAGTAGAAAACGTCGTGGGCTTATGTGTAAAGAGGATCTTATGCAAGTGGTAGCTGCTGTGATGGATCATATGTAACAAAAAATTGCATCTCGAGAGCTAAAAGAAGACGATACATCTGGGGATGACTCTGAAGAGGAAGTAATTAGAGTCTCTCACCCAAAAAATGATTCTTCACCTATTCGTAAACATTCAAAGGGAAAAAGAGAATATGTAGCTCCTCCGGGGGAAGAAAGGTTTGATGGGGAAGTTTCTTTTGTGAGTAATGTTCTAAAGGTTGAGGAGCAGAATCCCTTTATAGATAGTAATTTGAACGAAGAGTTACCTCGACATTTTCGAGTTCCTCATATGCCTGAGTATACTGGTTCTTCTGATCCCAAAGATCATTTGGGTAGATTTGAGAATGCAACATTATTATATCATTACACTGATGGGGTTAAATGTTGAGTTTTCCTTACTACACTAGTCGAACCTACACAACAATGGTTTAATACTCGCAGAGTATTGCTTCATTTAATGTTTTTTTGACATTATTCCTAAGGCATTTTTCTATTTCTAAGAAATATCTTCCTCAACCATTGAGTCTTTTTAATCTTAAGCAAAGAGATCAGGAGACTCTTTGACAATACGTGCAGAGATTTACTCAGTTGGCATGAGAGATTCCTGCTGTAGAACCTAGCATGGTAGTAGTGTTGGGTTTCCGGCACCGCGGCGTGTGTGTGTTCGATCATGTTTCGTAAACATGAGCACAGCGGAAGCAATTAAAAATAATAAATCTATATTTATTACAACACACACAACACACGCATGCTATTACAACAAGTGTAGACATAACCGTAAATTAAAATTTGCAATAAAAGAAATTATCTACGTTATACCTTTCGTATGACGTGTAGCGGGAACGGCATCAACCGGAACGATTCTCGTAAGAATCATCTCTATCCGTATCCACGCCGAGCTCCTCGAGATGACTTCTCTAAGTCACGAGCTTCGTCTTCGTACGGGTTACTAGCCTCGTGTTGAAGACGACGTGATCGAGAGATGATCACGATCCGAATCCAAATTCGGATCCTCAAACGAGTTCTCAAAACTCGCTTCTCCGGAGAGGTATTCGTCAACCAATTGACGAATCCTTCGTCCCCCACCTCAGAGGATTACCGGAGATCAAATCCCCGGTAAGTTAGCCGTTGTCGGAGCACTAACCGTCGTCCAAACGACGCTCTGACGAGAGGAGGAGAAGCTGTCCAGAAAACTGGACAGCTTGGTGGAGGATATAGGCGCCGGCCAACCAAGGAAAGAAAAGCCTCACCTTGATGCCAAACCTATAGGGGATCACCGGAGGGTCGCCGGAGGTTCACCGGCGGAAGCATGGTCGCCGGCAAGGAGCTGGACAGCGGCACCACAAGCTGGGCGGCAACAATATGTTGGGCGGCTACAACTTGTTGGGCGGCAACAACTTCATTAGGGTTTTGGATTAGGGTTTAAGCCCTATTTTATAGAGAACTAATTCTCTTAATGGTTAATGGATCACATCCATAAAGCCCGTTAACCCGCTCCATTAAGATAAGTTAAAATAAACCAAACCATGATGGTTTATTTTAAGTTAAAACGAACCGAACCAACCTTTGGATCATTCGTTTAATATAAACCAAACCCTTTGGTTTATTCTCATCCATTGGATTAGAACCAAACCATTTTGGTCCATCCATTATGTCTTCATAAGACACGGCCCATCCACGCTTCCATTGCGACTGAAACAATTTCATGCTCGCTTTATGTTTGGTCCAACCACACATAGTTTCTCTCGGTCTGAGAATCCCATTCTCAAGCTCGTTTTAAATCCTTTGGATTACACTCGTTGTGCGTGTGACCAAATAGGTTCTCGGTTTATGTTGGCCGTCTATAATTAACCATTAATTATAGAGCGATCATGAGTGGCACCTAGTAGTACATCATGATCCCCAATTAAGAAAAGATCAACAGGTTGATCGAACTATTTACGAAACCCTTCAGTAGCTCGAATGAATCGTGCCCCATTCCCTTCACTCATCTTATACCCACTTGGTTCAGGACATGGTCTATTGTGTCAGTCCCCACTAGGCTGACTACGTCACACCTAGCCCAAGTATCATTTCCTCATCCTACGGATTCTAGTTACTCCACATGTATCGAAGAGTACCTTACTCTAAACATGTAATACTTTGGCCAAAGACTTTAGTAACAATCCGACGAGAGGCCATGGGTATACATCTCCTCGCAAGGAGTGGTGAATCCTTTATAGGCTATTCAAACACCTTCGATCACTTCGACTTATACCCAATCATCCCGGGTCCACATCTCCTTAGAGATGTTTGCTTAAGATGTCAAAGCATAAGTCTCCATGATCAAGATGACTTGAATACGCAAGTCAAAGGAACATCGCACTTAAGCCACAGTAAGAACTTCATTGACATATCTATATATGCAGAGAACCATATGAAGTCTTACGGCTGGTCACTCCAATGAACTAGTTACCATAACTAGCATCCACGATTAACTCTGGACATCACTATGTCTCCAGCCAGTGAGAATCAGCTGCTTGGATACACCAAGGAGTATACCTCGTGCTAGTCTCTACATAATTGATGGTGTCCAGATCCATCAATTCATCGACTAGGGATAATTCCGATACATCACAATTACACATGTAGAGATACTCACTAGTTGTGATCCAATCACAAATTCTCTCATGCTGTGAATCGTATCGTGGACATTCAGTAAATGAGTTTAAGATCCAATCAAATACATAAAACATGTATACTCAAATAGTGAATCTTCATTTATCATATAAATGGTTCATACATAAGGCGATTGCCTTAGGACATCTCTCATATATTACTAACAGACTCCCACTTGGCCTAATGCCAATCACTACTGTATCCAATACCATAAGCACCAACATGACCCTCAAACTTACTTTGAGGTAATGCTTTAGTCAAAGGATCCGTTAAGTTCCTTTCAGTGGGAATTTTCTCGATTTGTATTTCGTTCCTACTGATGATCTCTCTGATAAGATGATAGCGGCGAAGCACATGTTTGGATCATTGATGAGACCACATCAAGTTCATAGATGAACTACTTGATCTAAACCGCTTCCTTTGCTGCTTCCAAAGCTGCAACGTATTCTGCCTTAGTGGCAGAATCCGCTATAGTGTCAAGCTTGGAACCTTTCCAACTTATTGCGCCTCCATTCTAGGTGAATACATACCCAGACTAAGACATGGAATCATCCTTGTCTGTCTGGATCTGGCATCCGTATACCCACGTATCACCATGTACCCTTCTCCATATATTAGGAACACATCCTTAGTTCTTCTCAAGTACTTAAGGATCGTCTTATGACAACCAATGATCCATTCTGGATCGGTTGGTATCTGCTCGTGACACTCGGAGCATACGATACATCGGGCCTCGTACATAACATAGCATACATGATAGATCCTATTATGCGGATGCATAGGGAATCTTACTCATGCAAATCCTCTCGTCTTACGTGCGCGGACACATAGACTTGAAAGGTGTACCCCATGCACGATGGGCGATAACCTTTCTTGGATTCCGACATGCTAAACCTCTTTGCTTTTCGGTCTATATATGTACTGCGAAAGACCAAGCAACGTTTGATCTATCTCTATAGATCTTAATCCCAGGATGTAGGTTGCTTCTCCCAGTCTTTCATGGAGAATGTCTTGGATAACCAAACCTTAAGCGGTGTAAGATTGACACATCGTTTCCTATAAGTAATATGTCATCGACATACAATACTAGGAACACGATTTGCACTCCCACTAACCTTCTTGTACACACAAGGTTAAATGCGGATTTTGTGAAATCAAACTTTTTGATTCTCATCAAAGCGGATATTCGACTCTGGATGCTTGCTTCAATCCATAAATGGACCGTCGCAATTTGCATACCTTGGTTTTATCAACCGATGTGAAACCCTCAGGCTGTATCATATACACGTCCTCGAGCAGGTTTCCATTAAGGAAAGCAATTTTCACATCCATCTGCCATATCTCATAATCATAATGAGCCGCTATGGCCAGGAGCATCCGAATGGATTTAAGCATAGCTACAGGCGAATAGGTTTCGTCATAATCAACACCTTGCTTTTGACGATATCCTTTCGCCACCAATCTAGCCTTATAGGTAATCACATTACCATCCATGTCGGTTTTCTTCTTGAAAACCCACTTGCACCCTATAGGCTTTATGCCTTCAGGTGGGTCAACCAAGTTCCAAACTTGGTTTTCGTACATGGAATCCATTTCCGACTTCATGGCACCAAGCCACTTATCCCTTTCTGAACTTGTCAGCACTTCTTCATAACTGGTAGGCTCCTCATCATCAATGAGTAACACGTCGTTTGATTCACTTACGAGAAATCCATATCTCTCAGGAATATTACGTGTTCTACGGATCTCACGAAGATGTGGTGTTACAATAAGTCCGACCGATTGCTCATCACTATGAGTTGCCATTTGTTGTGCTTCACCAGGTATCTCATTAATGTCTATTTGAGTCTCTCGAGCCTCCTCAAGCTCGACGACACTCCCACTGTTTTCTTGCAAGAGAAACTCTTTCTCTAGAAACACAACATGCCTTGAAACAAACACCTTTTGTTCCACAGGATGATAGAATTGGTAACCCCTTGTTTCCTTAGGGTATCCAATAAATAGACATTTATCAGACTTAGCATCCAATTTGTCTGATACAGTCCGCTTCACTTAAGCAGGACAACCCCATATCTTTAAGTAAGATACATGAGGTTTCTTACTATTCCATATCTCATATGGAGTAGTTGAGACTACCTTGGTAGGCATTCTGTTTAACAAGTAAACAGCTGTCTGAAGTGCATAGCCCCAAAAGGACTTGGGAAGAGTTGCATGATTCATCATTGACCTGACCATGTCCAACAAGGTCCAGTTACGCCTCTCAGATACACCATTATGCTATGGTGTATAGGGCGGAGTCCATTGAGACAATATACCATTGTCTCTTAGATAATCAAGAAACTCCTGACTCAAGTATTCACCACCTTGATCCGATCAAAGTATTTTAATACTTTTGTCATGTTGTTTCTCTACTTCATTTCTGAATTCTTTGAACCTTTCAAAGGCTTCAGACTTGTGTTTCATCAAGAACACATACCCAAATCATGAGTGATCATCGGTGAAGGTAATGAAGTAGTTATAGCCTCCTAAAGCTTGAGTTGACATAGGTCCACATACATCACTATGTATTAGGCCTAGCAACTCTCCCACTCGTTCACCTTTTCCTGTAAAAGGTAACTTAGTCATCTTTCCTTTTAAGCATGACTCGCATGTATCGTATGAATCCAATTCAAACGATTCCAGAATTCCACATCGGTGTAATTCGGACATGCGTTTCTTGCTTATATGGCCAAGACGACAATGCTACATATAGGAGTCTATATTTATGATTATCCTTTCGAGCACGCGTGTTGCTCGCTTCGATATTGAAGATGTCACTGGATACGTCCAACGTATAAACACCATTGCTTAAAGTTCCAGTCCCATAAAGAACTCCATTCAAAGTTATGTAACAACAATTGTTACTAAAAGTCAAATGGTACTCATTTCTATTTAAACAAGAAATAGAAATGATGTTCTTTATCAACGAAGGAACATAAAAGCAATTGTCCAGTTCTAAGACAAGTCCTACAGGGAGTTCCAACAAATACGTTCCGGTGGCGAGTGCAGCAACCGTTGTTCCATTCCCAACACGTAAATTTGACTCTCCCTTGACGAGTCTTCTTCTATTCCCTAGCCCATGTATGTCATTACATATATGTGAGCCACACCCAGTATCAAATACCCAAGTGTCTGAGGAAATAGAATGACAATCAATAAAGAAGATTTCTGAAGAAGATGGGGCATCCGATGTCTTATCCTTCTTCACGGACTCAAGATAAATCTTGCACTTTCTTCGCAAATGGCTCTCCTTGCCATAATGATGGCAAGTTTCCTTTTGTGCTAGTTCTATCTTCTTAGCCTTTCTCTTCTTTCCCTTCTGCTGTTCCTTTGACTTCCTCTTAGAACCTTTCTTCGAGGAATCAACTAATAGCATCGTCCCCTGCTCATGCTTCTCAGAAGACTCCACAGTCTTCAGCATATTGAGCAGTACCACAGATGAACCTTCTAGCATCTCAGAGGTGAAGAGGAGCTTTGAGACTTCGAACCTTTCGAATCTCACTTGCTCATCAACCAACTCACAAAGATGAAGGACTACGATATGAGCATCCATATGCTCATGCGCTTCGTAGCTTAGGTTCCATCGCGGCTAGCATGATGCAACTCATTTGTTGATCACTCACATGTTTACGATAGGCCAACAATTGGTCGAGTTGCATCGTCACTAGAACAGGCGGGAAGAGGCGCTTGAGGACATTTGCAAGCTTTTCAACCTTGAGAACAATTCTCAAGCTTCTAAGCGATCCATGAAGCTCGGCCCGATCAATTTATTGAATCCAAAATGGACGCATAAATTTAAACACATCATGATCAATATATTAACTTAGAAATACAAAACGAGCATATATGAGAAAATGATTTTAAAAATGCATCAATATACATTTATAAATCCTATTCAATTTTCGAATTTCAAAAACCCCAAAATCACTTCGGGAGATCGTAGGTCCATCTCCGAATGGGCTGATATCCATCATAGTTATGAACAACCTTGGAGAGAGTCCAACAAGCCATTCATAACTCGACGGTAGGTATCTTCTATACGATTGCATATCACGTATATGCAACTATCACAATGTGCTATCAACTAATTGAATGTTCACACATACATCGGGTTGTTAACACATTAACAAGTATGCATCATATGCATAGCACCCAACTTCACCTCCCTTTACATCGACCTTGGAGAGTCCAACAAGCCGATGCTCCAGGTTAAAGCCAACCCATTAATCGGGACATAGTTTTAATATGGTTAGAGCGCATTCAACCAATTAGCCCAGCTTGGAGAGAGTCCAACAACCAAAGCTAACGATTGACCTCTGACTCTTACCATATTAGTATTAAACTATTCCATGGTTTGAACATATTGAGTTGAGCCGGGCTTGGAGAGAGTCCAACAACCCAAACAAGAAAGCGGAACTCTGGTTCTAACCATATTAATGGAAGGTGTAGGCTTTAATATTGATTAAGGGTTTTATGTCTCATCCTCTTTGCATGCAAATAACTATTATCTACATGGCATGGCATACATGGCATACATCTACATGTCACGACACGCATGGCATAATGTTATGCATCTAATGCAATTACATGGCATACAATTATGTCATGTATATAATTTCCTTATATGTCATAACTATTTATGGAAATAAAATATGTTTAAGATTTGATTCTCCAAATCAAATCATAATTAAATTAGGAAACAAATTTCAAAATCTAATCACATATTTTATTCATGGAATTATTTGATTAAGGAAAATCTATTTAGGAAACCAATTTCCTAAATCATTAAAACTACTTATGGAAATAAAATATTTTAAGATTTGATTTCCCAAATAAAATCATGATTAAATTAGGAAACAAATTTCCAGAATCTAATCAAATATTTTATTTATGGAAAATATCAATTTCCATAAATACTTCCAACTTTCCAAAAGTGGAAGATTTCCATAAATACTTCTAGACTTTCCAAAATTGAAAAATTTCCATAAATACTTCTAAATTTCCAAAATTAGAAAATTTCCAGAAATACATTATGACTATCGCAAAACCATTTTTTACGATTATGTCGAAACACAACTTTGGGCTCACGATACCCTTTGTTGGGTTTAGGCACTGGCGTGTGTGTGTTCGATCATGTTTAGTAAACATGAGCCGCAATGAAGCAATTAAAAATAATAAATCTATATTTATTACAACACACACAACCTGCGCATGCTATTACAACAAGTGTAGACATAACCGTAAATTAAAATTTGCAATAAAGAAATTATCTCGTTATACCTTTTATGGCGTGTAGCGAAACGGCATCAGCGGGCGATTCTCGTAAGAATCGTCTCTATCCGTATCCACGCCGAGCTCCTCGGGATGACTTCTCTAAGTCACGAGCTTCGTCTTCGTACGGGTTACTAGCCTCGTGTTGAAGACGACGTGATCGAGAGATGATCACGATCCGAATCCAAATTCGGATCCTAAAACGAGTTCTCAAAACTCGCTTCTCCGGAGAAGGTATTCGTCAACCGTTTGGCGAATCGCCGTCCTCCACCTCAGAGGATTACGGAGATCAAATCCCGGTAAGTTAGCTGCTGTCGGGCACTAACCGTCGTCAAGCGGCGCTCCGGCGAGGAGAGAAGCTGTCCAGAAAACTGGACAGCTTGGTGGAAGATAGTAGCGCCCGGCCAACAAGGAAAGAAAAGCCTCACCTTGATGCCAAACCTAGGGGGATCACGGAGGGTGGCGGAGGTTCACGGCAAGCTTGGGCCGGCAAGGGGGGCAGCGGCACCACAAGGTGGCGGCAACAATATGTTAGCGGCAACAGATGTTGGCGGCTACAACTTATTTTATAGAGAACTAATTCTCTTAATGGTTAATGGATCATATCCATAAAGCCGTTAACCCGCTCCATTAAGATAAGTTAAAATAAACCAAACCATGATGGTTTATTTTAAGTTAAAGCGAACGAACCAACCTTTGGTTCATTCGTTTAATATAAACCAAACCCTTTGGTTTATTCTCATCCATTGGATTAGAACCAAACCATTTTGGTCCATCCATTATGTCTTCATAAGACCACGGCCCATCACGCTTCCATTGCGACTGAAACAATTTCATGCTCGCTTTATGTTTAGTCCAACCAAACATAGTTTCTCTCGGTCTGAGAATCCCATTCTCAAGCTCGTTTTAAATCCTTTGGATTACACTCGTTGTGCGTGTGACCAAATAGGTTCTCGGTTTATGTTGGCCGTCTATAATTAACCATTAATTATAGAGCGATCATGAGTGGCACCTAGTAGTACATCATGATCCCCAATTAGCAGAAAAGATCAGCGGTTGATCGAACTATTTACGAAACCCTTGATGCTCGAATGAATCGTGCCCCATTCCCTTCACTCATCTTATACCCACTTGGTTGAGGACATGGTCTATTGTGTCGATCCCCACTAAGTGACTCGTCACACCTAGCCCAAGTATCATTTCCTCGTCCTCAGATTCTAGTTACTCCACATGTATCGAAGAGTACCTTACTCTAAACATGTAATGCTTTGGCGCAGACTTTAGTAACAATCGCGAGAGGCCATGGGTATACATCTCCTCATGAGAGTGGTGAATCCTTTATAGGCTATTCAAACACCTTGATCACTTGACTTATACCCAATCATCCGGGTCCACATCTCCTTAGAGATGTTTGCTTAAGATGTCAAAGCATAAGTCTCCATGATCAAGATGACTTGAATACCGCAAGTCAAAGGAACATCGCACTTAAGCCACAGTAAGAACTTCATTGACATATCTATATATGCAGAGAACCATATGAAGTCTTACGGCTGGTCACTCCGATGAACTAGTTACCATAACTAGCATCCACGATTAACTCGGACATCACTATGTCTCCGGCCGGTGAGAATCGGTGCTTGGATACACCAGGAGTATACCTCGTGCTAGTCTCCAGCGGAATTGATGGTGTGATCCATCAATTCATCGACTAGGATAATTTCGATACATCACAATTACACATGTAGAGATACTCACTAGTTGTGATCCA
The DNA here is from genome assembly GCA_025175895.1 of Wurfbainia villosa. Taxonomy (NCBI): domain Eukaryota; kingdom Viridiplantae; phylum Streptophyta; class Magnoliopsida; order Zingiberales; family Zingiberaceae; genus Wurfbainia; species Wurfbainia villosa. Next base: position 8,316,913 of record JAKLTH010000072.1, on the reverse strand, counting down.
ATCACAAATTCTCTCATCCGTGAATCGTATCGTGGACATTCAGTAAATGAGTTTAAGATCCAATCAAATACATAAAACATGTATACTCAAATAGTGAATCTTCATTTATCATATAAATGGTTCATACATAAGGCGATTGCCTTAGGACATCTCTCATATATTACTAACAAGTTGGAGCATTTACTCAAGGGTTGAGGGAAGGAGATTTCTTTAAATCATTAGCTAAGAAGCCTCTTGTGGATTTTGATGTCTTGTTGTTTATAGCTAAGAAGTTTATTAATCTAGAAGAAGCTCAAAAGTCTCTGCAAGATTCCAGGGATTGTCGATGGGGGAAGTATTAAAGCGACGAGCTGAATGGGTGGGACCCGCTCATCCTTCAGGAGAAAGATCTCTGTATGCTTCTTAGTTGGGGTTTTCTAACGAATGATCTTTGAATATATGTTGATGAGCAACGATTATTGAGAAGACCAATGGGAGCTTCTAGAGGGCCTAAAAGACTACCATCTTCTACTTTTTGTTCTTATTATCAAGAATATGGACATAACACTCAGGATTGCCAACAGTTAGATTCGGAGTTACAAAGGATTATGGGAGTTCATCCCAGAATTAGAGCTATTGTCATGAATCAAGCCCCTTATCAACAAAGGCCTTGGGCTAGGAATTATAGTAGGGGAAATTAGTTGAGACCCCCTATCAACCGACCTTTGTTGCTTGCTCAACCAAGGGAAATGATTTCTAATAGAATAATTCCTACAAATCACCCTCCTGTAAGGGGTGATATTAATATGATTTTTGGGGGTTCCAGTAATGGGGATTCAAACAGGGCTCGAAAAAGACATAGTCGAGAAGAATGTGCAGCTGTGATAATTTTGTCTAGAGCAAGAGGACTATCTTGGGTTTTGGTCCTAATTATTTAGAGGTAGTAGTGACTCCTCATACTGATGTCTTAGTGATTCGGACCCTTATTGCCAATTTTGATGAGGATAGATTTTTTGTGGATCCGAGCAACTCAGTGGATATCTTATATTGGTCTGCATTGGAGCATATGGGAGTTAGTGTGAATGATTTACAACTAAGCAGACACTTCTTTATTGTTGGATCGAGTGGATCGCTAGAGGGGGGTGAATAGCGATAAAACTTTTTCGTACGAATTTGTTCGAGTGGATAATTATACGCAGCGGAAAGATAAATGAAAACTAAGAGAGACAAGTAGATTTTTTTACTTGGTTCATAGCCTTCGGCTACTACTCAAGGCCCTAGTGATCCTTGATCACGCACGGAGGGCAAATCACTAAAGAACTCCTCCTCGTTGGAGGTAGGAGTTAATCGAATACAAGAAAACACCAAAAGCTTGAGGTAGAGGGACACTCCCCCTCTCCTTATTACGATAAAATCTTAGAGACAATAAAGAAATAAGCTGAATTGAGGTTTATATCGACGGAACAAAATATAAACAATTAAACCTAGAGCGTCGAAGAGGTAGCACTTCATTGTCGGAGAGTTGTAGCTTTGCGGAGGCTTTTGGAAGCTTAGAATTGATGAGAAAACCCTAGGATAGGCCCTCCTTTTATAGCCTTTGAGCCCCTTTTTGAGAGGAACTTCAACCAATAGAAATTGGGCATAAGACTCCTTGAAAAATGGTGATAAAACTTGACTCCTCAAGGCTGATCCTTGACCATCAATCGACTGATGGCCATCAATGCTGACCGCAGATAGTCGACTGATGGACAACAGTCGAGTCCTCCAAGATGGCAGTCGACTGATGCTAGCTGAAATCAAAAGTTAGCTAAACAAAAATATTATTTCGACGGCCTCCAACCGTCCGATCTCGACCTAGACCACCGATGGGATGTCTTGGGTCGGATCTACACTTAAGACTATCCCCGTAAGGAGGATACGACCTCACTTACAGTTGCACACACACGAGCTTACCTCGATACTTACTGTGTCACTTTCGCTTCCAGCCTTCCACTCGATTCCTTCGGCTCCCTCCGAAGTCACTCGAGTATCGCCCGACCATCGCAGCTTCCTCCGGGTGTCGCTAGCCTTCAGCTCCAGCGTTGACACTTTTCTGCACACTCGATTTAGCTCGTGAGATAATAATATGAGCTTAACTTTGTATCGTTTGCTATAATCAAAACTCAGGTTTGACTTAGATGCCTACTGCACCAACATTTATTTGGATTTTCTGGTCATGAAGTGCAGTCGATGGGTCAGATTAAGTTGCCTTTGTCTTTAGGAGAAGAGCCAAGGAGGAAAACAGTGTTCATTAATTTTACAGTGGTAGATATGTTTTCCTTTTATAATTCTATTCTTGGCTAACCTATTTTGGGAAGCTTGCAGGCAGTGGCTTCTCCTTATCATCAAAAGATTAAATTTTCTGTCGGAAATGAAGTAGGAGAAGTTAGAGGGGATTAACATCTTTCCTAAAGATGTTATGTGGATTCCATTTGAACATGGAAAAAAGGGAAAGCCATCAGTAAATCTTTTCAAAAAACTTATCAGTATGGAAATATTGTGTGTGTCATTCAGAAGGAGGCTTTTGAGGACATAGGGGAATTTGATAAGGAAGCCATTGTGCTTGATACTAAGTGTGTTGAACATATTACATTTATAGCTAGGGATCTTCCTTTACAGCTTAAAGCTTCTTTAATAAAATGTATTGTTAAAAATGTTGATATCTTTGCATGGTCACCACAGGACTTGATAGGAATCGATCCTATTGTCATGGAACATAAGTTGTATATTTTACCTACTGTAACGTCGGTAAAATAGAAACGTCGTCATTTTGGAGCTGGAAAGGATGCTATCATTAAAGAGGAGGTGCATAAACTGTTGAAAGCCGGACATATTAGGGAGGTATATTATCCGTCCTGGCTATCTAATGTAGTGTTGGTGCCTAAGCCATCAGGGAAAAAATGAGAATGTGTGTAGATTTTCGCAATCTCAATAAGGCATGTCCTAAAGATTGTTATCCCTTACCTCGTATAGATCAATTAGTAGACTCTACTGTGAGACATCAATTTATTTCAATGATGGATGCCTATCAAGGATATCACCAGATACCATTGGCATTAAAGAATCAAGACAAAGTTAGCTTTATTACGGCTGAAGGAATTTTTTGTTATATTGTTATGCCCTTGGATTAAAGAATATTGGGGCTACTTATCAAAGGTTAATGGATAAAATCTTTGAAAAGCAATTAGGAAGGATTGAATGCGAGAGGGTGCTGAGAATATTGGGGCTATATATATATATTCAAATGTTGAATAGGATTTATGCGAGAGGGTGCTGAGATTGTTGAATCTGAAATTCAAAGAACCATTGACTGAAGTTGTGAAGCTTGGAAGTGCTCTATAAATTAAACAAATGAAAGTAATATGGGAGATTTATTTGTACAATGAAATGAGTTAGTAAAAAGAAGAAAAATTTACCATATGAAGACTCTGATGAAGCTCTTGCAGAAATTGGGGAATATCAAAATTGTAGAGGATAGGAAGGGTTTGTGGTGGAATGGAGTCTGAGGCAGGAATGGGAATTTCTGAGTGAATTGAGGATGGAGGTATGTTAGGAGAGCCAGGATGGGATGGGGACATGGAAAGTTTCTGAGGAGAAGGGGGAGGATGGCTGGTATAAGCATCTGATACGACCTATACCAAAAGGTCAAGGGGAGAGGAAGTGATGTATTTAGGTACTATGGGACTTGAAGGAGGAAGGGATTGTTGTTGTTTGGTAGGGAATAGGGAGGCCAAGGGAATGTTATCAGCAGAAGAAGTGGGGGAAGAAGAGGAGGAAAGGTCAATAGAAGTATCTGAGGGATCAGGAAGTGGAGTAGGTGTTGCAGCAAGGGGTAACAATTCTTGGGGAGGAAGAGATAAGGATGTTTTTGAGGGGAGAATTAGGTTGAAAGGAGGAAAAGAATTTTGAATAAGTATGGTGGGAGGAGGAATTAGATCAGGATCTATTAAAGTGATGGAGAGTTGCCCTGGTTCTGCAAAGGTTATGATAGGGATGTGGGGGAGTTCGGAAGGAACATGCGATGCAGAGGTGTAAGTAACTCTTTGTAGAGTATTTTTAAGAATTGAACAAAGATAATTAAAGTAGGCAGTAGTGAGAAAGTGAATAATTACTGATGAGAAGGTCTTTGGCTAGAACTAGAGGTAGAAGTTGCCTGAATTTTTCTTCTTTGTTGTCAAAGTTGTTGGATCGTTGGTGGCCGGCTAGAGGGGGGTGAATAGCCCTCTTTAATCGTAGATGGTAATCGCTTGCTTAATCGTCTATAATCAATGGTTAGCGCAATGGAATACTAATAGTAAAGACAATTAAGATAAATGCAAAGAGAAAGAATCACAAACGCTAACAAGAAGACGTAACGTGGTTCACGACTCTTGCCGCTAATCCATGACCCAATTCATTCTAAGGTGAATCACGCCTTAACTAATTCACTAATCTCTCCTTTGCACAAAGCTAGGTGGAGGTAACCTTTCTTACATAAGATCTCTCTTCTTATAATAGGATTGAAATAAATGCAAGTAAGAAGAGTAGGAAGCATTTAGGCACTTGGGAGTATGTTTGGAGTTCAAGCATTAACCATCCCAAGTCACCCAAGGCATCAGTCGACTGCTGCTGTGGCCCTTCCACGTTGGATTCCAACCAACAACTCCCACATCAGTCAACTGGTCATCCCATCAGTCGACTGATGGAGCCAACAGTCAACTGATCAGGCCGATCAGTTGACTATCCATCCTTCTGTGCCCAAAACCCTCACGAGAAGTCAACTGCCATCCTTGGCAGTCAACTGATAGCGAGATCAGTCGACTGCCATCCCTTGGTAGTCGATTGTTCGATCAGAAACCAAACTCGAACACCAGTCGAGTCTTCAGTCGACTTGGAGCAGTCGACTGTCATATCATGGCAGTCGACTGATATCAGGAAAACCCATCCGACACTTAGCCATTTGGCCAAGTTCACCTAAGAGCTACCCCGTCCCAGGTTACAATCGCTCACTCTCATCTTCCCTTGGAGTCCCTCGCATTGAAGTTCTTTTTGTCCGTCCACATCCCTCGGATGCGCCAAGCATAAGGCTTCGCAGCGCCATCCTTCGCATCTCGCCCTGAAGTCTACTTCCTTCGGCTTCACTCCAATGCTCCTCGTCCGACGGTCCCTTAGATGCACCAAGCGCACGGCTTCCGCAATGCATCTTTCACCGACTCAAGGACCGAGACATGAGATGGTGAATATTGCCAATGCTATCGTCAAGCCATCCATGTGCGAATTACTAAGTCCTGCATGACTTCAACGCACATATCAAATCCATAACAACCTAACTTAAACCCTTTGCCACACACATCGAAACCACATCACATGGGTTGATTGCCCTAACAATCTCCCCCTTTTTTATGTGTGGCAATCTGTTTAAGTTAGGTAAAACAATTACAAAAATACATAAGGCAAGAAAGAATGTAAGTAAACATGAGTATCAAACTCCCCCTTAAACATGCAACTCCCCCTTAAGACATGCTAATTCTCCCCCTAGCATGATTAACTTAAACCCTCATAATTCTCCTCCTTTGACACCATCAAAAACATTATACAAATGTTATACACGTATGACATCAAACCTAATGGAAGAAAATACCAAAATCAAATTTAAAACCTGATAAAACACCTTATTGTGCTCGTGCACAGTACATCAGTCGACTGAATCAGAGCATCAGTCGATTGACACCTAGTTTTCAAATTTTTCTGATTTTTCGAATTAACTTCAGAAATGCACTAGAAATTTCAAAAAATTCAAAAAATCATGAAAATTGAGGACCACATTTCTCATAAGTCCCTTTATCAGTGAAAAATTGTCTTTCATGAAAAATCATTCTATTTTCAAAAATTAGGCAAAAACTCAAAAGTTTGAAAAACCACTAGAGTTTTTATCAATTTGAAAGTTGTTTTTGCCTTAGACATTTTTCAAAATATCAATTCACTGTTTGAAAAGCATAAAATGATTTTAAAACATTTAAAATAGTTAACTATAATCTATGGGCAATATGTCCATTGATTAAACATTTGCTTTCCCCATAGTTGGTCTATTATTGCTATTATGATACATCAAATGACCATCTAAATGTCATAAGCATTAGTGGACCATTTGTATCATCCTATCATATTACCAATTGCTATGTTCTCAATCAAGTTAGCCTTATAATGGGATGTGAGATGAACCTAAAGGTATTTATACTTAACCAAAATTTCATGCAATTCTATCGAGGTTAAGTATCATGCATCCTAAAACCATCAATATGATCATAAAAACACACATTATCAATCATGATCAAATATTTTCAATTATTGCATATCATGATCAAAAATCAAATATTATTATGATTCCTTATTATGATCACATTATCATCACCCAACACTTAATTCAAAAACTATCACCCACATCCTTACAAGTCAACCATTTTACATGATATAAATAAAGTCTACTTATGGTTGACTAACCTAGGGTTTTCCTAACCCTTAAGGATGGACTTAGGAACCCAATATATATTCTTTCCAATAGGATTCACTAAGTATTCTTTAGGGATCTATTTTCTAGCTACCATTTTATTTTTAGCTTGACCCCTAGCAATTAGACAATGGTAGCCCTTCTCATTTTTGTTTCCCTTATATCCTAGGTCTTTCTTATTTAAACTAGCCCTTTGGCTCTCAATAATCATATTTAATGTGTTGGAGCCTATGGTGAATTTCTCTAGGGCCTTAGTTAGATGATCTACCTTTTCCCTTAAGGCCTTATTTTCATCCATACATGCATCACTAACATTAAAAGGAATATAATCATTATGTGAGCATGCATTTTCTAGTTTTTCTTCTAGGGCCTTAATTTGATCAAGCATGCATTTATTCTTTTTCTTAGCCCTAAATAGTTCCTTAGTTAAACTTGAAATCATAGACATAATTTTCTTGTGAGGGAGATTTGTTACCTCACTTACCAAATCTCCTTCTTGTGATATCAATGAGGATGAGGATGAAGCTCCCCCTTCACTTGAGCTCTCCTCACTTGTGCTTGTTTCTTCTTCGGAGGAGGAGGTGGAGTCCAAATCTTCTATTGTCATTAGGGCAAGGCTTGTGAAAGCTTCTTCTTCTTCCGATGAGGATGATGGATCATCCCATGTGGCCTTGTGTGTCGTAGTCTTCCCTTTGTCTTTTGTTTTCTTTTCATCCTCCTTCTTCTTCTCTTCTTTCTTTCTCTTTTCCTCCTTGCTTTTGTTCAAGAGGGGACAATCATCTCTTATATGTCCCTCTCCTTGGCAATTGTAGCATATTATATTTCTTCTTGGCCTTCTTCTCCTATCATTAGATTTGTTAAATTTAAAATTTTTAAGTGCACGTCTTACCTTCCTTACCATGTAGGCCTCTTCATTGCTATCCATGGAGGAGGAAGAATCTTCATCGGATGATTAGGGTGAAGGCATCTTCTTCTTTCCTTTATTTGCTATTAGTGTCACCCCCCTTGATTGGCTCCTTGGTTCTTCTACTATGCCTTCAAGTCGTGTTTCATGTAATTCCATAGTAGAGAAGAATTCATCTAGAAAACTTACCTCTAGATTCTTAGAAATGTAGAAGGAGTCCACCATGGAGCTCCACTTTGAGGACCGGGGGAAAGCATCTATTGCTTTCATTATCATGTCCTGATTGGAGAGTTTTTCACCTACACTCGACAATCCATTAATTATCTCTTTAAACCTAGAGTGTAGTGACAATACCTTCTCCCCTTTGTCAAGCTTGATGTTGTTTAGTTGAGAGCGGAGGAGATCCCTTCTTGCTAGCTTTGCCTCGGAGGTACCTTCATGAGGCTCGATCAATCTCTCTCACATCTCCTTGGCGCTTGAACATTCTCCTATCCGGTTTATCTCTTGTTGAGGAAGCACATTGAATAAATGGTGCTTAGCCTTTGAATTGGCCAAGTGCTCCTCCCTTTGCTTCTTGGTCCATCTCGATTTCTCTAGCAGCTCCCCTTCTTCATCCCTAGGCAACTCAAAACCATTCTCCATAATTAACATTATATCAAAGTTGGTTTCGAAGAATACCTCCATTCGTTTTTTCCACCAAGCGAATTCTCCTTCAAATTTGGGTGGATGGATGTTTGAGCCGGCCATTGTCGATGATTGTGCGGCGGTGAGTCTGGCGACAATCTCCTTGCTCTGATACCACTTGTTGGATCGTTGGTGGCCGGCTAGAGGGGGGTTGAATAGCCCTCTTTAATCGTAGATGGTAATTGCTTGCTTAATCGTCTACAATCAATGGTTAGCGTAATGAAATACTAATAGTAAAGACAATTAAGATAAATGCAAAGAGAAAGAATCACAAACGCTAACAAGAAGACGTAACGTGGTTCACGACCCTTGCTGCTAATCCACGACCCAATTCGTTCCAAGGTGAATCACGCATTAACCAATTCACTAATCTCTCCTTTGTACAAAGCTAGGTGGAGGTAACCTTTCTTACACAAGTTCTCTATTCTTACAATAGGATAGAAATAAATGCAAGTAAGAAGAGTAGGAAGCATTTAGGCACTTGGGAGTATGTTTGGAGTTCAAGCATTAACCATCCCAAGTCACCCAAGGCCCCTTCTTATAGGGAAGAAGTCATTCTTCCCGTTGGGCCTCGAGCAGTCGACTGATGAAGCCATCAGTCGACTGCTGCTGTGGTCGTTGCCTCGCAACGACTCCTTCCACGTTGGATTCCAACCAACGACTCCCACATCAGTCGACTGGTCATCCCATCAGTCGACTGATGGAGCCAACAGTCGACTGATTAGGCCGATCAGTCAACTATCCAACCTTCTGTGCCCGAAACTCTCGCGAGCAATCAACTACCATCCTTGGCAGTCGACTGATGGCAAGATTAGTCGACTGTCATCTCTTGGCAGTCGACTGTTCGGCCAGAAACTAGACTTGAACACCATTCGAGTCTTTAGTCGACTTGGAGCAGTCAACTGCCATATCATGGCAGTCGACTGATGTCGAAAAAACCCATCCGACACTTAGTCATTTGGCCAAGTTCACCTAAGAGTTACCCCATCTCGGGTTACAATCGCTCACTCTCATCTTCCCTTGGAGTCCCTCGCCTTGAAGTTCTCTTCGTCCGACCACGTCCCTCAGATGCGCCAAGCGCACGGCTTCACAGCGCCATTTTTCGTGTCTCACCCTGAAGTCTACTTCCTTTGACTTCACTCTAATACTCCTCGTCCGACGGTCCCTCGGATGCACTAAGCGCATGGCTTCCGCAATGCATCTTTCACCGACTCAAGGATCGAGTCATGAGATGGTGAATCTTGCCAATGCTATCGTCAAGTCATCCATGTGCGAATTACTAAGTCCTGCATGACTTCAACACACATATCAAATCCATAACAACCTAACTTAAACTCTTTGTCATACACATCAAAACCACATCACATGGGTTGATTGCCCAAATAAAAGTTCTGGCAACAACTATGTGCATCATGTCCTCTGCAAAGTAAGTATGTCAGTATACATTGGGAAGTAAAAACAGTAAATATACAGGGAAGTAGTGCTTATCTATGGGATGAGCTTCGGGTGAAGGATGGGAAGACAGTCCATAGTAGGACAGTATGGGCTCTTGCAAAAGTTCAGTAATATTGAAATGTCTATTTTTGAGTAGTGGTTCAATGGTGGGGAAATTGATGTAAGACTTGATGCTTTTGAGATCGGAGAGTCGGGGAAGAGCGATTCTCCAGGTCAAGGAAAATTGAAGAAGAAGATCTAGGGGAACAAAAAAGTACAAATCCTTCCAGCCCTTATGGGAGGTAGGCATATCAGTGAGGAATTGGTAGTCTTTGCATGCCATGAAGTAAAAGACACCAACATTTGCCATTTTTAATTGGTAGAAACAATGAAAGATGTGGGGAGTTTGAGGGATGTTGAGGTGCTTAAAGACAATTAGGGTTCCAGCGAGGATGCGGATGGAGTTGGGGGTTAATTGGTTGATGGGGAGACCATAGAATACTAAGATGTCAGAAAGAGGTTTCAGGACAGGAAGGCAAAGGCCTCCTTCGACTTGACCTGTGAATAGGGTACTGGTGTCAGTCGGAGGTTGGTGAGGTCGGCGAGGAGTTAGGATAATAGCGGAAAAGCCTTCGGGGGGATGTAGTTTGGTTCGTGGCGGAAGAAGAGATGGTTGAGAGTTAGTTAGGTGGGGGTAGTTTCATACCAAGGAATGACAGTGGAAGAAGAAGTCATTAAAGAAGGTTGTTATAGAAGGGTTGAAGGTGTCGGGGACGAAGGGAGTTAGGGTTTTTGGTTAAATGGAAGCTTAAGTTTACATTAAGTGTTAAGTGAAGTGGTGCTCTTTAAAAACGGAAAGAATGAATAATATGAAGGATACGAAAAAAAAATTAAGTTAAGAGGAGATTTTTATACTTTTTCTCAATTCTTATATTTTCTTTGAAAATATTCTTTTGCAGGGATCAATAATTTTTTCTAAGGCTTTTACACCTAATACAAGAGGTTGGGATCAGGGGATAAAAAATTCTAAGGCTTTATGCCTCATATAACAGCGTATGGGCTAGATAATTAGATTCCCCCAATGGGACTATAACAACCCACTATAGTGGCTAAGTAGGATTTTCTCAAGGTTCTCATGCATAATATAACAGTCTATAGACTAGATAATTACAATCTCCCAGTGAGACTATAACATCCCGCTATAGTGGCAAAGTAGGATTTTTTTTCAAGGCTCTCATGCTAACCTATGGGCTAGATAATTACATTCCCTCAGTGGGACTATAACATCCGGCTATAGTGGCTAAGTAGGATTTTCCCAAGGCTCTCACGCCAAATATAACAACCTATAGGCTAGATAATTATATTCCCCCAATGGGACTATAACACCCCGCTATAGTGGCTAAGTAGAGTTTTCTCAAAGTTTTCACGCTTAATATAACAGGCTATGGGCTAGATAGTTACATTCCCCCAGTGGGACTATAACAACTAGCTATAATGGCTAAGTGCATTGTTAACATAAAAGTTTGAGGCCCAATGCCTAGTATCACAGTTTAAGGCCCTATGTCTAATATAATAACTTCAAGATCCATGCCTAAATGACATGTTGTGGTTCTATGATTGATATGACAGAATTTTTATATATCAATGAATACTTGTAAAACTTCACTCGACTTCGCTCTTTAGTTTTACTAAAGAGGAGGAACTTATGATGGGTGTAGGGTTTTTTGGCTAAGGTAAAAAAATTATGTTTGTTCAGTGAAAACAATCTCAGTAAATACTTATAAAACTTCACTCGATTTCGCTCTTCAATTTTACTAAAGAGGGAGAACTTATGATGGGGTTGAGATTTTCAGTCAGGATGCTTAGTATATTTTCCAAGTGATCAGAGTAATTTTCGACCAATTAGTATGTTTTCCGAGCCATGAATATGATTCTGGATCAGTTAGTATGTTTTCTGAGTGATCAATATGATTCCCGACCAATTAGCTATTTCCCGAGCCATGAATATGAATCCAGATCAGTTAGTATGTTTTCTGAGCGATCAGTATAATTCTCGACCAGTTAGTATGTTTCTCAAACCATGAATATGGTTCCGAATCAGTTAGTATATTTTCTAAGCGATCAGTATAATTCCTAACCAGATAGTATGTTTCCCGAACTCAGAAGGGGTGAGCAAAGTAGTTGGTTCAGAGTGGTGAAGTCAAAGCAGTGTATGTGTTTCCAGAGCAGTATGAGCGTTTCCCGATTGATACATGTAATTCCCGAGTCGTGTATACAATTCCCGAATCATATATGTATTTCCCGAGCTGAGTAAGGGCAGTAGAGTAGTTGATTAAGAGTTAAGTGTTGTATTGACAGAGCAGTTTATGCATTTTTTGATTGACATAAGTAATTCTTGAATCATATATGTATTTCCCGAGCTGAGTAAGAGTAGTAGAGTAGTTGATTCAGAGTTAAGTATTGTATTGACAAAGCAGTTTGTGTATTTCTATAGCAGTATATGCATTTTCTGATTGACATAAGTAATTCCCAAATCATATATGTATTTTCCGAGCTGAGTGAGGACAGTAGAGTAGTTGATTCAGAGTTAAGTGTTATATTGACAGAGAAGTTTGTGTATTTCCAGAGCAATATATGCATTTTTCGATTGACATATGTAATCCTAAGCCACATATGTATTTCCTGTGTCAAGTAGGGAAAAGCAGTACGGGTGGTGCAGAGCGCACTTGTGAGAAGTTGGGCAGTTAGCTTTTCCCGATCAATCTATGTATTTCTCTAGCAGTATGTGTATTTCCCGAGCAGTCAATGTATTTTTCAAGTGGTTAGTGTTTAGCTCGAGCAGTATGTTTATTCCCCGAGTGAGGTACATATATGCCTTGGGTGTTTTCTGAATTAGGTGAAGAAGGGGATACGAGTATTTTTGGATACAGAAAGTGATGGAGAATTTCTTGAACAGGGAATATTGTTGACATGAGATATTTTATTTATTTATTTATTTGATTAATAATTGGCAGGAAAGATGAGAGATGCATGGAGAGTATAGAGGAAGCTATTTTTTGAAAAGGAGTGAGGAAAACAGTTATACATTGACATATTGGTAAGGGTATTAAAGTAAATCTACTTTCAATTGAGGCGGCATGGATCTCTTATAAAAGAGGCAGAAGTGGAAGGAGAAAGGAATGATTCTTTCTTCTTTATTTGGTAGCTCAAAGATCTCTTCTTACTTCTTTTTTTACATTCTACTATTTCATTCTTCCACTTCTAATTTGAGCATCGGAGGAGTCACGTCGAAAAGCCGACCCACCCTTAATATTCTTTTTTGAGTGGCAGATCTAGCTTCTGGCTCAAGGGGATCTAAGGTGATCAAAAGGAGTCCTTAGGAAGGAAAAGGAGGATCTAAGCAAGTCGAAGAAGATGACACCATCACTTAGTTTTGAAAGTTTGCTCAGATTAGTCAAACAAATCAAAGATCATTTGAATAAAATAATTCAAAATGAGGGGAAAAAAGACTTGAACCTCATTGTAAAACACATCAAAGTTGATCATATATATAGAAAACAAGAAAAGTCATGATTGGATAATATGTTGGCAGATCTATTTGACCAATCTTGTTGGCTAATGATTAGATAATGAATGCTAAGTAGACAACGGTAAGAAGCAAGAATCTACGGACAAATTTGACGGCTTAGTTCAAATGCAAATAGTTTTTAATTAAAAGTATATATAAATTTAATTTGGGTGCTTTTTTGCTGTCCAATCTTTTGATACAGGCATATATGTCTTATTTATTTAGGTAGTGAAGAGAAAATAAAAGTAGAAAGCAAAAAATTAGAATTTGAAGACATATATTTCTCTTAAATTAATTACCGTGTTAAAAATGTTTGAAGGAATGATTAATACAGTAGGAAAAGCATGCATAGATATACAGATTTAGAGAGGATAATATTGTATCGTAAGATAATAGATTAATTCCTCGTAAATACGAAGATATTGTCCTTACATGCACTACAAGTTATTAGTCAAGATCAAAGATTTATCATTATTTATCTCTCTTACGATAATTCGAAAGCGGACTAATTGAAACCGCTAAATTAATGGATTTTAATCTTTTGCACCATAAATTTGGAGAAGATAATTGATGAGATTTGGGAATTGTCTTACTTTGGACCATGCTGATCTACCGTAAAATTTATAAACAGATATCAAGAGATGACTTGGATGTTCATGAGAAGGTGTCCCATATGCTCATCCCTTTCCCACCTTTCTTTTTTGTGCAAGGTTGAAACCGTCAACCTAACAGCTCCTACCAGTCCGCTTCCGGGCCATCGTAAGGGAGGTAAATCACGGTGGATCTTTGGCCTTTAAGACTAGTAATTAACGCATGGAGGGACGTAACTCGCTTTTGCGAGGAATTGTCTCGTTGTTCATTTGTACAATTTTCTACATACGCTAGCCACTAATCCCTTCCTGCAGGACACCTCCCACCTTCCTTTGGCACCACCTTTCATACTGCTGTCCATTGATTATGCATTACATAGAAACTCAGATGGTTACTTGAGCATAAATTACAAACTTAACCTGATAGGCTGAGGACGCAGTCCCGAAGATGAATCCCTTCGGAAATCGGTTCCGTTTAAGCTTGATATTACTGACTCGCGACGCTGAGCTCAAAACAAATAGCATAAGGTAGAGAAAGAAGAGGAGAGATGCTACAGGCTTCATCTCTTCGCTGATGCTCCGCTAACTAAAATTTCAATTTGATTTAGAGACGTGTGAAATATTTTTTTATGTTGTGTATAACATAAAATAAACTATCTTGAAACAAATCACGACTCGCAATAATACCAACAAGTGAAATAATTGAAAAGCCCGTATAGACAAGAAACCCCACTTTGACTATTGCAATTGGCATCGTTGCTCATCATGCACTACTGTCGATAATGCGCGGGAAAGCAAAACTTTAGAGAGCGTAGTAGTAGAAATAGAGCTGTCAAATTGGGTTAGGCCCGTCGGATTGGTCCGCCGGGTTGGCCCGTCTCGCCAAACAATTTAAGCGGGTTGGGTTGAACTCTTATCAACCCGTCATTTTGGCGGGCCTAAACGGAGCGACCCGTACGAGTTGCGGGTTTAGACGGGTTGACCCGCCGTGGGACGGGTTGGCCCGCGGGTCGAGAAATGTCAAAAGATAAATTTTTCATCATTACAATCTTCTTCTATCACACATACACCTCAACAAAGTATAAAAGAAGTTAAGAGTAAAGAACAAAAGAATATTTTTTATTATTTTGTCATTATTATTCTAATTAATATAGGAAATAATAACATATCAAAATCAAATAATTACCCAAGCTAAAAAATCTCAATTGAATCTCTATTTGAAAGAGTAAAAATTTACATTTACATATTATCAAGATTTAAATATTTTAGAACATTGGAAAGGAATCAAAAACATCGGTATTCAATTTTGTAAGTCGATAATTGAATCACAATTATAAGATTTTAGTTACTTCAAATATTTATTTTTTTAATCATGGTACTCTATCTGTCTTACAAATCATTACCTCAAACCGTCAACACCTTAGTAATTTTAAATATATTTTTTAAATTTGTATGGCCCGCGGGTTGGCCCGCCTAACCCGCAACCCGCCTTGGGTTGGGTTGGGTTGAAAATTTCTCAACCCGCCGAGATAGCGGGTCGGTCCGCCCCTCTCCGCTAAATATTGAGTTTACGACGGATTGACCCGTCCCGTCATGGATCGATTCGTTTGACAGCTCTAAGTAGAAACATGCTTTTGGAAGAGTAAAAGAAGTGGTAATAATTGAGTTGAGCATCATGTAAATTTTAAACATGACAAAAAAAATTCAAAAGAACCACTTTTCTTATAGCTCTAGACCGCCTTTTTTGAATTTTATCATCGGAGGGACGTAAATCCACTGAACAGCTATACTTTTACCCTCTCCTTTGGATTCCACAGGGACTGGGATTCGAATATCGGTATTTTCAGTGGTTTAAATTGTTCAGACATAAACTCTAAGAGGTTTTGACTTGTGAGGTTTATCGGTGGACTATACTCTGTAAAGTGTCACACAGAGGAGGAAGGGAGTATGCCGAGGTATTCAAAAGTGATTCTAGGACTTCAGTTTCGCTTGTGTGTCACAAAACAATGCTGTCAATTGGTGTTTGTTAGGGCAATCTCTTGCCATGATAAGGTTTTGATGTGTGTGGCAAAGGGTTTAAGTTAGGATGATATTGTTATTTGATATGTGCGTTGGAGTCTTGCAGGACTTAGTAATTCGCACATTGAGCCTTGGCGGGTTCACCCTCACAACCTCGGTCCTTGAGTCGGTGAAGGATGACTTTGCGGAAGTCATGCGCTTGGAGCATCCGAGGGACCGCCGGACGAGATGACTTGAAGTGAAGCCAAGGAAGCAGACTTCGGAGGCAAGAGACGCGAAGGAGCATTGCAGAGTCGTGCGCCTAATGCTGCCGAGGGACGTGGCCGCGAACGAAGAGAGCTTCGGCGAGGGACTTCGAGTGAGATGAGAGAATGAGTGAAATGTAAGTAGCTCATTAGGTGAACTTGGCTGAATGGCTGAGTGTCGGAGACTTGACCGCAAGGGTTAAGGTTTACCCAACCGCTAGAAGCTCAAACTTATGTTAAGTTTGAGTTTCACATGGCACCACCAACTACCTGAGTCGAGTGGGTCTGACCGTATCCGGATGGGTTTATGCCAGCAATGATCGCCATGGAATGCCGATCGTCTGCCAGAGGATATCGCGAGGACCGCTCGTAGCCATCGGCGGTCGAGGATTTGAGGGCATGATCGCGGTGAGGTCCATCAGTCGACTGCCAAGAGTTCCGTTGGACTACAACGGTCGGGATCCGACATGTTTGGAGGTCGTTGTAGTGACGGAAGTCGACTGCCATGGGCAGCAGTCGACTGGTGGCGGCCAACGGGAAGAAATCAGCCCTCTCTATAAAAAGAGAGGGTGTGAGCCTTTGAGAGGCTAATGCTTATGCTCTAAGTGATCTTCCTAGTGCCCCACAAGCTCTAAACTCTTCTTACTTGTTTTTACTCCATTCTTATTGTAAGAAGAGTGATCTTGATTGTAAAGGTTACCTCCACCTAGCTTGGTGTAAAGGAGAGACCAATAGTGATTGGCTTTGGAGGAGTGATTCACCTTGGACGAATCGGACCGTGGATTAGCGGCGTAGCCGTGAACCACGTTACATCTTCTTTGTTAGCGTTTGTATTTTTATTTATTGCTTTGTCTTTATTGTTTATGCTTCCGCTTGCGCTAACGATTGTGTAGACGAGCAAACGAACGAGAGAATTCCGACATCCATCGTAAGAGGGCTATTCACCCCCTCTAGCCGGCCAATCGATCCCCTACAAGTGGTATTAGAGCCGAGGAAAGCTTGTCGAGGACTAACCGCCACAACAAGCAACTTTCAAAATGGCCGGCTCCAACATCCATCCTCCGAAGTTTGAAGGAGAATTCACTTGGTGGAAGAAGTGAATGGAGGTATTTTTCGAAACGGATTTTGATATTATGATTACAATGGAATCCGGTTTCATTTTGCCTAGGGATGAAGAGGGGAAGCCAATAGAGAAATCTAGGTGGACCAAAAAGCAAAGGGAAGAGCACCTTGCAAATTCAAAAGCCAAGCATCATCTCTTCAATGTGCTCCCCCAACAAGAAATCAACCGAATAGGAGAATGCCTAAGCACCAAGGAGATGTGGGAGAAGCTAATTGAGCTTCATGAAGGCACATCCGAGGCAAAGCTAGCAAGGAGAGATCTCCTCCGCTCCCAACTATCCAACATTAAATTAGAAAAGGGAGAAAAGGTAACTTCTTTGCATTCTAGATTCAAAGAAATTTTAAATGGACTAACAAGTGTAGGAGAAAGGCTCTCCAATCGCGATATGATAATGAAGGCCATAGATGCTTTCCCCCGATCATCCAAGTGGAGTTCAATGGTGGACTCATTTTACATTTCAAAGAATCTAGAGGTAAGTACTCTAGATGAATTTTTCTCCACTATGGAATTACATGAATCTAGGCTTGAAGGAATACAAGAAGAGCAAAAAATACAACCTTCAAGGGGAGTAGCATTGTTGGCAAATAAGGGAAAGAAGAAGATAGAGATCTCCTCCTCCTCCGATGATGAAGCGTCTTCCTCCTCCTCCATGGATAGCACCGAAGAAGCCTATATGGTAAGGAGGGTAAGACGTGCTTTAAAAGGTTTTCATTTTCATAAATCAAATGATAGGAATAGAAGACCAAGGGGGAAGGTCATATGCTACAATTGCCAAGGAGAGGGGCACGTAAGGGATAATTGTCCCCTCCTAAACAAGAGCAAGGAAGAGAAGAAAAAGAAAGAAGAAAAGAAGAAGAAAAAGGGGAGCAAGAAAAAGAAGGAAGAGGAGAAGAAGACAAAAGAAAAAGGGAAGACCAAAGCTCTAAAGGCAAGGACTTGGGATGACCCATCCTCATCCTCCTCATCCTCATCCGATGAGGAGAATGCCTTTGTCACCAATTTGGCCTTGATGGCCTTTGATGACTTAGATTGCTCTTCCTCCGAAAATGAAGGATCAAGCTCAAGAGGAGAGAGCTCAAGTGAAGGGGGAGCTTCTACATCCTCCTCATCCGAAGAAGAAGAAGAGGATATGGAAACTATGGTAACGAATGTCTCTCCTAAGAAAATAGTTTCCATAATTTCTAGTTTAACTAAGGACTTATTTGGAATGAAAAAGAAAAATAAAAGCATGCTTAATCAAATTAAGGCATTGGAAAATAAGCTAGAAAATACATGCTTAAATGATAATATTTCTTCTAGCTTAAATGATGCATGCTCACATGATCTTTATATGTCATTAGATGTCAGTGATGCATGTATAAATGAAAATAGGGTCTTAAGAGAAAAGGTAGATTATTTAACAAAAGCCCTAGAAAAATTCACAATTGGCTCCAACACATTGAACATGATCCTAGGGAGCCAAAGAGCTAGCTTCAACAAAAAGGGCCTAGGATACAAAGAAAAGAAAAATGAAAAGGCCTACAAATACCTAATTGCTAGGGGACAAGATAAGAAGAAGGTAATAACTAGGAAATAGATCCCTAAGGAGTTTTTAGTGAACCCAATAGGAAAGAACTTATTTTGGGTTCCAAAATCCATCCTTAAGGGTTAGAAAACTCCTAGGGTAGTCAACCATATGGACTTGACCTATATCATATCTTTGGTTGACTTAGGATGGCGGGACAACATTTTTAGAATAGTGTTGGGTGATGATAACATGCCCATAAATAGATAATAATGCTTAAATCATGATGATTAATGTAATTGATACACATGTTTGCAATCATGATTTATGATATTGCGATTTGGCACATCATCATAAGAAATAGGGTTTAAATCATGCCTTAGGTGATATTTTGTTTATTATCATGATATAATACCTAATGCATGAGAACAATTCAATGAATACATGTATTTCATGATCATAATGTAGAATTAATTGATATATATCTTTATGATCATGAGGATTGTTAGGTTGATACTTAACCTTGATAGAATTGTATAAATATTGGTTAAGTATATACAAATACCCCCTAGGATGCATCTCACACTCACCATAGGCTACCTTGATTGAAAACTTAGCATGAGTGAGATGTTAGGATGATACAAATATCCACTAATGCCTATGGCATTTAGATGGTCATTTAAAGTATCAAAATAGCAATAATAGACCAATCATGGGGAAGGCTTATGTTTAATTCATAGACATATTGCCCAAAGATCATGGTTGGATATTTCATAAGTTTTCAAAATAGTTTCTTACTTTAAAATCTGTGTATTCATGTTTTGAAACAATTGGATACAAAACTAGGTGTTAAAATGGATACTAACATGCTCAAAAACTAGTGGTTTTTAAAACCTTTATAATTTTGGCTAATCTAGGAAAATATAATGATTTTTCTTGAAAAACTATTTTTCATTGATAGATATACTTACAAGAAATATGTTCCCCAAATTTCATGATTTTTTGAATTTTTTGGATTTTTTAATGCATTTAAAATTACCAAAATCAATTTTGAATCCATTGTGCCAATGATCCATATTGATAAGAATGATCGCTAGCAAAACAGCCCAATATTTTCTGAATTCAGATTTTAAACATGTTTTTTGATATTTTCCTTCTATTAGACTTGATGTCATGGGTTTATAAATTAGGATTAATCTTTTTGATGGTGTCAAAGGGAGAGAAATATATGTTTAAGTAACGGGGAATATATTTTGGGGAGAAATGATGATGTTTATGATAGGGGGAGAAAATTTAAAAATTTGTATGGGGAGTTGCATATTGCTATATCATGTTTATGTTTACATGCTTTCTTACCTTAGAATTTTCATCAAAATGTTTTTACCTAATTTAAACGGATTGCCACACATCAAAAAGGGGGAGATTGTTAGGGCAATCTCTTGTCATGATAAGGTTTTGATGTGTGTGGCAAAGGGTTTAAGTTAGGATGATATTGTTATTTGATATGTGCGTTGGAGTCTTGCAGGACTTAGTAATTCGCACATGGAGCCTTGGCGGGTTCACCCTCACAACCTCGGTCCTTGAGTCGGTGAAGGATGACTTTGCGGAAGCCGTGCGCTTGGAGCATCCGAGGGACCGCCGAACGAGATGACTTGAAGTGAAGCCAAGGAAGCAGACTTCGGAGGCAAGAGACGCGAAGGAACATTGCAGAGTCGTGCGCCTGATGCTGCCGAGGGACGTGGCCGCGAATGAAGAGAGCTTCGGCGAGGGACTTCGAGTGAGATGAGAGAATGAGTGAAATGTAAGTAGCTCATTAGGTGAACTTGGCTGAATGGCTGAGTGCCGGAGACTTGACCGCAAGAGTTAAGGTTTACCCGATCGCCAGAAGCTCAAACTTATGTTAAGTTTGAGTTTCACATGGCACCAGTCGACTGCCATGGAATGGCAGTCGACTGCTCTGAGTCGAGTGGGTTCGACTGGTATCCGACTGATGGGTTTATGCCCAGGAGTCGATTGCCAGAGGATATCGTGGGCACAGAACCGCTCGTAGCCGACTGGGCAGTCGACTACGGAGGCAACAGTCGACTGGTGAGGTCCATCAGTCGACTGCCAAGAGTTCCGTTGGACTACAACGGTCGGGATCCGACGTGTTCGGAGGCCATTGTAGTGACGACAATCGACTGCCATGGGCAGCAGTCGACTGGTGGCGACCAACAGGAAGAAATCAGCCCTCTCTATAAAAAGATAGGGTGTGAGCTTTTGAGAGGCTAATGCTTATGCTCTAAGTGATCTTCCTAGTGACCCACAAGCTCTAAACTCTTCTTACTTGTTTTTACTCCATTCTTATTGTAAGAAGAGTGATCTTGATTGTAAAGGTTACCTCCACCTAGCTTGGTGCAAAGGAGAGACCAATAGTGATTGGCTTTGGAGGAGTGATTCACCTTGGACGAATCGGACCGTGGATTAGCGGCGTAGCCGTGAACCACGTTACATCTTCTTTTTTAGCGTTTGTATTTTCATTTATTTCTTTATCTTTATTGTTTATGCTTCCGCTTGCGCTAACGATTGTGTAGACGAGCAAACGAACGAGAGAATTCCGACATCCATCGTAAGAGGGCTATTCACCCCCCTCTAGCCGGCCAATCGATCCCCTACAGCGTTGTCTAGACGTTTAGCTATGGTTTTATGGAAGGTACATCATACACTCTCCCGATGAGCCACCGCATCTACTAGGAGCTATCTCCGCCTAAAATGATGGGATAGACGGTACGAGGATGCCGAATCAATCCCTACAATGAATCGTGTCTGATTCCATCGCATCCTTCTACCCACAGTTACAGGAGATCAGGTTTACCCCTAGTTTTCTTGTATAAAATCCCCTAAATCTTAGATACGAGGGTTGTCACCCCTCGTATCGCCTAAGCACAGTAGGTAGAAAACCAAACACGCATAGATATAGTAAAAACAACTACCAATTGCCAAATTAAACTCAAAGGCAGAATTTAACATGAACCAACATTGTAATGTGCACACAAGCTACTCCCTAATCCTAGAACCGAAGAACTACTTCATGTATATGAAGGAGGAATCACAAAGCATGTACATGTTCGAATATATAAGAATGAAAACGTAGGAACAAGGGATTACGATGCTTTCGTGGTCTTCTCTCCGGCGTTGAAGTGCAAAGCGTGGACCTCCGATGGCGTTCCTCCTCCCTGTTGCGAGTTCTCGAAGCTTTTTAGGGCTTCAATGTGCCGTCGTACCTCCTCCCTAGAGTTTGGGCGGAGCCATCCTTATATAGACATCACCTCGGACCACTGCAAAATATGAAAAAAGCCCTAGTCGCGAAAATCTAGCGGGCCGCCACACAGCCGTGTGTTTCCACACACCCAGGCCGTGTGCAGCCCTAAGTTGGCTGATCTCGCCCATTGGACACGGTCGTGTGTAGTCACACACCCTGGCTGTGTCCTACTCTGCGTCTAGCTGCAAAATGTCTGTCTTTTGCTCCGAAAGTGCAGTTTTTTCTCCCGAAATGATAACCTGCACCCAAAAGTACAAAGAGCATACCTCCGAACCAAAAAATAGGAAATGCGTACAAAATAGAGTAACATATGCATGAAACTAACATAAAATGTAATGAGATGTGAGCGAAAACTACTCCTAACACCCTATATGTTTCGCTCATATCACTTGTCTCCATTCACGAGATCTAGTATGACAGTCTTTGTTGCAACCATTTATTTGTCACACAGAGTAAAGAGACGTAAGTGACAATTGATACTTAATATCTCAATTATGTACCCTACTAATCATCAAGACTTAAATAACTCAATTATATATTTCAAGATGAGCGTATGAATTAATAAACACCATACACCATAATCTAAAATTGTATCTCGTCATTCAAATTAAGATGTAGTACACAATTAGTCATATTATACTCTCAATGCTAATCCATGCTCCACCGTAAGAATCTATGCATCGACATACACTAGCAGAGCTTTCGGTAAGCCTACACGCTACCGAAATAGTCCACACACCTCAAAATCAGACCTCTTCATCTTCCCAGAGAGACTCGACTTAGGTCAAGTCAAATCTGAAAGTCCTTCTCGACCTTCAGATCAGATTTTAAATAATCTCAAAATCTAACTCGATTTTGTACACTCGGTAGAGCACCTCCATTTGACGAGCAACTCAGTGCAACCTGAATACCTCTACCCGTGTCAAGCTCTCGAGCACCTAGGGCCTTACTCTTGCTGAGCTCTCGCGAGTGCTGCCGACTTCTTCGAGCACTTCCAAGTACTCATGCGACCACTACTGAGCACTTGCCAAGCAAGGCTAACTAAAAATCATGACTTTCGTGAGCACCTCTATGTGTGCCCGAGTGAGAAACACGACGCTGACTGAGAATTGTGATTTTCCCAATCACCACTACGTGTGCCTGAGCACAACACGTCGCAATCGAGCACTACGCACACAGCCGAGCACTGCGCTTTTGGTAGAGCATCGCATGCATGACCGAGCACATCTTGTGCATCCGAGCACCTCGCGCGCAGCCAAGTACTGCACATGAGGCTGAGCAACTCGTACATGACCGAGCACCACCCATGTAGGCGAGCACTATGTGTGATCCTAAGCACTAACAGTGCATACATTGTTTCTCTACTCAGACATTGGGTTTCCTTATTGTGCATTCTGCTGCGCCCGAGCACTAACAGTGCTTCACCACTGTTTCTCCTGCTCGCGATACGGAACATTTTTCATCGTCTTTCGATGAGAACTGTATTTTTCGATCAACAACCATTTCTTGACTTTTAACTCAAGAATTTGTCGAACGATCTCGCGTTCAACCTGGCTTTGATACCAATGTAAGAATAACTTATGTAATAGAAAAGTTTGCAGAATCATAAAGTATACCTCAAATATGTAGATGTTAAATGATATGGAACTGCTTTGGAATTTCTGCAAACTCTAGATCTCACGGAATGCTCACAGTCGGGATGGAAATTACGAGGATTAACTCGAACTTTCACCACAATTCCACAACGCCGCGACCCTAAGCACGGTGGTGATGATTATTCCTTATTTTGCTCAATAAGGATGAGAGTTCTCTAAGAGTTATCTATCTTTACAAGTCATACCTTCACGCACAACCCTTGCACAAGGAAAAACTCTCCTTCAAGAAGAACTCATAGCGCTGCACACAAGAAACCTCTCCGCCTCCTATGCACTGCTCGCCACACCTCACAAAGTAGTAAACCTCAACTCATCATCAGTAAGAAGCCAACCAAAATTAGTTCGTCACAAGAAGTATATAAATAAAGAGAAGAGTAAGGAAGATGATGGTCATAGGCATGAGATATATAATGAGGTTAACCACCATCCCATGTACTTGCATGCCCCTACGTAGGCATTATCCCACAATCTTAAAGTTATTATTCCCGTTATATTCCTTGTGAGAGATAACTTACTTTCTTATGTTGTATTAGTGTAGAGGTGGTTTGATAATTAATTGAATTTGAAACTATTGTATGACACACTATTATTAGCAAGCACTCAGATTCTTTGCATATCAAGATGCTCCTTCAAATTTAAGACAATATCCTTACTGTAACAAGTTGATTGAAGGTGGTGATGCTAGTGCTTATAAGATTCATATATCTCCACAATGGTATGATATTGTCCACTTTAGGCCTAAGCTCTCATGATTTTATTTTTGAGCTTTACCCAAAAGGTCTCATACCAATGGAGATATCTTTGTATCTTATAAGCACATGATCTTTTCCATGTCTTACAAATGTGGGACTTTTATTGTATTCCTCATACTCCCAATAATCTCCCCCTCAAACGAAGGACTACATTGAGTCTCCCTCAAGTCTATCCATCCTCGAATGACTTTCTCTGCTTGATGTCCGATCCTTAACCCATTAGGACTTCCTGCCAACTGTTAGGTCCTCCTGATCCCGCTGAACTTTTTGTCAGTTGTCCAACCCTTCCTGACCCAACTGGACTTCCTACTAGTTGTTCGGTCCTCCCGACCCAACTGGACTTCCTGTCTGGTGTCTGGTTCTCTTGATCCGGACATGGGAGCTCCACTTCCTTCGTTCGAAGTTCATGGCTTGACTTGGATCATGTTTCTGATACCAATTGTTAGCGCCTATAAGATTCATATATCTCCATAATGATATGATATTGTCCACTTTGGGCGTAAGCCCTCATGGTTTTATTTTTGGACTTTACTCAAAAGGTCTCGTACCAATAGAGATATCTTTGTATCTTATAAGCATATGATTTTTTTCATATCTTATTAATATGGGACTTTGATTGTATTCCTCATACTCTCAATAGGTGAGACAACTACTGCATGAATAACTAGTTCAACTAGCCATGCAAGGCGATGACAAAATCATATGATCATTTCAGGGTGCTAGTGTGAGAAAGCCATGGACAACTACCGTTTGAAAGAATCAATATTGCTGAATCATTCTTTCAGCTTCCGTATGTTAACGTAGAGGTTACTCTCTCAAAAGAGACAATTATACCTAAAGGATTGAAGTTACGGCCTTTGCATGCTAGTGGAAGACACGTAGAAATATACGTTCTTCCAATGCGACCCGATCAAGGAGCCATGGATGAGATCTATCCCTCCCATATGATGGGAGTGATATCTGTGGGCCCCTTGATTGAGTAGAACTACTAAAACGCATGGCCATGCTCGAATGAGTCAATATGAGATATTGAGCTCATTTGTTTGAGTTAGTTTACTCAGGGATCAAGAAACATATAGATTGATCGAGGATGACATGGTCTATGCCTCATTGGTCAATCTGATATCAAGGATAGAAGGACACGATCATACATTATAGTAGTCACGGAAAGGTTAGTCGGATCTTGACTTATTTTGTAACTTGGGTAGCAATGATGTATTACTAGATGCCGCTCATTGCTTGTGTATCTAAAAGAGTTTAGATCCACTGCCAACGTTATGAGAGCCTATAGGGTCACACACAAAGAGCATGATGATTAGAAGAATTAGTGCATTCTAGTTTGACTAGAATAATTTGGGAATAAGCTTAAGTACAAAATGGTTTTTGGGCTTTAAGCTTAAAGAGAATTTTAGCTTATTGATTTAATGAGATTAATTCAATATGCTAAGCTTATTAATTTAATAAGATTAAATAAATATGTTATCATGATATCCTAAGCTAAATTGATTTAATAAGATTAATTCAATATGTTACCTTATTGATTTAATGAGATTAATTCAATATGATAACATAAGCTTATTGAATTAATAAGATTAATTCAACATGCATGAATGCCACATAAGCATGCCACATAAGCTTGATGAGGTGGAAGGAGACAAAGGGTTTTGACCTTTGGATTTCCTCCACATGTGGCCGGCCAATGCAATTGATTGCATTGAATGTGACAGGAGGTGAAAGGTTTTTCCAATCCTATAAAACACTCCATGGGGTGGCCGGCCAAGTAGTGGAAGCTTGAGGCTTGGAGAGAGCTTGGTGGTGAGAGGCTTTGGTTGTGTGGCTTTTGTGAGTGTAGCAAGAAGAGTGGTCTTCTTCTTCCTTTCTCTTTTTCCCTACCTTCCTCTCCTTTAGGGACTTCTCTAGCAAGAAGTAAAGGAGAGCTCTTCTAGTGGTTTAAATACCTTCCTCTCCTTTCTCTTTTTCCCTACCTTCCTCTCCTTTGAACGTGCTAAAAGATCCAACAAACACAAGGAGAAGCGGGATTTAAAAGGGCACGCAACAAAGGTAACATTCTCCTATAAGATAGGTTTTGAGAAATTTATTTTTGTACGAGGTTTTCTTTTGCAAGGATCACTTGGAAGGGATCCTATTTTTCTGTTGTGCATATGCTATTTTGCATAAAAAATCCCTACAGAAGCCTCATGTATGCGATGCTATGTACGAGACCAGATATCTACTTTGTCGTAGGCATGGTCAGCAGATATCAGAGTAATCCAGGACAAGGACATTAGACTACGGTAAACCATATATTGAAGTACCTTAGAAGGACTAGGGATTATATGCTAGTTTACTAGGCAAACAAATTACTCCTTGTGGGTTATATGGATTTCAATTTCCAATCTGATAGGGATAACAGTAAGTCTACCTCAGGTTTTGTGTTTACTTTGAGAGGTGGAGCCATTGTATGGAGGAGAGTCAAGCAGAGATGTGTGGCAGACTCCACCATAAAAGCTGAGTATGTGGCAGCCTTTGAGGCAGCCAAAGAAGCTATGTGGCTCAGGAACTTCCTGATGGACTTGGATGTGATTCCTAGTTTGCCCAAAACTATCACAATTTATTATGATAATAATGGTGTAGTTGCAAACTCGAAGGAACCACGAGCCCATAAGGTAAATAAATGCATAGAGCGCAAGTACCACCTGATATGAGAAATCGTAAAGGAGGTAGAAGTTGCTGTCACCTAGATTGCATCAGAGGATGACCTGGTAGACCCTTTTCATTAAGGCCCTTCTAGCGAGAGCTTTGATAGGCATGTGGAGGGAAGGGAAATCAGATGTATGACAGTATGAGGATAACATAGTCTTTTAGTATAAGTGGGAGATTGTTGGGATGTATACTGAAAAGTTTATCTTTTGTATGAACATCTTTATTTTTGAAATAAGAATCACATGATCATTGTTTGCATATTTTTATGGTTATGCATATTGTCTAATACATTACATTGTAGATAACATCGTGTGTGGTGTCACACGGGAGATCATGTTATCGATTCCTTGTAAAGTATAAGTAAAGGCTCACAACCGAGATGGCTTTGGACAAACCATTGGAATGATTGTAGTGTGATTTGGGATTGGTTTGTCTTGACCATAGAATCACACTAGTGCACTTTGTGTGTATTGAGCAGGATCGACTTAGAGGTGATTCGATTTATTGCTGACTACATAATCAAATCAGACCTCAGATATTATTTTGTACATGCTTTTAATCCCGATATAATAACGGGCACATATACTTAGTATTCATTTCTTTGATTTACCAATGGGCGAGATTTATAGATTAAATCGATAGGCTCGATAAGTTGGGAAATAATATTATTTATATGGTGTGTCGTTGATTATAAGAGGAAATCGTGTCCTATATATTAGGATAATGATGTCCCCTTGAGGAGCTCATAAGTTTCATCATGTAAACCCTGCAGGTGGACTTGATCCTGCATGATGATAAGGTTGAGTGGTACTACTCATGGAGTTAGATGTTGATTAATTAATGGTCAGTAAATTAATTAATTGACGGATATTCGAGATCTTAAACACAGGGAGAAAATGTACATATAAAATATGGAGCCCATATTAACTTATGGGGATTGGTGAGGTAGATCAATGATAATCCTTTAGTGGATTGGATTATCATTAATAGATCGGATTTTATGTGGGCTTGATCCATGGGTGGCCAAGATCCAACTCCTCCTCATGGTCCCTATTGTAGCCTATTAATACCTCATGAAGCTTAGATCCAATGGATGAAAACAAAACTCTAGATCCAACGGTAGAGATTAAATCTCTAGATCCGACGGTTGAGATTAAATCTCTAGATCCGATGGTTGAGATTAAATCCCTAGAACCAATGGTGGAGATTAAAAGAAGGCTTGAGCCCAACTCTATAAATAGAGCATTAAGGTGGGCGACAAGGCTTGATGGATAAGGAGGATTAGGGTTTGCTTCCCTTGGGAGGCAAGTAATCCTAGTTTTGTTAGGATTAGGAGTGGACGGCTAGGGTTAGGGTTTTGGGTGATTGGGGTGGGCAGCAACAAGTGGAGGAGGATTCTTCTTCTTCTTCCTAAGGTTGGCCGGCCCCTATTCTTCTTCCCTCTACCTTGGTCGGAGCTCAACCTATTCTTCTTCCCTTCACCCTTGGTCAAAAATTAAGAGAGCTAGGTTTAGGATTTGGGCGGCAAAAAGGAGAAGGATTGCTTTCCTTTCTCTTCTCCAAGTGTTGGCCGGCGCCGATGCCCTCATTGATTCTCCTTTGGCCGGTTCCTATACTCCATGTTCTCTTCCTTGGCCGGCGGCAACATCGAGTCTATTGACTTGGTGGCCAGTTCTAGATAGGAAGAAGAGTTTTGTTTGATGATCTTCCTTTGTTCGGAGCGAACAAGGAAAGGAAGATTGGTGATCTAGAAGGCTTCGACTTTTGGAAGATCGTTGCCAACACGATGTCCAAAAGAGGAAGGACATACAATAGAAAATCAAGAGGTATAACAAGAGGTATAATCTTGTTTATTTTGATTAGTCTTCCTTTGTATTATGTTTATAATTGCATTTCAATTATATGCATATTTTATGTGGATGTTTACATTCTGTTTGTGGCTAAATAATACTTGAATCCCGAACATAAACACGAAATCCGGTGATCCGGACATCGTCTATTCCGTGGCTACTCGTAGAATAGAGGTTGGTTGCTTGAACAACAAGTTTGTTCAAGTAACCTCCCTAAACGAATAGCACGATGATGACTTGGTTGTTTGGGCAATCCCTTTGTCTAGGATTAATTTTTTTTAATCAGGGGACATCGATGGGATCGCCATGAACAAACGACCGAGGTGAGGTGGGAAGCGAAGTTTCCCCTCACAGACTCGAACACATAACCAACAATGTCATGTCATGGCAAGACAAACAAAGCATGGCAATTATAAAGTGCTATGGTATGAAATACCTAAGTATTAAATTCAAATTGTCATTTCTTAGAATTAAATTCATTTTTCCTTAATGTCATTTATCCCCCTAGTGTGCCAAAAATCCAAAATGGCACACCATTACTCCTAAGACCTAATTGTGCCAATTTAATCATTTTTCATCTTGTCAACCACATTGGCACATCCTA
The DNA here is from genome assembly GCA_025175895.1 of Wurfbainia villosa. Lineage (NCBI taxonomy): Eukaryota > Viridiplantae > Streptophyta > Magnoliopsida > Zingiberales > Zingiberaceae > Wurfbainia > Wurfbainia villosa. The sequence continues at coordinate 8,287,472 of JAKLTH010000072.1, read as the reverse complement.
AAGTGTCAACTCACTAAGGTTAGGTTAACTACCTATCCACTTAGGGTTGACACACCCTAACCCATCTAGCGTGAATCGATCATGCTCCTAGGAACCCAATACCTATTGGAGCTCCTTGGGTTAACATGGTATTCACTAGGGATAACTTCCCTAGATACCTTCCTAATGACCCTTTTTGGTTTTGACACCTTAGTCATTTGGGTCTTTCCTAGGTCAACTCTAGAGGTAACTCCCCCTTTGACCTTCTTAGTGGCTACCTTAGATTTCTTTGAATTTCTAGCCACTAAGTACACACCATGGCTAATCTTAGGGATAACTTCCCTATTAGCCTTGGTTTTACTAGACCTAGATATTGTTCCATAATTAAATGGAACATTGTGATAGGACATAGGTTTGTGACCCAAACCTCTCTTGCCCTTGGACACTTCTTGTTTTCTAGGACTTAGATTTTGACCTTTTGACCCCTTAAATGAATTTGTAATAATTGTTAGGGTCTTCTCTAATTTTTCAAGCCTTGACCTCAAGGCTTGGTTTTCTAACTCTAATTTTCCCAATTTTGAATTTTCATTAATCTTTTGGGAATTATTTTTCTTCTTAGGCATGTGTCTACCCTTCTTAGGGTTTATGCCTAAGTTCTCTTCTATTCTCCTTATGGACTCCCTAGGTAGAATTGGTCTAGTGTTATTAGTCCTAGGTTTGTCCTTAGGTAAATTTACATGCTTAGCACCTAAACAAAAATATTTATTTCTACTAGCATGCTTTTCATTAATAATAGCAAGTGAACAAAAGTAATTAGCATGCTTCTTTGTCCTAGAAATTGAAGGTGCATTAACTAAATTTACCTTAGGGTTAGTGATACGAACGATGAATTATCGCAATACCGTTCCCAAATTATTTACCGAACCCCCTAACTACACTAATGCAGTATAGGACTGACTCGGGTCATCTCCCAACGAACCTAATGGCTAGACGTTTGTTTTTAAACAGAAGTAAATACTAGGGGTTTTTATAATTATCAAAACAATTATTCAAAGCTAACCTAATGTAAGAACGATTCAACCTTGCACCGCACTGTCACTATATGATGCAATGTTGAATCAATTCTGCTAAACAGACAAAGAAATTAAATATGCAAGAAGTAAATCTAACTAATGCGCAAAAGTAAGTAATCACGCACCGCACTGTCACTATACGGTACGATGATCACGAAACAAAGGCGAACAATTTAACCATGTACCGCACTGTCACTATATGACACAATAGTCAAACATGTTAGTGAAAGCCCTAGAGCCAATCATGTGATGATTGTTGTATGGACTTTATTGTATCATATTCCTATTTATAAAGGCATGGTTATTATATTTACTTGTATTGGTGCCAAATAACTAAATATAATAATGTCCTTGAGTAGTAGGTTCTAATCTATATCAATCGATTGGTTGAATCGATAATGAGATGATATAGAGAACACTACTCTTAATCATTCCTAGTCGAGTATTAACATTCAGGGACAATGTTAATGCGTAGAGACTAGCATGTAGGTCAACAAGATGACTTGATCTCACAAGTCATGGATATGAGATATCAAGTTGACACATGGGTATGCATTGGAGAATGTATACTGAATGACCCGCCATGAGAAAGTATCATGGATCGTTATATGAGTGTCATATACTTTCTCATGTGGCTATTAGTATGACTATTAGTTCTTAGACCTGAAGTCACCATGGTTCCCTACATAAGGAGTTGCATACTTTGGCTTCGTCAAACGTCACCCGTAAATGGGTGGACTATAAAGGCGATTACTGGGTATGTAACGAATTATGCGGAGGGATGTGAGTGATGTAGATGGGATCTATCCCTCCTATATGACGGGGGTGACATCGATATTCTTGATAGAGTGAGACCACGAAGTGCATGACCATGCCCAAATGAGTCAATATGAGATATTGAGCTCATTTGATTAGAGTGAGTCTACTTGGAGTTCAAGATTTAGATTGTACCGAGGATGACACGGTCTATGCCTCGATTGGTCAATCTAGATGTCAAGGATAGAGGGACATTGTCACATATTGTGAGAGTCACAATTAGTAGTCACAAAGGTGATGTTGGAGCTCAACATTCTTGTAACTTGGGTAGCAATGATGTGTTGCTAGATACCGCTCATTGCTTATGTTCCTAAATCGGTTTAGGGACATTGCCAACATTACAAGAACCTATAGGGTCACACACATAAGAGAAATTAGATGGAGATTAGGTTCATATGATGAACCATGAGGATTAGGTTCATGGGATGAACCAAATTGGATTAAGAGTAATCCAAATTAGACTAATTGAGTTAGACTCAAGTTGATTCAAGTGTTGAATGAGTCTAATTGAGATTTGATTCATCAAATCAATTTAAATTAATGAATAGAGATTCATTAAATTAAATTGACTTGAGTCAAGTGGTTAGATTTGATCAACCATGGGAGATTAGAGGTCAAGTTTGCCTTGACTTGAGAGGGAAGATGAATGGTCAATTTTGACTTGACCAATTGCCATGTCATGGTGACTTGGCATGGGGCCGGCCAATGATGATGCTCCACATCATCATGGACACATCATGGGGTGCCACCTCATGAGGGAGACCAAGAGCCATTGGCTCTTGGAGTTACATGCATGCATGTAACCCCCTTATAGTGGGTTATGGATGATGTGAAGTTAAGTTGTGTAACTTCATCTTCTTCCTCTTCTCTTCCCTCAAGCTCTCTCTTCCTCATCTAGCCATGAACGTCCAAGGGGTGCTAGCACACTCTAGGATGCTTTTCTCCACCTATTGCTTGTGTGGATACCGATAGAGGAGTGTACACTTGACACTCTCGAGTTCCGGCGAACCTTTTGGACGAGCGGGATAAGCGAAGGGCGTCGCTACGAGGGTAACACTCTCACCTTCTAGATCTAAGGTAGATCTAGGGTTTTTATATAAACACATACATGTTTTGTTTTAATACATCTTCGCACGGATCCGTGGCCGGGGCTTCTGAGGTTTCCGCAACGCAAAAAGCGGTTTTTGCGGCTCGGGAAACCCCAACAAAACAGTCACTAAAAATTGCAATAAATAAAATGCAATAAACGAAAGCAATTCGACCAGGCACCGCACTGTCACTATACGACAACTGGTCGAATGTAAATGAAATCTAATCTAATAATGAAAGCACTCCAACCAGGCACTGCACTGTCACTATACGATGCATGGATTGGACAATTTTAATTGATGGGGTTAGTACGTCAGTAACAAGAAATTAAACTAACCTACAAATGTACGACGAACAAAATTACACAACTAAGCAATAATCAAACCTATAGAAATAACATTGCAAGTAAACAAACAAACATAGCAAAATAAATATCCAATTAAATGGACTGAATCAAATATAAGTAATCGGTAACCCCACAATGGCGACAATAACCCGAACAACCCTCTCCGACGGTGAATGCGAAGCTGCCCAATTGGCGCAGCAGGAAGGACGGACATACGGAGGAATGCGATCACTGTTCCGGCGATCTGGAGTCACCGGACAGTGAAATGGAATCTTCACCGGCGATGGAGATGGAGTCGTCAATCGCACTTGTGGATGACTCGGCGAGATGGAACGCGGCCTATCGATCGCCGAATGGAGTGGATTCGCCGGAAAAGTGAATCACCGGAATCTGCCTCGCCCGCTTCGGATCACCGGCCGCAATCGCGATCTCGATCTGCCGGCCGAGGATCGGTTGGGATTGCCCGGATCTCTAAGGGAGGTCGCCGAAGAAGCCACGGATTGTCGTTGTCGCCGGGGGAAGAAGACACTCGCCGCTGCGAAAAGGGAAAAAATGTTGAGGCTCGAAAGTTGCGCCGCGCCAGGGGAAGAAGACCTTCGCCGCCGCCGCCGACCGCTCGCGGTAAATCCGGCGCCGAGGATCGGATGCGGAAGAAGCCGCCGCTTTGCTCGCTAGGAAGAAGACACGTACGCCGCCCGTCGCGATTCTGCTGATTCTGTTGAAGCTCGAGGAGCATCTTTCATGCTTCGCCGCCGGCGAGCCCTGTGCAATCCCGCCGCCGCTCGCACGGCTGCGGAAGAAGCCGCCGGCATCACTCGCGAGGAAGAAAACCGCCATCGCGCTACGATTTCTGTCGAGCTCTGCCGATTCTAGGAAGGTAGGTTTTATTAAATGAAAAACATCAGCAGTCCGATTCAATTGCCCTTTCAATCTCAGCCATTCCTTAGAGCTAGGGCTTGATTAATCAATTAAATTGGCTTCATTTGGCTGCTCAATCCAATGGCTGTAATCAATCTGATTTCAAATGGGCGGATCTGATCCATCTGAAGGGATAATCGAAATCCAACGATCCGTATGAACAGACAAGATGTGTAGATCACAATGCATGGGCTGGATCGCTCCAGATTCAGATTAATGGCTCAGATCGATCCATCACATTGGACGGTCCAGATTGCTCCGATCTCTAATGAACGGAACTAATTGAATCTGAATGGAAAATCATGATCGACCGGATCTAAATGAAAGGATAAGATGTCCAGATCTAAATGTATGGACAGGATCTCTTCAAATCTAGATAGATGGCTCAGAATCGATCAGATCTCATCGGACGATCAGGATTGACTAGATCTGAACTCTTTGATTAAGCTGCTTCTGATCTTGTTGAAAGGTCCAGATTAATTACGTTTGAAATATTCCTTCTAGTCCTAGATGAAGCCATATTCGATTCAACTTGAGTCTAGTCCAGTGGCTCATCTCGATCTCCTACAAACAAAGATAAAATTTGCATATAAGTCCAAAAATTAGGAGAATTTACAATAAGGTCCAAAAATATATCCAACTCATAAAACATGTAAATAATCAATAATAAATCACTCGAGAGGATAAAAACAATGATATTAAGGATCAAAATAATACAACAAAATGACAGTTATCATTTCCCCCACACTTATCAAAATAAAGAAACACTAACACCCTAACTCATTCCCCTAGCAATACCTAGATCAATAATTCAGAGACAGAAAAAATAAGTTACTTAGGATCACCAAATTCATCAGGATCTAGGGTATTCAAAAGATCCGACTCATACAACAGTCAACATATGATGATTTACAGTCAAATCAAATAGACTAAGCCTGATACAAAACCTCCCAAAATGGATAAATGCACTGATACTCACATAATAACGTAGGAGTGGGGCGCCCTTAAAATAACATGCAATTTTGTACTACCATATGCTTGCTTATCATCTACTTCTCTACTGCTATCAATACATCTCATACATGAATCAAAAGGATTTATCATGAATCAGAATAAGATCAAAAGTAGAGTGCAGATAAAGTATGCAAAGAGAAGTACAAGACAAAGGTACAAATGAATAGGGAACAAGAGAAGAATTGGAGAAATAAACCTAATGAGTTGCTCTGTGAAATACTCAGTAACTAGCAATATGGGAAGAGGTTAGGATAATTGGAAACTTTAGAATTGGATTCAGGATCAAATGACTCTATCCAACACATTGCAATCTAATTTGCCTGCATTACAATTGCACATTTTTTTTTAAGCAAAAGAAACATCAATGGCGCCATTTTTTTTCCTTTTCCTTTTCCTTTTTTTTTGTGTGCAGAAACTCAAGTACTAATCACAGACAAATATATCTCAGAACCAATGACCTCTGAAAACTATATCTTCCATATCATATTTCCAACAAAAATAATATAGCTCCTGTAACGCTCGCCCTTATCTGCTCTCAGGGCGGCGCTACTTTTACCCCTTTCTTTTTTTTTTCTTTTAAAACATAATACACATGGATCCTTCCACCATCATACTTAAGCATGTTATCATGGCATAAACCTTCTTTTCTACATGCATCACCTATCTTATTCATAGTTAGCATGTTACCATATCTTATCTCATTTCATAACATGCCCATCATAAGGATCCATTCGTGAGTTCTATCATATCAACTTTCTTAAGTAATTGAACAATAACATAACTAAGCAACATCCAACATGGTGCTAATAATTCACAAGTCTTATAAGCGGAAGCAATGTCTTAAGTTGTTAATTGAGCATATAAATATAAGCAGATAGTAATAGGGTCTTTCTCCACCATGCCACTATCACACACACTGGGCCCTTCCTGCTACTTCCTCTAGTTCAGGTTTCCTTGATCTGCAGTATATGGACAACATAAACTATAAGCATATAACTTAATAAGATTCTTGCCTACTCACAAAAAACCACGAACTTCATCAAGCAATTAGAAACATAAGCATGCTAGCATAAATGGCCTAAGTATTCCATAGTAACACTAATCAACAACATACCACGTAATGAAACCTAAGCATGGCATAGAGTTTACATCAGCATGCTAAGCATAATTAAAACCAAGCAGGGCATAATCTAAACATAAGCATTCATGATATAAATCTTAGACATGCAGGAAGTACATAAACCCAAATGTTCTTACTATAAGCATCATAACTTAGTAAAATCTAACATGCTTAAAGGACATAATCATAAGCATTTTTAACTTGAGCATAAACATTTGTAATGACATAAATCCTAAACATGCATAAGGTACATAATCACAAGTATTCTTAAACTACTGTAAGCATCATAACTTCATAGAGTCTAACATGCATAAAGGACATAATCATAAGCATTTTTTTTTAACTTGAGCATAAACATTTATAATGACATAAATCCTAAACATGCATAAGGTACATAATCACAAGTATTCTTAAACTACTGTAAGCATCATAACTTCATAGAGTCTAACATGCATAAAGGACATAATCATAAGCATTTTTTTACTTGAGCATAAACATTTATAATGACATAAATCCTAAACATGCATAAGGTACATAATCACAAGTATTCTTAAACTACTGTAAGCATCATAACTTCATAGAGTCTAACATGCATAAAGGACATAATCATAAGCATTTTTAACTTGAGCATAAACATTTATAATAACATCAATCCTAAACATGCATAAGGTACATAGTCACCACATTCTTAAACTTAACTCTAAACATCATAACTTCATAACATCTAAAATGCATAAAGGACGAGTTCGTAAGCATTCATAATCTTTAACATAAGCATACACAATTTCATAAAAGTCTTTTCTTTTCAAAACATATACATATAGATACTTCAACATCATCATAACTTGTTTGGGGGGCCCCAGGTTAAGTACCACATAATGCGCGTTCCCTAATAGGTCAGTAGCGAGCCACCAGACCTACGAGCAAGACCTCTTACGCCTTACCAGGCAAGACCTCTTACGTCTTCTTATGTCCCTATGGATTTGATTAACGACCACCTGACGGGTCGGGTACTTAACCTCTTACAAAGTAAAATACTTAATTCCTTTCTTTTCTTGTCATATTATAAAGAATGCTCTTGATCCCCAACATAAAAAGGGAAGCATCTTAATCTTATCTTATCATAAGGAGAGCTCTTGATCCCTACTTGAAAGGGAAGCATCTCCATTTTATCTTATCTTAAGGAGAGCTCTTGATCCCTACTTGAAAGAGAAGCATCTCCATCTTATCATAAGGAGAGCTCTTGATCCCTACTTGAAAGGGAAGCATCTCCATCTTATCTCAAGGACACATGCATTCATAACATAAGAGTACCCTAAAGGGGTCCTAAAGTATAAACATGTTCATCACATAAGCATATTTCGTGGCACATTACATCATAAACATGAAGCATATTTCCTTGGCATATTCATGGCATATTAAATCACAAAAACATGTTCATCACCTAAGCATATTTCATGGCACATTACATCATAAACATGAAGCCTATTTCTTTGGCATATTCGTGGCATATTAAATCACAAAGCATGTTCATCACCTAAGCATATTTCATGGCACATTACATCGTAAACATGAAGCATATTTCCTAGGCATATTCATGGCATATTAAATCATAAAACTTGTTCATCACATAGCCTAACTACATAAGGGGGGGGGGGTGTTTTCATGAAGCCCTAACCCCAAAACCAATATTGGCCGAAACCTGTAAGGTATTCCAACTTGGCAGTGTTTAGTCACCTAAAACTCCTACATGAGGCATACAACATCCCCTAGTTCCCTTAGAAGCCTTTTTCTTGCAACCCTAACCCTAGTTTCATTGGTTGGCCGAAACTTGTGAGGGGCTCAAGCTTGGGTTTGTCCCCTACAATTCATTCATGAAGTCTTATAACTTATCATAGTATCATTAGAAATATTTTTCATGCAGCCCTAACCCTAATTTCATGGGTTGGCCGAAACTTGTGAGGGGCTCAAGCTTGGGTTTGTCCCCTAAAATTCATTCATGAAGCCTTATAACCTATCATAGTATCATTAGAAATATTTTTCATGCAACCCTAACCCTAATTTCATGGGTTGGCCGAAACTTGTAAGGTTAAGATCTTTAGACTTTTGTCACCTAAATCTATTCATGTAGGCATATATCATAACCTAACTTCATAAGGGGGAGCTCTTCATGAAACCCTAACCCTAAACCCTTGGTGGCCGAAACATATAGGGTTAAAATCTTTGGACTTTTGTTACCTAAAGATCCCTACTTGGAGCATACAACCTATAAAAGGTTTCCCTAATAGCATTTTCATGAATCCTAGCCCAAAACTTAGTTGGCCGAAACATATAAAGCTCCAAACTTCATATTTCTTTCATGTAATTTATCCTACAAAACTAATATACTGCAGGTGAGGAAATCTTACATCCTTCGCTTGCTTTTGGTGGGTAGTTGACCTTATGGAAGCCAAGAACTAACTTCTTCTTGCTTGGATGAAGTTCGGCCAAAGGTGCAAATGGAGAGGGGGAGCAAGATGGTTTCGGTGAGGATGAAGAGGAGAGGAAGAAGTGGCCAAATGGGAACTTCCTTCTTCTTTATAAAGGGAGGAAGAGAAGTTTCTCTTTTCTTTTCCATGCCCCTTCATTTACCCTCATCACCCTTATCTATAATTCCCATTCTTCTCTTAATGATATAATCCTATTGGGCTTATGGTTAGTGGGTGCATCTATAGGGCTTGGCTATCTCTAGAGGTTTGGGGTTCAATTCCTAGGCCTTGCATCTCTTTTTGGCTATTTCCTTTTATTTTCGGAAAACCCACATAAAGCCCATTATCGTAAAGCCAAAAATTCTCGTAAAATTGCTGGAGACTTTTTACGGGCGTTACAGTTCCTCCCCCACACTTAAAATTTTGTCCGTCTCGGACAATACAACCCATCAAACTATTCCTCCAACATGGAAGGCAATAGATATGAAAAAGATAATCCACAAAGATACAAAGACAATGAATAGCAAATGAAAAGATAAGACAAGAAATGGAAGATGGAAGTATCAAGTGGATTAGACAATCAAACCAAGTCAGGAAAAGAGTCAAAGAATGAAATCCTTCATCATATTCATGCAAGTAAATGTTACTGCAGTTTTGAAAAGACTCAAAGCAAGTTCTAGAGTAACAAGAATCACATGTGTTATCACACAAAAGTGGGTAGATGATAAAAATGGCTTGCAACCACACTAGGTGAATAAACATCAAGCTTAGACTATCAATAAAAAGTTCACCATCATAACAAGTGACTGCATGCAAGTGAAGTCTCCTATCATACACAAAAATCCATAATTTGATAATCAAACTTAACTAATTTTTACCACCTCTGAAATGATACTAAGGCATGCATAGAGAATATTATTTGACTCAACAACAGACAAACAAACCTAGGTAAACAGGCAAACACGCAATCAACCACACAAATTATTCCGAACATGAAAGGAAGAAAATAAATACAGTAAATAAAAGAACACACTCCCCTTTTATGTCGGAGAAGAAGCATCATCATGTCTGACCCCACCGTATTCTCTAGTATAGACTTGATCTCTTTGCTCAACACTTCATGAGTCTGTTGCAAAAGTGAGACCCTTGATCGCTAATGATCGCCCTGGGAACTCAAAATCTACAAAATATGTGAGACCTAACAAAATCCACAACTAGAGAATCATCAGTCTTGGTGGGGATGGCCTCCACCCATTTAGAAACATAATCATATGCCAAAAGAATATATGAGAATCCAAAAGATACAGGAAATGGACCCATAAAATCAATATCCCAAACATCAAAAAATCTCACAAAATAATAAGGATTGGTGAGGCATTTCATTTTTACGTTCTATGTTCCCTGTTCATTGACATCGCTCACAAGACTTATAAAATTCAGAGGCATCATGAAATAGGGTAGCCAATACAAACCAGACTCTAAAACCTTCCTAGCAGTTCTTTAGGGTCCAAAGTGCCCCCCACAAGCCAGAGAATAATAAAAAGTAAGTACGTATGGAATGAAACTCATAATCAAGTTCACATCATCTAATAATCTGATCACTACACAATTTTCAAAGATAAAGATCATCCCATACATAATACTTAGCATCACTTTTCAATTTCTAGACTTGTGCATGAGTAAAATGTGAAGGTACAACACGACAACTAAATAAATAGCAAGATCTGCATACCATGGTGTCTTACCCTACAGGTGAAAAAGTTGCTCATCTGGAAAAGAATCTGCTATGGAGGTGGGCTCGATCTCCCTCACAATCCTGGTCAAAATGAAATACCACCTCCTTCAGCAACAAGTTGGTCAAGGTTAGGGTTAATCTTGCTAAAGTCTCTGATAAAATGTCTGTAGAAACCTGCATGACCTAGAAAAGTACAAATTTCTCGCACAGAAGCGGGGTAAGATAAAGAAGATATAACCTGAATTTTAGTAGGATCTACTTCAATACCATACACAGAGATAATATAACCTAAGATATCCCATACTTGACTATGAAATGACATTTCTTACAAACATCTGATGGAAGTGATCCTTGGGGCATCACCTGAAGCGTGCAAGTCCCTACACATTCCATATCCCTGTCTACAATAAAGAGGGCCCACAGATAGGTCCTAACAACAAATCATCATCAACATCAGAATCAATAAAATCAAAATGAAATATAGAAGGTGTAGAGATATCCAAATGAAAAATAGACTAAGAAATAAAGTTCATGCAGTCCAACTCATCAGCTATAACCACGCTAAGAATATAATGATTCTCCATCGGGTACCTCCTAGCGTCCAAAATACTGACCCAAACTACAGTATCTCCTACCTCCATAGAAAGAGTACAACTTCTCATGAAACAAAACCTCGGCATACTTGGGAATCTGCTTCCCTAGCCTTTTCTTCAACAACCCCCTTCCTAGGCTGGGCCTCTGAGGGAAGAGAAAAATTGCAACATAAAACTCAAGTGAATTATTGCCTGAAGACCTAGTCATCCACAAAAATAAATACAATGAGAAACAAATAGAAATGATAAGAAAGACAATATAACAAAAGAAAAAGAAAACAAACAAACAAACTACAGTTTAAAGACAAACGAACCCATTAAAGATCCCCGGCAACGGCGCCAAAATTTGATACGAACGATGAATTGTCGCAATACCATTCCCAAATTATTTACCGAACCCCCTAACTACACTAATGCAATATAGGATTGACTCGGGTCATCTCCCAACGAACCTAATGGCTGGACGTTTGTTTTTAAACAGAAGTAAATACTAGGGGTTTTTATAATTATCTAAACAATTATTCAAAGCTAACCTAATGTAAGAATGATTCAACCTTGCACCGCACTATCACTATACGATGCAATGTTGAATCAATTCTGCTAAACAGACAAAGAAATTAAATCTGCAAGAAGTAAATCTAACTAACGCCATTTGCTTTTTTGGCTCCTCTTGCCCTAGCCGTGTGAATCCTTCTTCCCCACCACCTAGAAACCTTTTCAACCTTCAAGGAAGCTCAAAAGAAGTAAGGATGAGGAGTACCAAGCACGTGACATCTCGATCCGGTGCTTCGGAGTGAAGGATAAGGAGAATTGATGCCTCTCAAGCTTCGGAGGAAGGGAATGTTCTTCCAACCCTCCTTTTTCGAAATAATGAGCATAGGGATAGATATAACATGCTTGCTACTAGAAGAATCACCACAACTAGGTATCTTGATGAAGATTTACTAGAATCCCTAGGTTTATTTGGTGATATTTAGGCCCTATTTGTAAAAATGGGGTGGGGAGAGATAATGGGGATAAGACACCCAACCTACCCTAGGATAGTTTTAGAGTTTTTAAGTTCTTTAGAAGCTGAGGTTTTAACGGGTAGAGAGAACGAAGAGGGTAGGATTAACTTTAGGTTATTTAACATTGAGCATGAATGAACACTACACCAATGGAACACATGTTTTGGCTTACCTAGTGGGGGAGAGAGAAGAACCCCTATTGGGTTCAACTCTCGAATCTTTTGGATTGAATTGACAGGAGAGCATGCATACGACTCTTCTAGGGCCAAAGCGTCACGCCTCCAAAATCCCATTTTTTTTTACCTACACCGAATCTTGGAAAATACTATTTTTGGTTGTGGGGAGAGTGACGGTGCAGTGTGAGATGCTTTGCTTGTGGGACATGCTACAAGAAAGGAGTAGCATTGATGTAGGATCCCATTTCATTAGACACCTAGTGAAAATGGGCAAAGCAGCGAGAGGAGAGATCATTGTGTGTGTGGGGGGGGGGGGGGGGCTACTTACCTACATTTGCCATAGGATGGGGTACGACTACACTGCACTAGATAGCATAGAGGGGAGCCCTAGGATCGACCTAGGAGTGTGTATGGCCATGAAGATGATAGTGAGAGAGGGACACTCCTTGTGCTTTGTAAGGAAAAACCTATCATCCCTTAGGCTCCCCGACCCTGATCATACCACCATCACCACACACGTCAACTGACATTAGACCTGATAGTGGAGTCCCTGCCACATGAGGGACCATCCACATTGGCACCCATCTCTCCCCCTTTACATCACTCTCCTCCCAGTCCACGCATTCAAAGGAGCCGACCTAGTCCACATAAACCTGAGCTTGCACCTGCACTGCCACCTTTTTCTACTTTTGAAGAGCATGTAGGTACATCTACCTATGATTTTTCGAAGTTCCGATTGAGCCTCGACAACATATATGTCGAGCAGTAGACACAGAGGCAGCGATGGGAGGAACAGAGCGATTATATGTAGGCAGAGTTTCAGGGCTTTCGGGAGCACTTCTTGCAGGCTGAGGAGTTCTATGACGTGGCTCGCGTCTACTTCTATGAGGAGACTGCCTGTCGCCAGGATGAGGCCACCTACCGCCAAGAGATGCGGCATCACATGCATGCCCTGCAGGTACATTGGGCCGGGAGGAGGAGCACAGAGTGGTCGCTGCATCCACCAACTCTAAGATCGACCACATATATATGTGGCATCAGTGGCTGAGCACCAAATTTTCCTATGAACCTGATATGCCGAGACTGCCGGACTTCCCACCTCAGCCACCATATTAGCGGTACGATCTCATATAAGTCTGGGGGCTCCCCGAGTTTTGATTTATTTTGTTTCTAGAGTAGTTTCTTTCCTGTCATTTGCATTTGTTTTAGTTAGAATTCATTTGTTCATACTTAGAGTTTTTAGTTTCGTCAGTACTTAATTTTTATTATCTTTAAGCTACCTCAGTAGTTTTTTTAGAGTTTTCTTTTATGAGTTATTTCCATTGGTAGCTTAACTTCATTTACCTCATGGTATTTTATTTTATTTACTCTAATGAATGTTCTAGTCTTACACTGGTTAGCTTTTATATTTTCACCTACACATGACGAACATTCTGAAAGGGAGAGTCTAGTACATACCTAGTTATGATTCATCTCAGTAGTCTAGTACTTTGGAATCCATATGTGACCCTAAGTTTAGCATTTTAGTTAATGGAGATGCTCGGATTGTGGAAGACCATTTGGAAATAAAAAATTATAAAGGAAAAAAAAATAGTTGTCGTGGGTGGAAATGGTTGGGTGCCCCTTCGAGACCGAGTTAGGTTACTGGGGAAATACCTACCAATTTCTCTCAATACCGAGCATGCCTTTAAGACTTTGTGCTAGATCTAGGGAATGACCCTCGTTTTAGGCAGGTAAGTGCCTAATAACCGGAGACATTAGGAAAGCTATAGGATGACGACTTAACTTACCATGAAATGAGTATCCCCTAAGAAGATTCGCTTAGCACGAGCACGAGGAGCTAACTTAGTGAATTTCTAGAACATCTCTATTTTGCTTTGATTGCAAATACCACTTGATAAATCTAGTTAACATGTTAAGTATGGAACAATACCTTTTTAAAATTTCATGGCACTGAGGTTTGCTTGAGGACAAACAAAGATTTAAGTCTGGGAGAATTGATATGAGCAAAACATATAGGGTTTTAGGAGTAGTTTTCGCTCACATCTCATTACATTTTATGTTTGTTTCATGCACATTTCACTTTGTTTTGCATGCATTTCTTATTTTTTGGTTCGGAGATCTGCTCTTTGTACTTTTGTGTGCAGGATAGCATTTCATGGGGAAAAAGGCACACTTTCGGAGCAAAAGAAGGACATTTTACAGCTGGACGCAGAAGGGGACACGACCAAGGCATGTGGCTACAACGCCCATGTCCAAGGGATGAAATTGGCCACCCCAATGCCACACATGGCCTGACCGTGTGGAAACATACAATCGTGTGGCGCTACACGATTTCAATGTGAGTCAGTTATTTTCCAGGTTTTAGAGAGATCCAAGCTGATATCTATATAAAGGAGGCTACACCCAAACCCTAGGGAGGGGCACGACGACCGAGACGACACCCCGACATCCTAAAAAGCTTTGGGAACTCGCATCGGGGAGGAAGAAAGTCATCAGAGATCCAAATTCTGCACTTCAACACCAGAGAGAAGAGTCACATTGTATTGTAATTTCTGTTCTTTGCTTAATTTCTATTGTTAATATGAACATGATCATGTTTTGTGTTTCTCCTTTCCTATCTATGGAGTAGACTTTCCGATTCTAGGATTAGGGAGTAGTTTGTGTGCGTAGAACATGTTATTCTAAATTTTAATTCTATTCTTGAATTTCTATTTTTCAATTGGCATTTGGTTTTAGTGCTATAGTTATTGTTTTGGTTTTATATCTACTGTGCTAGCCGATACGAGGGGTGACAGCCCTTGTATCTAATATTTAGGAGAATCAAGGAGGCACCGAGGGGTTGACCTCATCTCCCGTAACCATGGGTAGAAGGATGCGATAGAGTAGGAAACACGCCCCATTTTTGACTCGTCGCAGGGATCAATTCGGCATCCTCGTACCGACTATCCTGTCCAAAGTCCAGGGGTCGACCTGGTAATGGCAGAGGTAGCTTTCGATATATGTGAAGGCTCATCGGGGGAGTGTATGATGTCCTTTTCACAAAACCGTAGCTAGAACCCTAGATGAAACCCAATTGACAACGTGTTCTGTAACACACAAACGAAACCGAAATCTTAGAATCCCTTCTAAAATCTCACAACATAGTTTCTTTCTTCTTCCGTGTGACACCGTATTGAGTTGAGACCACCGTCAACCCTGGCATTTACAACCCTTTAAATCTGAATTTCGAACAATAACCTCCACTTACCAACTCGGTACTCGAATCTCAGTCCCTGTGGGATTGATAATCTTTTTATTACTTGACGACATCCATAGACTTGCGGGAGTTGAGTGCGAGCGTGCGCTTCAAGTCCTCGACGGTCTCCATCCCGAGATTTGAGGTCGCATTCGCGTGCATTACAAAGTGATAATCACATTTCAATGTGGGTTATCAAAGGAGAAATTTAACAAGGTGGGACCTTTCAACACCACAAAGGAGCTTTGGGAGAAGCTCATCGAGCTAAATGAAGGGTCAATGGAATCAAGAAGAGCCAAGAGGGATCTATTGATAGGTCAACTACAAACATTCTCCTTGAAAACCAACGAAACGGTAAGTCAAATGCAT
The DNA here is from genome assembly GCA_025175895.1 of Wurfbainia villosa. NCBI lineage: Eukaryota > Viridiplantae > Streptophyta > Magnoliopsida > Zingiberales > Zingiberaceae > Wurfbainia > Wurfbainia villosa. The sequence continues at coordinate 8,271,531 of JAKLTH010000072.1, read as the reverse complement.
GGAAGGTTCAAGGAGATCGTCAACGGACTCCATGTCATAGGTGAGAAAATAGACAACCGAGACTTAATAAGGTATGTGATGCACACGAATGCGACTTCAAATCTCGCGATGGAGACCATCGAGGAATCGAAGTGTGCGCTCACCCTCAATGCCCGCAAGTGCACGGATGTCGTCAAGTAATAAAAAGATTATCGATCCCACAGAGACTAAGATTCGAGTATCGATTTGTTCAGTGGATGTTATTGTTCAGAAGTCAATCTAAAGGTTGTGATTGTGAGGGTTGTCGGTGGACTAAACTCTAGTACGGTGTCACACGGAGGAAGAAAGGAGCTTGCCATGAGATCTTTTGAATGGATTCTAGGACTTCAGTTTTTCTTGTGTCGCAAAACATGTTATCAACTGGGCGTTGTTTAAACGTTTAACTATGGTCTTGTGGAAGGGACATCATACACTCTCCCGATGAGCCACCCGCATCTATCAGGAGCTATCTCTACCTTACAAAGACGGGATAGGCGGTACGAGGATGCCGAATCAATCTCTACGATGAACCGTTTCTAGTTTTATCGCATCCTTCTACCCATGGTTATAGGAGATCAGGCTAACCCCTAGGTTCCTTGTATAAATCCTCTAAATCTTAGATACGAGGGTTGTCACCCCTCATATCGCCTAAGCACAATAGGTAGAAAACCAAATACACATAGATATCGGTATAAACAAATCCCAATTGCAAATTCAAAATCAATAACAGAATTAAATTTGAAGCAATATGTCATACGCACACAAGCTACTCCCTAATCCTAGAATCGAAGAAACTACTCCATAGATAGGAGAGGAAAATCACAAGGCATGTTCATGTTCGAATCAATAGTAAATAAAGTGCGAGAACAGGAGTTTACAATGCCAATGTAGCCTTCTCTCTGGCGTTGAAGTGCAGAGCTTGGATCTCCGACGACATTCTTCCTCCCCGTTGCGAGTTCCCGAAGCTTTTTAGGGCTTCGGTCTGCTGTCCCAACGGTCGTGCCTCCCCCCTAGGGTTTGGGCGGAGCTATCCTTATATAGACATCACATCAGATCGCTGCGAAATCCGAAAAAAACCCTAGCCATGTCAATCTGTTGGGCCGCCACACAGTCGTGTGTTTCCACACGGCCATGCCGTGTGTGGCCCTGGGGTGGCTGATCTCGCCCATAGGACACGACCGTGTGTAGCCACATGCCTGGCCGTGTTCCCTTCTGTGTCTAGCTGCACAATGCCCTTCTTTTGCTCCGAAAGTGCACCTTTTCTCACGAAACGCTATCCTGCAAGCAAAAGTACAAAGAGCAGGTCTCCGAACCAGAAAATAGGAAATGCATGCAAAACAAAGTGACACATGCATGAAACTAACATAAAATGTAATGAGATGTGAGCGAAAACTACTCGTAAAACCCTATATATTTTTCTCACATCAGTATGTCCTTCAATCTTTTCCTAAGAACACCTTATGGGCATCAATGGTTGATGTCATTAAGGTTTCTAGGAACCTTTCTTTGGTTAAATTAGATGAATTATTTTATGAATTCGAATTGCATGAGCAAGCTAACACTTCATCAGAGGAGAAAAGTCTAGATCTTTTTGTAGGAAAGAAGGAGAAGAAGAAGAAGAAGAAGGAGAAGAAGGAAGAATCATCTTCATCCGAATCGAAGGATGAAGCACCAAGTAGTGAGGAAGAAATGTCGGCAAATGAGATAACTAATTATGTCAAGAAGTGAGTCAGAAAATCTAGAAGACTCACAAAGAAGGATGTGAAGAAGATGTTCACATCTTCAAAAGGTAAATCAAGTTATAATCCAAATTTTAATCCTAATATTGTTCGTCATGGATGCAACAAAAAGGGGCACATCAAGTCAAATTGCCCGAAGCTAAAGAAAAAGAAAGAAAAAGAAAAGAAGAAGAAGGATAAGAAGGAGAAGAAGAAGAAGAAATAGGCCATGGTAGCACAAACGACAAGGAACACACAAAGTGTTGAAGACTCATCCGATGAGGAGGAGCTATGCCACATCACACGCCATGTGGCACTATGGCATTGGGAGATGAAGCTGAGAGCTCAAGCCAAGAGGAGTCTTCATCAAGTGGCAAATCGTCATCTAGTGACGATGAGGTAAAAGACTCCCCTAGAGTAGAATTATTATATAAAACTATTTCCTATCTTAAGAATGCATTAGATAAATCAAAATCTAGGATTAAGGACTTGAAGGTAGAAATTAAGGCAATTAGAAGTGAAGAACGTTCATGTAATGATTCTTGCATGTTTAGAAAGGAAAATGAAAATATCAAGGATGAAGTTTGTGAATTAAGGACATGTTTAGAAAAATTCACTAGTGGGTCAAAATACCTTGACATGATTCTTAGGGATCAAAGGGACGTTTATAACAAGGCCGACATAGGATATAAACCTAAGGACAAGGAAGTAGCCAATATCTCCCTAATTAGTAGAAAGGCAACAATTAGGGGTAAGGTTAAGAAGGCTTGGGTTCCCAAGAAGTTTTTGAATGATGTTACTGGTCCAAACATTTGGGTACCTAAGGAATTTGTTTTTCATGTTGTTTAGGTAGGTGGACGAAGTATGTGGATTGTGGATAGCGGTTGCTCAAGACACATGATCGGAGATGTGAGCAAGCTTTCCACAATCAACTACATTAATAAGGGAACCGTGTCTTTTGGGAATAGTGGAAAAATCAAAATTCTAGGTAAAGGCACAATTGAGGTATCCCCTAAAATTATTATTCATAAAGTCTTACTAGTTAAAAGCATGAAATTCAATTTACTTAGTTTAGCCAACTTTGTGATGCCGACTATAGTGTTGAATTCAATTCCACAAAATGTTTAATTAGACACAAGAATTTAAATGATTGTGTGTTAGTTGGATATAGGAAATCAAATATTTATTATATTGATTTATCCTATGCTTCTAACATTTCTACTAAGTGTCTTATGACAAAAGAAGAGGAAGGGTGGCTATGGCATAGAAGGCTAGGGCACATCAACATGAAGAATATAGCCAAGGTAGCTAAATTGGAGTTAGTGAAGGGGCTACCAAAGATCAAGTACATTAAAGACAAATTGTGTGATGCATGCCAAGAAGGAAAGCAATCAAAATCATCACACAAAGGTAAAACTCTAACTAGTACCTCATTACCTTTAGAGCTTTTACATTTGGATTTATTTGATTGTGATAGTATCCCTTCATTAAATGGAAATAAATATTGTTTAGTGATAGTTGATTATTTTTCTAGGTATACATGGGTTTATTTTATGAAACATAAGGATGATACCTTAGAAATAATCATAGGATTTAGTAAAAGAGTTGAAAATGAAAGAAATCTCAAAATCAATCTGATCCGTAGTGATCATGGTGGAGAATTGGAGAATTCTAATTTTTCAAAATTTTACTTAGAACAAGGGTACAAGAATGAGTTCTCTTATCCTAGAACACCCCAACAAAATGAGGTGGTGGAAAGAAGAAATCGTTCGCTACAAGAAGCAGCTAGGATAATGTTTAATGCATACTACTTACATAGCTACTTGTGGCCGGGAGCGGTTAACATCGCTTACTATATCCAAAATCAAGTTTTAATACATAGGTTTTTAGGTAAAATGCCTTTTGAATTATGGAATGGAACAATTCCTACAATTTATTATTTCAAGGTCTTTGGATGCAAAGTATACATCTTAAATACCAAAGACAACTTTGGAAAATTTGAGTCCAAAGCAGATGAAGGAATCCTAGTTAGATACTTATCCACTAGTAGAGGATATAGGGTCTACAACAAGAGGACCCAAAAGGTTGAGGAATCCTCTAATGTCCAATTTAATGAATCTACTAGTACTTACCCTAGGAAATCCTCCATTGATAAGGATATCAATGATAAAAAATAGGACATTACCCAAAAGCTTCAAAATCTAACTTTAGGGGGTAATGATCAAGGGGGAGGTATAGGGAGTATTAATGAAGGGGGAGGAAGAGAAGATTCCAATGATGAAAGGAGAAAGGATAATCATGATCTAAATCAAATTGATTCCCCTCCTAGAACATTAAGGATTCATCATAACCATCCTCTAGATTAAGTTGTAGGAGAACTATCCCAAGGAGTCAGAACTAGTTTTTTTCATAGAGCTCCTACTAGTCAAGTAACTCTCATCTCACAAATTGAGCCTTAATCAATTAATGATGCATTACTTGATCCGGATTGGATTTTAGCAATGCAAGAAGAATTAGCTCAATTTGAGAGGAGCCAAGTATGGGAGCTAGTTCCTAGACACAATGCTAGCTCTATTGTTACCACAAGATGGGTTTTTAGGAATAAGTTGGATGATCAAGGGAACATAACTAGAAACAAGGCTAGATTAGTGGCAAGAGGATTCAATCAAGTTAAAGTACTTGACTATGATGAGACCTATTCACCGGTTGCTAGGTTAGAGTCAATTAGGATCCTATTAGATTATGTCATTCACATGGGATTTAAGCTTTATCAAATGGATGTGAAATCGGCATTCCTAAATGAATTTATTAAGGAAGAAGTGTATGTAGAACAACCTCCCATGTCTGAGAGTGTTGATTGTTGGAGTTGAATGCTCCAAGTTCTGTATTGGTGTTTGACAAAGGTTTAAGTAGTGTGGGAAATCCAAGGGTGAACCTTGGTGAAAAGTCCAAGAAGGGTAATTCCGTGGCAGATGGAAAATCCAAGGGTGAACCTTGGTGAAAAGACCAAGAAGAATAATTCCTTAGAAGTTGGGAAATCCAAAGGTGAACCTTGGTTAAAAGTCCAAGAAGGGTAATTCCTTGGCAGTTGAGAAATCCAAGGGTGAACCTTGGTAAAAAGTCCAAGAAGGGTAATTCCTTGGCAGTTGCAAAATCCAAGGGTGAACCTTGATGAAAAGTCCAAGAAGGGTAATTCCTTAGCAATTGAAAAATTCCTTGCAGGAGTGGCAAGGTAAAAAGTCCAAGAATGGTTGATGGCCGGAGACTTGGCAAGTAAAGGGTCGCTGGATCCTTACTAGGCATGGTTCAGTCTTAGAGTTGACTGAACCAGGACTATAATGAGTTGACACCTCAACTGTTGTCCTTACTACACTTATCGGCCATAGAGGGTTGATGTCGGCCAGTCTCAGTCGAGGCGGCACCTCGACTGTTCCTGTGCGGAGTCGAGCAAAATCAAGCCAAGCTTGATTGATGATGTAGGACAAGTCACAGTCGAGGCAACACCTCAACTAATGCCGTGCAGAGGCAAGCCAACCTCGACTGGCATCTCGACCTCTGCAGGAGAAGTTGCAGTCGAGGTGGCACCTCGACTGACCTTGTGTAGCAGCGGGCAGAAGCAAGCCGAGCTCGACTGGCATCTCGACCTCTGTAGGATAAGTTGCAGTCTAGGAGACACCTTGATTGATCCTGTGCAGCAGTAAGCAGAAGTGAGCCGAGCCTGACTGACGCTTCGACTGCTGCAAGACAAGTTAGCAAGTTTGACTGGTGCAGTCGAGGTGGCACCTCGACAAGTCCTGTGCAGAAGCGAGCAAAAGCGAGGCGAGCTCGACTGGCACCTCGACTGCTGTGGGACAAGTTTGGGTTTCTGATAAAATCTTATCTGAACTGACTTACGTGATATTATCTGATTGGTTGACCAAGATTTTTGGATCGAGATCTCATTCACAGGTTTGAATTTGGGTGAACAAAAAGGGATTCTTGCAAAAAAAAAAAAGATATACGATCACTTGAGAAAAGTGGCGTTGATAATCTTCTCAACCTTAATGTTGGCTGATGATCTTCTTCTCAATGTGAACGTTGACTAGCTATGCTTCTCCGAACGTGAACCTGGATGTCTGAAATACTCCATTGTTTGGATTGTGCTTGTGATCGTCTCTAGTGCTCAACTGTAAAGTTTTTATTCTGGTTGTTGCTTTCCTTCTATTTAGATTCGCATACTCAATTCATATCTATAAAATTTATAATCTGTACGTAGTTTAAGAGGTTTCTCCACCTTTGAAGCATTCTTCAAAAAGGAGAAAAGATAGAGGTAGGCCTTGGACTAGTAGCTCTAGGAGAGAGCTGTGAACCAAGTAAAACTCGGTTGTGTCGTTTATGTTGGTTGTTGTTTTTCATTGTGTTCTGAGTTTGATAGTGTTGTCTTGTTAGTATTTACGCTGTGTTAATTCATTTTGTTTTAAACCACTACCCCCCCCCCCCTCTAGTATAGTCACTGGTCCTATCAAGTGGTATCAAAGCCAAGCAGCTCTATTTACTGGGTCTAACAACCTTAGAGTCATAATCATGCAAGAGGGGTACGACATAAACTGACCTCTATTCTTTGATGGAACAAATTTCCAGTACTGGAAAAGTCAGATGGAGTATTATCTCATGACCGAGATAGAAATGTGGTTCTCTGTCACGGAGGGCTTCATCACTCCAGTAGATGTAGATGGTAAGGTCTTGGTTTCTGCTCAATGGACAAATGAACAAAAATGCAAGGCACAGGCTAATGCTAAAGCCACTGTAACCTTACAGTGCGTCCTGGTAAAGGAACAACTAAACAAGGTTGGTCCTTTCAGCAGTGCGCATGACTTATGGAACAAGGTACTTGAGTTGCACGAGGGTACCAAGGACTCTCGTGTTAGGACCTATGCGCTCGCTAGAGGGGGGTGAATAGCGTTTCGTATTCAGATGATGGAATTTGATTGCGCTTTCTACACAATGTTAGTACACAGTGGAAATACAAAATATACAATTAAAATAAACACAAGCACAATCACAACACGACGATATAACGTGGTTCGGAACTGTATGGTTCCTACTCTACGGATTGGGCTCGAAAGAGCCCTAGCAATGCAAACACACACCACTAATCAAATATACTCCTTCTCGACAATAAAACGGAGGAAGAGAAACCTCTTACAATGATTACAATAGTAATACAAAGTAAAACAAGCAATTACAAATGAAATACAACAAAAGAATGCAAAGAAAACTTTACAAATAATCTTTTGGAAGCTTACTTGTTTGGTTGCTTGAGTTGCACTTGGAGATCATGAATTGCACCAGCAAATCACCCCAAATCTCCTTAAAGAACCATAGCCAATCCCTCTCCACGAGCTGCTTTTATAACCTACATTCGGGCTGGATTTTGCCTAGCATTCGATTGATCGAGACCATCAGTCAACTGCTCCTGTAGACATTGTCTCACAATGGCCTGAGCCATATTGGATATGTTGGGATGTATACTGAAAGCCTAGCTCTTTTGTATGAACATTTTTATTTTTTGAAATAAGAATCACATGATCATTGTTTGCACTATATATTTATTATATGTGTGCATATTGTCTAATATTTTACATTGTAGATAACATGGTGCTTGGTGTGGCACAGAAGATCATGTTATCAGTTCCTTGTAGAATATAAGTAGAGGCTCACAACCAAGATGGTTTTGGACAAACCATTGGCATGGTTGTAGTATAGCTTGGTATTGTTTTGTCTTGAACATAGAGTTACACTAGTACACTTAGGTGTATTGAGCAGGACCGACATAGAGGTGATTCAATTTATTGCTGACTACATAATTGAATCGAACCTCGGATATTATGTTGTACATGCTCTTAATCCCAATATAATCGTTGGGATGTATACTGAAAGCCTAGCTCTTTTGTATGAACATCTTTATTTTGAAATAAGAATCACATGATCATTGTTTGCACGTTATATTTATATGTGTGCATATTGTCTAATATTTTACATTGTAGATAACATGGTGCCTGGGTGCGGCACAGAAGATCATGTTATCAGTCCCTTGTAGAATATAAGTAAAGGATCACAACCAAGATGGTTTTGGACAAACCATTGGCATGGTTGTAGTGTAGCTTGGTATTGTTTTGTCTTGAACATAGAGTTACACTAGTACACTTAGGTGTATTGAGCAGGACCGACATAGAGGTGATTCAATTTATTGCTGACTACACAATTGAATCGGACCTCGGATATTATGTTGTACATGCTCTTAATCCCGATATAATAACGGACACATGTACTTAGTATTTATTTCTTTGATTTACCAGAGGGTGAGATTTCTATGGATTAAATCAATATGCCCGGTAAGTTGGGAAATGATATTATTTACATGGTGTGCCGTTGATTATAGGAGGAATCCATGCCCTATGTATTAGGTTGATGATGTCCCCTTGAAGAGCTCATAAGGTTCATCATGTAAACCCTGCAGGTTGACTTAGTCAACATGATGATAAGGTTGAGTGGTACTACTCGAGGAGTTAGATGTTAATTAATTGATGGTCAGTAAATCAATTAATTGACGGACATTCGATATCTTAAACACGGGGAGATGGATGTACAAATAATATATGGAGCCCATATTAATTTATGGGGGTTGGTGAGGTAGTTCGATGATGATCCTCTAGTGGAATGGAACATCATTGATGGATCAAGTTTGTGTGGTTCCGATCCATCGGGTTGTTAGTAATATATGAGAGATGTCCTAAGGCAATCGCCTTATGTATGAACCATTTATATGATAAATGAAGATTCACTATTTGAGTATACATGTTTTATGTATTTGATTGGATCTTAAACTCATTTACTGAATGTCCACGATACGATTCACAGCATGAGAGAATTTGTGATTGGATCACAACTAGTGAGTATCTCTACATGTGTAATTGTGATGTATCGGAATTATCCCTAGTCGATGAATTGATGGATCTGGACACCATCAATTCTGTTGAGACTAGCACGAGGTATACTCCTTGGTGTATCCAAGCAGCTGATTCTCACTGGCTGGAGACATAGTGATGTCTGAAGTTAATCGTGGATGCTAGTTATGGTAACTAGTTCATTGGAGTGACCAACCGTAAGACTTCATATGGTTCTCTGCATATATAGATATGTCAATGAAGTTCTTACTGTGGCTTAAGTGCGATGTTCCTTTGACTTGCGGTATTCAAGTCATCTTGATCATGGAGACTTATGCTTTGACATCTTAAGCAAACATCTCCGAGGAGATGTGGACCCGGGATGATTGGGTATAAGTCAAAGTGATCGAAGGTGTTTGAATAGCCTATAAAGGATTCACCACTCCTTGCGAGGAGATGTATACCCATGGCCTCTCGTCGGATTGTTACTAAAGTCTTTGGCCAAAGCATTACATGTTTAGAGTAAAGTACTCTTCGATACATGTGGAGTAACTAGAATCCGTAGGGACGAGGAAATGATACTTGGGCTAGGTGTGACGTAGTCACTAGTGGGGGATCGGCACAATAGACCATGTCCCAACCAAGTGGGTATAAGATGAGTGAAGGGAATGGGGCACGATTCATTCGAGCTCTTGAAGGGTTTCAGAAATAGTTCTGGATCAACCGTTGATCTTTTCGGTTAATTGGGGATCATGATGTACTACTAGGTGCCACTCATGATCGTTCTATAATTAATGGTTAATTATAGACGGCCAACAAAAACCGAGAACCTATTTGGTCACACGCACAACGAGTGTAATCCAAAGGATTTAAAACGAGCTTGAGAATGAGATTCTCAGACCGAGAGAAACTATGTTTGGTTGGACCAAACATAAAGCGAGCATGAAATTGTTTCAGTCGCAATGGAAGCGTGGATGGGCCGTGTCTTATGAAGACATAATGGATGGACCAAAATGGTTTGGTACTAATCCAATGGATAAGAATAAACCAAAGGGTTTGGTTTATTTTAAACGAATGAACCAAAAGTTGGTTCGGTTCGTTTTAACTTAAAATAAACCATCATGGTTTGGTTTATTTTAACTTATCTTAATGGAGCGGGTTAACGGGCTTTATGGATATGATCCATTAACCATTAAGAGAATTAGTTCTCTATAAAAGTGGGCTTAAGGGATTGTTAAACCCTAACTAATCTAATCATCCAAACCCTAGCCGCCCAACACATTGTTGCCGCCCAGCTTGTGGTGCCGCCCAGCCCATAGCTCCTCCAACCGGCGTCCAGAAGGCGGCTTCCTTCCTCCTCGCCGGCGTCGAGCTGCTGCCGGAAGAGTTCCGGTGATCCTCCTTAGGTTTGGCATCAAGGTGAGCACTTGGCTTCCTTTGTTGGCCGGCGCCTATCTCCTCCACCAAGCTGCCCAGTTTTTCTGGACAGCTTCTTCTCCTCTCGTCGGAGCGTCGTTTGGACGACGGTTAGTGCTCCGACAGCGGCTAACATACCGGGGATTTGATCTCCGGTAATCCTCTGAGGTGGAGGACGAAGGATTCGTCAAACGGTTGACGAATACCTCTCCGGAGAAGCGAGTTTTGAGAACTCGTTTTGGATCCGAATTTGGATTCGGATCGTGATCATCTCTCGATCACGTCGTCTTCAACACGAGGCTAGTAACCCGTACGAAGACGAAGCTCATGACTTAGCGAAGTCATCCCGAGGAGCTCGGCGTGGATACGGATAGAGACGATTCTTATGAGGATCGTTCCGGTTGATGCCGTTCCCGCTACACGTCATACGGAAGGTATAACGTAGTTTAATTTCCTTTTATTGCAAATTTTAATTTACGGTTATGTCTACACTTGTTGTAATAGCATGCGTGTGTTGTGTGTGTTGTAATAAATATAGATTTATTAATTTTAATTGCTTCCGCTGTGCTCATGTTTACGAAACATGATCGAACACACACGCCTTGCTGTCGGAAACCATGATGGTATCGAGCCCAGGTTGTGTTTGACATAATCGTAAAATGGTTTTTGATAGTCATAATGTATTTCTGGAAATTTTCTAATTTTGGAAATTTAGAAGTATTTATGGAAATTTTTCAATTTTGGAAAGTCTAGAAGTATTTATGGAAATCTTCCACTTTTGGAAAGTTGGAAGTATTTATGGAAATTGATATTTTCCATAAATAAAATATTTGATTAGATTCTGGAAATTTGTTTCCTAATTTAATCATGATTTGATTTGGGAAATCAAATCTTAAAATATTTTATTTCCATAAGTAGTTTTAATGATTTAGGAAATTGGTTTCCTAAATAGATTTTCCTTAATCAAATAATTCCATGAATAAAATATGTGATTAGATTTGGAAATTTGTTTCCTAATTTAATTATGATTTGATTTGGAGAATCAAATCTTAAACATATTTTATTTCCATAAATAATTATGACATATAAGGAAATATAGACATGACATAATTGTATGCCATGTAATTGCATTAGATGCATAACATTATGCCATGCGTGTCGTGACATGTAGATGTATGCCATGTATGCCATGCCATGTAGATAATAGTTATTTGCATGCAAAGAGGATGAGACATAAAAACCCTTAATCAATATTAAAGCCTACACCTTCCATTAATATGGTTAGAACCAGAGTTCTATTTCTTGTTTGGGTTGTTGGACTCTCTCCAAGCCCGGCTCGAACCTGAATATGTTCAAACCATGGAATAGTTTAATACTAATATGGTAAGAGTCAGAGGTCAATCGTTAGCTTTGGTTGTTGGACTCTCTCCAAGCTGGGCTAATTGGTTGAATGCGCTCTAACCATATTAAAACTATGTCCCGATTAATGGGTTGGCTTTAACACAGCATCGGCTTGTTGGACTCTCTCAAGGTCGATGTAAAGGAGGTGAAGTTGGGTGCTATGCATATGATGCATACTTGTTAATGTGTTAACAACCCGATGTATGTGTGAACATTCAATTAGTTGATAGCACATTGTGATAGTTGCATATACGTGATATGCAATCGGTATAGATGATACCTACCGTCGTAGTTATGAATGGCTTGTTGGACTCTCTCCAAGGTTGTTCATAACTATGATGGATATCAGCCCATTCGGAGATGGACCTACAATCTCCCGAAGTGATTTTGGGGTTTTTGAAATTCGAAAAATGAATGGGATTTATAAATGTACATTGATGCATTTTAAAATCATTTTCTCATATATGCTCGTTTTGTATTTCTAGGTCAATAAATTGATCATGACGTCTTTGAATTTGCGCACTATTTTGGATTGAACAAAGCATTGGGCCTAACTTCGGGTGGCTTAGAAACACGAGAATTGTTCTCAAGGCGGAAAAGCTTGCATATGTCCTTGAAGAGCCTCTTCTGGCGTCCTAAGGGCGATGCAACTCAGACCAAATGTTGGTCTATCGAAGCATGTGGCGGTCTACGGTGGCGAGTTGCATCATGCTAGCGGCGATGGTACACAGTGCGAAGCGGCATGAGCATATGGATGCTAACACTATGGTCTTCCATCTTCATGAGTTGTTCGATGAGCAAGCGAGATCCGAAAGGTTCGAGGTCTCTAGGCTCCTCTTCACCACGAAGATGCAAGAAGGTTAAATCGTAGTGCGGTTTGTGCTAAGATGAAGGGTACATCGAGCGACTAGCTACTCGGTTTGTGATGGATCATGAGTTAAGTATTGACTTAATTTCGCATTGTTTGCCCAAGAGTTTCTGCAATTTGTGTGATGAACTATCGGATGAACAAATTGGAATCCACCATTCCCGAGCTCCTCAATATGTCAAGACCGTGGAGCCTTCATGAAGCATGAGGAGAAGGCGCGTTCATAGTTGATTCTCAAAGAAAGGTTCTAAGAGGAAGGCAAAAGAATGTAAGAAAGGAAAGAAAAAGGCAAAGAAGGCGGAACCATAAGAAAAGGGCACTTGCCATCATGTGGCAAGGAAGGCCATCGCGAAGAAACTGCAAGATTTATCTTGAGTCCATGAAGAAGAAGAAGGCATCCGATGCCCCATCCTCTTCGTATCTTCTATTGATTGTCATTCTATTTCCTTAGACACTTGGGTATTGGATACGGGTGTAGCTCACATATATGTAATGACATACAGGGCTAAGGAATAGAAGAAGACTTGTCGAGGGGAGTCAAATTTATGAGTTGGGCAATGGAGCAAAGGTTGCCGCGGCCGCCATCTGAACTTATTTGTCAAGCTCCTAGTGGACTAGTCTTGAATCGACAATTGCTATTATGTTCCTTCTCTAATAAAGAACATTGTTTCTATTTCGCTTAAATAGAAATGGTTTCCATTTAACGCTTAGTAACAATTGTTGTTATATAACTTTGAATGGCGACTTTATGGAACCGAACTTTGAGTAATGGCATTTATACGCTGGACGATTCAAAGGACATTTTCAATATCGGCGAGCAACACGCGTGCTCGAAGGATAATCACATAGACTCCTATATGTGGCATTGTCGTTTGGCCATATAAGCAAGAAACGCATGTCCGAATTACACCGATGTGGAATTCGAATCGCTTGAATTGGATTCATACGATACATGAATCATGCTTAAAAGGCAAGATGACTAAGTTACCTTTACCGAAAAGGTGAACGAGTGGGAGAGTTACTAGGTTTAGTACATACCGATGTATGTGGACCTATGTCAACTCAAGCATTAGGAGGCTATAGCTACTTCATTACCTTCACCGATGATCACTCATGGGTATGTGTTCTTGATGAAACACAAGTCCAAGCCTTGAAAGGTTCAAAGAATTCAGAAATGAAGTAGAGAAACAACATGACAAGAGTATTAAAATACTGATCGGATCGAGGTGGTGAATACTTAAGTCAAGAGTTTCTTGATTATCTAAGAGACAATGGCATATTGTCTCAATGGACTCCGCCTCTATACACCACAAAGATAATGGTGTATCCGAGAGGCGAATCGACCTTGTTGGACATGGTCAGTCAATGATGAATCATGCAACTCTTCCCAAGTCCTTTGGGGTTATGCACTCGCATAAATTGCACTTTGTTAAATGTAATGCCTACCAAGGTAGTCTCAACTACTCCATATGAGATATGGAATGGTAAGAAACCTCATGTATCTTACTTGAAGATATGGGGTTGTCTCGCTTATGTGAAGCGGATCAGACGTACATAAATTGGATGCTAAGTCCGATAAATGTCTATTTATTGGATACCCTAAGGAAACAAGGGGTTACCAATTCTATCATCCTGTGGAACAAAAGGTGTTTGTTTCAAGGCATGCTGTGTTTCTAGAGAAAGAGTTTCTCTTGCAAGAAAACAGTGGGAGTGCCGTCGAGCTTGAGGAGGCTCGAGAGACTCAAATAGACATTGATGAGATACCTGGTGAAGCACAACAGCCGACAACTCATAGTGATGAGCAAACGACTGGACCTATTGTAACACCACATCTTCGTAGATCTGGTAGAACACGCAATATTCCTGAGAGATATGGATTTCTCGTAAGTGAATCGAACGATGTGTTACTCATTGATGATGAGGAGCCTACCAGTTATGAAGAAGTGCTGACAAGTTCAGAAAGGGATAAGTGGCTTGGTGCCATGAAGTCGAAAATGGATTCCATGTACGAAAACCAAGTTTGGAACTTGGTTGACCCACCTGAAGGCATAAAGCCTATAGGGTGCAAGTGGGTTTTCAAGAAGAAAACCGACATGGATGGTAATGTGATTACCTATAAGGCTAGATTGGTGGCGAAAGGATATCGTCAAAAACAAGGTGTTGATTATGACGAAACCTATTCCCCTGTAGCTATGCTTAAATCCATTCGGATGCTCCTGGCCATAGCGGCTCATTATGATTATGAGATATGGCAGATGGATGTGAAAACAACTTTCCTTAATGTAAACCTGCTCGAGGACGTGTATATGATACAGCCTGAGGGTTTCACATCGGTTGATAAAACCAAGGTATGCAAATTGCGACGATCCATTTATGGATTGAAGCAAGCATCCAGAGTCGAATATCCGCTTTGATGAGACGATCAAAAGTTTGATTTCTCACAAAATCCGCATTTAACCTTGTGTGTACAAGAAGGTTAGTGGGAGGCAATGTGTTCCTAGTATTGTATGTCGATGACATATTACTTATAGGAAACGATGTGTCCATCTTACAATAGCTAAGGTTTGGTTATCCAAGACATTCTCCATGAAAGACTGGGAGAAGCAACCTACATCCTGGGATTAAGATCTATAGAGATAGATCAAACGGTTGCTTGGTCTTCGCAGCCTACATATATATAGACCGAAAAGCAAAGAGGTTTAGCATGTCGGAATCCAAGAAAGGTTATCTACCCATCGCATGGGGTACACCTTCAAGTCTATGTGTCCGCGCACGTAAGACGAGAGGATTTGCATGAGTAAGATTCCCTATGCATCCGCAATAGGATCTATCATGTATGCTATGTTATGTACGAGGCCCGATGTATCGTATGCCTGAGTGTCACGAGCAGATACTCACCGATCCAGAATGGATCATTGGGCGGTCGTTAAGACGATCCTAAGTACTTGAGAAGAACTAAGGATGTGTTCCTAATATATGGAGAAGGGGACATGGTGATACGGGTATACTGATGCCGCCTTCCGCATGCAGACAAGGATGATTCCGTGTCTCACCGATACGTGTTCACCTTGAATGGGGGCGCAAAGTGAGTTGGAAAAGTTCCAAACAAGAGATCAGAGCGGATTCTACCACCGAGGCAGAATATATTGCGCCTGTAAGCAAAGGAAGCGGTTTGGATCAAGAAGTTCGCTCATGAACTTGGTGTGATTCCGCCATTGTTGAAGCAATACCGCCCATCGCGACAACAATGGAGCAATTGCAGACAGCGAAAGAGCCAAGGTCTCATCAACGATCCAAACATGTGCTTCGCCGCTATCATCTTATCAGAGAGATCATCAGTAGGAACGAAATACAAATCGAGAAAATTCCCACTGAAAGGAATTTAGCGGATCCTTTGACTAAAGCATTACCTCAAAGTAAGTTTGAGGGTCATGTTAGAGCTTATGGTATTGGATACCGTAGCGATTGGCATTAGGCCAAGTGGGAGTCTGTTAGTAATATATGAGAGATGTCCTAAGGCAATCTCATTATGTATGAACCATTTATATGATAAATGAAGATTCACTATTTGAGTATACATGTTTTATGTATTTGATTGGATCTTAAACTCATTTACTGAATGTCCACGATACGATTCACAAGATGAGAGAATTTGTGATTGACTACAACTAGTGAGTATCTCATGTAATTGTGATGTATCGAATTATCCTAGTCGATGAATTGATGGATCCGGACACCATCAATTCGCTTGAGACTAGCACGAGGTATACTCCTTGGTGTATCCAAGCAAATGATTCTCACCGGGCCGGAGACATAGTGATGTCCGGTTAATCGTGGATGCTAGTTATGGTAACTAGTTCATTGGAGTGACCAGTAGTAAGACTTCATATGGTTCTCTGCATATATAGATATGTCAATGAAGTTCTTACCGTGGCTTAAGTGCGATGTTCCTTTGACTTACGATTCAAGTCATCTTGATCATGAAGACTTATGCTTTGACATCTTAAGCAAACATCTCTAAGGAGATGTGGACCCGGGATGATTGGGTATAAGTCGAAGTGATCGAAGGTGTTTGAATAGCCTATAAAGGATTCACCACTCCTTGCGAGGAGATGTAAACCCATGGCCTCTCGTCGGATTGTTACTAAAGTCTTTGGCCAAAGCATTACATGTTTAGAGTAAGGTACTCTTCGATACATGTGGAGTAACTAGAATCCGTAGGACGAGGAAATGATACTTGGGCTAGGTGTGACGTAGTCACCCTAGTGGGGACTGACACTATAGACCATGTCCTGAACCAAGTGGGTATAAGATGAGTGAAGGGAATGGGGCACGATTCATTCGAGCTACTGAAGGGTTTCAGAAATAGTTCTGGATCAACCGTTGATCTTTTCGGTTAATTGGGGATCATGATGTACTACTAGGTGCCACTCGTGATCGTTCTATAATTAATGGTTAATTATAGACGGCCAACATAAACCGAGAACCTATTTGGTCACACGCACAACGAGTGTAATCCAAAGGATTTAAAACGAGCTTGAGAATGAGATTCTCGCATCGAGAGAAACTATGTTTGGTTGGACCAAACATAAAGCGAGCATGAAATTGTTTCAATGCAATGGAAGCGTGGATGGGCCGTGTCTTATGAAGACATAATGGATGGACCAAAATGGTTTGGTTCTAATCCAATGGATGAGAATAAACCAAAGGGTTTGGTTTATTTTAAACGAATGAACCAAAAGTTGGTCCGGTTCATTTTAACTTAAAATAAACCATCATGGTTTGGTTTATTTTAACTTATCTTAATGGAGCGGGTTAACGGGCTTTATGGATATGATCCATTAACCATTAAGAGAATTAGTTCTCTATAAAAGTGGGATTAAGGGATTGTTAAACCCTAACTAATCTAATCATCCAAACCCTAGCCGCCCAACACATTGTTGCCGCCCAGCTTGTGGTGCCGCCCAGCCCATAGCTCCTCCAACCGGCGTCCAGAAGGCGGCTTCCTTCCTCCTCGCCGGCATCGAGCTGCTGCCGGAAGAGTTCCGGCGATCCTCCTTAGGTTTGGCATCAAGGTGAGCACTTGGCTTCCTTTGTTGGCCGGCGCCTATCTCATCCACCAAGCTGCCCAGTTTTTCTGGACAGCTTCTTCTCCTCTCGTCGGAGCGTCGTTTGGACGACGGTTAGTGCTCCGACAGTGGCTAACATACCGGGGATTTGATCTCCGGTAATCCTCTGAGGTGGAGGACGAAGGATTCGTCAAACGGTTGACGAATACCTCTCCGGAGAAGCGAGTTTTGAGAACTCATTTTGGATCCGAATTTGGATTCGGATCGTGATCATCTCTCGATCATGTCGTCTTCAACACGAGGCTAGTAACCCGTACGAAGACGAAGCTCGTGACTTAGCGAAGTCATCCCGAGGAGCTCGGCGTGGATACGGATAGAGACGATTCTTATGAGGATCGTTCCGGTTGATGCCGTTCCCGCTACACGTCATACGGAAGGTATAACGTAGTTTAATTTCCTTTTATTGCAAATTTTAATTTACGGTTATGTCTACACTTGTTGTAATAGCATGCGTGTGTTGTGTGTGTTGTAATAAATATAGATTTATTAATTTTAATTGCTTCCGCTGTGCTCATGTTTACGAAACATGATCGAACACACACACGCCGCGGTGCCGGAAACCCAACACGGGTGGCCAAGACCCAACTCCTCCTCATGGTCCCTATCGTAGCCTAATATAAACCTCATGAAGTCTAGATCAAATGATGGAAAACAAATCTCTAGATCCGACGGTTGGGATTAAATCCCTAGAACCGACGGTTGAGATTAAATCTATAAAACCGACGGTTAGGATTAAATCCCTAGAACCGACGGTTGAGATTAAATCTCTAGATACGACGGTTGGGATTAAAACCCTAGAACCGACGGTTGAGATTAAATCTCTAAATCCGACGGTTGAGATTAAAACCCTAGAACCGACGGTAGAGATTAAACCAAGGCCTAAACCTAACTCTATATAAAAGGGAGAGGAAAGGTTGGATAAGGTGGGCGGCAAGTTTAAAAGATTGATAAAATTTTTTTCCTAATTCTATGCCACCTTGGGTGGCAAGATTAGAATTAGTTAAAAAATATTTTAAGATTAGAATTGGTGAAAAATAATTTCCTATGCCACCTTGGGCGGCAAGATTATAGGAAGAAATTTTTTTTTACTAATTCCTTGCTACCCTTGGGCGGCAAGAAAATTGGGAATTAGTTCCTATATTTTTGGCTACCTCATCAATAACCAACTTTCTCCTAAGTTCTATAAATAGGGGCTTAGGCTTGGGTGGTAGAGATAAGAGATATGGATTAGGGTTAGGGTTTGGTTGATGGGGTTGGGCGGCTAGGGTTAGGGTTTTGGGATTAGGTTGGGCGGCAACATGGAGATGAAGATCTTCTTCTTCTTCCTTCTAAGTGTTGGCCGGCCACTATCCATGTTCCCTATACCTTGGCCGGAGCTCAACCTATTCTCCTTCCCTTCATCCTTGGCCGGAAATTAGGAAAGCTTTGTCTAGGGTTTGGGCGGCAACAAGGAGGAGGATTGTTTTCCTTTCCTTTCTCCAAGTGTTGGCCGGCGCCTATACCCTTAGTGTTTCTCTTTCGGTTGGCTTCCATACTCCATTCCATCTTCTCTTTGGACCGGCGGCAAACATCATGCTTGGAGCTTGATGGTTGGTCCTAGATAAGAGATGAGTTTTGTTTCCATTTTGTTCTCTCTATTCTTGGGGCCGGTGGCATCAATCCTTTGTGGATTGGTGGTTGGCTCAAGCAAGAAGGGAAAGAGAGTTCTTCTTTCTTTGGATTGAAGATGATCTAGGATGCTTCAACTTGTGGAGGATCTTCGCCCACACGAAGTCTACAAGGAGGTTAGGACATACGATAGAAGATCAAGAGGTATAAAAGTTTTATAACTTTTATTATTGTTCTTTGCATGTTCTTATTTGATATGCTAGCTTATGTTCTTTATGTTAGTATATGTTGATTATACTAGTTTACATTTGCATGTATTTGTATAATCATGGACCCCGAATAAGAAACACAAAAACCGGCGATCCGTCCGTCGTCTCTTCCGCGGCTAATCGACTAGAAGAGTTTGGTTGCTTGAACAACTAGTTTGTTCAAGCGATCGCTCGAGTCGTTGGCACGACGACAAATTGGTTGTGCTTAGGAAACTCATCCCATCCGGATTAGTTTTCATTAGTGAAAATTTTAATCCGGGGACATGGGAGCCTATGAGCATTCCGAGAAATAGCACGGTTGCCAACAATAATAACGGGCACATGTACTTAGTATTTATTTCTTTGATTTACCAAAGGGTGAGATTTCTATGGATTAAATCAATATGCCCGGTAAGTTGGGAAATGATATTATTTACATGGTATGTCGTTGATTATAGGAGGAAACCGTGTCCTATATATTAGGTTGATGATGTCCCCTTGAGGAGCTCATAAGGTTCATCATGTAAACCCTGCAGGTTGACTTAGTCAACATGATGATAAGGTTGAGTGGTACTACTCGAGGAGTTAGATGTTAATTGATTGATGGTCAGTAAATCAATTAATTGACGGACATTCGATATCTTAAACACGGGGAGATGGATGTACAAATAATATATGGAGCCCAAATTAGTTTATGGGGGTTGGTGAGGTAATTCAATGATGATCCTCTAGTGGAATGGAACATCATTGTGTTAGGGCAATCTCTTGCCGTAATATGGTTTTGATGGTGTGGCAAAGGGTTTAAGTTAGTTTGATATGTTGATTTGATATGTGCGTTGAAGTCGTGCAGGACTTAGTAATTCGCACATGGAGCCATGGCGAGTTTCACATCTCATGATTCGTGCCTTGAGTCGGTGAAGGATAGCTTTGCGGAAGCCGTGCGCTTGGAGCATCCGAGGGACCGCCGGACGAGGAGCTTGGAGTGAAGCTGGAGGAAGTAGACTTCGAGGCAAGAGACGCGAAGGAGCATTGCAGAGCCGTGCGCCTGATGCTGCTGAGGGACGTGGCCACGAACGAAGAGAACTTCAAAGGCGAGGGACTCCGAGGGATGAGAGTGAGCGATTGTAACCCGGGAAGGGTAGCTCTTAGGTGAAACTTGGCCATTTGGCCAAGTGTCGGATGGGTTTTCCCGACACCACCGATCGCCATGTCATGGCGATCGCCTCGAGTCGATGGGTCGATCGACCGTCTAATGTGGTCAATCAAGTTGATCACCGACGCCAAAGATGGTCACCGACGATTTGATCACCGATCGCTAAGGGATGGCAATGATCGATGTCACCGCACGCATGAATGGAGTCGACCTCATTGAGGACTCGACCGTTGACATCGCCGATCGATGGGTGCCATCGATCGATCGATGCGACTGGATAGTATCCAACGTGGAAAGCGGCCGTTATTGGGCAACGGCTACAGCACCAGTCGACTGATGGGTGTCATCAGTCGACTGCTCCTGTGTCAACGGAAAGAAACCCTCTTCCTCTATAAAAAGGAAGGGGATGGGGCTTTGGGGGGTTAATGCTCATGCTCCAAATTACTCCCAAAGTGCTCTAAGTGTTCTTCCACTCTTCTTACTAGTTTTATTTCCATTCTATTGTAAGAAGAGAGATTGTAAAGAGGTTACCTCCACCTAGCTTTGTGCAAAGGAGAGATCTAGTGGATAGATTGCGGAGTGATTCACCGTGGACGAATCGGACCGTGGATTAGCGACATAGCCGTGAACCACATTACATCTCCGTGTTTGTATTGTCTTTGTTTTATTTCTATTTGCTTGTCTTAGTTTATTATTTCCGCTGCGCTAACAACAATCGTAGACAAGCAATGCAATGAAAATGAGAAAAGTCTGACATCCAACGAACGAGGGCTATTCACCCCCCTCTAGCCGGCCAATCGATCCCCAACAAGTGGTATCAGAGCCAAGGAAAGCTTGTCGAGGACTAACCGCCACAACAAGCAATTTTCAAAATGGTCGGCTCAAACATCCATCCACCGAAGTTCGATGGCGAATTCGCTTGGTGGAAGAAGCGAATGGAGGTATTCTTCGAAACCGACTTTGAAATTCTATTAATAATGGAAAACGGTTTCGAGTTGCCTAGGAACGAGGATGGGGAGCCATTGGAGAAATCGAGATGGAGCAAAAGACAAAGAGAGGAGTATTTGGCAAATTCAAAGGCCAAGCACCACCTCTACAATGTGCTCCCTCAACAAGAAGTAAATAGAATAGGGGAGTGCTCAAGTGCCAAAGAGATGTGGGAGAGATTGGTTGAACTTCATGAAGGCACTTCGGAAGCCAAGCTAGCGAAAAGAGATCTCCTCCGCTCCCAACTATCAAATATTAAGCTTGAAAAGGGAGAAAAGGTAACTTCCCTACATTCTAGATTTAAAGAAATATTAATTGGGCTAACAAGCGTAGGTGAGAAGCTATCAAACCGGGATATGGTAATGAAGGCCATAGATGTCTTTCCCCGGTCCTCAAGATGGAGCTCCATGGTGGACTCATTTTATATCTCCAAGAACTTAGAAGTAAGCACCTTGGAGGAATTCTTCTCAACAATGGAGCTTCATGAAACTAGGCTAGAAGGAATACAAGAAGAGCCTAGAATCCAACCCTCAAGAGGAGTAGCTTTGATAGCAAACAAGGGGAAGAAGAAGATGGAAGTCCCCTCCTCCTCATCCGATGAAGCCTCTACCTCCTCCATGGATAGCACGGAAGAAGCCTACATGGTAAGGAAGGTAAGGCATGCATTTAAGAATCTTAGATTTGATAAATTTCATGATAGGAATAGAAGACCAAGGGGGAAGGTCATATGCTATAATTGCCAAGGAGAGGGGCACATAAGGGACAATTGTCCCCTCCTAAACAAGAGCAAGGAAGATAAGAAAAAGAAAGAAGAAAAGAGGAAGAAGAAGGGGAGCAAGAAAAAGGAAGAAGAAAAGAAGGCAAAAGGAAGAGGGAAGGCCATGGCACTCAAAGCCAAGACATGGGATGACCTTGCCTCTTCATCCTCATCCGAAGAAGAAGAGCATGTCTACTCCATCCTAGCACTAATGGCTCTTCATGACTCGGATTGCTCCTCCTCCTCCTCAAATGAAGAATCAAGCTCAAGTGGGGAAAGCTCAAGTGAAGGGGGAGCCTCCACATCCTCCTCATCCGAAGAAGAAGAAGAGGATATGGAAACTATGGTAACGAATGCTTCTCCTAAGAAAATAGTTTCCATAATTTCTAGCTTAACTAAGGAGTTATTTGGCATGAAAAAGAAAAGTAAAAGCATGCTTAGTCAAATTAAGGAATTAGAACAAAAGGTAGAAAATGCATGCTTAAATGATAATGTTTCTTCTTGCCATGATGATGCATGCTCACATGACTATATGCCTTTGGATGTTAATGATGCATGCATAGAGGAAAATAGGGCTTTAAGGGAAAAGGTAGATTATTTAACCAAAGCCCTAGAGAAATTCACAATTGGCTCCAACACATTAAATATGATCATAGGGAGCCAAAGAGCAAGTTTTAACAAAAAAGGCCTAGGATATAAGGAAAAGAAAAATGAAAAGGCCTACAAATGCCTAATAGCTAGGGGACAAGATAAAAAGAAAGTAATTGCTAGAAAATGGATCCCCAAGGAATATCTAGTGAACCCAATAGGAAAGAACTTATTTTGGGTTCCAAAATCCATCCTTAAGGGTTAGAATAACCCTAGGGTAGTCAACCACATGGACCTAGCCTATATCATATTTTGGTTGACTTAGGATGACGGGACAACATTTTTTAGATAGTGTTGGGTGATGATAACGTACCCATAAATAGATAATGATGCTTAAATCATGATGATTGATGTAATTCCTATGTATATTTGCAATCATGATTTATGTTTTTGAAATTTGGCACGTTATCATAAGAAATAGGTTTGAATCATGTTTTAGGTAATACTTTGGTTGTTATCATCATATAATACCTAATGCATGACTATTATTTGATGAATACATGAGTTTCATGATCATAATGTGAAATTAATTCATATATGTCATTATGATCATGTAGGATGTTAGGTTGACACTTAACCATGATAGAATTGCATGAACATATTGGTTAAGTATATACAAATACCCCCTAGGATGCATCTCACACTCACCATAGGCTACCTTGATTGAAAACTTAGCATGAGTGAGATGTTAGGATGATACAAATGTCCACTAATGCCTATGGCACTTAGATGGTCATTTAAAGTATCAAAATAAGCAATAATAGACCAATCATGGGGAAGACTTATGTTTAATTCATAGACATATTGCCCAAAGATCATGATTGGATATTTCATATGTTTTCAAAACAATTTCTTACTTTAAAATACATGTATTCATGTTTTGAAACAATTGGATGCAAGACTAGGTGTTAAAATGGATACTCTTATGATCAAAAACCTAGTAGTTTTTAAAGCTTTTGGATTTTTGGCAAATACGTGGAAATATAATGATTTTTCATGAAAACATATTTTTCACTGATAGATATACTTAAAAGAAATGTGATCCCCAAATTTCATGATTTTTTGAATTTTCTGGAATTTTTAATGCATTTATGAAATTCGGTCTGAAAATCAGAAAATCCCGAAATTCGACCGTATCGAACTCAATGACCGATGGCCTAATATATCGCATCAAGAAAGGCTGAACTCCGATTTTAAATCAACTTGTGGTATTTTCTTTCTATTAGACTTGATGCCATGTGTTTTAACTTAGTGATAATCTTTTTGATGGTGTCAAAGGGGGAGAAAATATTATGTTTAAGTTAATTATAAAAGGGGGAGAAATTTATGATAGGGAGAAATTTACATAGAGAGTTTCATGGATTAAGGGGGAGTTGCATGTTGCTATATCATGATTATGTTTACATGCTTTCTTTCCTTTAAAATTTATATCAAATGTTTTTACCTAACTTAAAGGGATTGCCACACATCAAAAAGGGGGAGATTGTTAGGGCAATCTCTTGCCGTAATATGGTTTTGATGGTGTGGCAAAGGGTTTAAGTTAGTTTGATATGTTGATTTGATATGTGCGTTGAAGTCGTGCAGGATTTAGTAATTCGCACATGGAGCCATGGCGAGTTTCACATCTCATGACTCGTGCCTTGAGTCGGTGAAGGATAGCTTTGCGGAAGCCGTGCGCTTGGAGCATCCGAGGGACCGCCGGACGAGGAGCTTGGAGTGAAGCCGGAGGAAGTAGACTTCGAGGCAAGAGACGCGAAGGAGCATTGCAGAGCCGTGCGCCTGATGCTGCCGAGGGACGTGGCCGCGAACGAAGAGAACTTCGAAGGCGAGGGACTCCGAGGGATGAGAGTGAGCGATTGTAACCCGGGAAGGGTAGCTCTTAGGTGAAACTTGGCCATTTGGCCAAGTGTCGGATGGGTTTTCCCGACACCAGTCGACTGCCATGTCATGGCAGTCGACTGCTCTGAGTCGATGGGTCGATCGACTAGTCTAATGTGGCTGATCGCTAAGGGACGATAATGATCGATGTCACCGCACGTGCGGGCACAGAATGGAGTCGACCTCGTTGAGGACTCGACTGGTTGACATCAGTCGACTGATGGGTGCCATCAGTCGACTGATGCCAGTACCGTTGGATAGTATCCAACGTGGAAAGCGACCGTTATTGGGCAACGGCTACAGCACCAGTCGACTGATGGGTGCCATCAGTTGACTGCTCCTGTGTCAACGGAAAGAAACCCTCTTCCTCTATAAAAAGGAAGGGGATGGGGCTTTGGGGGGTTAATGCTCATGCTCCAAATTACTCCCAAAGTGCTCTAAGTGTTCTTCCACTCTTCTTACTAGTTTTATTTCCATTCTATTGTAAGAAGAGAGATTGTAAAGAGGTTACCTCCACCTAGCTTTGTGCAAAGGAGAGATCTAGTGGATAGATTGCAGAGTGATTCACCGTGGACGAATCGGACCGTGGATTAGCGGCGTAGCCGTGAACCACGTTACATCTCCATGTTTGTATTGTCTTTGTTTTATTTCTATTTGCTTGTCTTAGTTTATTATTTCCGCTGCGCTAACAACAATCGTAGACAAGCAACGCAACGAAAACGAGCAAAGTCCGACATCCAACGAACGAGGGCTATTCACCCCCCTCTAGCCGGCCAATCGATCCCCAACACATTGATGGATCAAGTTTGTGTGGTTCCGATCCATCGGGTGGCCAAGATCCAACTCCTCCTCATGGTCCCTATCGTAGCCTAATATAATCCTCATGAAGCCTAGATCCAAGGATAGAAAACAAAACTCTAGAACCGACGGTTGAGATTAAATCTCTAGATCCGACAGTGGAGATTAAATCTCTAGAACCGACGGTTGAGATTAAATCCCTAGAACCGACGGTTGAGATTAAATCTCTAGATCCGACGGTTGAGATTAAATCCCTAGATCCGACGGTTGGGATGAAACCCTAGATCCGACGGTTGGGATGAAACCCTAGATCCGACGGTTGGGATGAAACCCTAGATCCGACGGTGGAGATTAAATCCCTAGATCCAACGGTGGAGATTAAAGGAGGCTTAAGCCTAACTCTATAAATAACGCTCTAAGGCTTGGGCGGCAACAACTTAATGAGAAGTTGGTTTTTGAGGGAGATTAGGGTTTGCCAATCAAAAGGTTGGGCGGCAAGAAACCCTAGGAGGATTAGGGTTTTGCCTATCTTTTGTTGGGCGGCAAGAAACCCTAGAAGGATAGGAGGTTGGGCGGCTAGGGTTTGCAAGGAGAGTGGGCGGCAACAATAGGTCTTCTTCCTAAGGTGTTGGCCAGCTCCTCTCTCATCTTCCTTCTACCTTGGTCGGGGCTCAACCGGTTTCCTCTTCTCCTCTTCTTTTCCTCTTGGCCGGCGGCACAAAGGAGCTAGGGATTGTTCCCTAGTTCGGTTTCTTGGTTGGCCATCTTGTTCTCTCCATTCTTGGGGCCGGCGGCATCAATCCTTTATGGATTAGTGGTTGGCTCAAGCAAGAAAGGAAGGAGAGTTCTTCTTTCTTTGGATTGAAGGAGATCTAGGAAGCTTCAACTTGTGAAGGATCTTCGCCCACACGAAGTCTACAAGGAGGATAGGACATACGATAGAAGATCGAGAGGTATAAAAGTTTTACAACTTTTATTATTGATCTTTGCATGTTCTTATTGATATGCTAGCTTATGTTCTTTATGTTAGTATGTGTTGATTATACTAGTTTACATTTGTATGTATTTTTATAATCATGGACCCCGAAGATAAACACAAAAAAACCGGCGATCCGTCCGTCGTCTCTTCCGCGGCTAACCGACTAGAAGAGTTGATTGCTTAAACAACAAGTTTGTTCAAGCAATCGCTCAAGTCGTTAGCACGACGACGAATTGGTTGAGCTTAGGAAACTCATCACATCCGGATTAGTTTTCATTAGTGAAAATTTTAATCCGGAGACATGGGAGCCAATGAGCCTCTCCGAGAAGCATGAGTTACCAACAGGATAAGTTCCAATGGATAGACCATCAGTCTACTGATGATGCCCATCAGTCGACTGATCGAGTCATCACTCATCGCAAACCCTACAATGACTAAAACATTCGCATCGAAAACTGACAACAATCGATCGATCATATCACGATCAAGCTACATCACCGATCCGTCTAATGCCGGCAATGATCGCTAGGCCATTTCCTGTGTCGAACACCAGTCGACTCACGTCAGTCGACTGCCCATAATATCAGTCGACTGATACACCTAAAACATGAGGTTTTACCCCAAGTATGATGCCCTCATACTTGCTAGACCACCCTTAGCCTAGACCTAAGCGTTCTAGCCACCTCCGTCAGCCTCACGCCTATCAGATCCAACCAAGTCATCCATGACTTGTTCATCCATACGCTAACCTTCAGGTGCTTCCATCAGCTATTATCATGCTAATGTGGTCTACACCGCTAAGGCACATTGGACTTACGCTGCCAAGACACCGCCTGGACTTTACGCCACCAACCATTGGACTTATGTTGCCAAGACTCCACCCTTGGGCTTTACGCCGACAATATCAACCCTTGGACTTCCCAAATGCCAAGTACCCATGACTTGGACTTTCACCGCCAAGACTACACCCTTGGACTTTCCTTGACAACCCAATGTTGGACTTTTCAAATGCCAAGACTCAAGCTTGGACTTTCCCTTGCCAAGACCCATGCTTGGACTTTCTATGCCAAGTACTCAAGACTTGGACTTTTCCCAGGACAATGGTCAAACCATCGTCAAACATCAATCATGACCTGGATCGATTGCATCAATAATCTCCCCAACACATTGTCAAACATCAATATCAAACATAAAAACACTACTTGAGTCAAACTCGAGTCTGGTCAATCGTGACATGGGTCGATTGCACTAACAATCTCTCCCTTTTTAATGTTTGACAAAAATCAAACACCTTTGAGTTAGGCCTACTAACTCAAATCTCCTTACCAATTGTCCCAAATTGGTAATCCCATAAATTCTCTCCCTTTTTGACATACATCAAAAAGGTTCTCCCCAAGGAGGTCAATGTCTCATATCCCAATAAGGTCTAACAATCTCTCCCTTGGTCCAAAAACACCTAGGATGCCTTCACTCGTCGTAGTGCTAAACCTCATATCACTTAAGAGAGGCTTCCTATAACTCTTCTAATTTCCAAATTGGGCATCTCACATTCTCCCAAAATTCCCCCTCTCATGAGGAAGAAACACATCCATCATCCCATGATAGATACCTCCCCCTAAAGCCTTGCTCCCCCTTTACCATTGCACTAACAATGTCCTTGGAGAGTCCCTAAGCCTATAGGAACACTTAACCGTCAAAATTAATGTTAAAAGTTCAACCTTGAACTTTCACACACCTTTAAATTGATACACACCCTAACAACTCTCCTAATCCATATCCAACGGATTTTCACCCTTTCCAATGCTTTCCAAAGCATATCCTAGGGTTAGGAGCAGTTAGGGAACCCTAACATAGTTGAAACATGGGTTAAACATCCTTGTTTACCCGAAATCAGCTCTGGCAGTCGACTCTAACAGTAATCAATCGACTGCCTTGATGGCAGTCGACTGATATCTGCAAAACTCAGATATCAGATTTTAGAAATTAAAAATGAAAATGCATAAGTAATTATACATAGAAAAATCGTGAAAATTCATACGTATAATACTTATAAGCAATATAATGAGTGAAAAATATTAGAAAAATAATTTACCCACAAAATAGTGAAATTGATACAAAATTCAAAAATGAGAAAAACTTCAATGTTTTGAGCTCACTTTGTTGTATCAACATCATCAATGTTGATTGCTATCAAAAGATAGACTTCACCAAGGTTTTTTCAAAATGATTTTGAAACAGTTTTAAAACCTTATATTGAACCATGGTCTATGGGCTTGATGCACATGACTTGTACATAAGCTTTTCTCATGATTCATCCATGGTTTTAGATGAGTTTGAGTCCATCTAGATGTAAAAACTATGCACCTTAAACTTAACTCATTTTCTAGCATCTCACATGTGTCTAGGGTGTTTGAAAACACACACATGTCAATTTGATGTGAGATGTGGGTTTTGTTCATCCTAATCTAAGGCCTCATGCATATTCTAAGGCAACTCTACTTGATTCCCTTATACATGGGACTTCAAGTCATGTCATAATCCTTGAATCAATTTTTATTAATGCATGAATGATTATGGCATTAATGATGATATAAATAAGCATGTGCTCATAATCATGATGTCATGACATATAATTAAATTTAAATACACATGACATAAAAGATAAACTCTAAGCATAATTATGACATTTATATGATTTAAATGAATATAATGTCATGACATGATATATGACAATCAAGACATGGAAAATAAAATATAAAGGTATATAATACCTAAATTTTAATATTAGTTGTCATTTGTTATTATTAAACCCATTTTTCCATATTACTACTAATCCCCCAAGTGTGCCAAAAATCCAAAATGGCACACTATGACTTTAAGACCTAAATTGTGCCAATTTGATCAATTTATCAAACTTCTTAAATAATATTGGCACATCCTAAAATCTTTTAGGATTAAGTTCCAACCACATTTCCAAGGTACCCATAAACTTGAAAATGACCTAAGGTGCCACCTTTACCATGGTTAGGTTAACTACCCATCCATTTAAAGTTGGCACACCCTAACCCATTTAGCGTGAATCAATCACACTCTTAGGAACCCAATACCTATTGGAGCTCCTTGGGTTTACTAGGTATTCTTTAGGGATAACTTCCCTAGATACCCTCCTAATGACCCTCCTAGGCTTAGAAGCCTTGGTCATTTGGGTCTTACCTAGGTTAACTCTAGGGGTAACTCCCCTTGTAACCTTCTTAGTGGCTTCCCTATGTTTCCTTGAAACCCTAGCCACTAGGCATCTACCTTGGTCAACCTTAGGGATGATTTCCCTATTGACCTTGGTTTTCCTAGACCTAGATTGAGTTCCATAATCGAATGGAACATTGTGATAAGTCTTTTTGGGCTTAAGCTTGCCCTTGGATGGTTCTTGTTTCCTAGGTCTTTGACTTTGACTCCTAGACCCTAGGCTTTGAGTATTTGACCCTTGCATTTGATTTTGCATAATCCTAAGAGTCTTTTCCATTTTCTCAAGCCTTGACCTCAAGGCTTAGTTCTCCAACTTCAATTTCTCTAATTTTGTGGGCCCATTATTTCTTTGAATTGCTTTGTTCTTTCTAGGCATATGTCTAGAATTTTTGGAGTTAAAGCCTAGATGGTTCTATATCTTCCTAATACTTTCCTTAGGTAAAATTATTTTAGGGACATTAGTCCCAAATTTCTCCTTATTACTAAAGTTGACATTTTTAGCTCCTAAACAATAAAGCCTATTATTTCTAGCATGTTTTTCATGAATAATTGCAAGATTACTTCTAGCATGCTTTAAATAACTAATTGAAGAAGAAGCATACTTAAAAGTTACCTTAGGGTTTGCCTTAGCTCCCCCTACATGTGTAGCTCTTCCTTCATGAGTCTTCTTCCCCCCTTTGGGAAAAGACTCCTATAGTGTCCCGGTTGTTGACATTTGAAGCAAATGACATGATCCTTGCTCTTCTTAGCGGGGACTCCAACATCCTTAACTTTTGGGGCCAGTTGACTTTTCTTGACCTTCTTAGGACACTTTCTCTTGTAGTGTCCTTGTTGCCTACACTCAAAGCATATTATATGACTTTTAGTATTTATCGAAATGCTTCAGTTACCTTCCATGGTAGGGGAGTCCCGAGCTTCCTCTTCCTCTCAACCGGAGGTAGATGGTTCTTCTTGTTGGTCCGGTTCCGGAGTAGATGGTATCTCCTCCCACTCAATCGTAGAGGTTGAGGTTTCTTCCAATTCTACCTTTTCCTTGGACGTTGATGGCCTTTCAACCTCTAATTCTTCCACCTCATCTTCCTCTTCTTCTTGGACCCGTTGCAAGTTCTCATGGAATCTTGCCACTTGTCTCCATAGCTCCTTGGCATCCATGTAGTCCCCTAAACTAGACAAAATATTGTTAGGTATTAAATCAATCAAAAATTTCATTACCTTCTTATTTTTCTCAAAACCTTGGAGTTGTTCCTCGGTCCATCTCTTCATCTTGAGGAAACCTCCCTTTGGTCCTCTAAGATATTCAAATCCTTCCATCAAAGCAGACCACTCTTCGATATCCCTCATCATCATGAAGTCTTCAATCCTTGCCTTCCAATGAATTGAAGTCTTCTCGTCCATAGAGTGTTGGGATGTATACTGAAAGCCTAGCCTTTGTATGAACATCTTCATTTTGAAATAAGAATCACATGATCATTGTTTGCATATTTATAATTATGCATATTATCTAATACTTTACATTGTAGATAGCATAGTGTGTGGTGTCGCACAGAAGATCATGTTATCAGTTCCTTGTAGAGTATAAGTAGAGGCTCACAACCAAGATGGTTTTGGATAAACCATTGGCATGGTTGTAGTGTAATTTGGTATTGATTTATCTTGACCATAGAATTACACTAGTACACTTTGTGTGTATTGAGCATGACCGACTTAGAGGTGATTCAATTTATTGCTGACTACATAATTGAATCAAACCTCAGATATTATGGTGTACATGCTCTGAATCCCGATATAATAACGGGCACATGTACTTAATATTTATTTCTTTGATTTTCCAATGGGCGAGATTTATGTGTTAAATCAATAGGCCCGGTAAGTTGGGAAATAATATTATTTATATGGTGTGCCATTGATTATAGGAGGAAATCGTGTCCTATGTATTATGATGATGATGTCCCCTTGAGGAGCTCATAAGGATTATCATGTAAATCCTATAGGTAGACTTGGTCCAGCATGATGATAAGGTTGAGTGGTACTACTCATGGAGTTAGATGTTAATTAATTAATTGTCAATAAATTAATTAATTAATGAACATTCGATATCTTAAACACGAGGAGATATTTGTACAATTAATATGTAGAGCCCATATATAATTATGGGGTTGGTGATGTAGATCAATGATGATTGCTTTAGTGGAATGGATCATCATTAATGGATCGGGTTTGGATCCATTGGGTGGCCAAGATCCAACTCCTCCTCATTGTCCCTATTGTAACCTATTAAAACCCTCATGAAGCCTAGATCCAATGGACACAATTAAAAGGAGGCTTGGGCGAAATCTATAAATAGATTCCAAGGCTTGGGCGGCAAGAAGAAGGTGTTGTGCTAAGGGTTTGGAGGCTTGGGCGGCAACCTAGGGTTTGGCTTCTCCATTGGGCGGCAGCAACACAACCTAGGGTTTGGCTCTTGTCTTGGGCGGTGCCACTTCATCTCCTTCTTCACTTTGGCTAGTGGAAAAAAGGGCTAGGACTTCTCTTCCTTGCTCTTGGCTGGTGCCTCCCACTCCTCTCCAAGGGCTGGTTAGGGTTTTAGTTTGGCTTTTCCTAGGGTTGGCGCACCTCTACTTCTCCCTCTCCTTGGCCGGCAGCAACAACCAAGCAAGGAGGCTTGGTGGTCGGCACTAGATAAGAAGAAGAAAGGAGGATTGTCTTCGCTTTGTTCGGAGCGAGCAAGGAAGGGAAGATATAAGATCTAGGAGGCTTCAACTCTTGGAAGATTGTCGCCCACATGACGTCCAAGAGGAAGATAGGTCGTACGATAGAAGAACAAGAGGTTTAATTCTTCTTTTGGTTTCCTTTTGTTCTATGTAATTGTTTACAATTGTATGATCATGGACCCCGATGATAAACATAAAAACCGACGATCCGTACATCATCTATTCTACGGCTAATCGAGGAAAAGAGTTAGGTTGCTTGAACAACAAGTTTGTTCAAGCGACCACTCAAATTGAATAACACGATGATGAATCGGTTGCTTGGGTAATCCATCTTCGTCCGAATTAAATTTTTTTATACGGGGACATTTGATAGGATCACCATGTACAAGCGACTGAAGCGAAGCAAGAAGCGAAGCTTCAACCTTCAAGTGGTATCAGAGCCACGATTTCCAGTTTTGTGTTTAAGATTCGGTTACTTTTATACACTTATCATATATTATGTATGTCGGATAATAGTAGGATGTGCGTAGGCTAACTTTTTGGTTGCAGGCATAAGAACCAACTATTATGGCCATATGTGTGTATATGTGATTGTATGTGTTGTTGGATATTTGACGCCGCTAGAGGGGGGGGTGAATAGCGTTTGACCGTTTGTAGATGGAATTCGATCGCGTGTTCGTCTCTACAATTTCGTTAGTACAGCAGAATATATATATAATAACAATAACGAAATAGACAATTACACACGAACACGAGTATGTAACGTGGTTCGGAACCGCATGGTTCCTACTCCACAGATCGAGCTCTACGAGCTCTAGTGATGCACACACACTCACTAATCACAAATACTCCTTCTCGACACAAGTCGGAGGTGGAGAAACCCCTTACAAGTAATCTTACAACAATAAGATACAAATACAAGCAATTACAATAATGAAATATAATGCAAGTAAAGAAAACTACTTTACGATTGCCTTTGGATTGCTTGATTGCTTGGTTGCTTGAAATCACCTTGGAGACCCTGATTTGCAACAACAAATCGCTCCAAAACCCTAAAAAAACCGATGCCAATTTCCTCCATCATGAGCTCCTTTTATAGCTTCAACCTGTGCTGGAAAAAGTCGATCAGTCAATTGATCAGGACCATCAGTCGACTGATGCCACTGTTGTCGTGAGGCAACGGCTAGATCCACGCTGGATAAGTCCAACGGATCTACCATCAGTCGACTGATCAAACCCATCGATCGATGGTGTCCTCACTGACTTGGTCCCGAATGAGTGAGACTCACTCGCGTCGAATTTCGAGCACCCGACTAATCATGCAATCGGGCCGATCGCCAGAGCCATCACCGACCGCCATCCTCTGTCACCGATCGCTAGGCCACTTCCCCGCATCAAACCCTAGTTGATTTCGGTCCGATCGTCACATGACACCATCAAACATGAGGTTTTAGCCCAAGTATGGTGCCCCCATACTTGCTAGACCACCCTTAGCCTAGACCTAAGCCTTCTAGCCACCTCCATCAGACTCACACCTCTCGGATCCCTCCAAGTCATCCATGACTTGTTCATCCATCGCGCTAGCCTTCAGGTGCTTCCATCGGCTATGTCATGCTAACGGTGTCTACACCGCCAAGGCACATTGGACTTACGCCGCCAAGACTCTGCTTGGACTTTACGCCGCCAACCATTGGACTTATGCTGCTAAGACTCCCGCTTGGACTTTACACAGCCAACCCATGTTGGACTTTTACATTGCCAAGACCCATGCTTGGACTTTTCATGCCAAGTACTCAAGACTTGGACTTTACCAAATGCCAAGTGTTCCACTTGGACTTTCCATGCCAAGTACCCATGACTTGAACTTTACCTTGACAATTACATTGTCATATATTTTTGTCGAACATCAAAACATCATTCGAGTCAAACTCGAGTCCTGGTCAATCGTGACCTGGGCCGATTGCACCAACAATCTCCCCCTTTTTGATGTTTGACAAAAACCAAACCATTTGAGTTAGACCGCTAACTCAAGTCTCTTACCAATTATTTCAAATTGGTAATCTTAAATGTTCTCCCCCAAACATTTTCCCCCTTTTTGACTAACATCAAAAAGGTCTTCTCTCCAAGGTGGTCAATGTCTCATGTCCCAATGAGATTTTAGAATCTCCCCCTTGGTCTAAAAATACCTAGGATGCCTACCATCTTCCTAGTGATAAGTCCCATATCACTCAAGAGAGGCAATCCTATACACTCTCCCAATTTCCAAATTGGGTTTCTAAAAGTCCATCAATTTTCCCAATTGATAACCTTTTCCCCTTCAAGAAGAAAGAAAAAACACATCCATCACTCCAAGATGGATACCTCCCCCTAAAGGCTTGCTCCCCCTTGACCATTGCACCAACAATGTCCTTGGGAAGTTCCTATGCCAATAGGAACTCTAAACCATCAAAATTAAGGTTAGAAATTCAACATTGAACTTTCCAACACCTTAACATTGATACAAACCCTAAACAACTCTCCTAATCCATATTCAATGGATTTTCACCCTTCATCATGCTTCCCAAAGCATATCCTAGGGTTAGGAGTGGCTAGGGACCTTAACCGCAGCCGAAATCGGGTTAGACAAGCTTGTTTATCCCGAAATCGAAATCGATCAGTGATTCGTCGATCATTGAACACCTATCGATCATTGCCACTATGAGCAGTCGACTGATAACTGAAAAATCCGATTTTCAGTTATCAGAAATGAGATTTGGGAATTAATAAATAATTATACGTTTATCGAAAAGTCACAAAAATTGATACGTATAATACCTATGACCAATACAATGGGTGAAAAATGTTTGAAAAATATTTTACCCATAAAATATCGAAATTGATACAACATTCAAAAGTGAAGAAAACTTCTAAGTTTTTGGCTCACTTTGTATCAATCTCATCAATGGTGATTGCTATCCAAAGATAGACTTCACCAAGGTTTTTTAAAATGATTTTAAAATGTTTTCAAAACCTTATTTTGGATCATATTCATTGGGCTCTATGTATATGACTTGTACACAAGCTTTCCCAATGATCCATAAATCATATAAGATGAGTTTGAGTTCATCTAGATGCAAAACCTATGCACCTTGAACTTAACTCATATCCTAGCATCTCACATGTATCTAGGGTGTATAAAATACACATACATGTCAATTTAATGTGAGATGTGGGTTTTGTTCATCCTATCTAGGGTTTCATGCATTTCCTAGGCAACCCTACTTGATTCCCTTATAAATGAGACTTCAAGTCATGCCATTTTCCTTAAATCAATGTTCAATCAAATTAATGCATGAAATGATCATGGCATAGTGATAGCAATACTTAAGCATGGCCAATGATCATGATGTCATGACATAATATGAAATCTAAAAACACATGACATTTATCCTTAATCCCTAAACATGTACATGACATATAGAATGATTAAAAATAAACATGATGTCATGACATGTTATATGGCAAACAAAGCATGGCATATAAAATATATAGGTATAGTAATACCTAAATTTTAATATTAATTGCCATTTGATATAATTAGATATATTTTGCCATATTATCATTAATCTCCCTAGTGTGCCAAAAACCCAAAATGGCACACTAACCTCTAAACCTAAATTGTGCCAATTTAATTGATTTTTCTTAATTTTAAAAGTGCATTGGCACATCCTAAAATCTTTTAGGATATTGATTCAAATCTATTTCCAAGGTAACCATAACCTTGAAAATATCCTAAAGTGCCACCTTTACCATGGTTGAGTTAACTACCCATCCAGTCAAGGTTGACACACCCTAAACCCATCTAGCGTGAATCAATCACGCTCTTAGGAACCCAAAACCGATTTGAGCTCCTAGGGTTGATTAGGTATTTCTTAGGGATAACCTCCCTAGATACCTTCCTAATCTCCTAGGCTTGTTAGCCTTAGTCATTTGGGTCTTACTTAGGTTGACTCTAGGGGTGACTCCCCTTGCAACCTTCTTAGTGGCCACCCTAGGTTTCCTAGAAACCCTAGCCACTAGGCACAACCTTTGGTCAACCTTAGGGATGACTTCCCTATTGACCTTGGTCTTCCTAGACCTAGTTTGTGTTCCATAGTCAAATGGAACACTATGATAAGCCACCTTAGGCTTAGGTTTGTGACCCAAACCTTGCTTGCCCTTGGTTGACTTTTGACTCTTAGGTCCTAGATGTTGATTTTGAGATATTGACCTAGAAGTTTGACTAATTGACCCTTGCACTTGATTTTGCATAAACTTAAGGGTCTTTTCAAGTTTTTCAAGCCTTGACCTCAAGGCTTGGTTCTCTAATTCTAATTGCCCAATTTTAGAATTTTTATTTAATCCTTGGGCATGGTTCTTCCTAGGCATATGCCTAGTCCATTTGGGATTAAGACCTAGGTGCTCTTGCACCTTTCTAATGGTCTCCCTAGGTAAAGTTTTTCTAGAGTTATTTGACCTAGGTTTATCCTTAGATAAATTGTTTTTAGGGACATTAGTCCCAAATTTCTCCTTACTTTTGAAGTTAACACTTTTAGCTCCTAAACAAATATATTTATCTCTAGAATGCTTTTCATGGTGAATTGCAAGAGAATTAAAACTCCTAGCATGATTTTGACTTTGAAATTTAGAAGGTGCAAGATTAGAGGTTACCCTAGGGTTTGTCTTGGAGGCTTCCCTTACATGTGTAGCTCCTTCTTGGGTCTTCTTCCTCCCCCTAGGACATTGACTCCAGTAATGTCCCTTTGAGTTGCACTTGAAGCATATGATATGCTCCTTGCTCTTTTGTTGACTTTTGAACGCCGGAGGAGCTTTTCTTACTCTCTTTGGTCATTTGCTCTTGTAATGCCCACTTTCCCTACACTCAAAGCAAGTTATGTGATTTTTATTTAAACCTAAATTACTTGAGTTACCTAGGGTATTTGTGGTGGGTGCCGGAGCAGATTCTTCATTCCTCCCGGAGATTGAGGCTTCTTCTTGAATTGGTTCTGGCTCCGGTGTGGATGGTCTCTCCCCCTCAAACCTAGAGGTGGATGCCTCCTCCACTTCTTCCACTGCTTCTACCTCTTCAGATCCAGATGTTGATTCTCTATCAACCTCCGAATCGTCTAGCTCTTTGGATGTTTCTTCTTGAGCTTGAGAGGGTGATGGTCCTTCTTCTTGGACCGATGATAGACTTTCATGGAGCTTGGCCAAATCGCTCCATAGCTCCTTGGCATCCACATAGTCACCTAGACTACACAAGATGTCATTAGGAATTAACTCAAAAATGAATTTTATTACCTTCTTGTTTTTATTAAATTGTTGGAGTTGCTCCTCACTCCACTTCTTCTTCTTGAGAAACCCTCCCTTTGGTCCCTTAGGATATTCAAATCCTTCCATCAACGCGGACCACTCCTCAAGGTCTCTCATCATCAAAAAATCTTCAATTCTCGCCTTCCAAGAATTGAAACCTTCTCGTCCATAGAAGGAATAGGGAATTGGGGTGTTGATGTCCCATCCCAATTGTCCTTGAACTTCCATCCTTTCCTCTAGCGTCTTGACTCCGGGTTGTTAATCCGTAGAAGAGCCCCGGGCTCTGATACCAATTGTTGGATATTTGACGCCGCTAGAGGGGGGGGTGAATAGCGTTTGACCGTTTGTAGATGGAATTCGATCGCGTGTTCGTCTCTACAATTTCGTTAGTACAGCAGAATATATATATAATAACAATAACGAAATAGACAATTACACACGAACACGAGTATGTAACGTGGTTCGGAACCGCATGGTTCCTACTCCACAGATCGAGCTCTACGAGCTCTAGTGATGCACACACACTCACTAATCACAAATACTCCTTCTCGACACAAGTCGAAGGTGGAGAAACCCCTTACAAGTAATCTTACAACAATAAGATACAAATACAAGCAATTACAATAATGAAATATAATGCAAGTAAAGAAAACTACTTTACGATTGCCTTTGGATTGCTTGATTGCTTGAAATCACCTTGGAGACCCTGATTTGCAACAAAAAAATCGCTCCAAAACCCTCAAGAAACTGATGCCAATTTCCTCCATCACGAGCTCCTTTTATAGCTTCAACCTGTGCTGGAAAAAGTCGATCAGTCGACTGATCGGGACCATCAGTCGACTGATGCCACTGTTGTCGTGAGACAACGGCTAGATCCACGCTGGATAAGTTCAACGGATCTACCATCAGTCGACTGATCAAACCCATCAGTCAACTGATGGTGTCCTCACTCGACTGCTGGTCCCAGCAGTCGAGTGAGACTACACTCTGTGGCCGAATTCCCGAGCACCAGTCGACTAATCATGCAATCGGGCCGATCGCTGCCCATCACGATCGCCATCCTCCGCCGATCGCTAGGTCACTTCGCAAATCAAACCCTAGTTGACATGAGGTTTTAGCCCAAGTATGGTGCCCCCATACTTGCTAGACCACCCTTAGCCTAGACCTAAGCCTTCTAGCCACCTCCATCAGACTCACGCCTCTCGGATCCCTCCAAGTCATCCATGACTTGTTCATCCATCGCACTAGCCTTCAGGTGCTTCCATCGGCTATGTCATGCTAACGGTGTCTACACCGCCAAGGCACATTGGACTTACGCCGCCAAGACTCTTCTTGGACTTTACGCCGCCAACCATTGGACTTATGCTGCCAAGACTCCCGCTTGGACTTTACGCATCCAACCCATGTTGGACTTTTACATTGCCAAGACCCATGCTTGGACTTTTCATGCCAAGTACTCAAGACTTGGACTTTACCAAATGCCAAGTGTTCCACTTGGACTTTCCATGCCAAGTACCCATGACTTGGACTTTACCTTGACAATTACATTGTCATATATTTTTGTCGAACATCAAAACATCATTCGAGTCAAACTCGAGTCCTGGTCAATCGTGACCTGGGCCGATTGCACCAACATGTGTGTAATCATAATATTATTTGAATCCTTAGGGTTGACGAGACTAGTATTTAATTTTTGTAATTAAGTACGACATTGTTTAGCCACTCTTTTATTTTAGTTTACTTTTGATCTATATTTCATGTACACTCCTTTGTGAAGTATAGGATAGATGGATGTAAATTAAAATAATTTTTCTCGGCTCGGATCTCCGGATGGCTTGTACATGGCGTAGGGAGGAGCAGACGAGGTGCCAACACGATTGGAGGCATATTGGAGAACCAAAACCCATAATAGTTAGAAAATTTGTTATTTTTCATATTTATTGCTTTTGATTTATATGCTTGTTGTGCTTGCATAGTTAAAATTCCTCAATTTTAAATTACTAAGTGGGAGAGGGATATTTTTTTAAATTCCCGCGACCTCCATTACAATTTGACATGTGATGCGAACAAACTTGCGCGTTGGCTCTGAGTGCCTTCCTCTATATCAGATGAGTTTGTTTTGCGGATCACTAGGTCAAATATGGTTATAGGAAATTATTTAGGAGCGTGTGTACTTCCCCATCGGAAGGCACATAATCCGAGGTAATTTCCTTAGTATCGAGTAATGGTGAACACTTAGATGCAAATAAAAGTATCCTCCCCATCGGAGTCACTGCTTTTATTTGTAGGGCCGAAGAAGAACCAACTATTAATTTTATTTGTCAAAAAGTAAGGTTGATGAGATAATAAGATTAATGGGTAAAATCTCCTCTTACAAATGTAGAATTCGTATACATCCACACTATCGTGGCATACGATATTCTTGGTGTTTTGAGGTGTTGGTTGATTTTAAAATTTTATTGTTTGAGGAATCAATAAATTTTTGAAATCTAATGTTGTGATTTATGTGATTCTTAGGTTTTTCAAAATGACTTTCAACCAACTTGTTATGATTCTGAAAGAAAACAAACTTACTGGACCTAACTATGTTGATTGGAAAAGAAATCTGGACAATGTCTTAACTGCTGAGGAGTACAAATATGTACTGTTCAAAGAGTGTACTCCTAAGCCTACGGTTGATTCTGGTGAAAAGGAGAAAGAGAGTTATAAGAAGTGGGTCAAGGCTGATGAGATGATGCGATGTTACATTTTGGCTTCGATGTCAAATGCATTGCAACATCAGCATCAGGCCATGACTACTACCTATGACATGATGCTCAATCTCAAGGAACTTTTTGGACACCAGAATTGGGTTGCTAGGCAAGAAGCCATGAGAAACTTGATGGCGACCACCATGGTTGAGGGAACACCCATGAGGGATCATGTTCTCAAGATGATGGCTCATTTGATTGAGTTGGATGTTGAGATGTATACTGAAAAGTCTATCTTTTGTATGAACATCTTTATTTTTGAAATAAGAATCAAATGATCATTGTTTGCATATTTATGATTATGTATATTATCTGATACATTACATTATAGATACCATGGTGTGTGGTGTCACATGGAAGATCATGTTATCAGTTCCTTGTAGCGTTTAAGTAGAGGCTCACAACCGAGATGGTTTTGGACAAACCATCGGTATGGTTGTAGTGTAATTTGGTATTGGTTTGTCTTGACCATAAAATTACACTAGTACACTTTATGTATATTGAGCAGGACTGACTTAGAGGTGATTCAATTTATTGCTGACTACATAATTGAATCGGATCTCGGATATTATAGTGTACATGCTCTTAATCTCGATATAATAATGGGCACATGTACTTAGTATTTATTTCTTTGATTTACTAATGGGCGAGATTTATAGATTAAATCGATAGGCTCGGTAAGTTGGGAAATGATATTATTTACATGGTGTGTTGTTGATTATAGGAGGAAACTGTGTCCTATATATTAGGATGATGATGTCCCCTTGAGGAGCTCAAAAGGATCATCATGTAAACCCTGCAGGTGGACTGATGCGGCATGATGATAAGGTTGAGTGGTACTACTCATGGAGTTAGATGCTGATTAATTAATTATTAGTAAATTAATTAATTGACGGACATTCGAGATCTTAAACACGGGAAGATATTTGTACAATTAATATATGGAGCCCATATTTATTTATGGGGGTTGGTGAAGTAGATTAATGATAATCCTCTAGCGGAATGGATTATCATTAATGGATCGGATGTTATGTGGGTCGTATCCATTATGTGTCCAAGATCCAACTCCTCCTCATGGTCCCTATTGTAGCCTATTAAATACCTCATGAAAGCCTAGATCCGAAGGTGGAAAATAAAAGCCTATATCCGACAGTGGAAATTGAAACCCTAGATCCGACGATGGAGATTGAAAGGAGGCTTAAGCCTAACTCTATAAAAGGAGGGCTAGGGATTGGGCGGCAAGGATATAGAACAAGTAATTGGTTTCTAGGGTTTACTCTCCTTTGCTTGGGCGAAAAGAAGCATTAGGGTTTGGAGTGTGGGCGGCGGCAAGAAGTGGAGGAGATCTTAGGGTTCTTCTACCTCTCTTCCTATGGTGTGGCCGGCGCAACTTCTCCTTCCCTTGGTGGTCGGCGCTCCTTTCTTGAAGGATAGGCTGGTGGTTCTTCTTCCTCCCTAAGTGGTCGGCAGTTCCTTCTCTATTGGAAAGGGCCGGCACTATCTCTTTCATCCTCTCCTTGGCCGGCAGCAACATCAAGTCTAGTGGCTTGGTGGTCGGTGCTAGATAGGAGAAGAAGAAGTCTTTTATTGTCTTCCTTTGTTCGGAGTGAACAAGAAAAGGAAGATACGTGATCTAGGAGGCTTCAACTCTTGGAGGATCATTGCCCACACAATGTCCAAGAGAAGGATAGGACATACAATAGAAGACCAAGAGGTAAACAAGAGGTATAATTCTTGTTTTAGTTTTTTTTCTTGTCCTATGCAATTTATATGTATTGTATGTGGTTAATTTAATTGGACCCCGAAGATAAACACAAAAATCGGTGATCCGTACATCATCTATTCCACGTCTAATCGAGGAAAAGAGTCAGGTTGCTTGAACAACAAGTTTGTTCAAGAGACCACTCTAATTGAATAGCACGATGATGGATCGATTGCTTGGGTAATCTGTCATCGTCATGGATTAATTTTTTTAATCCGGGGACGTAGATGGGATTTCCATGCACAAGCAACCGAGGTGCGAAGCGAAGCTTTGGTTCCACCACCTTCAATTGATATCAGAGCCACGGTTTCCGATTTTGTGTATTTAGGATTCGGTTACTTTTATGCACTTATCATATATTATGTGTGTCGGATAATAGTAGGATGTGTATAGGCTAACTTTTTGGTTGCAGGCATAAGATCCAACTATTATGGCCATATGTGTGTGTATGTGATTGGATGTGTGAAATTGTAATATTATTTGCATCCTCGGGGTTGACGAAGCTAGTATTTAATTTTTGTAATTAAGTACAACATTGTTTAGATACTCTTTTACTTTAGTTTACTTTCGATCTAGATTTTATGTACACTCCTTTGTGGAGTATAGGATCGATGGATGTAAATTAAAATAATTATTCTTGGCTCGGATCTCTGGATGGCTTGTACATGTCGTAGGGAGGAGCATACGATATGGCGACACGACGGGAGGCATATTAGAAAACAAAAGTCATAATAGTTGGAAAATACTTTTTTCATATTTATTGCTTCTTGTTTGATATGCATGTCGTGTGATAGGAAAATTCCTAATTTTAAATTACTAAGTGGGAGAGGGATATTTTTTTAAATTCTCACGGCCTCCATTACGATTTGACATGTGATGCAAACAAACTTGTGCGTCGGCTCTGAGTGCCTTCCTCCCCATCGGATGAGTTTGTTTTGTAGATCACAGGGTCAAATATGATTATAGGAAATTATTTAGGAGCTGTGTACTTCCCCATCGAAAGGCACATAATCCGAGATAATTACCTTGGTATCGAGTAATGGTACACACTTAGATG
This sequence comes from Wurfbainia villosa, assembly GCA_025175895.1. Lineage (NCBI taxonomy): Eukaryota > Viridiplantae > Streptophyta > Magnoliopsida > Zingiberales > Zingiberaceae > Wurfbainia > Wurfbainia villosa. The sequence goes on along the minus strand of JAKLTH010000072.1, from coordinate 8,228,145 downwards.
CAAATAAGAGTATCCTCCCCATCGGAGTCACTTATTTTATTTGTAAGGCCGAAGAGGAACCAACTATTAATTTTATTTATCAAAAAGTTAGGTTGACAGGATAATAAAATTAATGGGTAAAACCTCCTCTTACAAATGTAGAATTCGTATACGTCCACACGATCGTGGCATACGATATTCTCGGTGTTTTGAGGTGTTGGTTGATTTTAAAATTTTATTGTTTGAGGAATCAATAATTTTTTGAAATCTAATGTTTTGATCTATGTTATTCTTAGGTTTTTTCAAAAATGACTTTCAATTCACTTGCTGTGATACTAAAGGAGAATAAACTTACTGGACCCAATTATGTTGATTGGAAAATGAATCTTGTTATTGACTTGACTACTGAGGAGTACAAGTATGTACTCTTCGAAGAGTGTCCTCCTAAGCTTGTGGATGATTCTGGGGAAAAGGAGAAAGAGAGTTATAAAAAGTGGATTAAGGCTGATGAGATGGTGCGGTGTTACATTTTGGCTTCTATATCAAATGTATTGCAACATCAACATCAAGCCATGCCCATTGCTTAAGACATGATGCTCAATCTCAAGGAACTTTTTGGACACCAGAATCAGGCTACAAGGTAGGAAGCCATGAGGAACTTGATGACGACCATCATGATTGAGGGAACACCCGTGAGGGAACATGTTCTCAAGATGATGGCTCATTTGAATGAGTTGGAAGTCCTTGGAGCTGAGATCGATGGGGAAACCCAAGTCGATATCATTCTCCAGTCTCTACCTAGGAGTTTTGAGCAGTTCCTCCTGAACTACAACATGAATAAGAGATTGTATTTGTTGGCAGAGCTTCTGATAGAACTCCAGGCGGCAAAGGGGATTTTTTGTCAGAGTGCTCAGGCTCAAGCCATAGTTGCTCAGGAGGTTTTGACTTCTAAGCCGAAAGGCAAGAAGAAGAAGAAACAAGGTGGAGAAAAGGTGGCGGGAGGATCTCAGGGAGGAGTGAAGAAGCCGAAAGGCAAGTGCTTCACTTGCAAGCAGACTGGACATTGGAAGAAGGACTGCCCCAACTGGAAGCAGAACAAAGGTATATCTTTTGGACTGGTCATTGAAACATGTTTAGCGGTGTTATCTACTGGCACATGGTGTGTAGATACGGGAGCCACTGATCATGTCTGCAATACTTTGTAGGGTTCCAAGACTAGCTGAGGGGGAGATTACCGTTTACTTGGGCGATGCCACGAAGGTGGCGGCTGTTGCAGTGGGAGATGTTTATTTATCTTTTGATAGGAATAAAACTTTGGTTCTGAAAAATTGCCTTTATGTACCTTTATTTAGAAAGAATTTGATTTTGGTTTCTAAATTGTTTTTGGATGGATATTCTATTTCTTTTAATGACAGAGTTGTTATAAAAAGGAATAGGGAGATTATATGTTCTGGTGCATTGATAGGAAATTTATATACCCTTGAACCAAAAGCTCCCACGATGCAAATAGAAATAAATAACTCATCTTCTAAATCTAATAAGAGAAAAGAACCTTCGTAAATGAACCAAACATATCTTTGGCATCTAAGGTTAGGTCATATTAACCTAAGTAGAATTCAAAGGTTGATAGATGATGGACCTCTGGGTTGATTAGTGGCGGAAGATTTCCCAACCACATATGCTGAAGGTAGATGCTGGTAAGTTGGAACCTCGTACAGAAGTGCACATGTTTGTAGGCTATCCTAGAGGAAAGAAAGGTGGTTTGTTCTATAGTTCTGTAGGCTATCCTGGAGATCAGAGGGTGATCATTAGCATGAATGCCAGATTTTTAGAGGAAGACTATATGATGAACCACAAACCCATGAGTAAGATTGTTCTGGAGGAATTGAGAGGGGAAGTCACTACTTCAGTACCACCGGTACAAGAGGATATACCAAAAGTGACTGCACCGCGTGTCACGGAGGATACACAGGTGATACCTCGTCATAGTGGGAAGGTTGTTAGACAGCCTGATAGATTTATGTTCTTGGGAGAATCTTCTGATTTGATCCCTGGCGAACATGAATCTGATCCCTGGACATATGACGAGGAAATCCAAGATAAAGATGCGGTATCTTGGCAAAGTGCAATGAATTCTGAGATAGAATCTATGGAATCAAATCAGGTCTGAGAGCTAGTAGAACCACCTAATGGTGTAAAAACCATTGGATGCAAGTGGATCTAAAAAAGAAAGAGAGGAATAGACGGGAAGGTTGAGACCTTCAGAGCAAGGCTTGTTGCGAAAGGGTATACTCAGAAAGAGGGTATCGATTATGAGGAGACCTTTTCACCGGTAGCCATGGTTAAGTCTATCCGGATTCTCTTATGTATTGCTGCTCATATGGATTATGAGGTGTGGCATATGGATGTCAAGACAACTTTCCTTAATGGAAGTCTTGAGGAAAACATCTATATGGAGCAACCAGAGGGTTTCATTGCAAAGGGCAAAGAGCATCTTGTGTGCAAGCTTAATCGGTCCATTTATAGATTGAAGCAAGCTTCAAGATCTTGGAACATCCACTTTGATGAGGTAATCCAGTCTTATGGATTTATTCAAAGTCCAGATGAGTCTTGTGTATACAAGAGATGTGACAGAAATGTAGTGGTATTTCTTGTACTATACGTAGATGACATTTTGTTAATTGACAACAATGTCAAGGTGTTATTGGACGTAAGGGTATGGTTGTCCAAACAATTTGATATAAAGGACTTGGGAGAAGTGGGACACATCCTTGGGATCCAGGTTATAAGGGATCACAGGAAAAAGATATTGTGCTTATCTCAAGCTTCATACATAGACACCATTTTGGCTCGTTTTAGTCTGCAAAACTCCAAGAAAGGTTTTCTACCTTTTAGGAATGGAGTTCCTTTATCTAAAGAGATGTGTCCTAGAACATCAAAGGAGATAGAGGAGATGAAGGCGGTTCCTTATGCTTCGGCAGTAGGAAGCCTCATGTATGTTATGTTATGTACGAGGTCGGATATCTACTTTGTCGTGGGCATGGTTAGTAGATATCAGAGTAATCTAGGACAGGGACATTGGACTGCGGTAAAGCATATATTGAAGTACCTGAGAAGGATTAGGGATTATATGCTAGTATACCAGGCAGATCAATTACTCCCTGTGGGTTACACAGATTCCGACTTCCAATCAGATAGGAATAACAGTAAGTCTACCTCAGATTTTGTGTTTACTTTGGGAGGTGTAGTCATTGTATGGATGAGTGTCAAGCAGAAATGTGTGGCGGACTCCACAATGGAAGCTGAGTATGTGACAGCCTCTGAGACAGCCAAAGAAGTTGTATGGCTTAGAAACTTCTTGATGGACTTGGATGTGATTCTTGGTTTTCCCAGAACTATCACAATTTATTGAGATAACAGTGGTGCAGTTGCAAACTCGAAGGAACCACGAGTCCATAAGGCAAGTAAACACACAGAGCACAAGTACCACCTGATACGAGATATCTCAAAGCGAAGAGAAGTTGCTATAGCCAAGATTGCATCAGAGGATAACCTAGCAGATCCTTTCACTAAGGCCCTTCCAGAGATAGATTTTGATAGCCATGTGGAGCGAATGGGAATCAGATGTATGGTAGTATGAGGACATCATAGTCTTTTAGTATAAGTGGGAGATTGTTGGGATGTATACTGAAAAGTCTATCTTTTGTATGAACATCTTTATTTTTGAAATAAGAATCACATTATCATTGTTTGTGTCACACCCGCCCTTTTTCATCGTAATCTATTGGGGTGGAAGGGCGGCGCGACGCGATCATACATACATGCATTTACAGCGGAAGACTACATGCATTTACAGCGGAAGACTTTAAACTTCTATTTTTTTTCTTTTTTAAACATAAAGCATGAAACATGGAGCATGCATAATCATTTCATAAGTACTTAGTTCAAGTTCATGATAATCAACTTAAAGGACACCAAGTAGCAACCATCAACATCAAGTAGAGTTCGACTCTTAACAACTATCATTCAAAACTTAAAGGGGAAACATGCATAAGTCCTTGAATATAAACAAATCTCTTCCACCATGCCACTGCCACACACACTTTGCCCCTCATGCTGCTCCCTTTAGTTTAGCCATTCTTTACCCTTATCTACAGTACAAGGGAACATGAAACTATAAGCACATAGGCTTAGTAAGATCCTTTCCTACTCACAAAAGTCATACATCAAGAATTAGACATAGAGTAGTGACATGATCATTTAAGAACATATAAGCATAGCATTCATATAAGAGTAAGAACATATAAGCATAACATTCTTATAAGAGTAATGACATGATCATTCAAGAATATATAAGCATAGCATTCATATAAAAGTAAGGACATGATCATTCAAGAACATATAAGCATAAAATTCATATAAGAGTAATGACATGATCATTCAAGAACATATAAGCATAGCATTCATATAAGAGTAATGACATGATCATTCAAGAACATATAAGCAAAGCATTCATATAAGGCTACGTTTGGTATGGGGTAATGTAATCAACCTTGTAATGTAATCAAGTTTGTAATGTAATGTAATGTAATGTGTATTACATTACTGTGTTTGGTTAGCGATTGGTGTGTAATCTTTGATTACAAAAGTGATTACATTCGTTTGTTTGGTATCCATATTTGTTATAAGGAATGTAATTCATATTATTATAAAATGACAAAAATAGCCTTATAAGGTTGTCGCCGATCGCCGAAGGGCACCGGTGGGCGATCGGCGGTGATCAATCGTTAACCGGCCGCCGATCGTGATCGCCGACCGCCCGTCATCGGCCCGACGCCGAAAATAAAGAAGGACATATTTGTAAAGACAAATATTGAGTCCGTAATGTAATCGGATTACATCGCTTTTCCTTCGTAATCGAGATTACGGATCTTGGCTCTTATTTTGTAATGCGATTACATTACATTACATTTTTGAAATGTTAACAAACAAAGTAAATCATCTTGTAATGTAATCCGATTACATTACAAGCCTGATTACCCCGTACCAAACGTAGCCTAAAAGTAATGACATGATCATTCAAGAACATATAAGCATAACATTCATATAAGAGTAATGACATAATCATTCAAGAACATATAAGCATAGCATTCATATAAATATCATAATCACATAGACATGAAATCAAGGTATATGCAAGATTCTCTTTGAAAACATATATTTTATAGGTACTTAAACATAATCTCAATATATTGGGCCCGACATTGTACCACATATATCATCATCATTGTGCGTATCCCTAAATAAACCCGAGGTAGCTAATTCCGAACCTACTAGGGTACTAGGTCCGTACTATGTCCGTCGACCTAGAGGCAACATAACATAGAAGCCCATCCTAGGCCCGTACTATGACCGTCAGCCTAGGGCAACTTAGGAGCCCATCCTGAACTAGGTCCGTACTATGACCGTCGACCTAGGGGAACGTAGGAGCCCATCCCTTGGACCTTATTAGGGTCCGGTACAAGCCATGCAAAAAGTAAAATAGCATATCATGTTCCTTATCATAATATATCATGTTCCTTATCATAGCATATCATGTTCCTTTTCATAACATATCATGTTCCTTTTCATAACATATCATGTTCCTTTTCATAATATAAAGAGTGCTCTTAGTCCCCATTCATAGGGAAGCATCTCTTAGGCATTTTCATCATACATACTTGTTAATCATGATGCAATGAGCATAACATAATCATACATTCATACAATTAACATGGACATAAGGTAGTGGCATAAACCAATCATGCTATCATAAAGTCTAACTAACATCATATTAACATCTTATATACATGTAGCATGGCATGGAGGATTATTAGGAGCATAATTAGGACTTGGCCGAATCTTCAAGGAGGGCTTTTGGATCAAACACTCAAATCGAGCCTATCTATCAACATGTTATCTTCATCTATATACAAAACATGGAATGGAAACATATAGATCATGGCATGGAAGACCATTAGAAGCATGATTAGGTCTTGGCCGAAAGTTTCAAGGGGGCTTTGGGATCAAACACTCAAATCAAGCCTATCTATCAACATGTTATCTTCATCTACAAACAAAACATGGTATGGAAACATATAGATCATACCATGGAAGACCATTAGAAGCATCATTAGGTCTTGGCCGAAGGTTTCAAGGGGCTTTGGGATCAAACACTCAAATCAAGCCTATCTATCAACATGTTATCTTCATCTACATACAAAACATGGCATGGAAACATATAGATCATGGCATGGAAGACCATTAGAAGCATGATTAGGTCTTGGCCGAAAGTTTCAAGGGGCTTTGGGATCAAACACTCAAATCAAGCCTATCTATCAACATGTTATCTTCATCTACATACAAAACATGGCATGGAAACATATAGATCATAGCATGGAAGACCATTAGAAGCATGATTAGGTCTTGGCCGAAAGTTTCAAGGGAATTTGGGATCAAAAACTCAAATCAATCCTATCCAACAATATATTATCATCATATTCATACAAAACATAGCATGGAAAATCATTGGAAGCATGAAGGAGGTCTTGGCCGAACGTTTCAAAACAAGTTTTTAAGCAACTAACAACCCAAACAACTTGTACTGTAGGTGAGGGGATACTTACATCCTTTCGCTTGTTTAGTAACAGGATATACCCTAGATGGTGTCAAGACAAGAGCCCTTTTCTTCCTTGCTTCTTGAGGTTTTCGAAAATGGAAGAAGGGGGAGCTAGGGTTTCGGTGGAGGAAGAGGAGAATGACAACATGGGTTCTCTTGTCTCCTCATACTCCTATTTATTCAATTGAAGATGTCCCTTAGCCTCCCTTACACTTATCTATCATTTACCATACCCTTCTAATAGCACAACCCTACTGGGCTTCTGGTTATCGGATGCATCCTAAGGTTTAGTTATCTACTTGGAGGTTCAGGGTTCAAACCCTGGGCTATGCATCCCTTTTTGGCTCTATATTCTTTTATTTTTGAAAGATCCCACATAAAAGCCCATTATGATCATGCAAAAATTCTTATAAAATTTTCTAGAAATTTTACGGGTGTTATAGTCCTTCATACCTTTTAAAAGTTACGTCCTCGAAACTTAGAACAACTCTGGGTACTTCTGTTTCATGTCCTCCTCGCGTTCCCAAGTGTCTTCTTCGTACCGTTGATTTTGCCACAGGACCTTCACTAAGGGCAACTCTTTATTCCTTAGTCTTTTGAATTATCGGTCTAGTATTTGGATAGGCTGACTTTCATAACTCAGGTCCTCTTGAACTTGCACTATTTGTGGCTCAATCACTTGGTCTGTACTTGAAATGCACTTCTTGAGCATCGAAACGTGGAACACGTTGTGAATAGTCGACATCTCTTGAGGCAGCTCTAGCTCGAAAGCTACCTTGCCGACTTTCTTCAGTATCGGATATGGTTCCACATAGTGCGGACTCAGCTTACCCTTCCTTCCGAATCTCATCACTCCCTTCATATGGGCCACTTTGAGGAATACCAGATCCCCAACTTCGAATTCCAATGGTCTACGTCGCATATCTGCATAGCTCTTTTTTCGGCTCTGAGCAGTTTCAATTCTTTGGTGGATGTTCTGTATAGCTCGGGTGGTGTCATCAATGATATCTGTTTGGAGTCTCATCCCCTTCTTTTCACCACCCTTGTACCAGCATATAGGAGATCTACATCTCTTCCCGTATAGAGCCTCGTAGGGCACCATTCCAATAGTAGCTTGGTAGTTATTATTGTAGGCGAATTCTACCAAGCATAAGTATCGGCACCAGCTCCCTTTGAAATCCAAGGCGCAAGCTCGTAACATATCCTTCAATACTTGGTTCACCCTTTCTGTTTGTTCGTTGGTCTGAGGATGAAAGACAGTACTGAATAATAGCTTCGTGCCAAGGGCCTTCTAAACACATTCCCAAAAATGGGAAATAAAGCAACCATATCTATCAGAAATGATGGTCTTAGCAATCCCATGTAATCGGATAATTTCCCTAACATATAATTGAGCCAGTTGCTCAGTCGAGTAGGTCATCTTGATTGCTAAGAAGTGGGCAGACTTCGTCAATCTGTTCACGATCACCCATATAACGTCATATCCATTCGTCATCTTGGGTAGTCCTGAGATGAAATCCATAGAAATATCTTCCCATTTCCATTCTGGAATTTGGATTGGCTGCAACATTCCTCCAGGTCTCTGGTGTTCTGCTTTAACCCTCTGGCAGGTCAGGCAGGTACTGACATACTGAGCCACATCTTTTTTCATACCGAACCACCAGAACTTCCCTTTCAGATCTTGGTACATCTTGGTGGATCCAGGATGCATCGCATAGGGGGTTCCGTGAGCTTCCTCAAATATCTTCTTCCGTAATTCTGGATCATCGAGAATACACAAGCGATCCCTGAGGTAGAGTACTCCACTGTCAGAGATACGAAATTCATCATCCTTTCCTTCTAGGACCTCTTGTTTGATCCTTTGAATGCTCGGGTCACGGGCTTGCTTTTCTAATATATTGTCGAACAACATCGGTGCTATCGTCATGGTAGAGAGCTATCCGGAAATGATTTCAACCCCGTAACACATAATTTCCTTTTCTAGGGGCCGAGATTGTTGGAGATTTGACGCCGCTAGAGGGGGGGGGTTGAATAGCATTTACTCTTGCGTAGATGGAATTCGTTCGCGATCGTCTCTACAAAACTCATTATATGCAGTGGAATAGAAATAATAAAAGCAATAACAAAAAGATACAATCACGAACACAAGGATATAACGTGGTTCGGAACCGTAATAGTTCCTACTCCACGGATTGGGTTCGTACGAACCCTAGCGATGCCACAAACACCACTAAGCACTAAAGCTCCTTCTCGACAACAAGTCGGAGGTGGAGAAACCTCGTACAATGAATTACAACAAGTAATACAAAGTAAACAAGCAAATACAAGTGAAAATGTAAAGAACACTTTACAAACTAGGGTTTTGAGCGCTTGCTTGTCGGTTGCTTGGATGAGCTTGAAGGACCCTGAAATGCATCTGCAAATCGCCTCACCAAAGCCCCCAAAGAATTGATTCTTGAGCCTTCCACGAACAGCTTCTTTTATCCTCCATCGGGCTGGATTTCCGCCTAGTAGTCGATTGCCATAAGTCCCCAGTCGACTGCCAGCACTGTAGCTGTGAGACAATGACTCAATCCATGTTGGACAAGTTCCAACGGGACTCTTGGCGTGATCGCCAACATTGGCGATCGGCTAACGCCTATAGTCGATCGGCCCGGTCGATCGGCTCGCGTTCGTGCTCGACACGAACTAGCGATCATTGCTAACCCTTAGCGATCAGCTAACCCTTGCGATCGATCATGCGAGACATCACGATCGCCGAGCAATTTCTAAATTGGCAGTCGAACTCAAGTCGACTCATGGCAGTCGAACCGGCCATATTTCGGTCGGATCGACAACCTCACATGAGGTTTTAACCCAAGTATGGTGCCCCCATACTTGCTAGACCACCCTTAGCCTAGACCTAAGCCTTCTAGCCACCTCCATCAGCCTCACGCCTCTCGGATCCCTCCAAGTCATCCATGACTTGTTCATCCATCGCGTTAGCCTCCAGGTGCTTCCCTCGGCTATGTCATGCTAATGGTGTCTACACCGCCAAGGCACATTGGACTTACGCCGCCAAGACTCCGCTTGGACTTTACGCTGCCAAAATCAATCCCCTTGGACTTCCCAAATGCCAAGACTCAAGCTTGGACTTTCCCTTGCCAACCCATGTTGGACTTTCCATGCCAAGACCCATGCTTGGACTTTCCATTTGCCAAGACCCATGCTTGGACTTCTCATTCGCCAAGACCCATGCTTGGACTTCTCATGCCAAGTACTCAAGACTTGGATTTTCCCAAATGCCAAGTACCCATGACTTGGACTTTACCTTGCCAAGACCCATGCTTGGACTTTCCATGCCAAGTACACAAGACTTGGACTTTCCCATGACAATTACATTGTCATATGTTTTTGTCGAAACATCAAAACATCACTCGAGTCAAACTCGAGTCCTGGTCAATCGTGACCTGGGCTGATTGCACCAATAATCTCCCCCTTTTTGATGTTTGACAAAAACCAAACAAATCATTTGAGTTAGACCACTAACTCAAATCCCTTACCAATTATCCCAAATTGGTAAACACTCTCCAAATGTTCTCCCCCAAACATTCTCCCCCTTTTTAACTAACATCAAAAAGGTTTTCTCTCCAAGGAGGTTAATGTCTCATGTCCCAATGAGATCTTACAATCTCCCCCTTGATCCAAAAATAAATACCTAGGATGCCTACCATCTTCCTAGTGATAATTCACATATCACTCAAGAGAGGCAATCCTATATTCTCTCTTAATTTCCAAATTGGGTATCAAAAACCCATCAATTTTCCCAATTGATGATACTCTCCCAATAACTTCTCCCCCTTTCAAGAAGAGAAACACATCCATCATCCCAAGATGGATACCTCCCCCTAAAGGCTTGCTCCCCCTTGACCATTGCACCAACAATGTCCTTGGGAAGCGCCTAAGCCAATAGGAACTCTAAACAATCAAAAATTAAGGTTCTAAGTTCAACATAGAACTTTCACTCACCCTAAATTTGATACTTTGACCTAACACAGCTCCTAATCCATATCCAATGGATTTTCACCCTTTATAATGCTTTCTAAAGCATATCCTAGGGTTAGGAGTGATTAGGAACCTTTTCAATAGCTGAACACGGGCTAAACAAACCTTGTTAACCTGAAATCAGACCTGGCAGTCGACTTCTGACAGTATTCAGTCGACTGCCACCCATATCAGTCGACTGCCACCCAAGGCAGTCGACTGATAGCTGAAATTTTCGAATTTCATCTATCAGAATTGAGATTTGGAAAAGCATAAGTAATTCTACGTAATTTGAAAAATCATAAAATTTGATACGTAAATTACTTATAGTCAATACAATGGGTGAAAAATATTTGAAAATTATTTTACCCATAAACTAGTGAGTTTGATACAAAACTCAAAACCATTGAAATTTTCAATGTTTTGGCCCTATTTTGTATCAACTCTATCAATGGTGATTGCTATCAAAAGATAGACTTCACCAAGGTTTTTCAAAATAATTTTAAAATGTTTTCAAAACCTTATTTTGGATCATATTCCTTGGGCTCTATGTACATGACTTGTACACATGCTCTCCCAATGATCCACATGTTGAGTTAAGATGAGTTTGAGTTAAACTAGATGCAAAACCTATGCACCTTGAACTTAACTCATATCCTAGCATCTCACATGTATCTAGGGTGTATAAATACACATGCTGTTGGTGCAACAATGCTCTAAGCATTTATATGTTTTGATGTTTGGTTAATCATCTAAGTTAGGCAATATCTTGTGATCTAATTACGAATGTGTTTAAGTGATAGGGAAATCCAAGGATGAAGACTTGGTAAAAGGAAGTCCAAGTATGATCTTGGCAAAGGAAGTCCAAGGGATGGACTTGGCGACATAAGACCAAGCTTGTAGTCTTGGCAGCATAAAGTCCAAAGTGAACCTTGGCAAAGGAAGTCCAAAGTAAAGTCTTGGCAGCATAAGTCCAAGCTTGTAGTCTTGGCGGCATAAAGTCCAAGCATTTGGCAACCCAAGACATGACGAAACCGAAGGAAGCTTTTGGAAGCAAAGCGCAAAGGATGAACAAGTCGCTGACTCGGAGGGATCCTGAAGGCGCAAGGCTTATTGAGGAGCTAGAAGGTTGAGTCTAGGTCTAGGGTATAAAATCAAGTATGAATTACTCACACTTGATGAGTATCACGATCGACGATGTATCGATCGGGTCGGGCTTTCGAGTCGATGAAACCCGACCATCGCCGATTTGGTTAGAGCAATGATCGATTTGATCACGATCGATCATTGCGAGGGCATCGATCGATCAAGGGAAATATCGCCACAGAATGCAGTCTCACTCGACTGTTGCCTTGATCACTCGACTGATCACCCCATCAGTCGACTAATGGAGGGATCAGTCGACTGATCACCTGGCCGTTGGAAATTGTAGCTACGAATCTCCGCGGAGATCGCGTTTCATAAGCCGTTGGCTTCGGCGACAGTCGACTGATGGCATGCATCAGTCGACTGATCGACGCCCTCTTCTATGAAAAGGGGCCATGGGGAGCTTGGTGAAGCTAGTGCTCTTGCTCCTAACAATACTCTCGTGCTCACCAAGCCTTCCAAGTGTTTTTAGTGATTTAAATCCTCCTCTTCTCTTGTTCTTGATCATCCATCATTGTAAAGAAGAGGAGAGCATTGTAAGAAAGGTTTCTCCACCTTGGTTCATCCAAAGGAGGTTCTAGTGAAGGTTGATTAGGGCTAATCCACCTTACGGATTGCCGTGGAGTAGGAGCGTCATCTCCGAACCACGTACATCGGGTGTTAGCCTTGTTCTTGCTTTGATTTGTGTTTATATTTTGTATTGCTTCCGCTAACATTTCTTGTAGAAAAGAAGAAAGGCTAATCACCCCCCTCTAGCCATTCCAAGGGTCCTAACAAGTGGTATCAGAGCCCGGATAGCTTGGAAGATCTCACCATCAACCAAGACATCAATGGCTCTTCAAGAGGGATATAGCATCGCCAAGCCACCGCTCTTCGATGGGAGTCACTTTGCGTATTGGAAAGGTAGGATGAAGTACTATCTTATGAGTAATATTGAAATTTAGCATAGTGTTGTAGATGGCTTCGAGGAACCGGTGGATGAACATGGACATCCTATTCCAAGCAAGGATTGGACAAGAGAAATAAACAAGAAATTTGAATCAAATGCAAAGGTCGTCCTCACCATCCAATGCGGCGTCACAATGGAGCAACTCAACAAGGTGGGGCCTTTTGAATCCGCCAAGGAGCTATGGAAAAAGCTCATTGAGCTAAACGAAGGTTCCAAGGAGTCAAAGAGGGCCAAGAAGGACCTATTAATTGGACAACTTCAAGCCTTCCAAATGAAGATGCATGAAACCGTAAGTCAAATGCATGGAAGGTTCAAGGAAATTGTAAACGGACTCCATATCATAGGTGAGCGAGTTGACAACCGGGATTTGGTAAGGTATATCTTACAAGCATTTCCTAGAAATTCTTTATGGACTTCTATAGTTGATGCCATTAAGGTAACTAGGGATTTATCTCAAATTAAAATTGATGAATTATTTTGTGAGTTTGAATTACATGAGCAAACTAACATGTCCTCTAAGGAAAAGGGGTTAGCTCTATTTGTTGAAAAGAAGGACAAGAAAGAAAAGAAGAAGAAGGAAAGAAAAGAAGCATCATCATCATCCGAGTTAGAGGATGAGTCAAGTAGCGATGGGGACTCATCTAGTGAAATGGCAAATTTCGTCAAGAAGCTTTATAGAAAGTCAAGAGAGTTCAAGAATAGAGAAGCAAGGAAGGGGTCTCATTCCTCAAAAGGTAAATTTAATGGTAATTCAAGTTTTAGCAATAATGTGATTTGCCATGCTTGCAATAAGAAGGGGCATATAAAGCCGAATTGCCGGAGCTAAAGAAGAAGGAAGAAAAGGAAAAGAAAAGAAGGACAAGAAGGAAAAGAAGAAGAAGGAGGCCATGGTGGCTCAAACCACATGGGACACACCAAGTGTTGAAGACTCTTCATCCGATGATGAGCTTTGCCACATCACGCCATGTGGCACTCATGGCATTAGAAGATGATTCCGCACATCAAGTCAAGAAGATTCTTCAAGTGATGAATCGTCATCTAGTGACGATGAGGTAATGAATTCTCCCAAGGTTATGCTTCTCTATAAATCAATTGCTTATCTTAAAGAAGCTCTAGATAAGTCAAAATCTAAGGTTAAGAGCATGAAGGTAGAACTAAAGGCTATTAAAAATGAAAAACCTTCACATGTTGATTCTTGCATGCTTAAGGAAGAAAATGACAAACTTAAGGATGAGGTTAGTGAATTAAAAGCATGTTTAGAAAAATTTTCAAATGGCTCAAAGTGTCTTGATATGATTCTTAGTAGACAAAGAGCGGTTTATAACAAGGCCGGTTTAGGTTATAAGCCAAAAGAAAAAGAAGTTGCTTATATTTCATTAATAAATAGGAAAGCAACTATTAAGGGTAAGGTTAAGAAAGCTTGGGTACCTAAGAAGTTTTTACTTAATGTTACTGGTCCAAATGTTTGGGTACCAAAAGCTTGTGTTTTTCATGTGATTTAGGTAGGAGAGCGAGGTATGTGGATTGTGGATAGCGGTTGCTCAACACATATGACCGGGGATGTGAGCAAGTTCTCCACAATTAAATATGTGAAGAAGGGAGCGGTGTCCTTTGGGAATAGTGGAAAACTCAAGATATTAGGTAGAGGTACAATTGAGGTATCCCCTAAAATTGTTATTCACAAAGTATTGCTAGTTGAAAATATGAAATTTAATTTATTAAGTGTTAGTCAACTTTGTGATGCAAACTATCATGTCTCTTTTGAATCCTCTAAATGCATGATTAGACACAAGGAATTAAATGATTGTATGTTAGTTGGATATAGGAAATCAAACATCTATTATGTTGATCTTTCATATGCTTCTAACATTTCTACTAAGTGTTTTGTTGCAAAAGAAGAGGAAAGTTGGCTATGGCATAGAAGATTAGGGCATATCAACATGAAAAATATAGCCAAGGTAGCCAAGATGGAGTTGGTCAAAGGGCTACCAAAGATCAAGTATGTCAAGAACAAATTGTGTGATGCATGCCAAGAAGGAAAACAAACAAAGGCATCACACAAAGGTAAAACCCTAACCAATACTTCTTTACCATTAGAATTATTGCATCTTGACTTATTTAATTGCCATAGTACTCCATCTTTAAATGGTAATAAATATTGTTTGGTTATAGTAGATGATTTTTCTAGGTATACTTGGGTCTATTTTATGAAACATAAGGATGATACCTTAGAAATAATCATAGGATTTAGTAAAAGGGTTGAAAATGAAAAGAGTCTCAAAATCAACCGGATCCGTAGTGATCATGGTGGTGAATTTGAAAATCTAAAATTTTCACAATTTTGTTTAGAGCAAGGGTACAAGCATGAGTTCTCTTGTCCTAGAACACCCCAACAAAATGGGGTGGTGGAAAGGAGAAATCGTGCCCTACAAGAGGCGGCTAGGACTATGGTTAATGCATATTCTCTACCTAGCTACTTGTGGGCGGAAGCGGTTAATACCGCTTGCTATATCCAAAATAGGGTTCAAATCCATAGGTTTTTAGGAAAAACACCATTTGAATTATGGAATGGGACTATACCCACAATTCATTATTTCAAAGTCTTTGGGTGTAAAGTTTATATTCTAAACACCAAAGATAACTTAGGAAAATTTGAATCAAAAGCGGATGAGGGAATCCTAGTTGGATACTCATCCACAAGTAGAGGGTATAGAGTCTACAATAAGAGAACCAAAGGGATTGAGGAGTCTTCCAATGTTCAATTTGATGAAACTACTAGTACCTACCCTAGAAAGTCCTCCATTGATAAGGATATTAATGACAATAATCAAGACATTACCCAAAAACTTCAAAATTTGACCATTAGGGGTAATGATCAAGGGGGAGGAAGAGGAGACTCCGATGATGAAAGAAGGGTGGAAGATAACAATAATCAAATTGAAACCCCTTCTAGAAACCTAAGAATTCATCAAGATCATCCACTTGACCAAGTAGTAGGAGATCTATCTCAAGGAGTAAGAACTAGGTCATTTCATAGACCTCCTACTAGTCAAGTAGCTCTTATCTCACAAATTGAGTCCAAGTCAATCAATGATGCATTACATGATCCGGATTGGATTTTGGCAATGCAAGATGAATTGGCTCAATTTGAGAGAAGTCAAGTGTGGGAATTAGTGCCTAGACCCAATGATAGCACCATAATTACTACAAGATGGGTCTTTAGGAATAAGCTAGATGATCAAGGAAATATCACTAGAAATAAGGCTAGGTTGGTTGCTAGGGGATTCAATCAAGTTGAGGGGCTTGACTATGATGAGACTTATGCCCCGGTTGCAAGGTTAGAATCTATTAGGATTCTCTTAGGGTATGCTTCCTTCATGGGATTTAAACTTTACCAAATGGATGTTAAATCGGCATTCTTAAATGGTTTTATTAAGGAGAAAGTATATGTAGAGCAACCACCCGGATTTGAGAACATAGATTATCCAAATCATGTATGTAAGCTTAGGAAAGCATTATATGGGTTAAAACAAGCTCCCCGGGCATGGTATGAAATGCCAAAATTGTAACCACTCCTATGGCCACTAGCACTAGGATAGATAGTGATCATGAAGGTAAATCAATTGATCTTAAACTATATAGGAGTATGATTGATAGCTTACTATACCTAACCGCTAGTAGACCCGACATTTTATTTGTGGTAGGTATGTGTGCAAGATACCAATCTTGTGCCAAAGAATCACATTTGGTAGCCGTCAAAAGAATATTAAGGTATATTAAAGGCACCCTAAATGTAGGACTTTGGTATCCTAGGACAAGGTCATTTGAATTACTTGGTTATACCGATTCCGATTATGCCGGGTGCAAATTGGATAGGAAAAGTACTAGTGGTGGATGCCAATTTCTTGGGTCCTCCCTAGTTAGTTGGAGTAGTAGGAAGCAACATTGTGTTGCTTTATCAACCACCGAAGCCGAATATGTGGCTATGGGTGGTTGTGTAGCTCAATTACTTTGGATGAGGCATACTCTTGTGGACTATGAGCTACACTACTCTAACATTAAAGTTTATTGTGATAATGTGAGTACCATCAACTTGACCAAAAATCTGGTACATCACTCTAGGACCAAGCACATTGAAGTGAAACATCACTTCATAAGAGATCATGTGAAAAGAGGGGACATTGAACTTAATTATGTAGAATCTAAGTCCAACCTTGCCGATATTTTCACCAAAGCTCTTCCCGAAAATGAATTTTCATCTCTAAGGAGAGAGCTTGGTATGTGCTTTGTAGAGTGAAATTCTAGGTTTGCATGATCCCATGTTTATATGTTATCTTTATACCTTGATACATCTCACAAAAAGCCTTAAGAAACCTTGATTTTTGTATTGAGACACTTAGAACCATGTGAGATGATAGGGAAGGTGTACATGGCTCATCATGCTTGTTATGATGCATTACAATGAGCCAATGACACACCTAGAGACATAAATACCTTATGGACCAACCATTGGGAAGACTTGTATTCAAGTAATGAGTACATAGCTCTAAGAACATGGTTGGAAATTCCAAATCATATATATTTTAAACTATGTTCATTATATTTTGGAAAACAGTTTTCAAGTGAATCACAAAAGTGATACAAAGGTTGAAAATTCTTTAGAACTTTTGTAAGTTTCCAAAGTTGTATCAATCATGAAATATGGAAAACATATATTTTTCAAATTATTTTTCCTTAATAAAGTATGATTTCAGAAATATGTACGCAAAATTTCGTGATTTTTCGAGATTTCTGGAATTTCTACGCATTACAATGGGGTGAAAAATTTGAAATTTCGGTAATGATCGTTCGTTACTGATCGATACATAATCGGGTTTTCTGATAATAAGCTCCATTTTCTGATATTTGGTGTATTTTTGATGTCCTAACACTCTAGTATGATAATATTGCGTATAAACGAGTTTTAGGACTGCTTAATACAGTGGTTTAGGGGGAGTTTCAATAAATTCTATCCTTTTATCCCCAAAACCATTGTTGGTGCAAAGTTAGGATTTAACTTTTGAATTTTAGATTATGCTTTGCTTCAAATGTAATTTACATCCTATCTTGGATTAAGGGGGAGCTTAATTTCAATCTAATACCTTAGTCCAAGATCCAACATTCTTAATTCTTTCATCCTTCTCTTTTTGATGTATGTCAAAGGGGGAGAAGGAATGCTTAAGTTAGATGATTATGCGTGTATCTTTAAAGACCTAACTTAAATGATTGTCAAACATCAAAAAGGGGGAGATTGTTGGTGCAACAATGCTCCAAGCATTTATATGTTTTGATGTTTGGTTAATCATCTAAGTTAGGCAATATCTTGTGATCTAATTACGAATGTGTTTAAGTGACAGGGAAATCCAAGGATGAAGACTTGGTAAAAGGAAGTCCAAGTATGATCTTGGCAAAGGAAGTCCAAGGGATGGACTTGGCATAAGACCAAGCTTGTAGTCTTGGCAGCATAAAGTCCAAAGTGAACCTTGGCAAAGGAAGTCCAAAGTAAAGTCTTGGCAGCATAAGTCCAAGCTTGTAGTCTTGGCGGCATAAAGTCCAAGCATTTGGAAACCCAAGACATGACGAAACCGAAGGAAGCTCTTGGAAGCAAAGCGCAAAGGATGAACAAGTCGCTGACTCGGAGGGATCCTAAAGGCGCAAGGCTTATTGAGGAGCTAGAAGGTTGAGTCTAGGTCTAGGGTATAAAATCAAGTATGAATTACTCATACTTCGATACGATGTATCACCGATCGTTAGGCTTCGAGTCGATGAAACCGACCATCACCGACCGCCTTCGTCGAGCAATGATCGATTTCGCGATCGAGATCGCCAAGGGCATCACCGACCGATCAAGGGAAATATCGCCACGAGAATGCGGTCTCACTCGATCGTTGTTGATCACTGATCGATCACCCCATCACGACTAATGGAGGATCATCGACCGATCACCGGCCGTTGAAATTGCGCGTTACGAATCTCCGCGGAGATCGCGTTTGTGGCCGTTGCGGCGATCGATCGATGACATGCATCACCGACCGATCGACGCTAACGGGAAAAACAGCCCCTCTTCTATAAAAAGGGGCCATGGGGAGCTTGGTGAAGCTAATGCTCTTGCTCCTAACAATACTCTCGTGCTCACCAAGCCTTCCAAGTGTTTTTAGTGATTTAAATCCTCCTCTTCTCTTGTTCTTGATCATCCATCATTGTAAAGAAGAGGAGAGCATTGTAAGAAAGGTTTCTCCACCTTGGTTCATCCAAAGGAGGTTCTAGTGAAGGTTGATTAGGGCTAATCCACCTTACGGATTGCCGTGGAGTAGGAGCGTCATCTCCGAACCACGTACATCGGGTGTTAGCCTTGTTCTTGCTTTGATTTGTGTTTATATTTTGTATTGCTTCCGCTAACATTTCTTGTAGAAAAGAAGAAAGGCTAATCACCCCCCCCCCCCTCTAGCCATTCCAAGGGTCCTAACACATACATGTCAATTTAATGTGAGATGTGGGTTTTGTTCATCCTAATCTAGGGTTTCATGCATTCTCTAAGGCAACCCTACTTGATTCCCTTATAAATGAGACTTCAAGTCATGCCATAGTCCTTAATTCAATTTCAACCAAATTGTCTTAAATGCATGAATAATTATGGCATTAGAAATGTTATAAATAAGCATATGCTCATAATCATGATGTCATGGCATAAGATGAAATCTAAAAACACATGACATTTGAAACCTTAATCCTAAACATGAACATGACATATAAAATCATAGAAATAGGCATGATGTCATGACATGGCATATGACAATCAAAACATGGCATATAAAATATATAGGTATAGTAATACCAAAATTTTAATATTAATTGCCATTTGATATAGTTAGATATATTTTTCCATATTATCATTAATCTCCCTAGTGTGCTAAAAACCCAAAATGGCACACTAACACTCTAAACCCTAATTGTGCCAATTTGATCATTTTATCAAACTTCATAACTAATATTGGCACATCCTAAAATCTTTTAGGATTATAATTCAACCCTATTTCCAAGGTATCCATAACCTTGAAAATAACCTAAAATGCCACCTTTATCATGGTTGAGTTAACTACCCATCCACTCAAGGTTGGCACATCCTAAACCCACCTAGCGTGAATCAATCACGCTCTTAGGAACCCAAAACCGATTTGAGCTCCTAGGGTTAATTAGGTATTCCTTAGGGATAACTTCCCTAGATACCTTCCTAATGACCCTCCTAGGCTTGTTAGCCTTGGTCATTTGGGTCTTACCTAGGTTGACTCTAGGGGTAACTCCCCTTGCAACCTTCTTAGTGGCCACCCTAGGTTTCCTAGAAACCCTAGCCACTAGGCACACCCTTTGGTCAACTCTAGGGATAACCTCCCTATTGACCTTGGTCTTCCTAGACCTAGTCAGTGTTCCATAATCTAATGGAACACTATGGTAAGTCACCTTGGGCTTAGGTTTGTGACCCAAACCTTGCTTGCCCTTAGTTGACTTTTGACTCTTATGTCCTAAGTGTTGACTTTGAGATTTTGACCTAGACTTTTGATCATTTAACCCTTTAAATTGGTTTTGTATATTCCTAAGAGTCTTTTCTAGTTTTTCAAGCCTTGACCTCAAGGCTTGATTTTCAACCTCTAATTGCCCAATTGATTTTTTATTAAGTTTTTGGGCATTTGACTTCTTAGGCATATGCCTAGTCCATTTAGGATTGAAACCTAGGTGCTCTTGCACCTTTCTAATGGTCTCCCTAGGTAAAATTTTTCTAGAGTTATTTGACCTAGGTTTATCCTTACATAAATTGTTTTTAGGGACATTAGTCCCAAATTTCTCCTTACTTTTGAAGTTAACGCTTTTAGCTCCTAAACAAATATATTTATCTCTAGCATGCTTTTCATGGTGAATTGCAAGAGAATTAAAATTTCTAGCATGCTTTTGACTTTTAAATTTGGAAGGTGCATTATTAAAATATACCTTAGGGTTAGCTATAGAAGCTCCCCCTACTTGTGATGCTCCTCCTTGCCCCTTCTTCTTCCCCCTAGGGCATTGACTCCGATAATGCCCCTTTGAATTGCACTTGAAGCATATGATGTGCTCCTTGCCTTTAGGTGTTGGGGAACCGGCATCCTTGACTTTTGATGCCGGTGGAGCTTTCCTAATCTTCTTTGGGCACTTGCTCTTATAGTGCCCAAATTCCCTACACTCAAAACACATAATATTATTTTTATTTGAAATTAGAGTGTTTGAGTTACCTAGGTTAGTGGTGGAGTTCAGAATTGACACTTCTTCGTCTTGACTGGATGTAGAAGCTTCTTCTTGATGCTCCGGTGTTGAGGAAACTCTAATCTCCTCCTCAATCCTAGAAGTGGATGCTTCTTCCACTTCCTCCACCAACCCGGAAATTGACTCCCTATCAACTTCCGATTCTACTTCCTCTTCCTCTTTGGATGTTGATGATCTCTCAACCTCCAAGTCCTCACTTCCTTGTGAGGGTGATGCATTAGCCTCTTCGGTCTCTTCCTCTTGGACCATTGATGGGCTTTCATGGAGCTTGGCCACTTGGCTCCATAGCTCGTTTGCATCTACATAATTACCTAACATACACAAGATATTGTTAGGTATTAAATCAATTAACAACTTCATTACCTTCTCATTCTTTTCGAAGGCTTGGACTTGCTCTTCGGTCCATCTCTTTTTCTTGAGGAATCCACCTTTTGGTCCTCTTGGATAGCTATATCCTTCCACTAAGATAGACCATTCTTCGAAGTCCCTCATCATTAGGAAGTCTTCAATTCTTGACTTCCATTGCGTAAATCCTTCTTGTCCATAGAAGGAGTAAGGGATCGGTGTGTTAATATTCCATCCCAATTGTTCTTCCATCTTCACCCTCTAGCTTCTTTGTCCTAGCTCCCGGCGGTTAGTCCGTAGAAGAGCCCCGGGCTCTGATACCAATTGTTGGAGATTTGACGCCGCTAGAGGGGGGGTGAATAGCGTTTACTCTTGCGTAGATGGAATTCGTTCGCGATCGTCTCTACAAAACTCGTTATACGCAGCGGAATAGAAATAATAAAAGCAATAACAAAAAGATACAATCACGAACACAAGGATATAACGTGGTTCGGAACCGTAACAGTTCCTACTCCACGGATTGGGTTCGTACGAACCCTAGCGATGCCACAAACACCACTAAGCACTAAAGCTCCTTCTCGACAACAAGTCGAAGGTGGAGAAACCTCGTATAATGAATTACAACAAGTAATACAAAGTAAACAAGCAAATACAAGTGAAAATGTAAAGAACACTTTACAAACTAGGGTTTTGAGCGCTTGCTTGTCGGTTGCTTGGATGAGCTTGAAGGACCCTGAAATGCACCTGCAAATCGCCTCACCAAAGCCCCCAAAGAATTGATTCTTGAGCCTTCCACGAACAACTACTTTTACGCCATAAGTCCTCATTGCCCGGCCAAAGATCAGTGTGTGAGACAACGGCTCAATCCACGTTGGACAAGTTCCAACGGGACTCTTGGCAGTCGATTGCCAACATTGGTAGTCGATCGCTAACGCTCGTGTAGTCGGGCGATCGGCTCACGGCGCTTCGCTCGACACAGACTAGCAATGATCGCCAACCCTTGGCGGCGATCGTGACATCGCCGATCGTTTAATGAGCGATCGCCAGAGCAATTCCAGCTCTAAATTGGCAGTCGAACTCAAGTCGACTCACGGCAGTCGAACCGGCCATATTGCCAGTCGACTGACAACCTCAAACATGAGGTTTTAACCCAAGTATGGTGCCCCCATACTTCCTAGACCACCCTTAGCCTAGACCTAAGCCTTCTAGCCACCTCCATCAGCCTCACGCCTCTCGGATCCCTCCAAGTCATCCATGACTTGTTCATCCATCGCGCTAACCTCCAAGTGCTTCCCTCGGCTATGTCATGCTAACGGTGTCTACATTGCCAAGGCACATTGGACTTACGCCGCCAAGACTCCGCTTGGACTTTACGCTGCCAAAATCAATCCCCTTGGACTTTCCAAATGCCAAGACTCAAGCTTGGACTTTCCCTTGCCAACCCATGTTGGACTTTCCATGCCAAGACCCATGCTTGGACTTTCCATTTGCCAAGACCCATGCTTGGACTTCTCATTCGCCAAGACCCATGCTTGGACTTCTCATGCCAAGTACTCAAGACTTGGACTTTCCCAAATGCCAAGTACCCATGACTTGGACTTTACCTTGCCAAGACCCATGCTTGGACTTTCCATGCCAAGTACACAAGACTTGGACTTTCCCATGACAATTACATTGTCATATGTTTTTGTCGAAACATCAAAACATCACTCGAGTCAAACTCGAGTCCTGGTCAATCGTGACTTGGGCTGATTGCACCAACAGAGATAATACCGATAGAGACATCAAGGTGGCACAGGACTTCCTGCTGAGTGCATCGGCCACTTTGTTCACTTTTCTTGGATGGTAGAAGATCTCGCAATCATAATCCTTGACGAGCTCGAGCCATCTGCATTGCTCATGTTTAGGTCTTTCTGTGTGAAGAAATATTTCAAACTCTGGTGATCTGTATAAATCATACACTGAGCTCCATATAGATAGTGTCTTCATGTTTTGAGAGCAAAGACCACGACCGCCTAGAGGCGTAGGCAATGACCTTGCCATTCTGCTGTTGGTGGTTGCTTCGGAGGCTCATTGGCTCCCATGTCCCCGGATTAAAATTTTCACTAATGAAAGAACTAATCCGGATGGGATGAGTTTCCTAAGCACAACCAATTCATCGTCGTGCTAACAACTTGAGTGATCGCTTGAACAAACTAGTTGTTCAAGCAACACAACTCTTCTAGTTGGTTAGCCGTCAGAAAGCTCTAGGATTTAACTTGGCATGGTAATACAGCAATACGCACCGAACGAAGCATATACTAATGCACACTTGTATAATCAACACATAAAAGAACATGCTAAGATCAGAAAATAAAGTTGTAAAACTTTTATACCTCACGATCTTCTACCGTATGTCCTATCCTTGTCGTGGACGACGTGTGGGGGAAGATCCTCCATGAGTAGAAGCCTTCTAGATCGCGTTCTTCCCTTCCTTGTTCACTGCGAACAAAGAGAAGAACAAAACAAAAACTCATCCTTTCTAGAATCGGCCACCAATCAAAAGAGCTCGATGTAACCGCCGGCCAAGGAATGAATGGATGAGCGTCGGCCAACTTGTTGCAATCTTGCACCCGGCCACCTAGAAGTTGTAGAAGTGCCGGCCACCAAGGAGTTGGAGAACCGCCGGCCACCAAGGAGCAAAGGAGGAGGAAGAGGGTCGGCCAAAGCTAGGAGAAGGAAGGAGTGAGCACCGGCCACCAAGGAGCAAAGGAGGAAACCCTAATCTCCTTTCTAGTTGCCGCCCAAACCAAATCCAAAAACCCTAGCCCCCTAAAGTACTTGAGAGGAAAAACCCTAATCCAATTGAACCATTTCTTGCCGCCCAACCTAAGCCCTCTATTTATAGAATTGGGCTTAAGCCTCCTTTAATCTCCACCGTCAGATCTAGGGATTTAATCTCCACCGTCGGATCTAGGGTTTTATCCCAACCGTCGGATCTAAGCTTTCATCCCAACCTTCAGATCTAGGGTTTCATCCCAACCATCGGATCTAGGGTTTTATCCCAACCGTCGGATCTAGGGATTTAATCCCAATCGTCGATTCTAGGGTTTCATCCTAACCATCGAATCTAGGGATTTAATCCCAACCGTTGGTTCTAGGGTTTCATCCCAACCATCGGATCTAGGGATTTAATCCCAACCGTTGGTTCTAGAGTTTTGTTTTACATCCTTGGATCTAGATTTCATGAGGATTATATTAGGCTACAATAGGGACCATAAGGAGGAGTTGGATCTTGGCCACCCGATGGATTGGAACCACACAAACTTGATCCATCAATGATGTTCCATTCCACTAGAGGATCATCATTGAACTACCTCACCAACCCCCATAAATTAATATGGGCTCCATATATTATTTGTACATTCATCTCCCTATGTTTAAGATATCGAATGTCCATCAATTAATTGATTTATTGACCATCAATTAATAAACATCTAACTCCTCGAGTAGTACCACTCAACCTTATCATCATGTTGACTAAGTCAACCAGCTGGGTTTACATGATGAACCTTATGAGCTCCTCAAGGGGACATCATCAACCTAGTATATAGGATACGGTTTCCTCCTATAATCAATGACACACCATGTAAATAATATCATTTCCTAACTTACCGGGCATATTGATTTAATTCATCTAAATCTCACCCTCTGGTAAATCAAAGAAATAAATACTAAGTACATGTGCCCGTTATTATATCGGGATTAAGAGCATGTACAACATAATATCCGAGGTCCGATTCAATTATGTAGTCAGCAATTAATTGAATCATCTCTATGTCGGTCCTGCTCAATACACCTAAGTGTACTAGTGTAACTCTATGTTCAAGACAAAACAATACCAAGCTACACTACAACCATGCCAATGGTTTGTCCAAAACCATCTTGGTTGTGAGCCTCTACTTATATTTTACAAGGGACTGATAACATGATCTTCTGTGCCACACCAAGCACCATGTTATCTACAATGTAAAATATTAGACAATATGCATACACATATAATAAATATATAAAGTGCAAACAATGATCATGTGATTCTTATTTCAAAATAAAATGTTCATACAAAAAGAGCTAGGCTTTCAGTATACATTCCAACAATCTCCCACTTATACTAAAAGACTATGCCGTCATCACACTGCCATACATCTGATCCCCATATCCTCCACATGCCTATCAAACGCTTTCGCTGGAAGGGCCTTAGTGAATGGATCCGCCAGGTTATCCTCTGATGCAATCTTGGCGACAACAACTTCTCCTCGCTTTACGATCTCTTGTATAAGGTGGTACTTACTCTCTATGTGTTTACTCGCCTTATGGGCTCGTGGTTCCTTCGAGTTTGCAACTGCACCACTGTTATCACAATAAATTGTGATAGTTCTGGGCAAACCAGGAATCACATCCAAGTCCATCAAGAAGTTCCTGAGCCATACAGCTTCCTTGGCTGCCTCAGAGGCTGCCACATACTCATCTTCCATGGTAGAGTCCGCCACGCATTTCTGCTTGACACTCCTCCATACTATGGCTCCACCTCCAAAAGTAAACACAAACCCCGAGGTAGACTTACTCTTGTCCCTATCTGATTGGAAATCCAACTGTAACCCACAGGACTAATTGATCCGCCTAGAAACCAACATATAATCCCTAGTCCTTCTCGTGTACTTCAATATATGCTTTACCCACCCAATGTCCTCGTCTCAGATTACTCGATATCCGCTAACCATGCCCACTGAAAGCAGATATCCTGGCCTCGTGACATAGCATAGCATACATAAGGCTTCCATCGCCAAGCATAAGGAACCGCCTTCATGTCCTCTATCTCCTTTGATGTTTTGGGACACATCTTTAGATAAAGGAACTCCATGCCTAAAAGGTAGAAAACCTTTCTTGAGTTCTCGCATGCTAAAACGAGCAAGGATAGTGTCAATGTATGAAGCTTGAGATAAGCACAACATCCTTTTCATGATCCCTTATAACTTTGATCCCAAGGATGTGTCCTACTTCTCCCAAGTCCTTCATAAATAAATGCTCGGACAACCATACCCTTACGCCCGATAATACTTTGATATTGTTGCCAACTAATAAAATGTCATCTACGATAGTACAAGAAACACCACTACGCTTCACATCTCTTGTATACACAAGGCTCATCCGGACTTTGAATAAATCCATATGACTGGATTACCTCATCAAAGTGGATGTTCCAAGATCTAGAAGCTTGCTTCAATCCATAAATGGACCGATTAAGCTTACATACAAGATGCTCTTTGCCTTTAGCAATGAATCCCTCTGTTTGCCGCATATAGATGTTCTCCTCAAGACTTCCATTAAGGAAAGCTGTCTTGACATCCATCTGCCAAATCTCATAATCCATATGAGCAGCTATAGATAAGAGAATCTGGATAGACTTAAGCATAGCTACCGACGAAAAGGTCTCCTCATAATTGATACCCTCTTTCTGAGTATACCCTTTCGCAACAAGCCTAGCTTTGAAGGTCTCAACCTTCCCGTCTACTCCTCTCTTTCTCTTGTAGATCCACTTGCATCCAATGGCTTTTATACCATCGAGTGGCTCTACTAGCTCCCAGACCTGATTAGAAACCATAGATTCTATCTCTGAATTCATCGCTCTTTGCCAAGATACCGCATCTCTATCTTGGAGTGCCTCGTCATATGTCCAGGGATCAGGTTCATGTTCACCAGGGACTAAGTCCGAAGACTCTCCCAAAAACATGAATCTCTCGGGTTGTCTAACAACCCTCCCACTACGACGAGGTGCCTCCTGTGTATACTCTGTGACATGCGGTGCAGTGACTTGTGGCATCTCCTCTTGTACCGATGGTACTGAAGTCGGGACTTCCCCTGTCAACTCCTCAAGAACAATCCTACTCGTGGGCCTATGGTTCATTACATAGTCCTCCTCTAGAAATCTGGCATTTGTACTCACGATCACCTTCTGATCTCTAGGACTATAGAATAAACCACCCTTCGTTCCCTTAGGGTAGCCAACAAACAAGCGTACTTCTGTACGAGATTCCAACTTACCAGCATCTCCCTTCAGCACATGTGCTGGACTACCCCAAATCCGAATATGTCTTAGACTAGGCTTCCGCCCAGTCCACAACTCTGTGGGAGTAGAGGGTACTGACTTAGATGGAACCAAGTTCAGAATGTGTGCTGCTGTTTCCAGAGCAAACCCCCAGAACGAATCAGGTAACTCAGAATAACTCATCATAGATCTGACCATCTCCATAAGAGTCCTGTTCCTTCACTCCGCCACACCATTCTCATGTGTGCAGTGACAATTGGGATTGAATCCCAGCCTCTGATAAGTAACTCCTAAACTCTCCCAAGAGGTACTCGCCACCACGATCAGATCGTAATGTCTTGATACTTTTACCTTGACGGTTCTCCACATCAGCCTTGAATTCTTTGAACCTGTCAAAGCATTCAGACTTGCGACGCATCAAGTAAATGTATCCATATCTTGAATAATCATCTATAAAAGAGACGAAATATTCAAAACCACCTCTTGCCTGGATAGACATAGGACCGCACAAATCAGAATGAACCAATTCTAACACATCTTTGGCTCTATACCCCTTGGCCTTGAAAGACCTCTTGGTCATTTTACCTTCCAAGCAAGATTCGCAGGTTGGGAGATCCTCCACCACTAATGAACCCAAAGGTCCATCAGCTATCAACCTTTGAATTCTGCTTAGGTTAATATGACCAAGCCTTAGATGCCAAAGATATGTCTGGTTCATTTGCGAAGGTTCTTTTCTCTTATTAGACTTAGAAGATGAGTTATTTACTTCTATTTGCATCGTGGGAGTTTTCGGTTCAAGAGTATATAAATTGCCAACCAATGTACTAGAACAGATAATCTCCCTATTCCTTTATATAACCACTTTGTCATTAAAAGAAATAGAATATCCATCCATAAACAATTTAGAAACTGAAATTAAATTCTTTCTAAAAGTAGGTACATAAAGACAATTTCTCAAAACAAAAACTTTATTCCTATCAAAAGATAAATAAACGTCTCCCACTGCAATAGCCGCCACCTTTGAAGCATTGCCCATGAAGACGGTAATCTCTCCCTCAGCTAGTCGTCGGGTTTCCTGGAACCCCTGCAAAGTATTGCAGACATGATCAGTGGCTCTCAGATCTACACACCGTGCAATCGTAGATAACACCGCTAAACATGTTTCAACAACTAAACAAGAAGATATACCTTTGTTCTTTCGGCGAGGACAGTCCGCCTTCCAATGTCCAGTCTGCTTGCAAGTGAAGCACTTGCCTTTCGGCTTCTTCACTCCTGCCTGAGGTCTCACTGCCACTTTCTTCGCTCCACCTTGCTTCTTCTTCTTCTTACCTTTCGGTTTAGAGGAAGAAACCTTCTGAGCGACCATGGCTTGAGCTCTTTGATGAAAAAGCCCCTCTGCCGCCTGGAGTTATGTCAGAAGCTCCGCCAACGAATACAACCTCTTGTTTATGTTGTAGTTGAGGCGGAACTGCTCAAAACTCCTAGGCAGAGACTGGAGAATGATATCGACCTGGGTTTCCCCATCGATCTCAGCTCCGAGGACTTCCATCTCATTAATATGAGCCATCATCTTGAGAACATGATCCCTAACGGGTGTTCCCTCGATCATGGTGGTCGTCATCAAGTTTCTCATCGCCTCCTGTCTAGCCGCCCTACTCTGATGTCCAAAAAGTTCCTTGAGATTGAACATCATGTCATAAGCTGTGGCCATGGCCTGATGCTGATGTTGCAGCACATTTGACATAAATGCTAAAATGTAACACCGCGTTATCTCATCTGCCTTGATCCATTTCTTATAACGTTCTTTCTCCTTTTCATCAGAGTCATCGGTGGGCTTAGGAGGACAGACCTCGAAGAGTACAAATTTGTACTCCTCCGTAGTTAAGACAATATCTAGATTTCTTTTCCAATCAATATAGTCTGGTTCAGTAAGTTTATTTTCTTTTAATATCACAGCAAGTGGGTTGAAAGCCATTTGAAAAACCTAAGAATCACAATGATCAAAATATTAGATTTCAAATATTATTGATTCCTCAAAACAATAAAATTCCGAAATCAACCAACACCTCAAAACACCGAGAATATCGCATGCCACGATAGTGTGGACGTATACGAATTCTACATTTGTAAGATGAGGTTTTACCCATTAATTTTATTATCTTGTCAACCTTACTTTTTGACAAATAAAATTAATAGTTGGTTCCTCTTTAGCCCTACAAATAAAAGCAGTGACTCCGATGGGGAGGATACTTTTTATTTGCATCTAAGTGTGCACCATTACACGATACTAAGGGAATTATTTCGGATTATGTGCCTTACCGATGGGGAAGTACACACACTCCTAAATAATTTCCTATAACCATTATTTGACCTAGTGATCCGCAAATAAACCCATCCGATGGGGAGGAAGGCACTCAGAGTCAACGCGCAAGTTTGTTGCATCACACGTCAAATTGTAATGGAGGCCGCGGGAATTAATTAAAATGTCCCTCTCCCACTTAGTAAATTGACAATGAGGAATTTTCAAGCATACACAACATGCATATAAAACAAATAAGCAATAAATATGGAAAAAACAGAATTTTTCCAACTATTATGGCATTGTTTTCCAATACGCATCCCGTCGTGTCGCCACCTCGTCCGCTCCACCTTTTCCCGTGCGCAAGTCACCAAAGAGATCCGAGCCCAGATATATCATTTTAATTTACATCCATCGATCCTATACTCCACGAAGGAGTGTACAAATAATCTAGATCGAAAGTAAACTAAAATGAGCGACTAAACAATGTCGTATTTAATTACAAAAATTAAATACTAATCTAGCCTCGTCAACCCCGAGGATTCAAATAATATACATACAATCACACACAAAACAATCACATACACACAAATAGCCATAATAGTCGGATCTTATGCCTGCAACCAAAAAGTTAGCCTACGCACATCCTACTATTATCCGGCATACTCAATATATGATATGTGCATGAAAGTAACCGAATCCAAAACACACAAAACCGGAAACTGTAGCTCTGATACCACTTGTTGGGAGTTGCTTCGGAGGCTCATTGGCTCCCATGTCCCCGGATTAAAATTTTCACTAATGAAAGAACTAATCCGGATGGGATGAGTTTCCTAAGCACAACCAATTCATCGTCGTGCTAACAACTTGAGTGATCGCTTGAACAAACTAGTTGTTCAAGCAACACAACTCTTCTAGTTGGTTAGCCGCGAAAGAGACGACGGACGGATCACCGGTTTTTGTGTTTGTCTTCGGGGTCCATGATTATACAAAATATATACTAATGCACACTTGTATAATCAACACATAAAAGAACATGCTAAGATCATAAAATAAAGTTGTAAAACTTTTATACCTCACGATCTTCTACCGTATGTCCTATCCTTGTCGTGGACGACGTGTGGGCGAAGATCCTCCACGAGTAGAAGTCTTCTAGATCGCGTTCTTCCCTTCCTTGTTCGCTGCGAACAAAGAGAAGAACAAAACAAAAACTCCTCCTTTCTAGAATCGGCCACCAATCAAAAGAGCTCGATGTAACCGCCGGCCAAGGAATGAATGGATGAGCATCGGCCAACTTGTTGCAATCTTGCCGCCGGCCACCTAGAAGTTGTAGAAGTGCCGACCACCAAAGAGTTGGAGAACCGCCGACCACCAAGGAGCAAAAAAGGAGGAAGAGGGCCGGCCAAAGCTAGGAGAAGGAAGGAGTGAGCACCGGCCACCAAGGAGCAAAGGAGGAAACCCTAATCTCCTTTCTAGTTGCTGCCCAAACCAAATCCAAAAACCCTAGCCCCCTAAAGCACTTGAGAGGCAAAACCCTAATCCAATTGAACCATTTCTTGCCGCCCAACCAAAGCCCTCTATTTATAGAATTGGGCTTAAGCCTCCTTTAATCTCCACCGTCGGATCTAGGGATTTAATCTCCACCGTCGAATCTAGGGTTTTATCCCAACCGTTGGATCTAGGATTTCATCCCAACCTTCGGATCTAGGGTTTCATCCCAACCGTTGGATCTAGAGTTTTATCCCAACCGTCGGATCTAGGGATTTAATCCCAACCGTCGATTCTAGGGTTTTATCCTAACCATCGGATCTAGGGATTTAATCCCAACCGTGGGTTCTAGGGTTTCATCCCAACCATCGGATCTAGGGATTTAATCCCAACCGTTGGTTCTAGAGTTTTGTTTTACATCCTTGGATCTAGATTTCATGAGGATTATATTAGGCTACGATAGGGACCATAAGGAGGAGTTGGATCTTGGCCACCCGATGGATCGGAACCACACAAACTTGATCCATCAATGATGTTCCATTCCACTAGAGGATCATCATTGAACTACCTCACCAACCCCCATAAATTAATATGGGCTCCATATATTATTTGTACATTCATCTCCCCATGTTTAATATATCGAATGTCTGTCAATTAATTGATTTACTGACCATCAATTAATTAACATCTAACTCCTCAAGTAGTACCACTCAACCTTATCATCATGTTGACTAAGTTAACCAGCTGGGTTTACATGATGAACCTTATGAGCTCCTCAAGGGGACATCATCAACCTAGTATATAGGACACGGTTTCCTCCTATAATCAATGACACACCATGTAAATAATATCATTTCCCAACTTACCGGGCATATTGATTTAATCCATCTAAATCTCACCCTCTGGTAAATCAAAGAAATAAATACTAAGTACATATGCCCGTTATTATATCGGGATTAAGATCATGTACAACATAATATACGAGGTCCGATTCAATTATGTAGTCAGCAATTAATTGAATCACCTCTATGTCGGTCCTGCTCAATACACCTAAGTGTACTAGTGTAACTCTATGTTCAAGACAAAACAATACCAAGCTACACTATAACCATGCCAATGGTTTGTCCAAAACCATCTTGGTTGTGAGCCTCTACTTATATTTTACTAGAGACTGATAACATGATCTTCTGTGCCACACCAAGCGCCATGTTATCTACAATGTAAAATATTAGACAATATGCACACACATATAATAAATATATATAAAGTGTAAACAATGATCATGTGATTCTTATTCCAAAATAAAATGTTCATACAAAAAGAGCTAGGCTTTCAGTATACATTCCAACATCTACATGAGTACAGCTCCGAGTCCCAACTTGGAAGCGTCGTTGTACATGTCGAAGCCTTCGTTACTGTCCGGAAGAGTAAGGATTGGAACACTGGTCAGTCTCCTTTTCAATTCTGTGAAACTCTTCTCGCAGGCGTCCGTCCATTCATACTTTTTGTTCTTTCTGGTGAGAACTGTCATAGGGGCTGCAATTCTAGAGAAGTTCTCTACAAACTTCCTGTAGTAGCTTGCTAGTCCGAGAAAGCTTCTGATTTTGCTGGCATTCTTTGGCCTGTTCCAGTTACTCACAGCTTCAATCTTTATTGGGTCTACCATCACTCCGTGCTTGGATATAACGTGACCCAAAAATGATACTTGATCGAGCCAGAACTCGCACTTGGAGAACTTTTCAAACAGCTGCTTTTCTTGAAGAATCTGCAATACCATATTCAGGTGTTCGGCGTGCTCTTCTTGGGTTCTTGAATATATCAGTATATCGTCGATGAAAATGATCACAAATTTGTCGAGGAATGCCGAGAATACCCGATTCATCAGATCTATGAACATAGCAGGTGCATTTGTCACTCCGAAGGGCATAACTACGAACTCATAATATTCGTATCTTGTTCGGAAAGTCATCTTCTGTATATAATCTGGTTTCACTTTCACTTGATGATAGCCAGATCTCAGATCAATCTTAGGGAAGACGGTGGCACCCTTTAACTGGTCGAATAGGTCGTCAATCCGTGATAAAGGGTACCTATTCTTGATCGTCACATTATTTAGCACTCGGTAGTCTATGCACATTCACATAGACTCATCTTTCTTCTTTACCAACAGTACTGGAGCTCCCCATGGAGAATGACTTGGGCGTATGAGTCCCTTGTCGAGTAACTCCTGTAGCTATCCCTGAAGTTCCTTCAATTCAGCCGGCGCCATACGGTAAGGTGCTTTAGAGATTGGGTTAGTACCAGGAATCAATTCGATCTCAAATTCAATTTCTCTATCTGGGGCTAACCCTGGTAACTCATCTGGGAATACCTCTGGGTAGTTGCATACAACTCAGACATCTTCTAGCTTCTGGTCCTTGGCTTGACTTGTATCAACCGCATGTGCTAGAAACCTAGTGCATCCACTGTCTAACATCTTGCGCGCCTATAGAGCTGATAGAAATTTATCGATTCTTTTCCTTGGCTTTCCAATAAATTCAAACATAGGTTCTGCCTCCGGCCGGAAGACCACTTTTCTTTTACGGCACTCGATCGAAGCACGATACTTACTTAAGAAATCCATGCCCAATATGATATCATAATCCTACATGTCGAGCACTATTAGATCACAGTAGAGTTCTCTGTCTGCGATTCTGATGGGTGCGGCTCACAGCATATGAGTAGAGGGCATTACTTCTCCCGAGTGCAGGGTCGTTAAGAACTTGCGATTCAAGGTTTGTGGTGTCATGTCCATCTTCTTCATGTAAGGTGTAGAGATAAACGAGTGTGTTGCCCCAGTATCAAATAATGCAGTAGCATGCTGACAGAAAATAAATATCTGACCTGTGACAACCGTAGAAGCATTCGCCACATCTTCTTTGGTGAGAGAGAATACCCTGACATTCATCGTAACTGGCAGGGCTTCCAAACTCCCTTGGCTTATCGGGGTACCTTCGATTGCAACCTGCATTTTGTGTAGCGGTGGAGGAGCACCCTTATACTGGGTATACTACTAAGGAGGTGCCTGAACCTGAGTAGGGCAGTCCTTGACTCTATGCCCTTCCCGTCCACAGTTGTAGCATCTATTCATGCCCCTGTAGCACACTCTGAGATGTACCTTCTCGCATGTAATACACTGAGGGATCTTGGGCTGCTTGTTCGCTGGACCACCTTTAGAGTCATCCCATTGCTTTCTCTTTCTATTGTAGTTCCCTTTCCAAGTACTTTGGGTTCTTTGACCTCTTGACTAGGCTTGACTCTTGCCTTCATTCAGTGCCTTCTTTTTCTGGTTAATGTTGTTTAGGTAGTGCTCGGTGATCAGGGCACTACTGAACAGCTCCTCTGTGGTCTGCGGTCTATTAACTCCGCCGGCCACGTTCAGAGCTATCTCGGGTCGGAGCATCTTCAGCATGAGTCTGACCCTTTCCCTTTCTGTACTGACCAACTCTGGGCATAGACGTGTGAGCCGATTGAATCTCTTCACAGCTTCACTAACTGATAGGTCACCTTGTCAGAACCCGGTGAACTCGTCGTAATGCTTGTTTGTCACCCGCATGTGGAAGAATTCTTCGAAAAATTCATATTCGATGTCCGTCCATCTCATCTGATTCACTTGCCTCTTTGCTTTAACCCTTCCCAACCACATTCGGGCATCTCCTGACAGAAAAAATGATGCGAACTTATTTTTCTCATATTCGGGCCAGTCTAGTAGCTCTACGATGCTTTCCACGGTCTTGAACTAGGCCTGGGCGTCCCATGGTTCACCAGTACCAGAGAAATTTTCCGGCTTCAGCCTCTGCCACTGAATTAGGTAAGCTTCTTGTCAAACAATCAGGCCAGGGCCTGCTGGTGGGGAGGTAGGGTTTCCTCACTGGTTCATTAAAGCATTTATCACTTGCTGTTGCTCTGTAACTTGATGCTGGAGTTTAGTAACCACATGCGTAAGGTCAGGTGAGGGTGCTATCTCATCGACTATATTACTGCGTCTCCCAGCCATGTTTATCTTCATATATTATAATAAGGCTAGTATAAGATTATCATACATATATTTATGCATATTTAAACTAAAGGCTAGCATAAGATTATCATACATATATTCATGCATATTTAAACTAAAGGCTAGCATAAGGTTATCATACATATATTCATGCATATTTAAGCTAAAAGCATTTCTTATCATACATGAAAGAAATAGAGTAGGCATAGAATTTCTTACTTGGAGCGGCAGGATCGGAGCTTGATGTGTGTGTAGTGGAAAGGCAGACCTGCTCTGATACCAACTTGTCACGCCCACCCTTTTTCCTCGTAATCTATAGGGGTGGAAGGGCGGCGCGACGCGATCATACATACATGCATTTACAGCGGAAGACTTTAAACTTATTTTTTTTTCTTTTTTAAACATAAAGCATGAAACATGGATCATGCATAATCATTTCATAAGTACTTAGTTCAAGTTCATGATAATCAACTTAAAGGACACCAAGTAGAAACCATCAACATCAAGTAGAGTTCGACTCTTAACAACTATCATGCAAAACTTAAAGGGTGAACATACATAAGTCCTTGAATATAAACAGATTTCTTCCACCATGCCACTACCATACACACTTTGCTCCTCCTGCTGCTCCCTTTAGTTTAGCCATTCTTTACCCTTATCTGCAGAACAAGGGAACATGAAACTATAAGCACATAGGCTTAGTAAGATCCTTTCCTACTCACAAAAGCCATACATCAAGAATTAGACATAGAGTAGTGACATGATCATTTAAGAACATATAAGCATAGCATTCATATAAGAGTAAGTACATATAAGCATAACATTCATATAAGAGTAATGACATGATCATTCAAGAACATATAAGCATAGCATTCATATAAGAGTAAGGACATGATCATTCAAGAACATATAAGTATAACATTCATATAAGAGTAATAACATGATCATTCAAGAACATATAAGCATAGCATTCATATAAGAGTAATGACATGATCATTCAAGAACATATAAGCATAGCATTCATATAAAATTAATGACATGATCATTCAAGAACATATAAGCATAACATTCATATAAGAGTAATGACATGATCATTCAAGAACATATAAGCATAGCATTCATATAAATATCATAATCACATAGACATGAAATCAAGGTATATGCAAGATGCTCTTTGAAACATATATTTTATAGGTACTTAAACATAATCTCAACATATTGGGCCCGACATTGTACCACATACATCATCATCATTGTGCGCATCCCTAAATAGACCCGAGGTAGCTAATCCCGAACCTACTAGGGTACTAGGTCCGTACTAGGTCCGTCGACCTAGGGGCAACATAACATAAAAGCCCATCCTAGGCCCGTACTATGACCGTCGGCCTAGGGCTACTTAGGAGCCCATCCCGAACTAGGTCCGTACTATGACCGTCGACCTAGGGGCACGTAAGAACCCATCCCTTGGACCTTATTAGGGTCTGGTACAAGCCATGCAAAAAGTAAAATAACATATCATATTCCTTATCATAACATATCATTTTCCTTATCATAGCATATCATGTTCCTTTCCATAACATATTATATTCCTTTTCATAACATATCATGTTCCTTTTCATAACATAAAGAGTGCTCTTAGTCCCCATTCATAGGGAAGCATCTCTTAGGCATTTTCATCATACATACTTGTTCATCATGATGCAATGAGCATAACATAATCATACATTCAGACAATTAACATGGACATAAGGTAGTGGCATAAACCAATCATGCTATCATAAAGTCTAACTAACATCATATTAACATCTTATATACATGTAGCATGGCATGGAGGATTATTAGGAGAATAATTAGGACTTGGCCGAATCTTCAAGAAGGGCTTTGGGATCAAACACTCAAATCGAGCCTATCTATCAACATGTTATCTTCATCTATATACAAAACATGGCATGGAAACATATAGTGTAGGGATGTATACTAAAAAGTCTATCTTTTGTATGAACATCTTTATTTTGAAATAAGAATCACATGATCATTGTTTACATATTTTTATGGTTATGCATATTGTCTAATACATTACATTGGAGATAAAATGGTGTGTGGTGTCACACGGGAGATCATGGTATCGGCTCCTTGTAAAGTATAAGTAAAGGCTCACAACCGATATGACTTTGGACAAACCATCGGAATGGTTATAGTGTGATTTGGTATTGGTTTGTCTTGACCATAAAATCACACTAGTGCACTTTGTGTATATTGAGCAGGACCGACTTAGAGGTGATTCGATTTATTGCTGACTACATAATCGAATCGGACCTCAGATATTATTTTGTACATGCTCTTAATCCCGATATAATAATGGGCACATATACTTAGTATTCATCTCTTTGATTTACCAATGGGCGAGATTTATAGATTAAATCGATAGGCTCGGTAAGTTGGGAGATGATATTATTTATATGGTGTGTCATTGATTATAGGAGGAAACCGTGTTCTATATATTAGGATGAAGATGTCCCCTTAAGGAGCTCATAATGTTCTTCATGTAAACCCTGCAGGTCGACTTGGTCCGACATAATGAAAAGGTTGAGTGGTACTACTCATGGAGTTAGATGTTGATTAAATAATGGTCAGTAAATTAATTAATCGAGGGGCATTCGAGATCTTAAACACGGGAAGAAAATGTACAAATAATATATGGAGCACATATTAACTTATGGGGGTTGGTGAGGTAGATCAATGATAATCCTTTAATGGATTGGATTATCATTAATGGATCGGACTTTATGTGGGCTTGATCCATGGGTGGCCAAGATCCAACTCCTCCTCATGGTCCCTAATGTAGCCTATTAACACCTCATGAAGCTTAGATCCAATGGATAGAAACAAAACTCTAGATCCAAAGGTAGAGATTAAATCTCTAAGATCCGACGGTTGAGATTAAATCTCTAGATTCGACGGTTGAGATTAAATCCCTAGAACCAATGGTGGAGATTAGAAGGAGGCTTATCCCTAACTCTATAAAAGGAGGACAAGGGGTTGGCGTGGAGATTGAATGAAGAGAAGTTAGGGTTTTGGAGGTTGGCTGTAAGAGAGCTAGGGTTTGGGCTTGGGCGGCACCTAATAAGGAAATAATTCCTTGCTTTCTTCTCCTTCCTCAAGCTGTCAGTGCCCCTCCATCCCTTTCCAGCCAGCGGCCAAAGACCCTTTTCTCCTTCTCCTTAGGTGGTGGAAACAAGATATAGGGCTTTCCCTTGGTGTCTTGGCCGGTTTCCACCATAATCTCCTTCTCCTTGTTGGCCGGCGGCAAGCACTCTCCTTGTTGCTTGTTGGTTGGCTATAGGAAGGAGAAGAGTCTTATTTCTATTCTTCCTCTTGCTTTGGAAGAGAAAGGAAGGAAGATTTTCCATCTAGGAGCTTCAACTTTTGGTAGATCATCGCCCACATGACGTCCGATAGGAGGAAGGTCATACATTAGAAGATCGAGAGGTATATTTATTCTCAATTCTCTTTTGTTACTTCCTTGTATTTGTTTTTCCAATTATGAGCATGATATAAATCTATTTGTGGCTAAATAATACTTGGATCCCGAACATAAACACAAAAATCGGCGATCTGGACATCGTCTATTCTGCGGCTACTCGTAGAATAGAGGATGGTCGCTTGTGTAGGGATTTTTTTTATGCAAAATAGCATTTGCGCAACGGAAAAATAGGATCTCTTCCAAGTGATCCTTGCGAAAGAAAACCTCGTACAAAAAAAAATTCTCAAAACCTATCTTATAGGAGAATATTACATTTGTTGCGTGCCCTTTTTAATCCTGCTTCTACTTAGGTTTGTTGGATCTTTTAGCACGTTCAAATGTCCGTGCCTCTATATGTAT
The DNA here is from genome assembly GCA_025175895.1 of Wurfbainia villosa. NCBI lineage: Eukaryota > Viridiplantae > Streptophyta > Magnoliopsida > Zingiberales > Zingiberaceae > Wurfbainia > Wurfbainia villosa. Next base: position 8,188,923 of record JAKLTH010000072.1, on the reverse strand, counting down.
CCACACGAGAAAGCTCTTGTCTCACAAAAGAAACTAGAAGAGCTCTCCTTTACTTCTTGCTAGAGAAGTCCCTAAAGGAGAGGAAGGTAGGGAAAAAGAGAAAGGAAGAAGAAGACCACTCTTCTTGCTAGCCTACACTCACAAAATCCACACAACCAAAGCCTCTCACCACCAAGCTCTCTCCAAGCCTCAAGCTTCCAACCATTTGGTCGGCTACCCCATGGAGTGTTTTATAGGATTGAAAAAACCTTTCACCTCCTATCACATTCAATGCAATCAATTGCATTGAAAAATAGTCACACTCCTTGTTTGGCCGGCCACATGTGGAGAAATTCCAAAGGTCAAAACCCTTTGTCTCCTTCCACCTCATCAAGCTTAGGTGGCATGCTTATGTTGCATGCTTATGTGGCATGCTTAGGTGGAATGCTTATGTGGCATTCATGCATGTTGAATTAATCTTATTAATTCAATAAGCTTATGTTATCATATTGAATTAATCTCATTAAATCAATAAGGTAACATATTGAATTAATCTTATTAAATCAATTAAGCTTAGGCTATCATGATAACATATTTATTTAATCTTATTAAATTAATAGGCTTAGCATATTGAATTAATCTTATTAAATCAATAAGCTAAAATTCTCATTAAGTTTAAAGTCCAAAAACCATTTTGTACTTAAGCTTATTCCCAAATTATTCTAGTCAAACTAGAATGCACTAATTCTTCTAATCATCATGCTCTTTGTGTGTGACCCTATAGGCTCTCATAACGTTGGCAGTGGATCTAAACTCTTTTAGATACATAAGCAATGAGCGACATCTAGCAATACATCACTGCTACCCAAGTTATGAAATAAGTCAAGATCCGAATAACCTTTCTGTGACTACTATAATGTATGACCGTGTCCTTCTATCCTTGATATCAGATTGACTAATGAGGCATAGACCGTGTCATCCTCGATCAATCTATGTGTTTCTTGATCCCTGAGTAAACTAACTCAAACAAATAAGCTCAATATCTTATATTGACTCATTCGAGTATGACCATGCGTTTTAGTAGTTCTACTCAATCAAGGGGCCCACAGATATCACTCCCGTCATATGGGAGGGATAGATCCCATCTACATCACTCACATCCCTCCGCATAATTTGTTATATACCCAGTAATCGCCTTTATGGTCCACCCTGTTACGGGTGATGTTTAACGATACCAAAGTACATAACTCCTTATGTAAGGAACCGTAGTGACTTCAGGTTTGAGGACTATTCATACCAATAGTCATATGAGAAAGTTTATGACACTCATATGACGATCCATGAAACTTTCTCATGGCGGGTCAGTTCAGTATATATTCTCTAATATATACCCATGTGTCAACTTGATATCATATATCCATGACTTGTGAGATCAAGTCATCAATTGACCTACATGCTAGTCTTTATGTATTAATATTTCCCTTGCATATTAATACTTGACTAGGAACATTTAGGAAAGTGTTCTCTACAGCCTCTCATAATCAATTCTGCCAATTGATGTGCTGTAGATAAGAACCTACTTTTCTAGGGCATTATTATATTTAATTTAGCTGGCACAAGCAAGACGTAAATATAATAACCAATCCTTTCCCTTTATAGAATATGATACAAAAATGTTCCCTATTCAACCATCACATGATTGGTTCTAGGGCTATAACTAACAATCTCCCACTAGCACTAGTACCAATCACTATAATATCTGATACCTAGTGACCTAGTGTGACCATCATGCTTCCTCTGTACAAAGCCTCGGTCAATGGATCCGCGATGTTAGCTTCGCAGACTTGCGATATCCTCACATCTCCTCTATCGATGATCTCTCGAATGAGTGGTTTCGTGAGGCCCCAAGGAGCTTATCGTCAAGCTTCGCCACCAAGCACGACAAGATGGACCATTGTTAACATATAAAAGATGCAAATAGCAATACGTACCGGAACGAAGACCCCAAGTTCAGCGATGAACTTGCGAAGCCAAACAACCTCCTTTCTTTGCATCGTAGCGACAATATACTCGGCTTACATTGTAGAATCAACAAGCGTGTCTGCTTGAACTCTTCGACTCACGGCTCCACCATTCGAGGCAAAACCGTACCGATTGCGATCTATAGTCATCCTTATGCATTTGGAAGCTTGCATCCTTTGTAACCCTTCTGATTAGCTCCTCATTGCCTCGAAATATCGGAAATATTCTTTCGTTCTTCGTAAGTATTTAAGAATATTTTTGGCTATCCATGACTTTCACCTAGATTGATCGTATCTACTCGTCATGCTCAAAGCATACGAGATGTCGGAGCAGTACAAAGCATGGCGTACATGATAGACCCTATAGCAGATGCATAAGGGATCTTATCCATGCGATCTCTCTCCTCCTTAGAAGAGGGACATTGAGTCTTCGAAAGACTCACACCATGTGATAAAGGCAGAAATCCTTTCTTGGAATTTTGCATAGCAAAATGATCTAGCACTTTATCAATGTATGTACTCTGACTTAGGCCAAGTAATCTTTTAGATCTATCTCTATAGATCTTGATGCCTAGAATATAGGCAGCTTCACCTAAGTCTTTCATCGAGAAACAATTCCCTAACCACATCTTCACAGACTGGAGTGAGGGAATATCATTTCCGATGAGAAGTATGTCATCTACATACAAGATAAGAAATACAACTGTGCTCCCACTATTTCTCTTGTAGACACAAGGTTCATCTTCATTCTTGATGAAACCAAACTCCTTGATTGCATCATCGAATCGAAGATTCCAGCTTCGAGAGGCTTGCTTTAGTCCATAATTGGACCTTTACAGTTTGCATACCTTTCCAGGATGCTTTGGATCTTCAAAACCCTCAGGCTGTGTCATGTACACATCCTCGAGTAGCTTTCCATTCAAAAAAGCGGTTTTGACATCCATCTGTCAAATCTCATAATCATGGTAGGCTGCAATAGCAAGTATGATCCGAATGGATTTAAGCATTGCAACTAGTGAAAAGGTTTCATCATAGTCAATACCATGAATTTGTTTGAATCCTTTAGCCACCAATCTACCTTTATAGGTATGCTTATTACCATCCATGTCAGTCTTTACTTTAAAGACCCACTTACACCCAATGGGTTTTACCCCTTCAGGTGGATCAACCAAAGTCCATACTTGGTTAGTGTACATGGATTCCATTTCGGATCTCATGGACTCTAGCCATTTCTCGAAATCTGGGGTCATCATAGCTTCTTGATAGGATGTAGGCTCGTCAAGATCGACAAGCAATACATCACTGTTGTCAGTCAAGAGAAAAGAATATCTCTCGGGTTGATGACGGATCCTATCAGATCTACGAAGAGGTTGGTCTACTTGAACAAGTGTTTGCTCCTCAACTCTTTGGGCAACAATTTCCTCATCCACAACACTTTGTGGTGCCTGTTCATTTTCCATTGAAGCCTTAGTGTTATCTTCATCTTGAATTTCTTCAAGATGAATTTTACTCCCACTAGTTTTCTAGAAATAAATTCTCTTTCTAGAAAGACAACATTTCTGGCAATAAACACCTTGCCAAGTGTGGGATTGTAAAAGTAATATCCCTTAGTTTCCTTGGGATATCCTACAAAATAATACTTATCTAATTTGGGTTCTAGTTTATCTGAGACTTGACGTCTAACATAAGCTTCACAATCCCAAATCTTTATAAAAGACATTTTGGGACTCTTCCCAGTCCATAACGTATATGGTGTCTTTTCTACGACTTTTGATGGGACACGATTAAGTGTGAAAGCGGTTGTCTCTAGAGCTAAACCCCAAAAGGAAGTAGGTAGATTAGTCTGGCTCATCATTGATCATACCATATCTAATAGAGTACGATTTCTCCTCTCAGATACACCATTCCATTGTGGTGTTCCAAGTGGAGTGAGTTGGGATATTATCCCACACTCAGCCAGGTGATCACGAAACTCTTGACTAAGGTATTCACCACCTCAATCTGATCGAAGTAGCTTAATACGCTTACTAAGTTGGTTTTGTACTTCATTCTTGAATTCTTTGAACTTTTCAAAGGATTCTGACTTATGTCTCATCAAATATAAGTAGCCAAATCTACTCATATCATCAGTAAAAGTAATAAAGTACTTATAGCCTCCTCTGGCTTCGACATTGAAAGGGCCACATACATCAGTATGTATGAGTCCTAACAAGTCCATCGCTCTCTCGCCATGTCCACTAAATGGAGTTTTAGTCATCTTTCCTAAAAGACAAGATTCGCATACCTCATATCATTCAAAATCAAATGAGTCCAATAATCCATCTTTATGGAGTTGGGATATGCGTTTTTCATTTATGTGACCTAGGCGACAGTGCCAGAGATATGTTTGGTTCAAATTATTCGATTTGAACCGTTTGGTATTTACGTTATAAATTGGGTTTTCTAAATCTAGAACATAGAGACCATTCATAAGTGGTGCATTACAATAGAACATTTCATTCAAATAAATGGAACAACATTTGTCCTTTATTATAAAACAAAAGTTTTTCTTGTCTAAACAAGATACAGAAATTATGTTCTTCGTTAATGCAGGTACATAAAAGCACTCCTCTAGTTCTAAGATAAGCCCAGTGGGCAAAGACAAAGAATATATTCCCTCTCATTTCTGACTGACTTTTGCGCCATTGCCTACTCGTAGGTCCACTTCGCCCTTTGCCATTAGTCTACTATTTCTCAGTCCCTGCACATTAGTATAAATGTGAGATGCACATCCGATATCTAATACCCATGTAGAAGAAATAGATAGATTAACTTCTATAACGTGTATACCTGAGGCAGAAGTCCCACTTCTTTTCTTCTTTACTTCCTCAAGGTAGACTTTGCGGTTCGCTTCGATTGTCCGATCTCACCAATGGAAGCAGATCCCTTCCTTAGGTACTTTACCTTTACCCTTTGAAGTGGATGAATTGGCCTTGCCTTTGGCTTAGGTCTTACCCTTGCCTTTAAACTTACCTTTGCCCTTCTTGACCATTAGTACAGTTACTAACTTTCTTCTTGAGATTTGGTTGTGATTCTTAACATCTTTGAGAATCTCAGGCAAAGGCTTATCAATTTCATTCATATTATAATTCATGATGAATTGATTATATGCTTCTAGCAATGATTGCAGGATAACATCGGTTGCCAATTCTTGGCTCAGTGGAAAACCTAGTCTTTCAAGGTTCTCAACGTACCCTATCATTTTAAGTACGTGAGTTCCTACAGGTGTTCCTTCTTGCATCTTGCATGCAAAAAGAGCCTTAGACACTTCAAAATGCTCGTGCCTAGCTTGTCCTTGATATAGTTGTTTCAAATGCTCAACCATATCATAGGCATCCATGTTCTCATGTTGCTTCTGAAGCTCAGAGTTCATGGTGGCAAGCATAAGACATGACACATCTAATGCATCATCTTGATGCTTCTTATAAGCATCCTTTTCAGCACGAGTGGCCACAGGGGCGGGTGTTTCAGGGATAGACTGCTCTAGGACATACAGTTTACGTTCTTGCTTGAGGATAATCCTCAAGTTCCTATACCAGTCTAGAAAGTTAGCTCCATTGAGTTTGTCTTTCTCAAGGACAGATCGCAAGTTGAGGGGGTGTGTCGTGTTAGATGACATGGTGATCTACAACATTAAAATGCAAAATTAAATATCATACCTAAGTCATTTAATTAGGCCATTAATTAAATGAGGCTCCCACTAAATTCTCATAGCTTTGATATGAGCTAATCATTGATGTAGGCAAACACATTTTGCTTACATCATTAGCTTCTATTTAGCTATAAATTTATATGGGATAAAGATCCACATCATACTTCGTCTTGAGTTAGCTTTGGCTAATCGCCCAAGACGTAGTATGATTAGGTAGGAAATCTTTTGCCAATTACATCTGATGTAACTCTTTAATAGCTTTGGTTAAGTTTAGATTAGTTTAGTGCTTATTCCTAAACCAGCTTCCAGGCCATGGCGAGGCATAGAGGCCTTCTTTGATATCGGAGCAACGACCACTTTCTAAGACAAAGCTAATGTTCGGAAATCACACAAAACTAATTTTTAAAACTTATGTTCAAAGCTAATATATGCCTCTACTTTCTTAATTAATTAAGAAAAACTTAATTAAGTCTTAACCAAGTTTGATAGCGGGACATCACGATTGTCCACTCGCACTCTTCAAGATAAAATGCATTGCTTTGCTTTGGCAAACCCAACAACAAATGATCGAGGAAGTAGTGAGTACCAAACTTTGGTAGGCATATCGTTTTTGACTTATTAAGAAATAAACTTAAACATGCATCACATACATATTAGCATACATCACATATAAGCTAAATTAACATGCATCACATACATATTAAACTAAGCGTGTCATGGTTATGACCCTTATTCTACAATCTTCTCAAGCCAATGAAAAGATTGATTGGTCAACCTAGGGATAGCATCTTCTCCCAAGTGCTTCCTTTTGGTTGTCTTGTGTTGTTGACTTCCTCCTTGTAACGTCATCTTCCAATGGACCCTCCATCTTTATTTTGTATATTACAAAATGAGAAATACTCGAGTTACATTCGAGTCTAAAACTAATTTTTACAACAAGAATTTTAGGAGAAAGGCACGACACGCAGGACGTATTAAGAATTACAACACACACATTCACAAACTTTTTGGGACTAGGCCATAACCATGCACCATGTCAATTTTAACTTTTAAAAGACATCGGATATTTTATTATGTTTGAAAAATTGCTAATGCAATTATCAACTCATAATAAAATTTATCCTACTTTTTTTTTATATGATCTTTCGCAAGTGGCTCTGATACCACTGTAGGGATTTTTTTATGCAAAATAGCATATGCGCAATGGAAAAATAGGATCCCTTCCAAGTGATCCTTGCGAAAGAAAACCTCGTACAAAAAAAAAATAAATTTCTCAAAACCTATCTTATAGGAGAATATTACCTTTGTTGCGTGCCCTTTTTAATCCCGCTTCTCCTTGGGTTTGTTGGATCTTTTAACACGTTCAAATGTCCGTGCCTCTATATGTATCCACACGAGCAAGCTCTTGTCTCACAAAAGAAACTAGAAGAGCTCTCCTTTACTTCTTGCTAGAGAAGTCCCTAAAGGAGAGGAAGGTAGGAAAAAAGAGAAAGGAAGAAGAAGACCACTCTTCTTGCTAGCCTACACTCACAAAAGCCACACAACCAAAGCCTCTCACCACCAAGCTCTCTCCAAGCCTCAAGCTTCCAACCATTTGGCCGGCCACCCCATGGAGTGTTTTATAGGATTGAAAAAACCTTTCACCTCCTATCACATTCAATGCAATCAATTGCACACATGTGGAGAAATTCAAAAGGTCAAAACCCTTTGTCTCCTTCCACCTTATCAAGCTTAGGTGGCATGTTTATGTGGCATGCTTAGGTGTCATGCTTATGTGGCATTCATGCATGTTGAATTAATCTTATTAATTCATTAAGCTTATGTTATCATATTGAATTAATCTCATTAAATCAATAAGGTAACATATTGAATTAATCTTATTAAATCAATTAAGCTTAGGCTATCATGATAACATATTTATTTAATCTTATTAAATTAATAAGCTTAGCATATTGAATTAATCTCATTAAATCAATAAGCTAAAATTCTCATTAAGCTTAAAGTCCAAAAACCATTTTGTACTTAAGCTTATTCCCAAATTATTCTAGTCAAACTAGAATGCACTAATTCTTCTAATCATCATGCTCTTTGTGTGTGACCCTATAGGCTCTCATAACGTTGGCAGTGGATCTAAACTCTTTTAGATACACAAGCAATGAGCGACATCTAGCAATACATCATTGCTACCCAAGTTATGAAATAAGTCAAGATCCGACTAACCTTTCCGTGACTACTATAATGTATGACCGTGTCCTTCTATCCTTGATATCAAATTGACCAATGAGGCATAGACCGTGTCATCCTCGATCAATCTATGTGTTTCTTGATCCCTGAGTAAACTAACTCAAACAAATGAGCTCAATATCTCATATTGACTCATTCGATCATGGCCATGCGTTTTAGTAGTTCTACTCAATCAAGGGGCCCATAGATATCACTCCCGTCATATGGGAGGGATAGATCCCATCTACATCACTCACATCTCTCCGCATAATTTGTTATATACCCAGTAATCACCTTTATGGTCCACCCTATTACGGGTGACGTTTGACTATACCAAAGTACATAACTCCTTATGTAGGGAACCGTAGTGACTTCAGGTTTGAGGACTATTCATACCAATAGTCACATGAGAAAGTTTATGACACTCATATGATGATCCATGAAACTTTCTCATGGCGGGTCAGTTCAGTATATATTCTCTAATATATACCCATGTGTCAACTTGATATCATATATCCATGACTTGTGAGTGTTAGTGAAAGCCCTAGAGCCAATCATGTGATGATTGTTGTATGGACTTTATTGTATCATATTCCTATTTATAAAGGCATGGTTATTATATTTACTTGTATTGGTGTCAAATAACTAAATATAATAATGTCCTTGAGTAGTAGGTTCTTATCTATATCAATCGATTGGTTGAATCGATAATGAGATGATATAGAGAACACTACTCTTAATCATTCCTAGTCGAGTATTAACATTCAGGGACAATGTTAATGCGTAGAGACTAGCATGTAGGTCAACAAGATGACTTGATCTCACAAGTCATGGATATGAGATATCAAGTTGACACATGGGTATGCATTGGAGAATGTATACTGAATGACCCACCATGAGAAAGTATCATGGATCGTTATATGAGTGTCATATACTTTCTCATGTGGCTATTAGTATGACTATTAGTCCTTAGACCTGAAGTCACCATGGTTCCCTACATAAGGAGTTGCATACTTTGGCTTCGTCAAACGTCACCCGTAAATGGGTGGACTATAAAGGCGATTACTGGGTATGTAACAAATTATGCGGAGGGATGTGAGTGATGTAGATGGGATCTATCCCTCCTATATGACGGGGGTGACATCGATATTCTTGATAGAGTGAGACCATGAAGTGCATGGCCATGCCCAAATGAGTCAATATGAGATATTGAGCTCATTTGATTAGAGTGAGTCTACTTGGAGTTCAAGATTTAGATTGTACCGAGGATGACACGGTATATGCCTCGATTGGTCAATCTAGATGTCAAGGATAGAGGGACATTGTCACATATTGTGAGAGTCACAATTAGTAGTCACAAAGGTGATGTTGGAGCTCAACATTCTTGTAACTTGGGTAGCAATGATGTGTTGCTAGATACCGCTCATTGCTTATGTTCCTAAATCGGTTTAGGGACATTGCCAGCGTTACAAGAACCTATAAGTCACACATAAGAGCAATTAGATGGAGATTAGGTTCATATGATGAACCATGAGGATTAGGTTCATGGGATGAACCAAATTGGATTAAGAGTAATCCAAATTAGACTAATTGAGTTAGACTCAAGTTGATTCAAGTGTTGAATGAGTCTAATTTAGATTTGATTCATCAAATCAATTTAAATTAAATGAATAGAGATTCATTAAATTAAATTGACTTGAGTCAAGTGGTTAGATTTGATCAACCATGGGAGATTAGAGGTCAAGTTTGACTTGACTTGAGAGGGAAGATGAAAGGTCAAGTTTGACTTGACCAAATGCCATGTCATGATGATGACTTGGCATGGCCGGCCAATGATGATGCTCCACATCATCATTGACTTTGTCAATTGGTGCCACATCATGAGGGAGACCAAGAGTCATGGGAGTTACATGCATGCATGTAACCCCCTTCCATGAAGTGGCCGACCACTTTAGGGGTTATGGGTGGTGAATTCATTTTGTGAGTTACACTCTTACATCTTCTTCTTCCTTGGTGTTTTTCCTCTCAAGCTCTACCTCTCCCAACCTCTCCTTGGCCGAAATTCCTAAAGGAATGCTAGCACACTCTAAGGCATCTCTTTCTCCACCTATTGCTTGTGTGGATACCATAGAGGAGTGTGCACTTGACACTCTCGAGTTCCGACGAACTTTTGGACAAGCGGGATAAGCGAAGGGCATCGCTACGAGGGTAATGTTCTAACCTCTTAGATCTAAGGTAGATCTAGGGTTTTTGTAAGAACATACATGTTTTTATATTTTTATACTTCGCACGGATCCGTGGCCGGGGCTTCCGAGGTTTTCGCAACGCAAAAAGTGGTTTTTGCGGCTCGGAAAAACCCAACAGTGGTATCAGAGCCACGTGCGAAGCATGTATGTGTTTCATCTTTGTAATTTTTGTATTAGATATAAAAATTACAGATTTATATGTTTCTATAAATTTCCTAATTTTATAGAATTTTTGGGTATTTTTCTCAAAGAGTTGAAGCAACAAGTGTTGGGACACTTGTAGGCTTCAACCGTCGAGAAAAACTCTCCGAAATAGCGAGTTCTCGCTTTAGGTTTTTGGGACAGAGACTTAAGTCGCTGTAGGATCATAGTAGGGACACTCACAAAGTTAATTTTGCGAGTATGGGCACTTCCCTATCCCCGAAAGGGGCTTTGTCCCGCGATCGCGCTCGGAAACCGCTTAGCGGGACCGTTACGGAGAGGTGACTCATTAATTTGAATAAACAAATTAGGAAAAATTATAGAAATTTCTGTAAAAATACATAATTTAGAATTATGTATAATTCTATGATTTTCATGGCCCAATGACCCCAATTTGATTGGATTATGTGTGTTGTAATTCATAATACGGCCTGCGTGCCGTTTTGTGGTTGTGCGTGTTGTATAGTGTATGTGACCTGCACGTCGTACCTCTTCTTTTGATATTCTAGTTGTAATTAGTTTTTAAACTCGAATGTAACTCGAGTTTCATATTTGTAATGTACAAAATGGAGCGGTGGAAAGTCCACTCGAAGACGAGATTACGAGAAGGGTGACGACGACACATGGCGGTCAAAGGAAGCGCTTGGAGAAGCCGCTAGCCTTAGGTTGACCGTCCGATCTTCTCATTGGCTTGAGAATATCGTAGTAGGGCCATGACTATATCACATTTAATTATATATATATATGTTGATATATATATATATATATAATTGATTTTGCTTGTATGTATGTGATGCATGCTAGTAGAATAATGCTTGTATGTATATGATGCATGCTAGGATAATTTTCTTGTATGTATATGATGCATGCTAGAATAATGAATGTATGTATATGATGCATGCTAATATAGGATAATAAAGGCCTAAATGCGTATAAGATACACATTACGATTAGATTAGATCATAATCGAATCAACTCGAAAATGCCTACCGAGCCTTGATACCCATCACTACCTCGATCATTTTTTGTTGTTGAATCTGCCAAAGCAGAGCAACGCATATTATCTTGGTAGGGTGCGGAGGGACAATCTTGGTCCCGCCTATCACGCTTGGGTTAGAGTAAGCTCAATTAGATTGAGCAAAACTAGTTAAACTCAATTGGATCGAGTAGAACTATAGGCATATTCCAATCGTTGGAACGATAGGTCAAGATCGCATTTACACTAAATCTTGGGCGATTTAGCCAAAGCTAACTCAAGGTCTTTGGTAAATGTGGATCTTGATCCTATAAACAAGAGTTGCATAGAGATGTAATCGGTAATGTGTTACCCACCGATCATACTAAGTCTTGGGCGATTTAGCCAAAGCTAACTCAAGGCTTAGTATGATGTGGATCTTGTCCCGCAAGAATTATAGCTAGTTTGTATGAATCTAGTAATGTGGTTTGACCACATCCATAACTCGATTCTACAAAAATTCCTATAATTCAGTGGGAGCATCATTTGATTAAAGGCCTAATTAAATGATAAAAGGAATATGATATTAATTCTCTGCATTGTATGTTGTAGATAACTATATCGACAAACACGAACACTCTCTCTCTGCGTTCTGTCCTTGAGAAGGACAAGCTCAATGGAGCGAATTTCCTGGACTGGTATAGGAACCTGAGAATTGTTCTCACCCAAGAAAGGAAGTTGTATATTCTGGAGCAGCCCATTCCGGAGGCACCTCCTGCCAGTGCCTTGCGAGCTGACAAAGATGCTTACAAGAAGCATCAAGATGATGCATTAGATGTGTCATGTCTAATGCTCGTGACAATGAACTCTGAGCTTCAGAAGCAACATGAGTTCATGAATGCTTATGATATGGTTGGACATCTTCGTCAACTATATCAAGGACAAGCTAGGCATGAGAGATATGAAGTCTCTAAGGCATTATTTGGGTCCAAAATGCAAGAAGGGACTCCCGTAGGTACATATGTACTCAAGATGATTGGGTACGTAGAAAACCTACAAAGGTTGGGATTCCCACTTGGCCAAGAGCTGGCCATTGACGTGATCTTGCAATCTTTGCCACAAGCCTTCAATCAATTTGTCATGAATTATAACATGAATGAAATTGATAAGTCATTGCCTGAAATGCTCAGCATGTTGAGAACTGCTGAGCTTAACCTTAAGTAGGGTAAATCTGACACCATTTTGATGGTGCAGAAGAAGAAAGGCAAGGGCAAGCCTAAAGGTAAGGGAAAGTCCCAAGCCAAGGGCAAAGGCAAAGAACTTAAACCCAAAGGAGGGGTAGCTAAGGAAGGGGCTTATTTCCACTGCAAGGAAGCAGAACATTGGAAGCGTAACTGCAAGGCATACCTGGAAGATCTTAAGAAGAAGAGAAGTGAGACTTCTACTTCAGGTATAAATGTTATAGAAGTCAATATATCTATTTCTTCATCATGGGTATTAGATACCGGATGTGCATCTCACATTTGTACCAATGTGCTGAGAAATAGCGGGGCATTGACAAAGGCGAGGTGGACCTCTGAGTAGGCAATGGAGCAAGGGTTCTTCTTTGTTGTTGTAGGAACTTATGATCTATCTACGCCCTCTGGGCTTGTACTAGAATTAGATGAATGTTGTTATGTACTGCTTTAACTCAGAACATCATTTCAGTTTCTTGTTTGGACAAGAAAGGATTTTCATTTATAATAAAGAACAAATGTTGTTCAGTTTATTTAAATGATATGTTCTATTGTAGTGCACCTCTAATGAACGGACTCTACTTTCTGGACTTAGAGAGCCCTATCTATAACATAAGTACCAAGAGGTTCAAGTCAAATGAGTTGAACCAAACCTATCTCTGGCATTGTCGCTTAGGTCACATAAATGAGAGTCGCTTATCTCAGCTCCATAAGGATGGGCTGCTAGACTCATTTGATTTTGAATCATATGAGACATGCGAGTCTTGTCTTTTAGGCAAGATGACCAAGACTCCCTTTAGTGGACATAGCGAAAGAGCAACAGATTTGTTAGGACTTATACATAGTGATGTATGTGGTCCTTTGATATTCTTGCTAGAGGTGGTTCTGGTACTTCATTACATTTCTTGATGACTTGAGTAAATATGGTTATGTGTATCTTATGACACATAAATCAGAATCCTTTGAAAAGTTCAAAGAATTCAAGAATGAAGTACAAAACCGACTTGGCAAGAGTATTAAGATACTTGATCGGATCGAGGTGGTGAATACCTTAGCCATGAGTTTCGTGACTATCTAGGTGAGTGTGGGATTCTATCCCAACTCACTCCTCTGGAACACCACGGTGGAATGGTGTATCAGAAAGGAGGAATCGTACCCTATTGGATATGTACGATCTATGATGAGTCACCACAGATCTTCCTATATCCTTTTGGGGATATGCTCTAGACACAACAACCTTTACCCTTAGCAGTGTACCATCCAAGGCGTGATAAAGACACCATATCTGATATGGATAGGGAGAAATCCCATGATGTCTTTCATGAGGATTTGGGGTTGTGAGGCTTCGTTAGGCGTCAAGTCTCGGACAAGCTGGGACCCAAATCCGATAGGTGCTATTTTGTTGGATATCCCAAGGATACAAAGGGATATTACTTCTACATTCCCATCGGCACAAAGTGTTTGTGGCAAAGGCGGAGTTTTTCTAGAAAGGATTTTGTTTCTAGAAAAACTAGTAGAATACCTTCGATCTTGAAGAAATTCAAGATAAGGACCATAGCTGAGGCCTTGATGGAGGTTGAGCAGGAACCACAAAGTGTTGTGGGTGATGAGGTTATTGCACAGAGTTGTGGAACAACCACTGTTCAGTAGACCTACCTCTTCACGGTCGATAGAGTGCGTTGTCGGCTGAGAGATATTCATTTCTCTTGTCGACCATGATGGCGTAATGCTCATTGAGAATGAGCCTACCTCCTATCGAGGAAAGTGATGAGCCCAGTTGAGAAATGGCTAGAGGCCATGAGATCAGAGATGGAATCCATGTACACCAACCAAGTATGGACTTTGGTTGATCCACTGAAGAGTCAAACCCATTGGGTGTAAGTGGGTCTTTAGGAGAAAAGCGGCATGGATGGACTTACGCATACCTATAAGGGCCGATTGGTGGCTAAAGGTTTCAAGCAAATTCATGGTATTGACTATGATGAAACCTTTTCTTCAGTGGCGATGTTTAAGTCCATTCGGATCTTGCTTGCTATTTGCAGCATACCACGATTATGAGATCTGACAGATGGATGTCAAAACTGCGTTTCTGAATGGAAACTTGCTCGAGGATGTGTACATGACACAACCTGAGGGTTTTGTAGATCCACAGCATACTGGGAAGGTATGCAAGCTGCAAAGGTCCATTTATGGGCTAAAGCAAGCTTCTCGGAGCTGGAATCTTTGATTCGATGATGCGATCAAACAGTTTGGTTTCATCAAGAATGAAGATGAACCCTGTGTCTACAAGAGGGTTAATGGGAACACAGTTATCTTCCTTGTATTGTATGTGGATGACATACTGCTCATTGGGAATGACATCCCTTAGCTCTGATGCAGCGAAGACTTGGTGGGGCGTGCTTCTCAATGAAGGACTTAGGTGAAGCAGCCTGTATTCTAGGCATCAAGATCTATAGAGATAGATCTAAGAGATTGCTTGGCCTAAGTCAGAGTACATACATTGACACGGTATTACTTCGGTTTGCCATGCAGAATTCCAAGAAAGGACTTCTGTCGATGTCATATGGTGTGAGTCTTTCGAAGACTCAAAGTCCCTCTTCTAGAGAGGAGAGAGACCGCATGGATAAGATCCCTTACGCATCTGATATAGGATCTATCATGTACGCCATGCTATGTACTCATCCTGATGTCTCGTATGCTTTGAGCATGACGAGTAGATACCAGTCAGATCCAGGTGAGCGTCACTGGATAGCAGTCAAGAATATTCTTAAGTACTTGAGAAGAACTAAAGAATATTTCTTGATATTTGGAGGCAATGAGGAGCTAGATGTAAAGGGTTATAGCGATGCCAGCTTCCAAACTGACCAGGATGATTATAGATCACAGTCAGGGTTCGTGTTTTGCTTGAATAGTAGCGTTGTGAGCTGGAAGAGTTCCAAGCAGGACACAGTTATTGATTCTACAACAGAGGCCGAATATATCGGTGCTTCCATCTCATTCGAGAGATTGTCGATAGAGGAGATGTGAAGATTTGCAGAGTACCCACAGAGGCTAACATCACAGATCCCTTGACCAAGGCTTTGGCACAGAAAAAGCATGATGGTCACACTAGGTCATTGGGTATTAGATACTACGGTGATTGGCACTAGTGCTAGTGGGAGATTGTTAGTGAAAGCCCTAGAGCCAATCATGTGATGATTGTTGTATGGACTTTATTGTATCATATTCCTATTTATAAAGGCATGGTTATTATATTTACTTGTATTGGTGCCAAATAACTAAATATAATAATGTCCTTGAGTAGTAGGTTCTTATCTATATCAATCGATTGGTTGAATCGATAATGAGATGATATAGAGAACACTACTCTTAATCATTCCTAGTCAGTATTAACATTCGGGACAATGTTAATGCGTAGAGACTAGCATGTAGGTCAACAAGATGACTTGATCTCACAAGTCATGGATATGAGATATCAAGTTGACACATGGGTATGCATTGGAGAATGTATCTTGAATGACCCGCCATGAGAAAGTATCATGGATCGTTATATGAGTGTCATATACTTTCTCATGTGGCTATTAGTATGACTATTAGTCCTTAGACCTGAAGTCACCATGGTTCCCTACATAAGGAGTTGCATACTTTGGCTTCGTCAAACGTCACCCGTAAATGGGTGGACTATAAAGGCGATTACTGGGTATGTAACGAATTATGCGGAGGGATGTGAGTGATGTAGATGGGATCTATCCCTCCTATATGACGGAGGTGACATCGATATTCTTGATAGAGTGAGACCACGAAGTGCATGGTCATGCCCAAATGAGTCAATATGAGATATTGAGCTCATTTGATTAGAGTGAGTCTACTTGGAGTTCAAGATTTAGATTGTACCGAGGATGACACGGTCTATGCCTCGATTGGTCAATCTAGATGTCAAGGATAGAGGGACATTGTCACATATTGTGAGAGTCACAATTAGTAGTCACAAAGGTGATGTTGGAGCTCAACATTCTTGTAACTTGGGTAGCAATGATGCGTTGCTAAATACCGCTCATTGCTTATGTTCCTAAATCGGTTTAGGGACATTGCCAACGTTACAAGAACCTATAGGGTCACACACATAAGAGCAATTAGATGGAGATTAGGTTCATATGATGAACCATGAGGATTAGTTTCATGGGATGAACCAAATTGGATTAAGAGTAATCCAAATTAGACTAATTGAGTTAGACTCAAGTTGATTCAAGTGTTGAATGAGTCTAATTTAGATTTGATTCATCAAATCAATTTAAATTAAATGAATAGAGATTCATTAAATTAAATTGACTTGAGTCAAGTGGTTAGATTTGATCAACCTTGGGAGATTAGAGGTCAAGTTTGACTTGACTTGAGAGGGAAGATGAAAGGTCAAGTTTGACTTGACCAAATGCCATGTCATGATGATGACTTGGCATGGCCGGCCAATGATGATGCTCCACATCATCATTGACTTTGTCAATTGGTGCCACATCATGAGGGAGACCAAGGGTCATGGGAGTTACATGCATGCATGTAACCCCCTTCCATGAAGTGGCCGGCCACTTTAGGGGTTATGGGTGGTGAATTCATTTTGTGAGTTACACTCTTGCATCATCTTCTTCCTTGGTGTTTTTCCTCTCAAGCTCTACCTCTCCCAACCTCTCCTTGGCCGAAATTCCTAAAGGAGTGCTAGCACACTCTAAGGCATCTCTTTCTCCACCTATTGCTTGTGTGGATACCATAGAGGAGTGTGCACTTGACACTCTCGAGTTCCGACGAACTTTTGGATGAGCGGGATAAGCGAAGGGCATCGCTACGAGGGTAATGTTCTAACCTCTTAGATCTAAGGTAGATCTAGGGTTTTTGTAAGCACATACATGTTTTTATATTTTTATACTTCGCACGGATCCGTGGCCGGGGCTTCCGAGGTTTCCGCAACGCAAAAAGCGGTTTTTGCGGCTCGGAAAAACCCAACAGTGAGATCAAGTCATCAATTGACCTACATGCTAGTCTTTATGTATTAATATTGCCCTTGCATATTAATACTTGACTAGGAACATTTAGGAAAGTGTTCTCTACAGCCTCTCATAATCAATTCTGCCAATTGATGTGCTGTAGATAAGAACCTACTTTTCTAGGGCATTATTATATTTAATTTAGCTGGCACAAGCAAGACGTAAATATAATAACCAATCTTTTGCCTTTATAGAATATGATACAAAAATGTTCCCTATTTAACCATCACATGATTGGTTCTAGGGCTATAACTAACAGCTTGAACAACGAGTTTGTTTAAGTGACCTCTCTAAACGAATAGCACGACGATGACTTGATTATTTGGGCAATCCCTTTTGTCTAGGATTAAATTTTTTTTAATCTGGGGACATCGATTGGATCGCCATGAACAAACAACCAAGGTGAAGTGGGAAACGAAGTTTCCCCTCACGGACTCGATAAGCAAAACCCTTCAATTGGTATCAGAGCCAAGGTTTCCAATTTTGTGTGTTTAGGATTCGGTTAATTTTTATGCACTTTTCATATATTATATGTGTCGAATAATAGTAGGATATGCGTAGGTTAACTCTTTGTTTGCAGGCATAAGATCCGACTATTATGGACATATGTGTGTATGTGATTGTATGTGTATATTTTGTTGAATCCTCAGGGTTGACGAGGCTAGTATTTGATTTTTTGTAAATTAGATACGACATTGTTTAGCCACTCTTTATTTTAGTTTACTTTCGATCTAGATTTCATGTACATTCCCACATGGAGTATAGGATCGAAGGATGTAAATTAAAATAGGTTACAGTCTCGGCTCGGATCTCCGGATGGCTTGTACATGGCGTAGGAGGAGTGGACAAGAAGGCGTTACGATGGGAGACATATTGAAGACAAAAGCCATAATAGTTGGAAAATAATTTATTTTTCATATTTATTGCTTTTTGTTTGATATGCATGTCGTAGGCTAGGAAAATTCCTCAATTTCAAATTACTAAGTGGGAGAGAAAAATTTTTATAAATTCCCACGGCCTCCATTACGATTTAACAAGTGATGCAAACAAACTTGCGCATCAACTCTGAGTGCCTTCCTCCCCATCGGATGAATTTGTTTGCGGATCACAAGGTCAAATATGGTTATAAGGAATTATTAAAGAGCGTGTGCACTTCTTCATTGGAAGGCACATAACCCAAGATAATTACCTTGGTACTGAGTAATGGTGAACACTTAGATACAAATATAAGTATCCTCCCCATCGAAGTCACTGATTTTATTTGTAGGGCCAAAGAGGAACCAACTATTAATTTTACTTGTCAAAAAATTAGGTTGACAAGATAATAAAATTAATGGGTAAAACCTCCTCTTACAAATGTAGAATTCATATACATCCACACTATCATGACATACGATATTCTCGGTGTTTTGAGGTGTTGGTTGATTTTAAAATTGTATTGTTTGAGGAATCAATAATTTTTTGAAATCTAATGTTTTGATTTATGTGATTATTAGGTTTTCTTTCAAAATGACTTTCAACCCACTTGCTGTGATACTGAAAGAGAACAAACTTATTGGACCCAACTATGTTGATTGAAAGAGGAATCTAGACATTGTCTTAACTGCTGAGGAATACAAATATGTACTCCTCAAAGAGTGCCCTCCTAAGCCTGCAGAAGATTTTGAGGAAAAGGAGAGAGAGAGTTATAAGAAGTGGGTAAAGGCTGATGAGATAGCGCGGTGTTACATTTTGGCATCTATGTCAAATGTACTGCAACATCAGCATCAAGCCATCCCCACAGCTTATGACATGATGCTTAATCTCAAAGAGCTTTTCGGACACCAGAATCGGGCTACGAGGCAAGAAGCCATGAGAAACTTGATGACGACCACCATGATCGAGGGAACACCCGTGAGGGATCATGTTCTCAAGATGATGGCTCATTTGAATGAGTTGAAAGTCCTCAGAGTTGAGATCGATGGGGAAACCCAGGTCGATATCATTCTCCAGTCTCTACCTAGGAGTTTTGAGCAGTTTCGCCTGAACTACAACATGAACAAGAGGTTGTATTCGTTGGCGGAACTTCTGACAGAACTCCAGGAGATAGAGGGGCTATTTCGTCAAAGTGCTCAGGCACATTCCATGGTGACCCAAAAGGTTTCTACTTCTAAGCCGAAAGGCAAGAAGAAGAAGAAACAAACTGGGGCAAAGGCAGTGGGAAGTACTCATGGAGGAGTGAAGAAGCCGAAAGGCAAGTGCTTCACTTGTAAGCAAACTGGACACTGGAAGAAGGACTACCCCAACCGCAAGAACAAAGGTATATCTTTTGGTCTAGTCGTTGAAACATGTTTAGCAGTGTTATCTACCTGCACCTGGTGTGTAGATACGGGAGCCACTGATCATGTCTGTAATACTTTGTAGGGGTTCCAGGAAACCAGATGACTAGCTGAGGGGGAGATTACCGTGTACTTGGGCGATGCCACGAAGGTGGTGGCAGTTGTAGTGGGAGCCGTTCATTTATCTTTTGAGAAAAATAAAATTTTGGTTCTTAAGAATTGCCTTTATGTACCCTTATTTAGAAAGAATTTAATTTCAGTTTCTAAATTGTTTATGGATGGATATTCTTTTTTTTTTAATGACAGAGTTGTTATAAAAAGGAATAGGGACATTATCTGTTCGGGTGCATTGATAGATAATTTGTACACACTTGAACCAAAAGCTCCCACGATGCATATTGAAATTAATAACTCATCTTCTAATTCCAATAAGAGAAAAGAACCTTCGAAGATGAACCAAACATATCTTTTGCATCTTAGGCTTGGTCACATTAACCTAAGAAGAATTCAAAGGTTGATAGCTGATGGACCTTTGGGTTCATTAGTGGTGGAGGATCTCCCAACCTACGAATCTTGCTTGGAGGGTAAGATGACCAAGAGGCCTTTTAAGGCCAAGGGGTATAGAGCCAAAGATGTGTTAGAATTGGTTCATTCTGATTTGTGTGGTCCTATGTCTATCCAGGCTAGAGGTGGTTTTGAGTATTTCGTCTCTTTTATAGACGATTACTCAAGATATGGATACATTTACCTGATGCGCATAAGTCCAGATGCTTTGACAAGTTCAAAGAATTCAAGGCTGATGTGGAGAAACGTCAAGGTAAAAGTATCAAGACACTACGATCTGATCGTGGTGGTGAGTACCTCTTGGGAGAGTTTAGGAACTACTTATCAGAGGCTAGGATTCAATCCTAATTGACTGCACCTGCCTGACACACCCTAGCAGAATGGTGTAGCAGAGCGAAGGAATAGGACTTTTATGGAGATGGTTAGATCGATGATGAGTTATTCTGAGTTGCCAGATTAGTTCTGGGGATATGCTCTAGATACGACGGTGTACATTCTGAACTTGGTTCCATCTAAATCAGTGTATTCTACTCCCACAGAGTTGTGGACTGGGCGAACGCCTAGTCTAAGACATATTCGGATATGGGGGAGTCCAACACATGTGTTGAAGGCAGATGCTGGTAAGTTGGAACCTTGTACAGAAGTACTCATGTTCATTGGGTATCCTAGAGGAACGAAGGGTGGTTTGTTTTATAGTTCTAGAGATCAGAGGGTGATCGTTAGCACGAACGCCAGATTTCTAGAGGAAGACTATGTGATGAGCCACAAGCCCAAGAGTAAAATTATTCTGGAGGAATTAAAAGGAGAAGTCACTTCTTTAGTACCATCGGTACAAGAGGATATACAACATGTCACAGCACCGTGTGTCACAGAGGATACACAGGTGATACCTCGTCGTAGTGGGAGGTTTGTGAGATAGCCTGATAGATTCATGTTCTTGGGAGAATCTTCTGATTTGGTCCCTGGTGAACATGAACTTGATCCCTGGACATATGACGAGGCAATCCAAGATAAAGATGCAGTATCTTGGCAAAGTGCAATGAATGCTGAGATTAAATCTATGGATTCAAATCAGGTCTGGGAGCTAGTAGAACCACCTGATGGTGTAAAAACCATTGGATGCAAGTGGATCTACAAGAGAAAGAGAGGAATAGATGGGAAGGTTGAGACCTTCAAAGCGAGGCTTGTTGCGAAGGGGTATACTTAGAAAGAGGGTATCGATTATGAGGAGACCTTTTCGCCGGTAGCCATTCTTAAGTCTATCCGGATTCCCTTATGCATAGCAGCTCATATGGATTATGAGGTGTGGCAGATGGATGTCAAGACAGCTTTCCTTAATGGAAGTCTTGAGAAAAACATCTATATGAAGCAACCAGAGGGATTCATTACTAAAGGCGAGAGCTTTTGATAGGCATGTGGAGGGAATGGGGATCAGATGTAAGGCAGTTTGAGGATAGCATAGTCTTTTAGTATAAGTGGGAGATTGTAGGGATGTATACTGAAAAGTCTATCTTTTGTATGAACATCTTTATTTTGAAATAAGAATCACATGATCATTGTTTGCATATTTTTATGGTTATGCATATTGTCTAATACATTACATTGTAGATAACATGGTGTGTAGTGTCACACGGAAGATCATGTTATCGGCTCCTTGTAAAGTATAAGTAAAGGCTCACAGCCGAGATGACTTTGGACAAACCATCGGAATGGTTGTAGTGTGATTTGGTATTGGTTTGTCTTGACTATAAAATCACACTAGTGCACTTTGTGTGTATTGAGCAGGACCGACTTAGAGGTGATTCGATTTATTGCTGACTACATAATCGAACCGGACCTCAGATATTATTTTGTACATGCTCTTAATCCCGAAATAATAACGGGCACAATACTTAGTATTCATCTCTTTGATTTACCAATGGGCGAGATTTATAGATTAAATCGATAGGCTCGGTAAGTTGGGAGATAATATTATTTATATGATGTGTCGTTGATTATAGGAGGAAACCGTGTCCTATATATTAGGATGATGATGTCCCATTGAGGAGCTCATAAGGTTCATCATGTAAACCCTGCAGGTGGACTTGGTCCGACATGATGAAAAGGTTGAGTGGTACTATTCATGGAGTTATATGTTGATTAATTAATGGTCAGTAAATTAATTAATCGACGGACATTCGAGATCTTAAACATGGGGAGAAAATGTACAAATAATATATGGAGCCCATATTAACTTATGGGGGTTGGTGAGGTAGATCAATGATAATCCTTTAGTGGATTGGATTATTATTAATGGATCGGACTTTATGTGGGCTTGATCCATGGGTGGCCAAGATCCAACTCCTCCTCATGGTCTTTAATGTAGCCTATTAACACCTCATGAAGCTTAGATCCAATGGATAGAAACAAAACTCTAGATCCAAAGGTAGAGATTTAATCTCTAAGATCCAACGGTTGAGATTAAATCTCTAGATCCGACGGTTGAGATTAAATCCCTAGAACCAATGGTGGAGATTAAAAGGAGGCTTATCCCTAACTCTATAAAAGGAGGACAAGGGGTTGGCGTGGAGATTGAATGAAGAGAAGTTAGTGTTTTGGAGGTTGGCGACAAGAGAGCTAGGGTTTGGGCTTGGGCGACACCTAATAAGGAAAGAATTCCTTGCTTTCTTCTCCTTCCTCAAGCTGCCGGTGCCCCTCCAGCCCTTTCCAGCCATTGGCTGGCAGCCAAAGACCTTATTCTCCTTCTACTTAGGTGGTGGAAACAAGATATAGGGCTTTCCCTTGGTGTCTTGGCCGGTTTCCACCATAATCCCCTTCTCCTTGTTGGCCGGCGGCAGGCACTCTCTTTGTTGCTTGTTGGTTGGCTATAGGAAGGAAAAGAGCATTGTTTCTATTCTTCCTCTTGCTTTGGAAGAGCAAGGAAGGAAGATTTATGATCTAAGAGCTTCAACTTTTGGTAGATCTTCGCCCACACGACGTCCGAAAGGAGGAAGGTCATACATTAGAAGATCGAGAGGTATATCTATTCTCTATTCTCTTTTGTTACTTGCTTGTATTTGTTTTTCCAATTATGAGCATGATATAAATCTGTTTTTGGCTAAATAATACTTGGATCTCGAACATAAACACAAAAACCGGCGATCCGGACATCATCTATTCCGCGGCTACTCGTAGAATAGAGGATGGTCACTTGAACAATGAGTTTGTTCAAGTGACCTCTCTAAACGAATAGCACGACGATGACTTGATTGTTTGGGCAATCCCTTTTGTCTAGGATTAAATTTTTTTTAATCCAGGGACATCGATGGGATCGCCATAAACAAACAACCAAGGTGAAGTGGGAAACGAAGTTTCCCCACACGGACTCGATAAACAAAACCCTTCATATAGATCATGGCATGGAAGACCATTAGAAGCATGATTAGGTCTTGGCAGAAAGTTTCAAGGGGGCTTTGGGATCAAACACTCAAATCAAGCCTATCTTTCAACATGTTATCTGTTGGATCGATTTGAGCGCTAGAGGGGGGGGTGAATAGCGATAAGAAAAAACTTTTCGTAATCGTTCGAATTGGCACGAGTAAACGCAGCGGAAAGATAGCAATAAATAAATAAAAACACGAGGGGTTTTTACTTGGTTCGTAGCCTACGGCTACTACTCCAAGGCCCTAATGGTCCTTGACCACGCACGGAGGGCAAATATTTAACGAACTCCTTCTCGATAGAGATAGGAGTTAAGCGAATACAAAAACTCAATAAAGATTCAAGGTAGAGGGACACTCCCCCTCTCCTTGATATGATTTAAAGCTTGAAAATAAAGACAACTTATACAAAATTAAAGATTATACCGACGACTTCAAGGATTGGAGGTTGCTCGTGCGCTGTCAGCTCCGTAGGGATGTCTGAGAGTCGAGCGTATCAAGCACTTGGAAGCTTTTGAATTGATGAAAACCCTAGGTTTGGCCCTCCTTTTATAGCCTTTAAGCCCCTCAACGAATGGGTCTTCAACCAATCACAAATGGGCACAAAACTCCTTGAAAAATGGTGATAAAGCTTGACTCCTCGAGGCTGATTTTTGACCATCGGTTGAAGCCGGCGGTTGAACCGCCGGCTGAATCGCGGTTGAATCGGCCACGGTTGAACTGGCAGTTGAATCGCAGCCACGATTTTTGACTAAAAAGGAGTTTAGCTCAAAATACAAGTGAATCGACGGCCACTTGTCGTCCGATCTCAACATAGACCTTCCATGGGAAGTCTTGGGTTGATCGCCGCCTAAGGACGTCCCGTACAAAGGACACGACCTCACTTACGCTTGCACACACGAGAGCTTACCTCGATACTTACTTGTCGCTTTTGCTTCCGACCTTCCACTCGATTCCTTCACCTCCCTCCAAGTAACTCGAGTGTCGCCGACCACCGCGGCTTCCTCCGGTGTCGCTAGCCTTCACCCAAAGATTGAGACTTTTACGCACACTTGATTTAGCTCGTGAGATAACAATATAAGCTTAACTTTGTATCGCTTGCTATAATCAAAACATAGGTTCGACTTAGGTGCCCACCGCACCAACAATCTCCCCTTTGATTTATGGCAAACCCACATACAAAGTTAAGCAAGCATGAAGAATAATAATGTGCATGAGAAAAAATGAAGATTAAGTTGGAGTAGTAAGGATTTTCTTTAAGTACTCCCCCTTGAGGAAACCTCCCCCTTGACCGAGGGTGAGTCTTGAAGAAAGACCTTAATCCTCCCCTTGAGGGTTGCTTTAAGTAATTAACATTACTTAAAATTAGCTTTAGTAAAACGCTTTTAAAATTAGCTTTAGTAAAACGCTTTAGTTAAGCCCTTTCTCCCCTTAAGTAAAACACTAACGACATAAATAAGTTAAGAATTCTCTTAACTTGGCCTTTGTCAAAAGTTAAATAAGTTCTCAAAACCTAAAGTTAACTTTTTGGTTTAAACATGAAGTAAGAGTTAAGTTATCAAAAATTTGAAAAATTTGACCCTTAACTTTGGCCTTTTCTCCCCCTTTTCTGTGTATAAAAAGAGTAAGGGGTGTGTGGAAATCAAAATAATTGCTAAATTTAAAGTCCAAGCATGTTCCACATTTTTATTAAAAAAATAGTATATTGAAAATAAGCTCATCTATGAAATGTTAGACTCATATTTGGCTTGATTGATATGAAGGATCAACCAGTCATGGTGGGAGTCGGTTAGTATGTATGATTATACTCCATGTTTCATAGCGATTCACTAGCTCTAAATCTGGAACCCGGAGTACTGTCCTAACAAATCACGCCCATCTACTGGTCTAACTACACCAACACATTAGTCCTATGTGTTGTGAGATGTATTGGCTCCTTAAATCTATAGGTGCATGATATCTAAGGTATGACCTATGCTAGTTTCATGAAAAGTAAGAAATAGTAGTAATATAATTTGCAAAACCTATTCTATTACACACATGCCTAATTTTCGTCTCATGGGACTGAATTCGGGGTCGGGTAGTGGTTTAGTAATTATGTCTGCTAGGTTGGACTTCGAGTCAACTTATTCGAGTTGTATGGAGCCGTTGGCTACATGTTCTCGAATGAAATGGTGTTTTAACTCTATCTGATTTGTTCTTGAATGGCATATAGGGTTCTTAGTTAGATTTATCGAACTTATGTTGTCTACAAAAATTTTAGTTTTGGTGAAGTCCAACCTAAAGTCTCGGAGAGTGTGCTTCATCCAAAGAAGCTGAGTTACACACTCACCCATCGCATAGCGTGTATCGGCCGGTGGTAGATAAGGCAACACAATGTTGCTTCCCTCGCACCAACTCACTAGACTTGGTAGAGTAGTTGACAACAACCACTCGTGCTCTTTATCGAGTTTACTACCGGCATAATCCGAATCGGAGTAGCGATTAGTTCGAACTCCGTAGATCTAGGGTACCAAATACCAGCGTTAAGTGTACCCTTAAGATATCTAAGGATACGCTTTAACTAGGGTTAGGTGAGACTCCTTAGCACAGGTTTGAAACGGCGCACATACTTCTTGCGAATAGGATGTCGAATTGACTGCGAGTTAAGTATAGGAGACTTCTATCGCGCTCTATAGTACTTTAAGTCAATGGACTTACTTTCTAGGTCTTCTCCTATGTTAACATTAATCGCCATTGGGGTGTTTATTATCTTAGCGTCTTGCATTCCAAATCTTTTAATTAACTCCTTAGTGTATTTTTGTTGATATAGGTATATACAATCCTTAGTTTGTTTAATTTTTATACATAAAAATAAACTTAACTCTCCTACTAAGTTCATTTCAAACTCACTTTCCATGAGTGAAACGAACTAGTTTAGTAAGGCTGAGTTAGAGGTTCAAAAAAATATATCGTCTACGTAAATTTGAGCTATGAATATATCTTTAACTAAGGTTTTTCTGAGAGTTGGGTCAACTAAGCCTTGGTTAAACCCTTTTGACTTGAGATGGATTGAAAGTCTCTCGTACCAAGCTCGAGGAGCTTGTTTAAGTCCATAGAGAGCTTTCTTAAGTTTTAGAACATGGTCGGGTTTATCTAGATTTTCGAATCCGGGGGGTTGGCTAACATAAACTTCTTCTTTAATGTATCCATTTAGGAATGCCGACTTAACATCCATTTGAAAGCTTAAATCCTCGTTAATGCGGCATAAGCTAGCAACATTGAATGGATTGAGTCTAGCCTCTTTGGGGCATAGGTTTAGTCGTAATCTAAGCCTTGACTTGACTAAACCCTTTGGCGACTAACCTAGCCTTGTTTCTAACTACTTCACCTTTATCATCAAGCTTATTTGAAACACCCACCTTGTACCAATTATCGTTTTGTCTTAAGGTGGTGGTACTAATTCCCACACTTCATTCCTAGTAAATTGAGCTAGCTCTTCTTGCATTGCAATAATCCCATCGGGATCAAGAAGAGCTTGTTCAATTGATTTGGGTTCTATCTTTGAAATTAAGGAAATTTGACTAAGGTTCCTATAGGATGCTCTAGTTCGAACTCCTAGATTAGGATCTCCTATCACTTGATCGATAGGGTGGTTAGTCCAATCCTAGATTGGGTTGGGTTTGTGTCACCTAATGCTTGATCAATGGGGTGACTTGGTTGAACACTAGTTTGACTCGGATCACTTGTCACTTGGTCGACAAGAGAAGTTGGTTGATGTGGATTAGACTCGATCTCGTGGTCGAGTTAGGTCTAGTATGAGTAGGCTCGCTAATTGGGGTTGTCGGGGTTTTGTAGGTTCGTGTCCTTCATCAAATACTACATTGATAGTCTCCTCGACTCTAAGGGTGTCGTGGGTTATATACTCTATAAGCTCTTGTAGTCGAGTATCCTAGAAATATTCCTGTGGTTTTGGATGTAAATTTCCCTAGGTAATCCTTAGTGTTTAGAATATGTACCTTACACCCAAATACCCTAAAGTACTTGATGTTAGGTATTTTATCGTGATAAATCTCATACAGAGGTCTTAAGGTGCCTCTTTACCATAAGGATCCTATTCTCGACATAGCAAGCCGCCTAACGGCTTCGCCCAAAACCTATCGTAGGTTATATTCGCTCAACATGGTCCTAGCGGCTTCTTGTAGAGTTCGGTTTTCCGCTCCACTAGGCCATTTTGTTGAGGGGTCCTAGGGCAAGAGAATTCATGGTGGTATCCGCTTAGGTTACGTAAGTCGGTGAACCTTGATTTTGAATTCACCACCATGATCGCTTCTAAGTCTTTTAACCTTAAGGTCTTTTTGATTCTCGATTAATTTGAATAGATTGATTAATTGATCTAGGGTATCATTTTTATGTTTGATGAACCTAACCTGTAAACTCGAGTAGTCGCCAATTATGACTAAGCAATATTGACTTTTATTGAGTGACTTGGCTCCATGTGAATCGAATAGATCCATATGCAGGAGCTCAAGTACACTTGAGGTTCGCTTCTGGTTAGTTAACTTGTGTCCTAGGTTGTTTTCCTTGTTGACAAGCATTACAGATTTTATTAACCAAGTTGTTTGAGGTTGGGTAAACCTCTGACTAAGCCACTCGACTCATCTTGTGGGCCGAGTCTTGGGTGCAGTGACCGAGTCGTCGGTGCCACAACCATGATTCCTCTTCTGTGTCATAAGACATTTGGTGAGGATTTGATTAAGTTCATTGTATAAATGTTATTTGTCCTAGTTCCTTTGAGTATTGTTTTAGTTGTTTCATTTGTTTTAATTACACATTCATTTTCTAAAAATACGACCTTATAGTTATTGTCACACAATTGGCTTACGCTAAGCAGGTTATATTCAAAATTCTCTACAAGTAATACATTTTTAATAACAAAATTCGAGTTAAGCTCGATATCACCTGATCCGATGATTTTGAGCTTGCCGTTATTCCCAAAGGCTACAGATCCTTGTCGTTTGAATCGAAGCTTTGTGAATTTGAGTTGATCCCCGGTCATGTGTCGGGAGCAACCACTGTCCAACATCCATTGATCCTACACACAAGGTGGTTGGATTGGATGTTAGATTTTTATTTTTAAATTGGTTGTAAGTTGTTAAACCTAGGTCATCTCACCCGAGTCTATATGATCAAGCATGTTATACTTATGTGTTTTTTGTGAGATGACTCCCAATTAAATTTATTAAGTGGATTTAGGTTTAAGTGATTTTATGTTGAGATGATTTTCAATTAAATTGATTAAGTGGATTTTGAGTAATTAGGATTTAGGTTCAAGTAATTTTATATTGAGATGATTTTCAATTAAGTTGATTAAGTGGATTTAGGTTCAAGTAATTTTATGTTGAGATGATTTTCAATTAAGTTTGATTAAGTGGATTTAGGTTCAAGTTAGATTTGGATTTAACCCAAGGCTTGTCAAGTTTACCTTTTCAAGATCATGGCTTCAGTCGTGGTGAGGCACAGGGCCTTCTTTTATCGGATCATCGACCACTTCCTTAGACAAAGCCATGTTCAAGAAAATGATGACTTGACTCACCTAAGACTATTTCCTAGTCTAACTAGTTATTTTGAAAAGAGGCTCCCGAGGCTCAATCTTTTGAAGGATTTTAGTTGGTTATTTGAAAAGAGGCTCCCGAGGCTCAATCTTTTGAAGGATTTTTAGTTGGTTATTTGTGTATTCCAAGTGAGTTAAAAAACAACAAAAAAACTAAGCATGCAATTTCTAAGTTAAAGAACAAACATGTTTTGTCTTGGCTCCCCTAGGCAGTTGAATCGGTTCGGTCTATCCACATAGTGGATTTGGTCATGGGAACCCGATGAGTTAGATCCTAGAGTTGAAATCAAAGTGGTCTTAGGGACCCATGCTTGGACACATTTTTATGTCTACTTACGATTGACATATCGACTTATTAGTCGTGTTTGAGCTAAACCCTAGTCGGCCTTGTTGTACACGGCCCTTTGCGATCCAAGTAGGAGGTCAAGTCCTTTGGATCCCAAAGTAAACCTTTCCAACGTATTCCTAAGATCTTGACTTGACTTTTCAAGAGTGAGTTCTCAACGAGTTTTCAACCCGAGTTGAGTCCTTCTCTTGAACTCGACTAGTCGAAGAGGTTAGGAGACCTCGTGTTTGAGGAGTTTAACTTCCTCAACCGAGTCTCGACCTTGGACTCGGACTTAGCTAACTTCCTAGACAAAAACCTAACCGTATTATGTAAAGTATTAAATAAAGTCGACTCACCTTAAGGGTATCTTTTGAAGCCGGATCGTGTCCGTGGCTTGACTTGAAGGTTGCCGTAGTCGAATCATCCTCGGTTCGACTCAAGTTCGGGTTGGTCTCGTGTCGACTCAATTGATTTCGCCATGAAGGCGTGGTCTTCGTCTTCTTGGATAGCGCTTCTTCCCATGTCGCGTTGAGGGCCTTCTTGTGCTTAGGTCCTTGGTGGTTGAGCTTAGGGCACTCGGACTTGATATGTCCAAACACTGTTACACTCATAACACCTAATATTAGAACTTTTAGGTTTACCTTGGTTGGGTCGAGTCGTGGTTCGCTTTCGTCCCTTGGCTATTCTTGAGCTAGGTTCATTAGTTCGGTCAATTCGGTCAACTTCTTCTTGGACTCGTCTTCCTCCTCGGTTGGTGGGTGGCTTGCTTGCGATTTTCTTCTTCTTTGATCCTGCAAATAAAGCTATACCCCTCTCGGGTTCAGAGTTGGATTGTTCATGTAATTGAAATCGGAAAAGAGTTCATCTAACCTAATTTTAGAAAGATCCTTGGAGACCTTGTAGGCATCGACCATGGATGCCCACAAGGTAGTCCTCGGAAAGAGTTTAGAACATACCTTATAAGGTCGCGGTTTTCGACCTTTTGCCCGATGCGTGTAAGTTGTTGGCGATGTCACGGACACGGGCGTGGAGTTGCGTCGCGGATTCGTGTTCCTGCATTTTTAGTGTGTACAATTTATTGAATAACAAATCACGCTTACATACCTTGGCTTGATCCGATCCTTCGTAACTCGATTAGTTTAGTCCAAAGATCCTTTGCGCTTATGAAGGGGCCGTAGCGATTTAACTCCTCCTTGGATAGGCGCATTGGAGGATTTGTGTTGCCTTGGCGTCGGCCGACTTGTCGTTTTGTTACAGCGGTCCATTGATCATAATCCAAGTCACCCACTTCATTAGTCGGAAGTGTGAAACCGTTTGGATTATGATCCACATCTCGAGTTGGGTTTTGAAAGCATTCCATCACCCTTCCAATAGCGGAAGTCATCTCCGTTATAAAGCGGAGGTCGGACGGTGCTAAAACCCTCGAGATGGGCCATTGAAATAAAAAGACAAAAGAGGCGAAGGCGAAAAGCTAGCAAAGACAAAAACTCAAAACAAGTACCAAGACTCGCGTCTTGGATTAGTAATCTTGAGGAGAGAATTTAACAAACAAAATAAATAGAAATAAACAGAATTAAAAGAAAATAAATCTGTAAAAAAAGCTAGATTGGTGGTTTCACCAAATCTTAGCAACCCACTCGATACCAATTGTTGGATCGATTTGGCGCTAGAGGGGGTGAATAAGCGATAAGAAAAACTTTTAAATGTCGTTGGAATTAACTTGCGAGTAAGCATAGCGGAAAGATAGCAATAAATAAATAAAAACACGAGGGTTTTACTTGGTTTAGCCTCGGCTACTACTCCAAGGCCCTAATGGTCCTTGACCACGCCGGAGGGCAAATATTAAGCGAACTCCTTCTCGATAGAGATAGGAGTTAAGCGAATCTAAAAACTCAATAAAGATTCAAGGTAGAGGACACTCCCCTCTCCTTGATATGATTAAAGCTTGAAAATAAAGACAACTTATACAAAATTAAAAGATTATACAAGCGACTTCAAGGATTGGAGGTTGAAGCTTTAGTAAATAAATCTCGGCTTAAATTAAATGGGGATCGAGAGTCGGAGCGTATCGGAAGCACTTGGAAGCTTTTGAATTGATGAAAAACCCTAGGTTTTGCCCTCCTTTTATAGCCTTTAAGCCCCTCAACGAATGGGTCTTCAACCAATCACAAATGGGCACAAAACTCCTTGAAAAATGGTGATAAAGCTTGACTCCTCGAGGCTGATTTTTTACCACCGGTTGAATCAAGGGGCTGAATCGCCACGGCTGAATCGCCTTGAATCGCCGGTTGAACTGGCAGCCACAATTTTTGACTAAAAAAGGAGTTTAGCTCAAAATACAAGTGAATTCGACGGCCACTTGCCGTCCGATCTCAACATAGACCTTCCATGGGAAGTCTTGGGTTGGATCGTCGCCTAAGGACGTCCCCGTACAAAGGACACGACCTCACTTACGCTTGCACACACGAGCTTACCTCGATACTTACTTGTCGCTTTTGCTTCCGGCCTTCCACTCGATTCCTTCAGCTCCCTCCGAAGTAACTCGAGTGTCGCTCGACCACCGCGGCTTCCTCCGGGTGTCGCTAGCCTTCAGCTCCAGCATTGAGACTTTTCTGCACACTTGATTTAGCTCGTGAGATAACAATATAAGCTTAACTTTGTATCGTTTGCTATAATCAAAACATAGGTTCGACTTAGGTGCCCACTGCACCAACATTATCTTCATCTACATACAAAACATGGCATGGAAACATATAGATCATAGCATGGAAGACCATTAGAAGCATCATTAGGTCTTGGCCGAAAGTTTCAAGGGGCTTTGGGATTAAACACTCAAATTAAGCCTATCTATCAACATGTTATCTTCATCTACATACAAAACATGGCATGGAAACATATAGATCATGGCATGGAAGACCATTATAAGCATGATTAGGTCTTGGCCGAATGTTTCAAGGGGCTTTGGGATCAAACACTCAAATCAAGCCTATCTATCAACATGTTATCTTCATCTAAATATAAAACATGGCATGGAAACATATAGATCATAGCATGGAAAACCATTATAAGCATGATTAGGTCTTGGTCGAAAGTTTCAAGGGGCTTTGGGATCAAACACTCAAATCAATCCTATCCATCAACATATTATCATCATATTCATACAAAACATAGCATGGAAAATCATTGGAAGCATGAAGGAGGTCTTGGCCGAAAGTTTCAAAACAAGTTTTTAAGCAACTAACAACCCAAACAACTTGTACTGCAAGTGAGGGGATACTTACATCCTTTCGCTTGTTTAGTAATAAGATATACCCTAGATAGTGTCAAGACAAGAGCCCTTTTCTTCCTTGCTTCTTGAGGTTTTCGAAAATGGAAGAAGGGGGAGCTAGGGTTTCGGTAGCGGAAGAAGAGAGGAAGAGGAGAATGACAACTTGGGTTCTCTTGTCTCCTCATACTCCTATTTTTTCAATTGAAGATGTCCCTTAGCCTCCCTTACACTTATCTATCATTTCCCATACCCTTCTAATAGCACAACCCTGCTGGGCTTCTAGTTATCGGATGCATCCCAAGGTTTAGTTATCTACTTGGAGGTTCAGGGTTCAAACCCTGGGCTATGCATCCCTTTTTGGCTCTATTTTCTTTTATTTTTAAAAGATCCCACATAAAAGCCCATTATGATTATGCAAAAATTCTTATAAAATTTTTTAGAAATTTTACGGGCATTATAGTTTGCATATTTTTGGTTATGCATATTGTCTGATACATTACATTATAGATAACATGGTGTGTGGTGTCACACGGAAGATCATGTTATCAGTTCCTTGTAGGGTATAAGTAGAGGCTCACAACCGAGATGGTTTTGGACAAACCATAAGTATGTTTGTAGTGTAATTTGGTATTGGTTTATCTTGACCAT
Organism: Wurfbainia villosa; assembly: GCA_025175895.1. Taxonomy (NCBI): domain Eukaryota; kingdom Viridiplantae; phylum Streptophyta; class Magnoliopsida; order Zingiberales; family Zingiberaceae; genus Wurfbainia; species Wurfbainia villosa. Next base: position 8,155,198 of record JAKLTH010000072.1, on the reverse strand, counting down.
ATAGAATTATACTAGTACACTTTGTGTGTATTGAGCAGGTCGATTTATTGTTGACTACATAATTGAAACGGACCTCGGATATTATGGTGTACATGCTCTTAATCCCGATATGATAACGGGCACATGTACTTAGTATTTATTTCTTTGATTTACCATTGGCCGACATTTATAGATTAAATCGATAGACTCGGTAAGTTGGGAAATTATATTATTTATATGGTGTGCTATTGATTATAGGAGGAAACCGTGTCCTATATATTAGGATGATGATGTCCCCTTGAGAAGCTCATAAGGATCATCATGTAAACCCTGTAGGTGAACTTGGTCCGGCATGATGATAAGGTTGAGTGGTACTACTCATGGAGTTAGATGTTGATTAATTAATTGTCAGTAAATTAATTAATTGACGAACATTCGAGATCTTAAAGACGGGGAGATATTTGTACAATTAATATATGAAGCCAATATTTATTTATGGGGTTTGGTGAGGTAGATCAATGATAATTCTCTAGTGGAATGGATTATCATTAATGGATCGGATGTTATGTGGGCCAGATCCATTAGGTGGCCAAGATCCAACTCCTCCTCATGGTCCCTATTGTAGCATATTAAATACCTCATGAAAGCCTAGATCCGATGGTGAAAAATAAAAGCCTAGATTCTGTTGGTGCAATCAGCCTAGGTCACGATTGACCATACTCGAGTTTGACTCGAGTGATGTTTTGATGTTTGACATAGGATGTTTGACAAAGTGGTTTGACATTGATGTTGGACATTGATGTCGGTTAATATGTTGGGGAGATTGTTTATACAATCGATCTAGGTTATAATTGACTTGGATGGTTGACCAGGGTTGACCATGTGATTATGGGAAAGTCCAAGCATGGGTCTTGGCAAGGTAAAGTCCAAGTCATGGGTACTTGGCATGTAAAGTCCAAGTCATGAGTACTTTGCACAAGGAAAAGTCCAAGCATGAGTCTTGGCATGGAAAGTCCAACATGGGTTGGCAAGGGAAAGTCCAAGCTTGAGTCTTGGCATTTGAAGTCCAAGGGGTTTGATATTGGCGGCGTAAAGTCCAAGCGAGAGTCTTGGCAGCATAAGTCCAATGGTTGGCGGCGTAAAGTCCAAGCAGAGTCTTGGCGGCGTAATCCAATGTTCCTTTGCAGTGTAGACACCGTTAGCATGAATGTGGATGCTAACGCGATGGAAGCACCTGGAAGCTAGCACGATGGATGAATAAGTCATGGATGACTTGGAGGGATCCGAGAGGCGTGAGGCTGATGGAGCTGGCTAGAAGGCTTAGGTCTAGGCTAAGGGTGGTCTAGCAAGTATGGGGGGCACCATACTTGGGTTAAAACCTCATGTTTGAGGTTGGCAGTCGACTGGCAATGTGGTCGGTTCGACTGTCGTGAGTCGACTTGAGTTCGACTGCCAGCTTAGAGCTGAAATTGCTCTGGCAGTCGACTACTCATTGGAGCAGTCGACTAATGTCGATGGCAGTCGACTACTAAGGGTCGGCGATCGCTAGTTACGTGTCGAGCACGAGAATGCTCGTAAGCCGGTGGCGGTCGACTACGGAGATGGCGATCGGCCAATGTTGGCAGTCCGAACTTGTCCGCCATTGTCCCACGACAGCGATGGCATCGATCGGATCGGGACTTATGGCGATCGGATCGATAGGCGGAAATCCAGCCCGATGCAGGTCAAAAAGAGGAGCTCGTGGAGGATTTCATTATCAGTTTTTGGGGAGCTTTCTTGAGGCGATTTGCAGGTGCATTTCAGGGCCCTTCAACCTCATCCAAGCAACCAACAAGCAAAGCGCTCAAACCCTAGTTTTGTAAAGTGTTCTTTACATTTCCTTTGTATTTGCTTGTATTTCTTTCGTTTATTGTTGTAAACGTTTGTACGAGATTTCTCCGCCTCCGACTTGTTGTCGAGAAGGAGTTTATTGATTAGTGATTGCATTGGCGTTGCTAGAGCTCGTTAGAGCACGATCCGTGGAGTAGGAACCGTGTGGTTCCGAACCACGTTATATCTTTGTGTTATTGTGTTTGTGATTGTGTTTCGTTATTATTATTATATATATTCCGCTGTGCTAACGAAACTTGTAGACACGAACACGTGATCGAATTCCATCTACGAACGGTCAAACGCTATTCACCCCCCCCCTCTAGCGGCCTCAAAGTTCCAACAAGTGGTATTAGAGCCCGGGGCTCTTCTACGGACTAACCGCCGGGAGGTAAGACAAAGAAGCTAGAGGGTGAAGATGGAAGGACAATTGGGTTGGGACATCAACACACCGGTCCCATACTCATTATATGGACAAGAAGGTTTTAGACAATGGAAGGCAAGAATCGAAGATTTCTTAATGATGAGGGACTTCGAAGAATGGTCCATTTTAATGGATGGTTTTGAATTTCCAAGAGGGCATAAAGGAGGATTCCTCAAAATGAAGAAGTGGACCGAAGAACAACTCCGAGAATTCTAGAGGAGTAATAAGGTAATCAAATTTTTGAGTGATTTGATCCCTAATGATATCTTGTGTAGCCTAGGTGAATACAAGGATGCCAAGGAATTTTGGAATGAATTGGCAAAATATCATGAAAACCCTCAACTGGTCCAAGAAGAAGAAGAAGATGTAGAATGCTCATCGGTTCAATCAGAAGAGGTCGAAGAAGCAAGTTCCTCCTCACAAGCAAGTGAGGATTCGGAAGTTGAAGAAGAGTCAACATCCGGGTCAAGAGGAGAGTGTGAAGAATTGGAGGTTGAGAGGCCATCAATCTCCAAGGAGGAGGTAGAAGTGGGAGAAGCATCCACCTCAAGGATTGAGGGGGAGGAGAGAATTTCCACTCTGGAGCAACAAGAAGAAGCTTCCACATCCGGTCAAGATAAAGAAGCTCAAACTCCGGTACCTTCCACCTCGGACCTAGGTAGCTCAAACATATGTGTTAATAATAAAATGCATATAATATGTTTTGAGTGTAGGGAGTATGAGCATTACAAGAGCAAATGCCCGAAGAAAGTCAAGAAAGCTCCACCGGCGCCTAAAAATCAACAAAAGTCAAAGGATGTCGGTCCCCCAACATCTAAAAGCAAGGAGCAAGTCGTTTGCTTTAAATTTCGGCAACCGGGACACTACCGGAATCAATGCCCAATGGGGAAAGAGAAGAAGACTCAAAGGGGAGCATAACTTGTAGGTGGAGCTAAGGCTAACCCTAAGGTATATTTCGGTAATGCTCTTTCAAATTCTTATAGTAAATAGCATGCTAGAAATAATTTTAGCAATCTTGCTATTTATCACAAAGAGCATGTTAGACATAAGGAATTTTGTCTAGGAGACAAAAATATCTACCTTTCTAAAAGGGAGAAATTTGGGACTAATGCGCCTAAAAACAACTTATCTAAGGAGAAACCTAGGTCAAATAACTCTAGAAAAACTTTACCTAGGGAAACCATTAGAAAGGTGCAAGAGCACCTAGGTCTTAATCCCAAATGGACTAGGCATATGCCTAGGAAGAACCATGCCCAAGGATTAAATAAAAATTCTAAAATTGGGCAATTAGAATTAGAGAACCAAGCCTTGAGGTCAAGACTTGAAAAACTTGAAAAGACCCTTAAGTTTATGCAAAATCAAATGCAAGGGTCAATTAGTCAAACTTCTAGGTCAATATCTCAAAATCAACATCTAGGACCTAAGAGTCAAAAGTCAACCAAGGGCAAGCAAGGTTTGGGTCACAAACCTAAGCCTAAGGTGGCTTATCATAGTGTTCCATTTGACTATGGAACACAAATTAGGTCTAGGAAGACCAAGGTCAATAGGTAAGTCATCCCTAAGGTTGACCAAAGGATGTGCCTAGTGGCTAGGGTTTCTAGGAAACCTAGGGTGGCCACTAAGAAGGTTGCAAGGGGAGTTACCCCTAGAGTCAACCTAGGTAAGACCCAAATGACCAAGGCTAACAAGCCTAGGAGGGTCATTAGGAAGGTATTTAGGGAGGTTATCCCTAAGGAATACCTAATTAACCCTAGGAGCTCAAATCGGTTTTGGGTTCCTAAGAGCGTGATTGATTCACGCTAGATGGGTTTAGGGTGTGCCAACCTTGATTGGATGAGTAGTTAACTCAACCATGGCAAAGGTGGCATTTTTAGGTCATTTTCAAGGTTATGGTTACCTTGGAAATAGATTTGAATCAATATTCTAAAAGATTTTAGGATGTGCCAATGCACTTTTGAAATTAAGAAAAATCAATTAAATTGGCATAATTTAGGTTTAGAGGTTAGTGTGCCATTTTGGGTTTTTGGCACACTAGGGAGATTAAGGATAATATGGCAAAATATATCTAATTATATCAAATGGCAATCAATATTAAAATTTAGGTATTACTATACCTATATATTTTATATGTCATGCTTTGTTTGCCATATAACATGTCATGACATCATGTTTACTTTAATCATTTTATATGTCATGTTCATGTTTAGGATTAAGGTTTCAAATGTCATGTGTTTTTAGTTTTCATCTTATGCCATGACATCATGATTATGAGCTTATGCTTATTTATATCATCTCTTATGCCATGATCATTTCATGCATTAAATTGATTGAAATTTGAGTTAAGGACAATGGCATGACTTGGAGTCCCATTTATAAGGGAATCAAGTAGAGTTGCCTTAGAAAATGCATGAAACCCTAGTTTAAATGAACCAAAACCCACATCTCACATCCAATTGACATGTATGTGTATTTATACACCCTAGATACATGTGAGATGATAGGATATGAGTTAAGTTCAAGGTGCATAGTTTTTGCATCTAGATGAACTAAAACTCATCTAATTTCAATTGTAGATCATTGGGAGAGCATGTGTACAAGTCATGTACATAGAGCCCAAGGAATATGATCCAAAATAAGATTTTGAAAATATTTTAAAATCATTTTGAAAAACCTTGGTGAAGTCTATCTTTTGATAGCAATCACCATTGATAGAGTTGATACAAAATAGGGTCAAAATATTGAAAAGTTCAATAGTTTTGAGTTTTGTATCAAACTCACTATTTTATGGGTAAAATAATTTTCAAATATTTTTCACCCATTGTATTGACTATAAGTAATATACGTATCAAGTTTCGTGATTTTTCAAAATACGTAGAATTACTTATGACTTTTCAAAACTCGATTCTGATAGTTGAAATTCGGAAATTTCATTTTCGATTACCCTTTGTGGCGATCGATGATGAGAGTGGATCATTGATTCGATAGAGTCGATCGGTCTGATTTTGGGTTAACAAGGCTTGTTTAGCCCATTTTCAACCATGGTAAAGGTCCTTAACCACTTCTAACCCTAGGATATGCTTTGGGAAGCATTATAAAGGGTGAAAATTCATTGGATATGGATTAGGAGAAGTGTTAGGTCAAAGTATCAAATTTAGGGTATGGAAAGTTCAAGTTTGAACTTAGAACCTTAATTTTGATGGTTTAGAGTTTCTATTGGCTTAGAGACTTCCCAAGGACATTGTTGGTGCAATGGTCAAGGGGGAGCAAGCCTTTAAGGGGGAGTTATCCATCTTGGGATGATGGATGTGTGTCTCCTCTTGAAGGGGGAGAAGTTATTGGGAGAATATCATCAATTGGGAAAATTGATGGGATGTTTGAGAAACCTAATTTGGAAATTGAGAGAGAGTATAGGATTGCCTCTTTTGAGTGATATGAGACTTATCACTAGGAAGATGGTAGGCATCCTAGGTGTTTATTTTTGGATCAAGGGAGAGATTGTAAGATCTCATTAGGACATGAGACATTGACCTCCTTGGAGAGATAATCTTTTTGATGTATGTCAAAAAGGGGGAGAAGGTAAAACTACCAATTTGGGATAATTGGTAAGGGAATTTGAGTTAGGGGAATAACTCAAGGTTTGTTTTGTCAAACATCAAAAAGGGGGAGATTGTTGGTGCAATCGACCCAGGTCACGATTGACCATACTCGAGTTTGACTCGAGTGATGTTTTGATGTTTAACATAGGATGTTTGACAAAGTGGTTTGACATTGATGTTGGACATTGATGTCGGTTAATATGTTGGAGAGATTGTTTATACAATCGATCCAGGTTATAATTGACTTGGATGGTTGACCAGGGTTGACCATGTGATTATGGGAAAGTCCAAGCATGGGTCTTGGCAAGGTAAAGTCCAAGTCATGGGTACTTGGCATGTAAAGTCCAAGTCATGAGTGCTTGGCACAAGTAAAAGTCCAAGTATGAGTCTTGGCATGGAAAGTCCAACATGGGTTGGCAAGGGAAAGTCCAAGCTTGAGTCTTGGCATTTGAAGTCCAAGGGGTATGATATTGGCGGCGTAAAGTCCAAGCGGGAGTCTTGGCAGCATAAGTCCAATGGTTGGCGGCGTAAAGTCCAAGCGGAGTCTTGGCGGCGTAAGTCCAATGTGCCTTGGCGGTGTAGACACCGTTAGCATGACATAGCTGAGGGAAGCACCTGGAAGCTAGCGCGATGGATGAACAAGTCATGGATGACTTGGAGGGATCTGAGAGGCGTGAGGCTGATGGAGGTGGCTAGAAGGCTTAGGTCTAGGCTAAGGGTGGTCTAGCAAGTATGGTGGGCACCATACTTGGGTTAAAACCTCATGTTTGAGGTTGGCAGTCGACTGGCAATATGGCCGGTTCGACTGTCGTGAGTCGACTTGAGTTCGACTGCCAGCTTAGAGATGAAATTGCTCTAGCAGTCGACTGCTCATTGGAGGAGTCGACTGATGTCGATGGCGATCGCCAAGGATCGATACGATCGCTAGTTCGTGTCGAGCGCATTAACGCCCAGAGCCGATCGCGCGGTCGACTACGGAGATGGCGATCGCCAATGTTGGCGATCATCGCCAAGAGTCCCGTTGGAACTTGTCCGACGTGGATTGATCCGTTGTCCCACGACAACAGTGGCATCAGTCGACTGGGGACTTATGGCAGTCGACTGATAGGCGGAAATCCAGCCCGATGCAGGTCAAAAAGAGGAGCTCGTGGAGGATTTCATTATCAGTTTTTGGGGAGCTTTCTTGAGGCGATTTGAAGGCGATTTGCAGGTGCATTTCAGGGCCCTTCAACCTCATCCAAGCAACCAACAAGCAAAGCGCTCAAACCCTAGTTTTGTAAAGTGTTCTTTACATTTCCTTTGTATTTGCTTGTATTTCTTTCGTTTATTGTTGTAAACATTTGTACGAGGTTTCTCCGCCTCTGACTTGTTGTCGAGAAGGAGTTTATTGATTAGTGATTGCATTGACATCGCTAGAGCTCGTTAGAGCTCGATCCGTGGAGTAGGAACCATGCGGTTCCGAACCACGTTATATCTTTGTGTTATTGTGTTTGTGATTGTGTTTCGTTATTGTTATTATATATATTCCGTTGTACTAACGAAACTTGTAGATACGAACACGCGATCGAATTCCATCTACGAACGGTCAAACGCTATTCGCCCCCCCCCCCTCTAGCGGCCTCAAAGTTCCAACAGATTTGGCGGTGGAAATTAAAACCCTAGATCCGACGGTTGAGATTGAAAGGAGGCTTAAGCCTAATTCTATAAAAGGAGGGCTAGGGCTTGTGCGGGAAGGATATAGAACAAGCAATTGGTTTCTAGGGTTTGCTCTCCTTTGCTTGGGCGGCAAGAAGCATTAGGGTTTGGAGTGTGGGCGGCGGAAAGAAGTGGAGGAGATCTTAGGGTTCTTCTACCTCTCTTCCTAAGGTGTGGCCGGCGCAACTTCTCCTTCCCTTGGTGGCCGGCGCTCCTTTCTTGAATGATAGGTCGGTGGTTCTTCTTCCTCCCCAAGTGGCCGGCGGTTCCTTCTCTATTGGAAAGGGTCGGCACTATCTCCTTCATCCTCTCCTTGGCCGGCAGCAACATCAAGTCTAGTGGCTTGGTTGTCGGTGCTGGATAGGAGAAGAAGAAGTCTTTTATTGTCTTCCTTTGTTCAGAGCGAACAAGAAAAGGAAGATACACAATCTTGGAGGCTTCAACTCTTGGAGAATCGTTGCCCACACAACGTCCAAGAGGAGGATAGGACATACAATAGAAGACTAACAGGTAAACAAGAGGTATAATTCTTGTTTAAGTTTGTTTTCTTGTTCTATGCAATTTGTATGTATTGTATGTGGTTAATTTACTTAGACCCCGAAGATAAATACAAAAACCGGCAATCGGTACATCATCTATTCCATGGCTAATCGAGGAAAAGAGTTAGGTTGCTTGAACAAGAAGTTTGTTCAAGAGACCACTCTAATCGAATAGCACGATGATGGATCGGTTGCTTGGGTAATTCGTCATCATCTTGGATTAATTTTTTTAATCCGGGGACGTAGATGGGATCGCCATGCACAAGAGACCGAGGTGCGAAGTGAAGCTTCGGTTTCACCACCTTCACTGGAAGTCCTTAAAGCTGAGATCGATGGGGAAACCTAGGTCGATATCTTTCTCCAATCTCTACCTAGGAGTTTTGAGCAGTTTCGCCTAAACTACAACATGAATAAGAGGTTGTATTGATTGGCGAAGCTTCTGACAGAACTCCAGGAGGTAGAGGAACTTTTTCGTTAGAGTTCTTATGTTTTGGTTGCCTAGAAGATTTTTACTTCTAAGCCGAAAGGCAAGAAGAAAAAGAAACAAGGCGCAGCAAAGGTGGTGGGAGGATCTCAGGGAGGAGTGAAGAAGCTGAAAGGCAAGTGCTTCACTTGCAAGCATACTGGACATTGGAAGGCAGACTGTCCCAATCGAAAATAGAACAAAGGTATATCTTTCGATCTTGTCGTTGAAACATGTTTAGCGGTGTTATCTACCGGCACATGGTGTGTAGATATGGGAGCCACTGATCATGTCAGCAACTATTTGCAAGGGTTCCAGGAAACCAGACGACTAGCTTGTAGGGGATCGGATGGCCGGCTAGAGGGGGGTGAATAGCCCTCGTACGTTGGACGTCGTAAATTGCTCGTCTATAAGAGATTAGCACAAGCGGAATATACAAATACAAAGCAAAAGACAAACAATAAAACAAACGCTAACACGATGGTATAACGTGGTTCACGGCTACGCCGCTAATCCACGGTCCCGGATTCGTCCTCGGTGAATCACTCCGTTAAACCAATCCACTAAATGGTCTCTCCTTTGCACCAAGCTAGGTGGAGGTAACCTTTACAACCAAGATCACTCTTCTTACAATAGGATTGAAGTAAAGACAAGTAAGAAGAGTTTAAAGCTTATGGGGCACTAGGAAGATCGTTTGGAGTATGAGCATTAGCCTCTCAAAGGCTTACACCCTCTCTTTTTATAGAGAGGGCTGTTTTCTTCCCGTTGGCCGCCATCAGTCGACTGCCGCCCTTGGCAGTCGACTGCCGTCACTACAACGGCCTCCGAACACGTCGGATCCCGACCGTTGTAGTCCAACGGAACTCTTGGCAGTCGACTGATGGACCTCATCCGATCGATGCCTCCGTAAGTCGACCGCCCGACGGCTACAAACGGTTCTGGTCAAACCCTATTGATCGATCATTGCCGCCTTGCCGATCGATGAGTCTGTAGTCGATCGCCACGTATGGCCGATCACGCCAATCTAGTCGATCGTATACGATACCAGAACTCACTCGACTGAGCGGCCAATCGCCATGACATGGCGCAATGACGTGTCGAAAACCCATCCGACACTTGGCCAAATGGCCAAGTTTCACCTAAGAGCTACCCTTCCCCGGGTTACAATCGCTCACTCTCATTTCTCAGAGTCCCTCGCCTTCGAAGTTCTCTTCGTTCTCGGCTACGTCCCTCGGCAGCATCAGGCGCACGGCTCTGCAATGCTCCTTCGCGTCTCTTGCCTCGAAGTCTACTTCCTCCGGCTTCACTCCAAGCTTCTCGTCCGGCGGTCCCTCGGATGCTCCAAGCGCACGGCTTCCGCAAAGCTATCCTTCACCGACTCAAGGCACGAGTCATGAGATGTGAAAATCGCCACGGCTCCATGTGCGAATTACTAAGTCCTGCACGACTTCAACGCACATATCACATCAACATATCAAACTAACTTAAACCCTTTGCCACACCATCAAAACCATATTACGGCAAGAGATTGCCCTAACATAGCTGAGGGGGAGATTACAATCTACATGGCCAATGCTATGAAGGTGGTGGCTATTGCAGTGGGAGATGTTTATTTATCTTTTGATAGGAATAAAACTTTGGTTCTGAGAAATTGCCTTTATGTACCTTCATTTAGAAAGAATTTAATTTCAGTTTCTAAATTGTTTTTGGATGGATATTCTATTTCTTTTAATGACAAAATTGTTATAAAAAGGAATAGGGAGATTATCTGTTCTGGTACGTTGGTAAGAAATTTATATACTCTTGAACCAAAGGCTCCCACGATGCAAATAGAAGTAAATAACTCATCTTCTAAATCTAATAAGAGAAAAGAACCTTCGAAAATGAACCAAATGTATCTTTGGCTTCTAAGGTTAGGTCATATTAACCTAAGTAGAATTCAAAGGTTGATAGCTAATGGACCTTTGGATTCATTGGTTGTGGAAGATTTCCCAACCTACGAATCTTGCTTGGAAGGTAAAATGACCAAGAGGTCTTTTAAGGTCAAGGGGTATAGAGTCAAATATGTGTTGGAATTGGTTCATTCTGATTTGTGTGGTCCTATGTCTATCCAGGCTAGAGGTCATTTTGAATATTTCATCTCTTTTATAGATGATTATTCAAGATATGGATACATTTACTTGATGCGCCGCAAGTCTGGATGCTTTGACAGGTTCAAAGAATTCAAGGCTGATGTGGAGAAATATCACGGTAAAAGTATCAAGACACTACGATCTGATTATGGTGGTGAGTACCTCTTGGGAGAGTTTAGGAGTTACTTATCAGAGGATGGGATTCAATCTCAACTGTCTACACCTGGTACACCCCAGCAGAATGGTGTGGCGGAGCGAAGGAATAAAACTCTTATGGAGATGGTTAGATCGATGATGAGTTATTCTGAACTACCAGATTCGTTTTGGGGGTATGCTCTGGATACGACAGTGTATATTCTGAACTTGGTACCATCTAAATCAATACCTTCTACTCCCACAGAATTATGGACTGGGTGAAAGCCCAGTCTGAGACATATTCGATTTGGGGTAGTCCAACACATGTACTGAAGGGAGATGCTGGTAAGTTGGAATCTCGTACAAAAATGCAGCTATTCGTAGGCTATCCTAGAGGAATGAAAGTGTTGGATCGAGAAACGTCGCTAGAGGGGGGGTGAATAGCGATCGTAAATCTTTTCTTTTTCGTTCGTTCAATACGCAAAGTAAGCACAGCGGAAAATAAATGAACACGTTTATTTTACTTGGTTCACAACCCAGCGGTTGCTACTCCAAGGCCCTATCGGTCCTAGACCACGTACGGAGGGCAAAGCACTAAAACGTCTCCTCCTCGTTGGAGGTAGGAGACAACGATTACAAAAACCGAATACACGAGGATGAGGCAACAAGCCTACCTCACCTCGTTATGAAGATAAAAAACACAGAATATAATATCAAAAATATTACTTGAATCTGCTGCCGACGAAGAAGATCTGAGGTTGTCGTCGCGTCGGCGTTATGACGGTGTTGAAGCGTTGGCGTTGTAGGAGCACTTGATGAATAATTGATGATCTTTGGAGATGAATCCTCCCCTCCTTTTATAGACTTTAGCCTCTGAATTTGTCTCCTATTTCTTTGGAACGGATCATGAATTTTTCCAAATTTTTATCGCGAAGTAGCGCGTCAAAGCGTTATCCGCTTTTGTCCTAGCGCAAAGGCAGATAAATCGTCGCCATCGATCGTGATGCCTCTCATCGATCGATGATGGCGATCGAGCGATGCATCTCATCGATCGGTGATAACGATCGCGCTTGATATCCGGCATTGCCCGGCTAACCACTTGATGAGATTAAAAATGATAAATACGACGGTTTCTAACCGTCCGATCTCAACCTAGACCTTCCACAGGAAGTCTTAGTCGAATCGTCGCCTACGGTCGTCCCCGTAAAGAGGACACGACCTTACAATCTCTCACTCACACGAGCTTACCTCGATAGTAGCTCTCGCTTCCGGCCTTCCACTCGATTCCTTCGGCTCCCTCCGAATTCACTCAAGTGTCGCCCGACCACCACGGCTTCCTCCGGGTGTCGCTAGCCTTCAGCTCCAGCTTTAGTACTTTTCTGCACACTTGATTTAGCTCGTGAGATAACAATATAAACTTAACTTTGTGTCTTTGCCATAATCAAAATACAGGTTTGATTATCTAGTGCCCCTGCACCAACAGAAAGGTGGTTTGTTCTTTAGATTTAGAGATCAAAGGGTCATCGTTAGCATGAATGCCCGATTTTTAGAGGAAGACTATGTGATGAACCATAAGCCCATGAGCAAGATTGTTCTGGAGGAGTTAAGAGGGGAAGTCACTACTTCAGTACCAACGGTACAAGAGGACATACCACAAGTGACTGCACCGCATGTCACAGAGGATGCACAGGTGATACCTCGTCGTAGTGAGAGGGTTGTTAGACAACCTGATAGATTTATGTTCTTGGGAGAATCTTCTGATTTGGTCCCTGGCGAACATGAATCTGATCCCTGGACATATGACGAGGCAATCCAAGATAAAGATGCGATATCTTGGTAAAGGGCGATGAATTCTAAGATAGAATCTATGGATTCAAATCAGGTCTAGGAGCTAGTAGAACCACCCAATGGTGTAAAAGCCATTGGATGCAAGTGGATCTACAAAAGAAAGAGAGGAATAGATGAGAAGGTTGAGACCTTCAAAGCAAGGTTTGTTGCAAAAGGGTATACTCAGAAAGAGGGTCTTGATTATGAGGAGACCTTTTCACCGGTAGCAATGCATAAGTCTATCCGGATTCTCTTGTCTATTGCTGCTCATATGGATTATGAGGTTTAGTAGATGGATGTCTAGATAGCTTTCCTTAATGGAAGTCTTAAAGAAAACATCTATATGGAGCAACCAGAGGGATTCATTACAAAGGGCAAAGAGCATCTTGTGTGCAAGCTTAATCGGTCCATTTATGGATTGAAGCAAGCTTTGAGATCTTGGAACATCCGCTTTGATGAGGTAATCTAGTCATATGGATTTATTCAAAATCCGGATGAGTCTTGTGTATACAAGAGATGTGACGGAAACGTAATTGTATTTCTTGTACTATACGTAGATGACATTTTGCTCATTGGCAACAATGTCAAAGTGTTGTCAGACGTAAAGTTATGGTTGTTCAATCAATTTGATATGAAGGACTTGAGAGAAGTGGGACACACCCTTGGAATCAAGGTGTTGGACTTTCTGAGCCGCAAAAATCGCTTTTTGCATTGCGGAAACCTCGGAAGCCCGGCCACGGATCCATGCGAAGTATAAAAAAAAATTACATGTACATGTTTAAAACCTTAGATCTACATGAGAAGAGCATTACCCTTGATGTGACGCCCTTCGCTTATCTCGCTCGTCCAAATGGCTTGCCGAAACTCAAGAGTGTCAAGTGTACACTCCTCTATTGGTATCCACACAAGCAATAGGTGGAGAAAATCAACCTAGAGTGTGCTAGCACTCATGGAAGTTTCAGCCAAGGAGGATTGGGAGAGAGCAAGAAGGAGAGAAGAACCAAGGAAGAAGATGAAGTTACCACACAAAAATAACTTCACACCATAATACAAACTTAAGTGGTCGGCCACTCTTTTTTAGGGGGGTTAAATGCATGCATGTAACTCCAAGAGCCAATGGCTCTTGGTCTCCCTCATGAGATGACACCCCATGATGAGTCCATTATGATGTGGAACATCATCATTGGCCGGCCCCCATGCCAATTCACCATGACATGGCGATTAGTCAAGTCAAAATTGACCATTCATCTTCCCTCTCAAGTCAAGTCAAACTTGACCTACTATCTCCCATGGTTGATCAAATCTAACCACTTGATTCAAGTCAATTTGATTTAATGAATCTCTATTCATCAATTTAAATTGACTCAATGAATCAAATCTAAATTAGACTCATTCAACACTTGAATCAAATTGAGTCTCAATTAGTCTAATTTGGATTACTCTTAATCCAATTAGGTTCATCCCATGAACCTAATTCTCATGGTTCATCATATGAACCTAATCTCCATCTAATTACTCTTTGTGTATGACCCTATAGGTTGTTGTAACGTTGGCAATGCTCCTAAACAGATTTAGGAACATAAGCAATGAGCGGTATCTAGCAACACATCATTGCTACCCAAGTTACAAGAATGTTGAGATCCAACATCACCTTTTGTGGCTACTAATTATGACTCTCACAATATGTGACAATGTCCATCTATCCTTGACAACTAGATTGACTAATTGAAGCATAGACCGTGTCATCCTCGGTACAATCTATATCTTGAACTCCAAGCAGACTCACTCTAATTAAATGAGCTCAATATCTCATATTGACTCATTTGGGCATGGCCATGCACTTCGTGGTCTCACTCTATCAAGAATAATGATGTCACTCCCGTCATATAGGAGGGATATATCCAATCTACATCACTCACATCCCTCCGCATAATTTGTTACTTACCCAGTAATCGCCTTTATAGTCCACCCATTTACAGGTGATGTTTGACGAAGTCAAAGTATGCAACTCCTTATGTAGGGAACCATGATGACTTCAGGTTCAAGGACTAATAGTCATACTAATAGCCACATTAGAAACTATATGACACTCATATAACGATCCATGATACTTTCTCATGGCGGGTCATTCGTTATACATTCTCCAATGCATACCCATGTGTCAACTTGATATTTCATATTCATGACTTGTGAGATCAAGTCATCGTGTTGACCCACATGCTAGTCTCTACGCATTAACATTGTCCCTGAATATTAATACTTAATTGGGAATGATTGAGAGTAGTATTCTCTATATCATCTCATTATCGATTCAACCAGTCGATTGATATAGATAAGAACCTTCTACTCAAGGACGTTATTATACTTAGTTATTTGGCACCAATACAAGTAAATATAATAACCATGCCTTTATAAATAGGAATATGATACAATAAAGACCATACAACAAACATCACATGATTGGCTCTAGGGCTTTCACTAACAATCTCCCACTAGCACTAGGGCCAATCACCGTAGTATCTAATACCTAATGACTTTGTGTGACCATCATGCTTTTTCTGTGCCAAAGCCTTGGTCAAGAGATCTGCGATGTTAGCCTCTGTGGGTACTCTATAAATCTTTACATCTCCTCTATCGATAATCTCTCGAATGAGATGGAAGCGTCATAGTATGTGTTTGGTTCGCTGGTGTGAGCGAGGCTCCTTAGCCTGCGCAATCACTCCATTGTTGTCACAATAGAGCTCTATAGGATCTGCTATGCTAGGAACCACCCCAAGCTCAGTAATGAACTTGCGGATCCAAAATGCCTCCTTTGCTGCCTCTGGTTCAGCAATATACTCGGCCTCTATTGTAGAATCAACAACTGTATCCTGCTTCGAACTCTTCTAGCTCATAGCGCCACCATTCAAGCAAAACACGAACCCTGACTGTGATCTATAATCACCCTGGTCAGTTTGGAAGCTGGCATCGCTATAACCATTTACAGCTAGCTCCTCATCGCCTCCATATATCAAGAAATATTCTTTAGTCCTTTTCAAGTACTTAAGAATATTCTTGACTACTATCCAGTGATGCTCACCTGGATCTGACTGGTATCTACTCGTCATGCTCAAAGCATACGAGACATCAGGATGAGTACATAGCATGGCGTACATGATAGATCTTATAGAAGATGCATAAGGGATCTTATCCATGCGGTCTCTCTCCTCTCTAGAAGAGGGACTTTGAGTCTTCGAAAGACTCACACCATGTGACATCGACAGAAGTCCCTTCTTGGAATTCTGCATGACAAACCGTAGTAATACCATGTCAATATATATAGTCTAACTTAGGCCAAGCAATCTCTTAGATCTATCTCTATAGATCTTGATGCCTAGAATACATGCTGTCACGCCCCGAGAGCATGTCGTGTCGAAAAGCAAACAGACGACATCTCCCCTGTACGTGGCAACATTTCGGGTTAATACAATGCCCGTAGGCCCACAATAACAACAACACATATAAAAATGTAACCAAACCACAACAACATAACAAACTAACTATAACAAATACACAGCGAAAATAACACAACAACAATACAATCCCACACACATGCATACCGATATGACTAACACCAAAACTAAGAACCACCGTAACAAAACCAGAAAGAAAGATACAACAACAATAGTACATCATGAAAAATCTAAATACACTACACCCATGCAAAAAGCCCAAAACGACCACCAGAGTCTCGGAGATGAGATGAGATGTCAGCCAGCGGTGCTCCAAGCCGTCACGAAGACTTCTACCTGTTACCTGGGCGATGGAAAAACCCAGGGTCCGTGGTGTTGAGTAAAACTTAGCAGGTAATAGAAAAACATGTATATATCAAATATCACATGTAATTCAACAACATAATCTAGAGGTACAACAGGTATACCAGCATAGTATATAAATACAAGCATATACCGTCTAACCAAATGAACAACGTAAAATGCAGACATACCTAAAAGTCTGCTACGCTACTCTGATCCAACCTGAGCATATATCCAACATATATATAACAAAAAGAGTAATACCAACTCACAATATACTCATGCTACAGGTCAAGGTATCTAATGGTCTGTTCAACACATATACAAGTATCTGACACAACCGTATAACAAATGCAAGAAGCATGCATGAATATGATATACACCCAAATGCAGCAAGCATAGTACAATCAAATGCAACATCACAATAAGCATATATATATAGACTGCATCTATATATATATATTAATTACAACCATCCATATATATATATACATGCATATATGTATATATATGGTAATATGCAAAGCACCATAAGATACGACAATGCAGCATGCATGGTCATGCCTGCTCACCCCTACTCGCTACCACGACCCCAGTGTGGCCTAGATGGCACGACATGACAACTATCCCAACTCAACACCAACCATAGCTCTAGAGTGGCCAAGTGGGAAATATGATCAAGTATCATGTGAGCGTAAAAATCTCGCTACACAACTGGGGTCCCTGCTGCTGGCCACTCCGAATGACACTACCAATGAGTGATCGAGTACCACGCACCCAGGACAACTTCACGCAACTCCAACTACCACCATCTATAGTAGTAGAGTGCGGCACAACAAATGCTCTGCCCTCACACTAGTTACTCCTCGGGGAGTAACCTGGGAGGCAAGATGACTGACGACTCTCTCAACTCCAAGGGAGACTATGTCGTCAGAATGCATGAAAATGACATGAATGTGCTATCACACGTACATGTAGGGATGATGGTGGCTGGTTAGAGGGGGGTGAATAGCCTTTGACGTAGACGTTGGAAGTCGTTCGTTGCTCGTCTACAAAACTATTTGCGCAAGCGGAATATACTAATACAAATATGAATACTAACAACAAATACAATCACACAAGAGACAACACGATATACGTGGTTCGGAACTGAATGGTTCCTACTCCACGGGCGAGCTCACCGAGCTCTAGTTATGCGCACGACACTAACTAAACTCCTTCTCGACTACACGTCGGAGGTGGAGAAACCTCTCACAAGCTATTACAACAAGTAATATGAAATACAACAAGATATACAAAGACAATACATAAGGGAACTTTTACACAATTATTTTGATCGCTTTCTTGTTGCTTGCTTTTGCTTGCTCTTGAAGGTCTGGAATGCAACAATAATTCCCCTCCAAAGTTACCTTAAAGTCTTGGCGAAATCCTCCCTTTTGAGTTCCATTTATAACCTGCATCAAGCAGATTTCATGCCCATTGGTCGACTGATCGTGACCATCAGTCGACTGGTCCTGTAGCCGTTATCTCACAACGGCCAGATCCACGTTGGTCAAGTTCCAACGGAGCACACATCAGTCAACTGGTAACCTATTAGTCGAGTGCTGGCGAGCTCGACTAGCTTTTGTGCTCATGCACAGTGATATTAGTCGACTGATGTCGACTTGATCCAGCCAAACACCAGTTGAACACTGGTCAAACCCATACGACCTAGAGCAGTCGACTGTCACCTATGTCAGTCGACTGATGTCGGGTAAAATCTCAACCATCAAGTTGTTTAAGCATCCGACAACTAGTCTTAGCCACTTGGCCAAGTCCACCTCATCCCTCATAGAGTTCCCCACCGAAGCTCTCTTCCCTCGGCCTACATCCCTCGGATGCGCCAAACTCACGGCTTCGCAACGCCATCCTTCGTGTCTCATGCCCTCGGAGTATGCTTCCCTTTGGTCTCACTCCATTCGCTCCCCGTCCGGCGGTCCCTCGGATGCACCAAGTGCATAGCTTCGCAATGTCATCCTTCACCGACTCAAGGACCCCGAGCCTAGTGAACTTGCCAAGTCCTCAAGACTTCCCAAATGCACCAAGCGCACGGCTTCGCAATGCATTTCTCACCAAGCACCAAGCGCACAGCTTCGCAATGCTTTGGATTTTCCCACACCAAGCCCTATGCTTAGATTTTCCATGCCAACTCCATGTTGGACTTTCCTATGGCAATCCCATGTCATAAGTTTTATCTATCATCAAAATACTGCTCGAGTCAACCTGGGCCAATTACACTAACAATCTCCCCCTTTTTGATGATTGACAAAACTACCATCTCAAGTCTACCAATTCTCCCATATTCGCAATTATCACATTCCAAATGAGAATTCCAAACCTAATTGGTAACTTGGTAACTTCTCCCCCTTTTTGACATTACATCAAAAAGGTCCTCAAGGGTTTCAATGTCTCATATCCCAATGAGATCTTACAATCTTCCCCTTGGCATGCCCTCAATCTTTCTAGTGATCCCATATCACTTAAGAGAGGCAACCCAATTTTCCTTCCATGAGGAAATACACATCCATCTTCCCATGATGGATACCTCCCCCTAGAGGCTTGCTCCCCCTTGACCATTGCACCAACAATGTCTTTGGAGAGTCCCTAAGCCAATAGGAACATCAAAACTATCAAAATTAAGGCAAAGTTCAACAATGAACTTCCATCCACCTTAAATTGATACTCTCCCTAAACACTTCTTCTAATCCATGTCCAATGGATTTCCACCCTTTCTAATGCTCTCCCAAGCATGTCCTAGGATTAGGAGTGGTTAGGAGACCAAAACACAACTGAACATGGGCCTAACCACCAAGGTTTACCCGAAATCAGTCTGTGCCAGTCGACTCTGTCAGCTACCAGTCGATTGGACTTGTCATCATTCGACTGGTTCTCATGATAGTCGACTGATAACTGCATTTGCAGTTTACTGAATTTTAGAAATGAATTTCTAAAATCCATAAGTAAATATACGTAGTTTTAAAATTCTTGAAAATTCATACGTATAATACTTATCATAAACACTATGGGTGAAAAATATTTGAAAATTATTTTACCCACTAAATTAAGAGATTGATATAAAGTCCAAAAGTTAAGAAAAACTTCAATATTGAGCCCTCTTTGTATCATCCCATTCAATGGTGATAGCTATCAAAAGATAGACTTCACCAAGGTTTTTCAAAATATTTTCAAAATGTTTTTGAAACACTTAATTCATTTTTCCTAAACATCTCACTTGTATCTAGATGTGTAAAAACACATACAAGGCAATTAATCTAGTGAGATGTGGGTTTTTGTTCTTTAATGGTCTCATGCATATTTCTAGGCAATATTATTTGATTACCATCAAATCATGCCATAGTCCTTAAATCCATTTTTAATTATATGCATGATGATTATTATGGCATAAATATGATATACATAAAAGCATATGCCAAAATCATGATGTCATAGCATGTGAAAGAAATCTAAGCATACATGACATATAAAAATAATTCTAAACATGATCATGACATTTTTATAGATAAAAATGAAAATGATGTCATGACATGGCAAGACAAATAAATCATGGCAAGTAAAATATACTAAGGTATAAAATACCTAAGTGTTAAATCCAAATTGTCATTTCTAGGAATTTATTCTATTTTGCCTTAATACCATTACCTCCCAAGTGTGCCATAAACCCAAAATGGAACACCAATACCTCTAAGACCTATTTGTGCCAATTTAAACATTTTTCATCTTCTCAAATCATATTGGCACACCCTAATGTGTCAACTCACAATGGCTAGGTTAACTACCCATCTAGCGTGAATCGATCATGCTCCTAGGAATCCAATACCTATTGAGCTCCTTGGGTTAAGAAGGTATTCGCTAGGGATAACTTCCCTAGATACCTTCCTAATGACCCTTTTAGGCTTTGAAGCCATAGTCTTTTGGGTCTTTCCTAAGTTAACTCTAGGGGTAACTCCCCCTTTGACCTTCTTAGTGGCTACATTTGATTCCTTTGAGGTCTTAGCCACTAGACACCTACCATGGTTAGACTTAGGGATAACTTCCCTACTAACCTTGTGTTGGACTTTCCGAGCCGCAACAGAAGGTAGTAAAATTTATTCTTGATTTGGTCCCTAATGAAATTGTGTGTATGGTAGGGGACTATATGGATGCTAAGGAGTTGTGGAGCCAAGTGGCAAAACTTCATGAAAATCCATCATCAATCCAAGAAGAAGAAGAAGAGGAGGAGTGTTCACCCTCTCAAGCTCAAGCAAGTACATCATTTTCTAAAGAGCTTGAGGATTCGGAGGTTGATAGGGAGTCAACTTCTAGATCGGTGGAGGAAGTGGAAGAAGCATCCACTTCAAGGACTGAGGGGGAGGAGAGAACTTCCACACCAGAACATCAAGAAGAAGCTTCGACATCCGGTCAAGATGAAGAAGCCCAAAGTCCAATTCCGGTCTCCATTGACCTAGGTAACTCAAACATATGTGTTAATAATAAAATGCATATAATATGTTTTGAGTGTAGGGAAACCGGGCACTATAAGAGCAAGTGCCCAAAGAAGGTTAGGAAAGCTCCACCGGCACCAAAAGTCAAGGATGCCGGTGCCCCAAGTCAAAAGAGTTGATATGCATGTCATAGGCTACAAAATTCCTCAATTTTAAATTACTAAGTGGGAGAGGGATATTTTTATAAATTCCCACGGCCTCCATTACGATTTGACATGTGATGCAAGCAAACTTGTGCGTCGGCTATGTGTGCCTTCCTCCCCATCGGATGAGTTTGTTTGTGGATCACAGGGTTGGATATGGTTATAGGAAATTATTAAGAGGCGTGTGTACTTCTCTATCGGAAGGCACATAACCCGAGATAATTACTTTGGTACCGAGTAATGGTGAACACTTAGGTACAAATATAAGTATCCTCCCCATCGGAGTCACTGCTTCTATTTGTAGGGCCGAAGAGAAATCAACTATTAATTTTATTTGTCAAAAAGTTAGGTTGACAAGATAGTAAAATTAATGGGTAAAACCTCCTCTTACAAATGTAGAATTTGTATACGTCCACACGATCGTGGCATACGATATTCTCGGTGTTTTGAGGTGTTGGTTGATTTTAAAATTTTATTGTTTGAGGAATCAATATTTTTTTGAAATCTAAAGTAATGATCTATGTGATTCTTAGGTTTTTCAAAAATGACTTTCAGTCCACTTGTTGTGATACTAAAGGAGAATAAACTTACTATACATAATTATGTTGATTGGAAAAAGAAATCTTGATATTATCTCAACTGCTGAGGAGTACAAGTATGTACTCTTTGAAGAGTGTCCCCCTAAGCCTGCGAATGAGCTGGAAGTCCTTGGAGCTGAGATCATGGAGAAACCCAGGTCGATATCATTCTCCAATCGATAGAAAGGCTTGCTCAGGCTCGGGCCATGGTTGCTCAGAAGGTTTCTACTTCTAAGCCAAAAGGCAAGAAGAAGAAGAAACAAGGTGGTGCAAAGCGAGTGGGAGGATCTCAAGGAGGAGTGAAGAAGTCGAAAGGCAAGTGCTTCACTTACAAGCAGACTGGACATTGGAAGAAGGACTATCCCAATCCGAAACAGAACAAAGGTATATCCTTTGGTCTAGTCGTTGAAACATGTTTAGCGGTGTTATCTACCGGCACTTGGTGTGTAGATACGGGAGCCACTGATCATGTCTGCAATACTTTACAGGGGTTCCAGGAAACCCGACGACTGGCTAAAGGGGAGATTACCGTTTACTTGGGCAATGCCACGAAGGTGGCGGCTGTTGCAATGGGAGATGTTTATTTGTCTTTTGAGAAAAATAAAGTTTTGGTTGTTAAGAATTGCCTTTATGTACCTTTATTTAGAAAGAATTTAATTTCGGTTCCTAAATTATTTATGGATGGATATTCTATTTCTTTTAATGACAGAGTTGTTATAAAAAGGAATAGGGACATTATCTGTTCGGGTGCATTGATAGGAAATCTAAACACACTTGAACCAAAAGCTCCCACGATGCAAATAGAAGTTAATAACTCATCTTCTAATTCCAATAAGAGAAAAGAACCTTCGAAGATGAACCAAACATATCTTTGGCATCTAAGACTTGGTCATATTAACCTAAGCAGAATTCAAAGGTTGATGGTTGATGGACCTCTGGGTTCATTAGTGGTGGAGGATTTCCCAACCTGTGAATCTTGCTTGGAGGGTAAAATGACCAAGAGGCCTTTTAAGGCAAAGGGGTATAGAGCCAAAGATGTGTTAGAATTGGTTCATTCTGATTTGTGTGGTCCTATGTTTATCCAGGCTAGAGGTGGTTTTGAGTATTTCGTCTCTTTTATAGACGATTATTCGAGATATGGATACATTTACCTGATGTGCCGCAAGTCTGAATGCTTTGACAAGTTCAAAGAATTCAAGGCTGATGTGGAGAAACGTCAAGGTAAAAGTATCAAGACACTATGATCTAATCGTGGTGGTGAGTACCTCTTGGGAGAGTTTAGGAATTACTTATCAGAGGCTGGGATTCAATCCCAATTGTCTGCACCTGGCACACCCCAGCAGAATGGTGTAGTAGAGCGAAGGAATAGGACTCTTATGGAGATGGTGAGATCGATGATGAGTTATTCTGAGTTTCTAGATTCGTTCTGAGGATATGCTCTAGATACGGCGGTGTACATTCTAAACTTGGTTCCATCTAAATCAGTGCCTTATACTCCCAGAGAATTGTGGATTGGGTGAAAGCCTAGTCTAAGACATATTCGGATTTGGGAGAGTCTAGCACATGTGCTGAAGGCGGATGCTGGTAAGTTGGAACCTCGTACAGAAGTATGCATGTTCGTTGGATATCCTAGAGGAACGAAGGGTGGTTTATTTTATAGTCCTAGAGATCAGAGGGTGATCGTTAGCACGAACGCCAGATTTCTAGAGGAAGACTATGTAATGAACCACAAGCCCATGAGTAATATTGTTCTGGATGAATTGAAATGGGAAGTCACTTCTTCTGTACCACCGGTACAAGAGAATATACCACAAGTCACTACACCATGTGTCATAGAGGATACACAGGTGATACCTCGTCGTAGTGGGAGGGTTGTTAGACAGCCTGATAGATTCATGTTCTTGGAAGAATCTTCTGATTTGGTCCCTGGCGAACATGAACATGATCCCTGGACATATGACGAGGCAATCCAAGATAAAGATGCGGTATCTTGGCAAAGTGCAATGAATGCTGAGATTGAATCTATGGATTCAAATCAGATCTGGGAGCTAGTAGAACCACCTGATGGTGTAAAAACCATTGGATGCAAGTGGATCTACAAAAGAAAGAGAGGAATAGATGGGAAGGTTGAGACCTTCAAAGAGAGGCTTGTTGCGAAGGGGTATACTCAGAAAGAGGGTATCGATTATGAGGAGACCTTTTCGCCGATAGCCATGCTCAAGTCTATCCGGATTCTCTTGTGCATTGCAGCTCATATGGATTATGAGGTGTGGCAGATGGATGTCAAGACAGCTTTCCTTAATGGAAGTCTTGAGGAAAACATCTATATGAAGCAAACAGAGGGATTCATTGTGAAGGGCAAAGAGCATCTTGTATGTAAGCTTAATCGGTCCATTTATGGATTGAAGCAAGCTTCGAGGTCTTGGAACATCCGCTTTGATGAGGTGATCTAGTCTTATGGATTTATTCAAAGTCCGGATGAGTCTTATGTATACAAGAGATGTGACGGAAATGTAGTGGTATTTCTTATACTATACGTAGATGACATTTTGTTAATTGGCAACAATGTCAAGGTGTTATCGGACGTAAGGGTATGGTTGTCCAAACAGTTTGATATGAAGGACTTTGGAGAAGTGGGACACATCCTTGGGATCAAGGTTATAAGGGATCGCAGGAAAAGGATGTTGTGCTTATCCCAAGCTTCATACATAGACACGATTATGGATCTTTTTAGCATGCAAAACTCCAAGAAAGGTTTTCTACCTTTCAGGCATGGAGTTCCTTTATCTAAGGAGATGTGTCCTAGAACATCTGAGGAGATAGAGGAGATGAAGGCGATTCCTTATGCTTCGGTGGTGGGAAGCCTCATGTATGCGATGCTATGTACGAGACCAAATATCTGCTTTACCGTGGGCATTGTCAGTTGATATCAAAGTAATCCAGGACAGGGACATTGGACTGCGGTAAAGCATATATTAAAGTACCTAAGAAGGACTAGAAATTATATGCTGGTTTACTAGGCAGACAAATTACTCCTTGTGGGTTATATGGATTCCGACTTCCAATCAGATAGGGATAACAGTAAGTATACCTCAGGTTTTGTGTTTACTTTGGGAAGAGGAGTCATTGTATGGAGGAGTGTCAAGCAGAAATGCGTGGTGGACTCTAACATGGAAGATGAGTATGTGGCGGCCTCTGAGGCGGCCAAAGAAGCTGTGTGGCTCAGGAACTTTCTGATGGACTTGGATGTGATTCCTGGTTTGCCAAGAACTATCACAATTTATTGTGATAATAATGGTGCAGTTGCAAACTCGAAGGAACCACGAGCCTATAAGGCAAGTAAACACAGAGCGCAAGTACCACCTGATACGAGAAATCGTAAAGGAGGTAGAAGTTGATGTCGCCTAGATTGCATCAGAGGATGACCTGGTAGACCCTTTCACTAAAGCCTATCTAGAGAGAGCTTTTTATAGGCATGTGGAGGGAATGGAAATCAGATGTATGGCAGTATGAGGACAGCATAGTCTTTTAGTATAAGTGGGAGATTGTTAGGATGTATACTGATAAGTCTATCTTTTGTATGAACATCTTTATTTTTGAAATAAGAATCACATGATCTTTGTTTGCATATCTATGGTTATGCATATTGTCTAATACATTACATGGTAGATAACATGGTGTGTGGTGTCACACGGGAGATTATGTTATCGGCTCCTTGTAAAGTATGAGTAAAGGCTCACAACCGAGATGGCTTTGGACAAACCATTGGTATGGTTGTAGTGTGATTTGGTATTGGTTTGTCTTGATCATAGAATCACACTAGTGCACTTTGTGTGTATTGAGCAGGACCGACTTAGAGGAGATTCGATTTATTGCTGACTACATAATCGAATCGGACCTCAGATATTATATTGTACATGCTCTTAATCCCGATATAATAATGGACACATATACTTAGTATTCATTTCTTTGATTTACCAATAGGCGAGATTTATAGATTAAATCGATAGGCTCATTAAGTTGGGAAATGATATTATTTATATGGTGTGTCGTTGATTATAGGAGAAAACTGTGCCCTATATATTAGGATGATGATGTCCCCTTGAGGAGCTCATAAGGTTCATCATGTAAACCCTGCAGGTGGACTTGGTCCGACATGATGAAAAGGTTGAGTGGTACTACTCATGGAGTTAGATGTTGATTAATTAATAGTCAGTAAATTAATTAATCGATGAACATTCGAGATCTTAAACACGGAGAGAAAAATGTACAAATAATATATGGAGCCCATATTAACTTATGGGGGTTGGTGAGGTAGATCAATGATAATCCTCTAGTGGAATGGATAATCATTAATGGATCGGACTTTATGTGGCCTTGATCCATTGGGTGGCCAAGATCCAACTCCTCCTCATGGTCCCTATTGTAGCCTATTAATACCTCATGAAGCTTAGATCCAATGAATGAAAACAAAACTCTAGATCCAAAGGTAGAGATTAAATCTCTAGATCCGACGGTTGAGATTAAATCTCTATATCCGACGGTTGAGATTAAATCCCTAGAACCAATGGTGGAAATTAAAAGGAGGCATGAACCCAACTCTATAAATATAGGATGATGGCTTGGGCGGCAAGATGATGGAAGGGGATTAGGGTTTGCTTCCCTTAGCCGGCTAGGAATCCTAGTTAGGTTAGGATTAGAAGTGGGCGACTAGGGTTTGGGTGTTGGATTGGGCGGCAACAAGAGGAGAAGCTCTTTTCTTCTTCTTCCTAAGGTGTTGCCAGCAACCTATCCTTCTTCCCCTCTTCCTTGGCCGGCAACTAGGAGAGCTAGGGTTAGGGTATTGGGAGGCTACAAGGTGAAGATTGATTTCCTTTTTCTTCTCCAAGTGTTGGTCGACACCCATGCTCTCATTGATTCTCTTTTGGCTGGTTCCCATACTCCATGTTCTCTTCTTTGGTCGGCGGCAACATCGAGTCTATTGACTTGGTGGCCGGTTCTAGATAGGAAGAAGAGTTTTGTTTTATGATCTTCTTTTATTCGGAGTGAACAAGGAAAGGAAGATTGGTGATCTAGGAGGCTTCGACTTTTGGAAGATCGTCGCCCACACGACGTCCAAAAGGCGGAAGGGCATACAATAGAAGATCATGAGGTATAATCTTGTTTATTTTGATTAGTGTTCTTTTGTATTATGTCTATAATTGTTTTTCAATTATATGCATGTTGTATGTGGTTAAATATACTTGGACCCCGAATATAAACACAAAATCCGACGATCCGTACATCGTCTATTCCGCGGCTATTCGTAGAATAGAGGTTGGTCGCTTGAACAACAAGTTTGTTCAAGTGACTACTCTAATCGAATAGCACGACGATGAAACGGTTACTTGGTTGATCCCTTTTGTCTAGGATTAAATTTTTTTAATCCGGGGGCGTTGATGGGATTGCCATGAACAAGCGACCGAGTTGAAGTGGGAAGCGAAGTTTCTCCACCTTCATGTGGAATAAGTGCTTCGGTTCCGAGGGCAAAACCCTTCACTGAACACATTGTTGTAAATTTTTCATTTTTAAATTCTCCTCCGTTATCACTTCGTATTCTTTTTATCTTATGGTCTTTTTCGTTTTCTATTTGTTTACTAAAATTTTTAAATACTTCAAATGTTTAATCTTTATGTTCTAGGAATTTTACCCATGTAAATCTAGAGTAATCGTCTATTATTACTAAACAATATAAATTATCACTTAGTGATTTTATCCCATGTGAATCGAATAAATCTAAGTGGATTAACTCGAGTATTGAACTTGTTCGACCTTGATCGGTTAATTTATGTTGTGACTTGGTTTGTTTTCCTTGTTGGCAAGCATTACAAACTTTATTTTCAATATTTTTAAGTTTGGGCAACCCTCTAACTAGATTAGTTCACTTAACTTTGTTATATTCCTAAAGTTGATGTTAGCAAGTCGCCAATGCCATAACCAACTCTCCTCTTGCTGTGTCATATGACACTTAATTGAGGATCTTTCTTTATTTATTGAATATATATTTTTATTCCTAACTCCCTTAAGTAATATTTTTGAATTTTCAATACTGTTAATCAAATATTCATTCGATAAAAATTTCACTATGTAATCAGCATCACATAACTGACTTATACTAAGCAAGTTAAATTTGAAATTATCTACGAGCAGAACTTTTTGTATAACAAAATTAGACTTTAATTCAATGTTATCTGATCCAATTACCTTAAGTTTGTCATTGTTTTCAAAGGCTCCTAGGTTCTTGTAGCTTAATTCTGAGAACTTTTGACTATCTCCAGTCATATGTCTGAAGCAGCCACTATCCAAAATCCATTGGTCCATTCTGGAGTCGTACATGAATTAAAGCTTTTTAAGATTATTCATACCTTGAATAAGATGAATTATCTTAAATTTATTTAGGTTGTAAATTTTTTAAATTAATTTTAGTTGAGTATATTAAATTGGGTTGATTTTAATAAATTAAATTTTGTTAAGTGAATTTGTTTATTTAGGTATGTTTGTTTAGTTTAAGTATATAGTACATTAAGTTGAGTTGAATTAAGTTAAGCTTAATTAAGGTAAGTTGTTAAGATAAATTTATTAATCTTGATTTATGTATATTAGAATGAGTTAAGCTAAATTAAACTAATTAATCTTAATCATCTCACCCAAGCTAGGTTATCAATACACTTATTCCTATGGGTTTTATGAGATGAGAATTTCTTTTATCTTAATTAAATTTAATGAGCAATTTCAAAGTGTTTAAACTTGTGTTAGATTCAATCTAGGCTTGAGCTAGTCAAGTATTTCCAGTATTGACTTCCAAGTCGTGGCGAGGTACATGGCCTTCTTGGTTATCGGAGCAACAACCACTTCCTAGACAAAGTCAATAAAGGAATCAAGTACTTGATTCACTTTAGACTAAGCCTTGGTCTAACTAGTTAAAAACTTAGTGAGTTAGCTTCGGTCAGTTCCACTCAACTTAGTTCACCAGGTCGTGGCGAGGCACATGGCCTTCTTGATTATCGGAGCAACGATCACTTCCTAGACATGCACTTCGAAGAGCTTCCCTAACTTACTATCAGTTCACTTGTCTTAGTACTAGGTTGTTCAAGTTTAAACTACTTTGTTTCCTATCTAGTCCATTCTAAATTAAGCAAGTAAAGTAAACTAAAGCATACAAGTGTTTAACTAAACAAGGAAACAAACAAAGTGTTAGCTCCCCCTAAATGGTAGCTAGATTGAGTTTTGTTCACTCAGTGAACTTGACTCTTGGGAACCCAAAATTGATTTGGTCCAACTTGGTTGACTAAGCTAGACTTAGGAACCTATGCTTGGACTCGATTCTTAGTATTTCGGCTAAGTAATGACATGTATGATTTATAGGTGGATTTGGCCTTGTATCCGAGTCCAGATCTGTTGTACATGGCTCGCTGAGTTCCAAGCATCATGTTGAGATACTTGGAACCCAATGTGAACCTTTCCAAAGATCCTGTTAGATCTTCTACATGCCTTTTTAGGACTAAGTTCTCTTCCTCAAGCTTTGCAACTTGAGTTGAGTCTCTATCCTTAATTTGGCAAGTCGAAGTCTTCGAGTTGACTTGCTCCTTAAGTACTTTGACTTCCTTAAGTAGCGAGTCGACTCGATTCTCGGACTTGGCTAGTTTCCTACCTAAGCATGCAATAATATTATACAACTTATGTTCTAAGGGAAAAGTTACCTCATTTGAACCTTCAGAAATGGATACGGATCCGTGGCTTCTCTTGGACTCGGAATCGGACTCGTACTCGAAACTTGACTCGGCTTCGGATCTCGATTTGGCCATAAATGTGACGAAACTTCCCTTTGTCTCTTCTGCGTCCGACTCTTCCGATGATGACTCATCCCATGTCACCTTAAATGTTTTCTTCTTCTTTTCCTTTTTTTGTTTTTCTTCGTTTTTTAAGTTTGCACACTACGACTTGTAGTGTCCCTTTCCGTTGCATTCGTAGCACGTCACTTCTGATTGGGGTTTCGGCTTATTGTCAACGACCTTTTTGGCATCCATTATCAAAAAGGATGCTCACTGCATCAACAAATATGACATCCATTATCATCCCCGAACTGCTATCAAGGCTCAGTCATTGGCCGACTTCCTAGTCGAGATGTCATTTGGCTCGAAGGACACTCGGCGAAATAAAAAGAAGAAAAGAGTGTATGGAATGCCTTTGTGGATGGATCTTCCAGGGCTGCAAGGAGTGGAGTCGGAGTGGTGCTCATCTCTCCAGAAGGTGAAGAAACTCATATAGTCATTCGTCTCGGATATAGAGCATCAAATAATGGAGACGAATATGAAGCCATCTTGGCAAGGTTACAAGCGGCTTGGGCCAGTAGGAGCCACTTCAGTCTTTATTCATTCAGATTCTCATTTGGTTGTATTGCAGCTCAAAGGTGCTTTCACCGTCCGGGAGGAAAGGTTGCAGAAATATTTGATGGCTTTTGAAAAAGAGAAGGCTCATTTCCAGGAGGTAATTTTGCAACAGATTCCCAAGGAAGATAGTCAAAAAGTGGATGAGCTAGCTCGGTTGGCTAGTGCCCTAGAAGGGGTGAGGCAGCAGCACTCTGTTTGTGTGGAAGTTCATAATTCGTTGGCGGTGTGTAATTAGAAGGCATGGTGTTAGGAGATGACTGTGCATCTGACTGGAGAACTGATATCATGGCATATTTGTAGCATGGGAAGATTCCCACCGAAAGTGGAGCAGTATCAATCTTAATAAAGAGGGTGAAGCGATTCACAATTATTGATGGGACTCTATACAAAATATCTTTTGGTCGACCTCTATTGAAATTCTTAGGGAAGGAAGACGTCGAGTGGGTGCTCTAGGAAATACATGAAGGATGTTGTAGCAATCACTTGGGAGGAAGGGCATTAACTCGAAAAGTACTATTGGCTGGGTACTTTTAGCCAACTCTTCATCAAGATGCAACATGCCTAGTGCAAACCTGTTCATCCTATCATAAACATAGCAATCGATCAGAGCAGCTTGTCGAGTTGATGAGAGTTGTGGTTGCTTCTTGTCCCTTTGATTAGTGGGGAATGGACATTGTAGGCCCAATGTCTATTGCCCATTTGCAGAAGAAGTTCTTGTTAGTAGCAGTAGATTATTTTTCTAAATAGGTGGAAGGTGAACCTTTAGCCAAAATCACAAAAAATGCAGTGATACAGTTCCTGTGGAAGAATATTATATGCCGATATGGAATTCCCCGGAGGTTAGTTAGTGACAATGGACGCCAATTCCAGGGTCGAAGGATTAGAGAATGGTGCCAAAGTCTCAATATTCAGCAGGCTTTCACCTCGGTGGCTCATCCTCAAGCCAATGGTCAAGTGGAGGTTACGAATAGGATTCTAATTCATGGGTTGAAGACTAAATTGGGCACCAAACGGGGAAACTGGGTGGAAGAGTTGTCCGGGATATTATGGGCTTATCGAACTACCCCCAAAACAGCTACGGAGGAAACCCTGTTTAGTTTGGTGTATGGAACAGAGGCGGTAATCCCGGTGGAAGTCATTCTAAGCATTGCCTGAGTCGAACCGTATGAGCCGAAGCAAAATTAGATTGTGAGAAGCACTGAATTAGATCTGCTAGAAGAAAAGAGGAAGTAAGCTCGAATTCGGACTGAAGCCTACAAGCAAATAATACAACAAGCCTTCAACGAGAGAGTAGTGCCCTGAAGATTTCAAGAGGGTGACCTAGTTCTGCGCAAGGTCAAACCTACCGGGGACCCGAAAAAATTAGCCTCTAATTGGGAAGGGCCTTACACTGTTACTCACTGAGTGGCCGAATCGACGTATTATCTAAAAGATGATGAGGGTAAAGAGTTACCTAGACCCTGGAATGTTGTACACCTAAAATATTTCCATACCATGTAACTGAAAGTTGTCAAGAGGAGAAGTTTTACACAATCTCTATGAATCTCGAAAAGGAAGAATATAACATGAATACTAAGTCATGCTGTGGTGACCAGTAGTTATGTATAAGTATGAAAAGCAAGTGTCGATGGAAACCAGTTTCTCATTACAAGGAAAAAGAAGTTAAAGAGTAGTGTTGAGGACAATTAAGTTGTTACAAAGATATTATTGTCTATTCCGAAGGAACATTGTCATTCCTATCTCACGACTTGCTATGGGAATTGTTAATCAATATCAGAAGAAAGAAGGTAGATAGGAAAGTTACAATCTAAAATGTTCTAGGGGTAGCGTCTGAAGCCAGTCTCCCAATGCAGAAAAAGAGCAAGTGGATGGACTGGGGAGAACCCATGATCAATATACTGTTAGACCGCCTCATTGAAACCATCCTTGTAATATACCGAAAAAAAAAACTAAACCCGACCCATTTTAATTGGACCCGACCGCTTCGGTTGGGTAATGCCAACCGCTTTGCTTTAATTTTTCCCCGATGCATTTCTTTTTCCCAACCGTGATCCCATTTTCCCTGCGCAAGTTCTTTCCTTCTCCGATCGCCCCTCTTCATCTCCGAAGCGACCAGAGGCATTTTTCCTTCTCTCCACCATCGATGCTCGTGCCCAAGCTCGATCTGCCACCGTCGCCATGCCCTACGTCCTACGTCGCTGCTCCACACCAGCGTCGATCGCAATCAATGCCAACCTTCACGCGACACTGTCGCACATCCGCTGTTGATGTGCCGATTTGCTTCGCCGTCACAACCGCCTTTGATTACCTAGATCGGCTGTCAGATGTTGGATCTGTCGAGTTGATCTTCGCCCAACCTTGTTGCCGCCGTTGATGGCCGCCTCCTCGAGTCGTAGTCACTATCGCTGCCATGCTGCTGCAGTCACCAACCGCTCGGTCTTCATCGCGGTGTTATTCCTCTACTGTCGCCACAACTAATTAGCCTCTGGCCACCACGGGCAACCTCGGCGGTCGACCTCCTTGGAGTTCCTCTGACCTTGCGGTGGATTGCCTCACATTGTCGTCTTCTCCTCACCATCGTAGCCGCACCGAGCCACCTTGCATCTAGAGCGAGAATTGGCGGCTTTACTAGCTTTGTGAAGGTTTCAATCGATCACTGACAACCTTCTATTCTTTATGAGGGTTCTGACCAAGTGTTGTAACTATTCTGTTCTTGCGGTTACTCTGCAATCTCGTAGATTTGGGGCATCACTGTCGTAGTGCTCGATCTAGATTGCCATCGCTTGGCAAATTGGTGATCCTTGAGCCGACAAATGCGAGGCTTAGATATGTGGGTATGGTTAATATAACCTATGCATCTCTTATTTCCAGTAAGACTATTGTTGTTAATCTGTCTATTGGGTTAAGAAAGTAGAGATTTAGTAGGTTGAAAAGGTATACTTATATGCCTTGTGATTTCAGGTGATGGGGAATCAATTCACGTGTAAATTTGGGAAATCAACAGGTGGATCAACAAGCTATGGCAATTCAGTTGGAATAGGTGATGAAGTGGGCTGAATGGAGTTCTATTCGACAAGAGGTTTTATCTAAATCCGTTGTGGGCCATGGAAACGAGACAAGGTAAGCTTGAATCTAAGTGTTATGGAGGAAGTTATTTCTGTTGGTTAAGATTCAGTATTAAAATTGGTATAGATGTGAAATGGGGATTAATGTGGAGGATTGATTAGGTTAATTGGATAACTAGATCAATTTAGTTGATCCGGATATGAAGTCGATGTAAGATTTGATTTGATCCTTCATTGTATGCTTGTAATTAATCATAGTTTGCTATTATGTGCAGGTTTGGGATACGAAGTAGGTTCATAGCTGTGAGGACTATTTTGAGCTTCGTATCAGGTGGATAATTCCTACCCTGGTTAGGTAGTTTTAATGCATACAGATTTAGATGCATGATCATCTTATATGATCATGTTACCTTGACCCTTCTCTTATTATCTTATGCTTGAACTTATCGTTGGATGTATTTATGCTCAATTGTTGATATCACATATTCCCTATCATGATTTAGGAGTTATAGATGTGATGTAAATTGGCCTAGATGTTTAGTAGGGTGTAAATGTTAGTACGGGTGATGACCTAATTTATAAATTGCCAAAAAGGTCATCTGTGGGTAGGTAATGCCCTAAATGTAGGATTTATTTCCAATACCCGTATGTTGCATACTGTTACCAACCATGAGTTGTGTAATGGTTAAGTGAAGGGTGATTAGTGTGTCGCTGTGGACCGGTGGTCCCAGCTTGATATGATTAGTCGAGTACGACTCTCTATAGGATAGAGAGTGCGTCGATCAGTTGAGTACGACTCTCTATTGGATAGAGAGTTATGATCAGTCGAGTACGACTCTCTACAGGATAGAGAGTGTGTCGATCAGTTGAGTATGACTCTCTATTGGATAGAGAGTTATGATCAGTCGAGTACGACTCTCTACAGGATAGAGAGTAAGTCGATCAGTTGAGTACGACTCTCTATTGGATAGAGAGTTATGATCAGTTGAGTACGACTCTCTACAGGATAGAGAGTGTATTGATTAGATGGGTATGACTCTTTGTTGAACAGAGAGTCTGTGGTAGATGACTGCACGTGTGACAGCATACTCATGTCATTTGCATGCATTCTGACGACATAGTCTCCCTTGGGGTTGAGAGAGTCGTCAGTCATCTTGCCTCACAAGTTACTCCCCGAGGAGTAACTGGTGTGAGGGCATAGCATCTATTGTGCCGCACTCTACCAGTATAAACAGTGGTAGTTGGACTTGCGTGCAGTTGTCCTGGGTGCGTAGTACTCAACCACTTATTAGTAGTGTCAGTCGGAGTGGCCAACAGCAGGGACCCCCGTTGTGTAGCGAGCTCTTTACGCTCATATGCTACTTGATCATACTTCCCACTCGGCCACTCTAGAGCAGTGGTTGGTGTGAGTTGGGACAATTGTCATGTCGTGCCACCTAGGCCACACTGGGGTCGTGGTAGCGAGTAGGGGTGAGCATGCATGACCATGCATGTTGCATTGTCGTATCTGATGGCGCTTTGCATATTACCATATATATATACATATATGCATATATATATATATATATATATATATATGGTTGAGATTAATATATATATAGATGCAGTCTATATATATATTCATATTGTGATGTTGCATTTGATTGTATTATGCTTGCTGCATTTGATTGTACATCATATTCATGCATGCTTCTTGCATATGTTATACGGTTGTGTCGGATACTGGTATATGTGTTGGACAGACCATTAGATACCTTGACCTGTAGCTTGAGTATATTGTGAGGTGATCTTACTCTTCCTGTTATATATATGTTGGATATATGTTCAGGTTGGATCAGAGTAGCATAGCAGACTTCAGGTATGTCTGCATTTTACGTTGTTCATTTGGTTAGACGGTATATGCTTGTATTTATATACTATGTTGATATACCTGTATACCTCTAGATTATGTTGTTGAAATACATGTGATATTACATATATATATGTTTTTCTATTACCTGCTGAGTTTTACTCACCACCACCACGGACCCTGGGTTTTTCTGTCGCCCAGATAACAGGTAAAAGTCTTCGTGATAGCTTGGAGCACCGCTGGCTGACATCTCATCTCACCTCCGAGGCTCCCGTGTTTGTTTTGGGCTTTCCGTACATTGCGTTATGTATTTGGAGTTTTCGTGATGTACTATGTTGTAGATTCGGATTTAGTCGAGATTCTTGTTGTTGTGATGTGTTAGTCATACCGGTATGCATGTGTGTAGCTTGTTGTATTATGTTTTCGCTGTGCTTTAAGTAGTTGTTGTATTTACTTTATATGTTATGTTGTTGTTGTGGCCTACGGGCCTTGTATTAACCCAAAATGTTGCCACGTATAGGGGAGATGTCGTTCGTTTGCTTTTCAGCTCATCATGCTCTCGGGGCGTGACAACTTTAGTGGTATCAGAGCCCTAGGTTCTGCGATGCCATACAATGTTATTTTTGTGTCGAGTCTTGGGTTCTCGGGAGTCGATTTGTTCGGTTTTGGTTTTCGAGATGAGATGGACAGCGGCCTGAGCTCCAAGCAGCACGAGGTAAGAATTCCTAAAAACTTATGGTTTAGTATATATTTATCTAAACTTGATCAGTAGGTGTATACAGTAGAGTTATGACACCTGTGCAGACTTGTAGTAGGGGTCGTCCACCGAGACGGCCAACCAGAGTTATCTTTAGGGTTTATACTCCTAGTTTTAGTTGACTATGCTTTTAATGTTAATAACAGGGAATAACCTATAGTGTGTTGGTTATTGTTCGTAACCGTGGTATGAGTTGACCCCGGAAATGACCTGTTAAGTCTGTGAGTCTTGAACCTGTGTCGAAAAGGTGATTTACCTTTGAGGGCCGACTGATACCGAGTCGGAAAACAGGGGTCAAGTCATCACATTTCTTGTGGAAATCAGAGACTACAGTCTTAGAGATTTTCACTAATTATGCTAGTCAGATCATTACCTATTGGGTAATGGACAAGACAAATAAACTATTGTTGATGCAGATAGCGGACGGCTAGGTTACGGTGTTTCATAGGGATTTTATCCCTGAGTTATTCGTACTGAGTTGTATAACTTTGAGAGTACTTTTGAGTACTTAACTCATGTTATACCGAGAAAGAAGAGTTGTTTGCATACCATTATCGGGATCAAGCCGGTATTTGGTGATAAATGCAGAAAATAACCTTCGGGAAATAAAACATCACTTGATCATGGTTTAGTGATGTTGAGGGAGAGTATTTCCCCGTGTCACTTTTAGTGACACATTGTAAGGAATTCTTGAGCTTCAAGAAAGGGTGATCGGTTAGTAATAGTGTACTGTGCAAAGTCATGAGACTTGCAGAGGTTACGGCCACCTAATAGCTCAAGAAGATGAATGGATGATTTAAGCCACCCAGAGTTATTGGCTTATAGTTGATTAGGATGTCGGGATCTTCTACCAGATCCTACCGGAAGATGTTGGATTGAGACAGGAGTTTAGAAATGACTCCGTACAAGTGTTTAAGAGTTGGAGACCGATAAGCAAATATTGCAGGTCAACTTAATAGAGTCTGAAGTCTTCGACTGTTGGATAAAAGGAGCAAGATCAGAGTCATAGGCTTTGAGCTATTTTTCGATTATTGAAGACCAACTGCAAATCATCAGGATGTTCTCATGGATATCAACAAAATCAGAACAAAGACTTCGAAGGGATTGTGTGTGTGCAGTACAGATCATGAAGACATGTGAAGTCAGATTATCCGTTGGATCAGTTCAGCTGTTGCTATTGTGAGCAACCTAAGTGGAGGAAGTATACTTTGAAGACACAGTTGAAGACTATCAATGGTATTCCAAGAAGAAGATGCATTGTCTCGACAGTAGAGATTAGCACTGAAGATTGGGTTATCTCATCAGCAACAACCTACTACCTCAGGCGTGGTTGGAGTTCCTTGATACTCCCCTTCAGCAGAGATCTGCACAGAAGCAGCATCAGCAGAAGACATCTTAGAAGATTCAGTAGACAACAATAGTTACCTCTAGATGTGATTTGCTTAGTACAGAGGAGAGAGAATACGACGATGGTCGTATCTATTCGGTATTCTAGAGTTGCAGCTCGTAGGATTAAGTGATGAGATCAGATGATCCGAGGAAAAATCCTCGGGTCATTCGTCTAGAAATGCAACTGCTTTATCACGAACTGTTGGATCTGATCTTCTTCTCTTCGGAGAAAGGCTGAGACTTGCGAGGAGCCTTTGGATCGGATCGACGGATAATGGATTGTTCAGGGTATTATTTTAGTTTACCCTCAAGGTTAATATATTGAGAGATGCTTGTAGTTACAGGTATCTTTGTCTAGAACATTCTCAGTTGGATTAGAAGGGTTCCTATACATCGTCCTGTGGATCGGTGGTATCTCTAACGTCAGGTGAGATATGGACCAACAATTAAGAAGTAAAGGATGCCCTTAGACTTTGATAGACATACTTTTACTTTAGACATATCCTTACGGATGGTCAAATTGTTGGAAGTATGGTACGATATGTCTCTCGGATGTACGTATAATCTGAGAGTATTCGGATGTAGTTTCGGATGAACTCCAAGGCTTGTCATTTCATAGGCAAGTGGAGTAGGCGATCGAAATGATTGCGGAAATAGTTCTGGTATCGAAGATCACATATCGAGTGATAGTTTTATTGGTATCAGTGTTGCTAAACATTATAGAAATTGGAAGAATGTAAGTTGTAATTATAGGAGAAGTTGGAAGGGATATTTATCTATCCCAGTATTCCTCCTTGAGAAGATCCGAAACTCTTTGTTGAAAGAGAGATGAACCTTTGAGATTATGCATCGATTATCAATGATGAATACAGTAGTTGTTGTAAATGAATATCCTTCGTTGTGGATAAATGATCTATTTAGATCAGCTAAGGACACCTGTGTATATTCTAGGGTTGGTTTATGACTGGAGTATTGATATCGTAGTGACATGATGTCATACAATTATCATTGTCGTTGTGATGATTGATATATCATCAGCTTAGAGTAAATAGGATGCAGGTGTATGAAGGACGACATTTCATACTTAGTATGAATTTACAAGTTGTTATTAAGTTGTTAGACTAATTAACGATTTAGTCGTCACTAGATTTGAGAATCGTGTATCCTGAACATGATTGGATCCGTTCGTGATTGTTGGAGTTGCGTAACCTGGCCACTGTTGACTGTGGTAGTTGGAGTTGCGCACTAACCACTATAGATGGTGGTTTGCCTGGTATGGGTTGGTTAATTCCGTTGATGTGGATAGAATGCTTGGCATTCTTATACTACGGACTTATTTGACAAAGGTGATGATGGAAATCATTTAGTCGGAAGCTGGTGAAACCAGTTACAAGACCTAGAGAGCGGTTAACATTTACACGGGTATTAGTTAATCCTTCCGGAGTGGATAAAAGGATGATGTACGTAGATGCATCATTTCAGGGATCGGAATGATTCCGATGCAGTTGAATGAGGCGTACCTTATGCTTATGACAATTAAGAAACTACGAGATAGGCTGTCATATACATAACGTGGCTTTAGTAGTTATTATTTGGATTTGTAGTGATATGGAGCAGAAGTGTTCATGGAGTTTTGACTAGCTACTATAGAGTTGCTGGTACGCAAACAGTTGTAACAAGGGAGATTGGTCGCTATAGTCTTCCATGCACTTACAGCGTGTGTGGAGTGTATCTTAGATGGTGGATGGATTTCTCTTTTGAAAAAATAATTCCCCGTCTCTGATAAGGATAGTGGGTTCCGGAGTTGCAGTGTTTAAGGAAGAGTTGCTACAGAAAGCACATCATTCGAGATGGTCTATATACCTTGGTGATACTCAGATGTACCGAGAGTTGAAACATTTATACTGGTGGAATGGTATAAAGAGAGTTATAGTAGATTTTGCTGCTCGATGTTTAATATGCCAGTAGGTGAAGGCTGAACATCAGAAACTCGTTGGTTTGCTCTAGAAAATTCCGATTCCGGAATGGAAGTGGGAGCATATCATGATTGATTGCATTACGGGATTGCCTAGAACCCGTAAAGGACGTGATGCGATTTGGGTGATTGTGGATCGACTGACCAAATCAGCTCATTTCCTTCCTATTCATGGGTCGTACTCGTTGGACCATCCGGCAGTGTTGTATTACCAAAAGATTATCAAATTGCGTGGGATACTTTTAAGTACCATATCGGATAGAGATTCGCGATTTCGGCAGTGTCTGCACCGGACTATGGGCACAGAGCTTCGGCTTAGTGCAACGTTTCATCCGTAGAAAGATGAACAGTCTGAGTGTATCATTTAGACGTTGGAGGATCTATTCAGATCTTGTGTCGTGGATTATGGAGGTGTAGCTTATCGGTTGGCTTTACCTCCGACACTTATGGGTGTTCACAACGTATTTCATGTTTCTATGCTGGGGAAATACACGCTGCGATCTGACCATGTTCTGAAAGAGGTTCTGATTCTACCTCAGTCTAATGCGATTTATGAGGAGATTTCAGTGCGTATTCTTGGTCGCAATGAGCGTCAGTTGCAGAACAAAACCATCCGACTCATAAAGGTTGGATGGCAGCATCATATTGATGAGGAGGTTACTTGAGAGCTGGAAGACACTATCCGAGCTCGATAGTCTCATCTGTTCACTTGAGGAAGGTATGTGGTCCTTTCGTAAACTTGCTTGAAGTAATTTTGCATGTTAGTACGAAATTTGGGGACTAAATTTTTATTAGTGGGGGAGAATGTAATATATCAAAAAAAAACCCAAACCAGACCCGTTTTAATTGGACCCGACCACTTCGGTTGGGTAATGCCAGCCGCTTTGCTTTAATTTTTCCCCGATGCGTTTCTTTTTCCCAACCGCGATCCCATTTTCCCTGCGTGAGTTCTTTCCTTCGCCGATCACCCCTCTTCATCTCTGAAGCGACCAGAGGCCTTTTTCCTTCTCTCTACCGTCGTCGCCCGAGCCCAAGCTCGATCTGCCATCGTTGCCACGCCCTGCATCCTACGCCACTGCTCCGCTCCAGCATCGATCGCAATCGATGCCAACCTTCACGCGACACTGTCGCACATCCACTGTTGATGCGCCAGTTTGCGTTCTCCATCACAGTCGCCTTTGATTACCTAGATCGGCTATCGGTTGTTGGATCTGTCGAGTTGATCTCCGCTCGACCTTGTTGCCGCCGTTGATGACCGCCTCCTCGAGCCGTAGTCACTGTCGCTGCCATGCTGCTGCCGTCACTAGCCGCTCGGTCTTCATCGCGACGTTCTTCCTCTACTGTCACCACCAGCCGATCAGCGTCTGGCCACCACGGGCAACCTCGGCGGTCGACCTCCTTGGAGTTCCTCTGACCTTGCGGTGGATTGCCTCACATCGCCAACTTCTCCTCACCGTTGCAACCGCACCGAGCCACCTTGCACCTAGAGCGGGAGTTGGCGGCTTTACTAGCTCTGTGAAGGTTTCAATAGATCACCGACAACCTTCTATTCTTTACGAGGGTTCTGACCAAGTGTTGTAACTGTTCTGTTCTTGCGGGTACTCTATAATCTCGTAGATTTGGGGCATCACTGTCACAACAGTCGATCCAGATTGCCATCGCTTGGCAAATTGGTGATCCTTGAGCCGACAAATGCGAGGCTTAGATCTGTGGGTATGGTTAATATAACCTATGCATCTCTTATTTCCAGTAAGACTATTGTTGTTAATCTGTCTATTGGGTTAAGAAAGTGGAGATTTAGTAGGTTGAAAAGGTATACTTATGTGCCTTGTGATTTCAGGTGATGGGGAATCAATTCACGTGTAAATTTGGGAAATCAACAGGTGGATCAACAAGCTGTGCCAATTCAGTTGGAATAGGTGATGAAGTGGGTTGAATGGAGTTCTATTCGACAAGAGGTTTTATCTAAATCCATTGTGAGCCATGGAAACGAGACAAGGTAAGCTTGAATCTAAGTGTTATGGAGGAAGCTATTTATGTTGGTTAAGATTCAGTATTAAAATTGGTATAGATGTGAAATGGGGTTTTAATGTGGAGGATTGATTAGGTTAATTGGATAACTAGATCAATTTAGTTGATCGGGATATGAAGTCGATGTAAGATTCGATTTGATCCTTCATTGTATGCTTGTACTTAATCATAGTTTGCTATTATGTGCAGGTTTGGGATACAAAGTAGGTTCATGGCTGTGAGGACTATTTCGAGCTTCGTATCAGGTGGGTAATTCTGTAGGAATTGGCTTCGGAGGCTCGTCGGCTCCCATGTCCCCGTATTAAAATTTTCACTAATGAAAACTAATCCGGATGGGATGAGTTTCCTAAGCACAACCAATTCGTCGTCGTGCTAACGACTCGAGCAATCGCTTAAACAAACTTGTTGTTCAAGCAATCAACTCTTCTAGTCGGTTAGTCGCGGAAGAGACGACGGACGGATCGCCGGTTTTTGTGTTTATCTTCGGGGTCCATGATTATACAAATACATATGGATGTAGACATGTATAATCAACACATACAAACATATTAATAAGAACATGCAAAGATCAATAATAAAAGTTGTAAAACTTTTATACCTCTCGATCTTCTATCGTATGTCCTAACCTCCTTGTAGACTTCGTGTGGGCGAAGATCCTCCACAAGTTGAATCTTCCTAGATCACGTTCTTCCCTTCCTTGCTCGCTCCGAACAAAGAGAAGAACCAAACAAAACTCCTTCTCCTATCTAGAACCGACCACCAAGCCAAGGAGCTTGATATAGCCGTCGGCCAAGGAGAAGAGGAGGAATAGGTTGAGCGCCGGCCAAGGTAGAGGGGAAGATGGAGTGGGCGCCGGCTACACCTTAGGAAGAGAAAGGAAGCAAACCCTAATCTCCCACCTTGTTGCCGCCCAAGCCAAAACCCTAACCTTAATCCTTTGGGCACCGGCCAAAGCAAGGAGGAAGATGGAGTGGGCGCCAGCTACACCTTAGGAAGAGAAAGGAAGCAAACCCTAATCTCCCACCTTGTTGCCGCCCACTCCACAAGCCAAACCCTAGCCGCCCAAGGGACAAACCCTAATCCCTCCTTGGATTTCTTGCCGCCCAAACTCTTGAGAGGCAAAACCCTAATCTTCCAAGCATTAGGTTGCCGCCCAAGCCTTAGCCCTCTATTTATAGAGTTGGGCTTAAGCCTCCTTTAATCTCCACCGTCGGATCTAGGGATTTAATCTCCACCGTCGGATCTAGGGTTTCATCCCAATCGTCGGATCTAGGATTTCATCCCAACCGTCGGATCTAGGGTTTCATCCCATCTGTCAGATCTAGAGATTTAATCTCAACCGTCGGATCTCGAGATTTAATCTCAACCATCGGATCTAGAGTTTTATGTTCCATCATTGGATCTAGGCTCCATAAGGTTTATGTTAGGCTACGATAGGGACCATGAGGAGGAGTTGGATCTTGGCCACCCGATGGATCGAAATCACACAAACTTGATCCATCAATGATGTTCCATTCCACTAGAGGATCATCATTGAATTACCTCACTAACCCCCATAAATTAATATGGGCTCCATACATTATTTGTACATCCATCTCCCCGTGTTTAAGATATCGAATGCCCATCAATTAATTGATTTACTGACCATCAATCAATTAACATCTAACTCCTCGAGTAGTATCACTCAACCTTATCATCATGTTGAGTAAGTCAACCTGCCGGGTTTACATGATGAACCTTATGAGCTCCTCAAGGGGACATCATCAACCTAA
The DNA here is from genome assembly GCA_025175895.1 of Wurfbainia villosa. Classification (NCBI taxonomy): domain Eukaryota; kingdom Viridiplantae; phylum Streptophyta; class Magnoliopsida; order Zingiberales; family Zingiberaceae; genus Wurfbainia; species Wurfbainia villosa. The sequence continues at coordinate 8,112,216 of JAKLTH010000072.1, read as the reverse complement.
TATATAGGACACGGTTTCCTCCTATAATCAACGGCACACCATGTAAATAATATCATTTTCCAACTTACCGGGCATATTGATTTAATCCATAGAAATCTCACCCTTTGGTAAATCAAAGAAATAAATACTAAGTACATGTGTCCATTATTATATCGGGATTAAGAGCATGTACAACATAATATCCGAGCTCCGATTTAATTATGTAGTCAGCAATAAATTGAATCACCTCTATGTCGGTCCTGCTCAATACACCTAAGTGTACTAGTGTAACTCTATGGTCAAGACAAACTAATACCAAGCTACACTACAACTATGCCAATGGTTTGTCCAAAACCATCTTGGTTGTGAGCCTCTACTTATATTCTACAAGGGACTGATAACATGATCTTCTGTGCCACACCAAGCACCATGTTATCTACAATGTAGAGTATTAGACAATATGCACACATATAATAAATATAAAGTGCAAACAATGATCATGTGATTCTTATTTCAAAATAAAATGTTCATACAAAAAAGCTAGGCTTTCAGTATACATCCTAACAAATTCCTACCCTGGTCAGGTAGTTTTAATGCATACAGATTTAGATGCATGATCATCTTATATCATCATGTTACCTTGACCCTGCTCTTATTATCTTATGCTTGAACTTATCGTTGGATGTATTTATGCTCAATTGTTGATATCACATATTCCCTATCATGATTTAGGAGTTATAGATGTGATGTAAATTGGCCTAGATGTTTAGTAGGGTGTAAATGTTAGTATGGGTGATGACCCAATTTATAAATTAACAAAAAGGTCATCCGTAGGTAGGTAATGCCCTAAATGTAGGATTTATTTCCAATACCCGTATGTTGCATACTGTTACCAACCATGAGTTGTGTAATGGTTAAGTGAAGGGTGATTAGTGTGTCACTGCGGACCGGTGGTCCCAGCTTGATATGAGTAGTCGAGTATGACTCTCTATAGGATAGAGAGCGCGTCGATCAGTTGAGTACGACTCTCTATTGGATAGAGAGTTATGATCAATTGAGTACGACTCTCTACAGGATAGAGAGTGTGTCGATCAGTTGAGTATGACTCTCTATTGGATAGAGAGTTATGATCAGTCGAGTACGACTCTCTACAGGATAGAGAGTGAGTTGATCAGTTGAGTATGACTCTCTATTGGATAGAGAGTTATGATCAGTTGAGTATGACTCTCTACAGGATAGAGAGTGTATTGATCAGATGGGTACGATTCTTTGTTGAACAGAGAGTCTGTGGTAGATGATTGCACGTGTGACAGCATACTCATGTCATTTGCATGCATTCTGACGACATAGTCTCCCTTGGGGTTGAGAGAGTCATCAGTCATCTTACCTCCCAGGTTACTCCCCGAGGAGTAACTGGTGTGAGGGCATAGCATCTGTTGTGCCACACTCTACCACTATAGACGGTGGTAGTTGGAGTTGCTTGCAGTTGTCCTGGGTACGTGGTACTCGACCACTCATTGGTAGTGTCAGTCGAAGTGGCCGCAGCAGGGACCTCCGTTGTATAGTGAGCTCTTTACGCTCATATGCTACTTGATCATACTGCCCACTCGGCCACTCTAGAGCAGTGGTTGGTGTGGTCGTTGTAGCGAGTAGGGGTGAGCAGGCATGACCATGCATGCTGCATTGTCGTATCTGATGGCCCTTTGCATATTACCATATATATATACATATATGCATGTGTATATATATATATATATATATATATATATGGATGGTTGAGATTAATATATATATAGATGTAGTCTATATATATATGCTTATTGTGATGTTGCATTTGATTGTATTATGCTTGCTGCATTTGATTGTACATCATATTCATGCATGCTTCTTGCATATGTTATACGGTTGTGTCGGATACTGGTATATGTGTTGGACAGACCATTAGATACCTTGACCTGTAGCTTGAGTATATTGTGAGTTAATCTTACTCTTCCTGTTATATATATGTTGGATATATGTTCATGTTGGATCAGAGTAGCGTAGCAGACTTCAGGTATGTCTGCATTTTACGTTGTTCATTTGGTTAGACGGTATATGCTTGTATTTATATACTATGCTGATATACCTATTGTACCTCTAGATTATGTTGTTGAAATACATGTGATATTACATATATACATGTTTTTCTATTACCTGCTGAGTTTTACTCACCGCCACCACGGACCCTGGGTTTTTCTGTCTCCCAGGTAACAGGTAGAAGTCTTCATGACGACTTGGAGCACCGCTGGCTGACATCTCATCTCACCTCCGAGGCTCCCGTGTTTGTTTTGGGCTTTCCGTACATTGCATTATGTATTTGGAGTTTTCGTGATGTAATATGTTGTAGATTTGGATTTAGTCGAGGTTATGTGTTTTTGTGATGTGTTAGTCATACCAGTATGAATGTGTGTAGCTTGTTGTATTATGTTTCCGCTGAGCTTTGAGTAGTTGTTGTATTTACTTTATATGTTATGTTGTTGTTGTGGCCCACGGGCCTTGTATTAACCCGAAATGTTGCCACGTACAGGGGAGATATCGTCCGTTTGCTTTTCGACTCGGCATGCTCTCGGGGCGTGACAATCCTGGTAGGTTGCCCGCATCAGAGATCATAGATGGTCTTGTTGGTTTTGATCAGTCGTGGGTGCATCTTGATGGAACCTGGTGCAACTTTCTTTGTGCTCCAGGAGAGCTCGGCGGGCTTGACAGTATCTCTGTGATACTTGAATTATAGCATCAGCCACGGTGGATACATCGTCGGATTGGGAAGTTTGACCTTGTTGCATAACCCTTGACATGTCTACCATATCCTAGCGCATGGAAGCTAAAATCCCCTCCACTACCTTAGTGTAAGCCCTGGTGTGAGCAATTTCGCTCCTCAGCTGCTATAAAGAAGTTTCTTGCTTGCATATTTGAGAATGAGCTCGAGCCCTATCCTATATCAAAGCTGAATTTTGGTATACTTCCTTGCTTAATTGGGTTTAAAGGGTGGCTATAGTATTCTCATCCTTTTGTTTCTCGCGCAGGAGGGTGGATATAGTCTCTACACCCCTCTTTTGCTTGTATTGAAGGGCTGCTATGGTTTCAGCATCTTCCTATCTTTGGCATTGGGCTTCTGATAGTTGATTATGGCATCGTGCCAATTCTTGTAGCAGGGAGTTCTCTCAGTCTTTGGAGGCAGTGTGGTCCACAATTTGCTGCAAGGTTTATTGTTGTAGTTGAGCTTAGTAGTGGGAGAAGGAACGATCCAGCTCCTAATAGTTCACCATCACTTGAAGGCAGAAAATGGAGAAATATTATGGACAATATAAATAGAAGTAACCAAGAAAGCTTACCAGCTCCAGAGTGTGGCACAGACTTTCCATCCGTGGAAGGATTCCCCCAAATTGAGGATTCGTGAAGCCCTAGCAGATGGGGAAGAAGGAATAGAAGCCACCAAGGAAGTGGATTCACTTAAAATGGGCCAAAATGGGGATGGCGCAGAAGACTATGCCATTGGCCCAAGAAGAGGAGGAGGAATGGCCCCGTATGGAAAAGAATGAGTATTGTGCAAAGGGGGGATGTGGAAGTCACGGGGAAGAGAGCTATCACTAAGAGGCTTATGGAGGCAGGAGATGAGAGGGGGAAGCCCAATGATGGCCGGAGAATGTCCAAAACTACCTGTTGAATGATGGGAGAAGGGGAACTCTCTGGAGATGGAAAAGAAGAGAGAATGGAAGGATTGGGTAATTCGGGTAACACGGACATCAGAGTGGGAGCTGAAGTTGAAGGGGTGTGAGCGGTCAAGGGGGACGAAACCATTGGTGGCTCTTCACTAGTTGGGAGAAGGGGGCTAGAGTTAAATTTTGAACTAGGCCATGTAGAAAGGCCTTCAGATGCTGGAGTATGGACAGGAGGAGATAGGGGTGTTGGTGGGGTTGGCGAAGTCGAAGATAAAGGGAGTTTGACCGAGGGTAACTCCATATCTATAGGAAACACAAGGGAAGAAGAGGAGTTGAGTGAAGAAGTTACTTCTCCTTGCATCCGTTGGCATGCCACTCTCCGCAATTCGATTTGAACATGCAAAAAAGGCGGAGGTGGCCTAGGGTTGCACAGAAGTGAAGGCGAAGAGGAAGGGGGGTTAGGGTTTGGTGATACTGACCGGGAGCCCATGGTAACTGATGATGGAATGATGGGGGGCAAAATCACCGATGAAACATGAGACGATGTAGTGGGAGAAGCGACGAAGAAGGGCCCAGTAGGAGTCGGAGCAAGGGGTGATGAGGTAAGGTCAGCAGGCAGTTGACCTTTGCTCCTTGTGGCCTCTTGACGTTGTTGGAAAAGTATTTGTTAAAAGAGAGTCTTCATTTCACTAAAGGAAAAGAGGAAGGAGGAGGATGCGATGAAGAGAAAGGAGCACTTTCGAAGTGAGAAGAAATGGGGAGAAATGTTGGGGACATAAGTGGGGAATAAAGAAGGGGGGAGGCGAAGAGGCGTATATAAAGGGAAGAATGGCATCAATGGCAGGTGAAGTAATTGGGCCTTAGGGCAGGAATATAGGCCTTAAATGAAGCTTGGAGTGTAATTCAGAAGAAGATTAAACCTGGATTTATTCTGACCTGATTGGGCAAAGCCCTAGATTAGATCGCCACACTCTTATGGCTCGATGATAACCGAAGCCATTATCCCCATGCGGTGGCAAAACGGAGGAGTAGGGCTTAAGGTAAATACACTTGTGAAGAACGACAGAGTAAAAAAAAATATTCCGACCTGATGAGGTGCAGCCCTAGATCAGGTCGTCACACTCTTACTACTCGGGGATAACCGAAGTCATTATCCCCGTGCGGTGGTGGAACAGAGGAGTAGGGCTTAAGGCAAATACACCTGTGAAGAACGGCGGAGTAAAAATTTTATTCCGACCTGATGGGGTGTAACCCTAGATCAGGTCGTCACACTCTTACGGCTCAGGGATCGAAGCTATTATCCTCGTGCGATGGCGGAACGGAGTAGGGTTTAAGGTACATACACCAGTGAAGAATAGCGGAGTGAAAAAACTTCCTGACCTGATGGGGCAAAGCCCTAAATTAGGTTGTCACACTCTTATGGCTCGGTGATAACCGAAGCCATTATCTTCGTGCGGTTGCGGAATGGAGGACTAGGGTTTAAGGTAAATACACCTATGAAGAACAGCGAAGTAAAAAATTTATTCTGACCTGATGGGGTGAAGCAATAGATTAGGTTGTCACACTCTTATGGCTCGGTGCTAACTGAAGTCATTATCCCCGTGCGGTTGCGGAACGGAGGAGTAGGGTTTAAGGTACATACACTAGTGAACAACGGTGGAGTAAAAAATTATTCTGACCTGATCAAGCAAAGCCTGTTGGATCGAAAGTGTCGCTAGAGGGGGGGGTGAATAGCGATACGGTGTCGTTAAAAACTTTTGCAATAAGTAAAAAGCAAGTAGAGAATGCACAGCGGAAATATAAAGTAGACAAGATATTTTTACGTGGTTCACAATCTTTCGATTGCTAATCCACGGCCCTAGTGATCCTTGATCACGTACGGAGGGCAATTCACTAAAACCACTCCTCTTCGTTGGAAGTAGGAGCGATTACAAAAGAAATCAAGGCAAAGGACACTCCCCCTTTCCTTGTTACGATTAAAGCACAAAGACAATTTAAAGAAGTAGAACTTAAATAAATATACCGACAACTCTTATAAGTAGAAGATGTAGCTTTCGTTGTAGGCGGCACTTCGTCGTAGCAAATGTGAGTAGTAGTAGCGGCGTTACGACGGCGTGTTGAGAGCTCTTGAATTCTTGTAATTTGCTTGGCTTGAACATGTCTATTTATGGATATTGATCTATGAATTTAGACATAGGTAGTGTCCAAGGTGAGGTTCTTATCCCAACTCAAGGATGAGGTGTTTCATCCAACCACCTTGTGCCACCTCCAACCTTCTTGTGCGCCAACTCAAGGATGAGGTGTTTCATCCAACCACCTTGTGCCACCTCCAACCTCCTTGGGCGCCAACTTGAGGATGAGGTGTTTCATCCAACCACCTTGTGCCACCTCCAACCTCCTTGGGCGCCAACTTGAGGATGAGGTGTTTCATCCAACCACCTTGTGCCACCTCCAACCTCCTTGGGCGCCAACTTGAGGATGAGGTGTTTCATCCAACCACCTTGTGCCACCTCCAACCTCCTTGGGCGCCAACTTGTTGGAGCCATTCAACTTGTGCCACATCATGGGAGCCAACCATCTTGTGCCAACTCACCTTATTTTGGGCATCCACCACAAGGAAGCTTGGTGATGGTTTGGATGTCCACCTTGATGCCACATCACCCTTTGTACCAAAACACGAGTCAAGTCCAAATTCACCCCTTGAAATTGAGCTCTTCTCGAGGCTGGAACTTGACTAGCAGTTGACTGTAGTCAAAGGGTTTTGGACTGCAGTACAAGTTAGCTTAAAATATAAAGTACGATGGTTCTAACCATCTGATCTCGACCTAGACCTTCCATTGGAGGTATTGGGTCGGATCTACGCTTAACGACCTTGCTTCGCTTTCACACGAGCTTACCTTGTAGCCTCGCTTCCGGTCTTCACCCGAGTACCTCGGCTTCCTCCGAAGTCCCTCTGGCGTTGCCCGACCACCTCGGTTCCCACCGGGTGTCGCAGACCTTCCGCTCAACTTTAGCATTTCTGCACACTTAATTGAGCTCGTAAGATAACAAATATACCCTTAACTATTGAGCCTTTTGCCATAATCAAAATACCGGTTCGACTTTGGTGCCCACTGCACCAACAAAGCCCTGGATCAAGTCATCATTATTTTTTCAACTGACCTTCAAGTCAATCTATTATCCCCGTATGGTGGCGAAACGGAGGAGTTGGGTTCAAGGTAGATGCACTGAAGAACACAATGGCCGAGTAAAAAATTATTCTGACCTGATCAGGCGAAGCCTTGGATCAAGTCATCATTATTTTTTGAGCTTGCCTTCGAGTCAAGGTATCATCCCCGTATGGTGGTGGAACAGAGGAGTTGGGTTCAAGGTAGATGCACTGAAGAATATAACGGCGGAGAAAAAAATTATTCCGACCTGATCAGGCGAAGCCCTGGATCAAGTCGTCACTATTTTTTGAGCTTGCCTTCAAGTCAAGCTATTATCCCCGTATGGTGGCGGAATGGAGAAGTTGGGTTCAAGGTAGATGCACTGAAGAATACAACGATGAAGTAAAAAATTATTCTGACCTAATCAGGCGAAGCCCTGGATCAAGTCGTCACTATTTTTTCAGCTGGCCTTCAAGTCAAGCTATTATCCCCGTATGGTGGCGGAACGGAGGAGTTGGGCTCAAGGTAGATGCACTGAAGAATACAATGGCAAAGTAAAAAATTATTCCGACATGTTCAAGTGAAACCCTGGATCAAGTCGTCACTATTTTTTGAGCTTGCCTTCAAGTTAAGTTGTTATCCCCGTATGGTGGTAGAACGGAGTCGGGTTCAAGGTAGATGCACTGAAGAATGTAACAGTGGAGTAAAAAATTATTTCGACCTAATCAAGCGAAGCCCTAGATCAAGTCGTCACTATTTTTTGAGCTTGCCTTCGAGTCAAGCTGTTATTCCCATGTGGTGGCGAAACGGAGGAGTAGGATTCAAAGTGGAGACGCTGATGAAGAAGTACAAAATAAAAAATGTTGTTTTAATCTAACCCGGCCAAGTCCCAGATCAAATCATCTTTATCCTTCCAGCTTGCCTCCGAGTTAGGCTGTTGTCATTGTATGGTCAGAAAAGTTAGGTGGAAGCATTATCAGAAGTTGGTGGAAGTAACCAATCTTGTTAGAATTGCTCGGAAGAGGTAAGATCGTCTCTCTCTGCTATACTTGAATTTCACTCCTGTATGGGATTACATTTAAGGTGAGGAATGGTTGGTTCGACGAACTAGTGCTAACAAATCGAAGGGGGCGTTGGTTTGAGATTGATGAGTTCCCGTGTTGACATACGGTGCTTGGATATTTCATTCATTCTGGAAGAATCAGCGTTCAGCAAGGAAAGACACATACATATAACTTCCAAAATAGGGGTTTTTGTTAGTGAAAAAGAAGGATTACAGGTACAACTTTTCTAAGAGAATAACGAAAATTCATCCTATGGGGAACTAAGGAGCTTCGTGGATGATTCTCTACAGAGATACTGCCGGGGCATTACGACCACCAGACTTGGCGAGAAGTTGTCTAAGGCGGGATTGATACATAAAATGGTGCTTCGACAAGGCCCGCTAGGCTACCGCCAGTTCCTGTTGTAGGGAGTAGTTGCGAGTGGAGGCTGACTGCAGATGCCTCCTCAAGTCTCTGACCAGTTCCTCCAGTTCTCATATGCGTTGCTGGTCTTCAGTACACTGATCGAGAGAAGGAAGGTTGTTGCCCTGCTCTGATGAGTCTTCCATGTCGAAGGTAGAAGAATGGAGAACTTGTTAGATCGGTTTGAGTGCTAGAGGGGGGGTGAATAGCGCACGACAATCTTTTTGTTTTTCATTCAATATAAAACATGAGTAAGAGTAAACAGATAGCAGAAAATAAAAGAACACAATTTATTTTACTTGGTTCACAGCCTTCGGCTGCTAATCCAAGGCCCTAGTGGTCTGAGACCACGTACGGAGGGCAATTCACTAAAACACTCCTCGTTGGAGGTAGGAGTTGACGGTTACAAAAGCTCGAGAAAACTCGAGGTAGAGAGACACACCCCTCTCTCCTCGTTATGATAAAAAGCTCGATTCAAGAAATGAAATACAATGTAAAAGAAGATGAAAACTTAAAGTAATACCGACGACTAAGTGGTTGAAGGATGAGCTCGTGTCGTCGGCATTTCGGCAGTGCTTCATCGTCGTAGAGTAGTCGGAAAGTTGCGGCGTTATGGAAGCACTTTGGAGGGTTTTGAATGATTGAAAAGGGGTGGAGAACCCCTACTTTTATAGCCTTGTGAAACCCTAATCGTTGAGATGAGGTTTCATGAGGTGATGCCACCTAGCACTTGAGAAATGTGTTGGACTTTCCGGGCCACAAAAATCGCTTTTTGCATTGCGGAAACCCCAGAAGTCCGGCCACGGATCCGTGCGAAGATATATTAAAATAAAAACATGTATGTGCTAAGTAAACCTAGATCTACCTTATATCTAGAAGTTGAGAGTGTTACCCTCGATGTGACGCCCTTCGCAAATCCCGCTCGTCTAAATAGCTTGCCGAAACTCTAGAGTGTCAAGTGTACACTCCTCTATTGGTATCCACACAAGCAATAGGTGGAGAAAAGAAACATAGAGTGTGCTAGCACCCTTAGAAGTTTTGGCCAAGGAGGAGAGGGGAGCTTGAGAGGATAATCCAAGGAAGAAGATGAAGTTCTAGTAACTCACCAAAATCAATTACACCCATCAAATGGAGTGGCCGGCCACTTCATGACTTGGGGGGTTACATGCATGCATGTAACTTCAAGAGACAATGGCTCTTGGTCTCCCTCATGAGGTGGAACCACAGGATAAGTCAATGATGATGTGGAGCATCATCATTGGCCGGCCATGCCAAGTCATCATCATGACATGGCATTTGGTCAAGTCAAACTTGACCTTTCATCTTCCCTCTCAAGTCAAGTCAAACTTGACCTCTTATCTCCCATGGTTAATCAAATCCAACCACTTAATTCAAGTCAATTTAATTTAATGAATCTCTATCCATTAATTTAAATTGATTTGATGAATCAAATCTAAATTAGACTCATTCAACACTTGAATCAAATTGAGTCCAACTCAATTAGTCTAATTTGGATTACTCTTAATCCAATTTGGTTCATCCCATGAACCTAATCCTCATGGTTCATCATATGAACCTAATCTCCATCTAATTGCCCTTTGTGTGTGACCCTATAGGTTCTTCCCTAAACCAATTTAGGAACATAAGCAATGAGCGGTATCTAGCAACACCTCATTGCTACCCAAGTTACAAGAATGTTGAGCTCCAATATCACCTTTGTGACTACTAATTGTGACTCTCACAATATGTGACAATGTCCCTCTATTCTTGACATCTAGATTGACCAATTGAGGCATAGACCGTGTCATCCTCAGTACAATCTATATCTTGAACTCCAAGTAGACTCACTCTAATCAAATCAGCTCAATATCTTATATTGACTCATTTGGGCATGGCCATGCACTTCGTGGTCTCACTCTATCAAGAATAACGATGTCTCTTCCGTAATATAGGAGAGATAGATCTCATCTACATCACTCACATCCCTCCACATAATTTGTCACATACCCAGTAATCGCCTTTATAGTCCACCCATTTATGGGTGACGTTTGACGAAGTCAAAGTATGCAACTCCTTATGTAGGGAACCATGGTGACTTCAGGTCTAAGGACTAATAGTCATATTAATAGCCACATGAGAAAGTATATGACACTCATATAACGATCCATGATACTTTCTCATGGTGGGTCATTCAGTATACATTCTCCAATGCATACCTATGTGTCAACTTGATATCTCATATCCATGACTTGTGAGATCAAGTCATCGTGTTGACCTACATGCTAGTCTCTATGCATTAACATTGTCCCTGAATGTTAATACTTGACTAGGAATGATTAAGAGTAGTGTTCTCTATATCATCTCATTATCGATTCAACTAATCGATTGATATAGATAAAAACGTACTACTCAAGGACATTATTATATTTAGTTATTTGGCACCAATACAAGTAAATATAATAACCATGCCTTTATAAATAGGAATGTGATACAATAAAGTTCATACAACAATTATCACATGATTGGCTCTAGGGCTTTCACTAATAATCTCCCACTAGCACTAGTGTCAATCACCGTAGTATCTAATACCCAATGACCTAGTGTGATCATCATGCTCTTTCTATGCCAAAGCCTTAGTCAAGGGATCTGCGATGTTAGCCTCTGTGGGTACTCTGCAAATCTTCACATCTCCTCTATCGATAATCTTTCAAATGAGATGGAAGCACCGATATATTCGGCCTCTGTTGTAGAATCAGCAACTATGTCCTGCTTGGAACTCTTCCAGCTCACAACGCCATCATTCAAGCAAAACACGAACCCTGACTGCGATCTATAATCATCCTGGTAAGTTTGGAAGTTGGCATCGCTGTAACCCTTTACAGATAGCTCCTCATCGCCTCCAAATATCAAGAAATATTCTTTAGTCCTTCTCAAGTACTTAAGAATATTCTTGACTGTTATCCAGTGACGCTCACCTGGATCTGACTGGTATCTACTCGTCATGCTCAAAGCATACGAGACATAAGGACGAGTACACAACATATCGTACATGATAGATCCTATAGCTGATGCGTAAGGGATCTTATCCATGCGGTCTCTCTCCTCTCTAGAAGAGGGACTTTGAGTCTTCAAAAGACTCACACCATGTGACATTGGCAGAAATCCCTTCTTGGAATTCTGCATGGCAAACCGTAGTAATACCGTGTCAATGTATGTACTCTGACTTAGGTCAAGCAATCTCTTAGATCTATCTCTATATATCTTGATTCCTAGAATACAGGCTGCTTCACCTAAGTCTTTCATTGAGAAGCACATCCCCATCCAAGTCTTCACAGACTGTAGCGAAGGGATGTCATTCCCAATGAGTAGTATGTCATCTACATACAATACAAGGAAGACAACTGTGTTCCCATTAACCCTCTTATAGACACAGGGTTCATCTTCATTCTTAATGAAACCAAACTATTTGATTGCATCATCGAATCGAAGATTCCAGCTCCGAGAGGCTTGCTTTAGCCCATAAATGGACCTTTACAGCTTGCATACTTTCCCAGTATGCTGTGGATCTTCAAAACCCTCAGGTTGTGTCATGTACACATCCTCGAGTAAGTTTCCATTCAGAAATGTGATTTTGACATCCATCTGCCAGATCTCATAATTGTGGTATGCTGCAATAGCAAGCAAGATCCGAATAGACTTAAACATCGCCACTGGAGAAAAGGTTTCATCATAGTCAATACCATGAATTTACTTGAAACTTTTAGCCACCAATCGGCCCTTATAGGTATGCGTAAGTCCATCCATGTCAGTCTTTCTCCTAAAGACCCACTAACACCCAATGGGTTTGACCCCTTCAGGTGGATCAACCAAAGTCCATACTTGGTTGGTGTACATGGATTCCATCTCGGATCTCATGGCCTCTAGCCATTTCTCAAAATCTGGGCTCATCACAGCTTCCTGATAGGAGGTAGGCTCATTCTCAATGAGCATAACGTCATCATGGTCAGACAAGAGAAATGAGTATCTCTCAGGCTGACGACGTACCCTATCAGACCTGTGAAGAGGTAGGTCTATATGAACAGGTGGTTGTTCCATAACTCTTTGTGCAACAATCTCATCACCCACAACACTTTGTGGTTCCTGTTCAATCTCCATCAAGGCCTCAGTGTTATGGTCCTTATCTTGAATTTCTTCAAGATCGAACGTACTCCCACTAGTTTTTCTAGAAACAAAATCCCTTTCTAGAAAAACCCCAGTCTTTGCCACAAACACTTTATGTTGACTGGGAATGTAGAAGTAATATCCCTTTGTATCCTTGGGATATCCAACAAAATAGCACCTATCGGATTTGGGTCCCAGTTTGTCTGAGACTTGACGTCGAACTTAAGCCTCACAACCCCAAATCCTCATGAAAGACATCTTGGGATTTCTCCCTATCCATATCGTATATGGTATCTTTATCACAGCCTTGGATGGTACACGGTTAAGGGTAAAGGCTGCTGTGTCTAGAGCATATCCCCAAAAGGATATAGGAAGATCTGTGTGACTCATCATAGATCGTACCATATCTAATAGGGTACGATTCCTCCTTTCGGATACACCATTCCACTGTTGTGTTCCAGGAGGAGTGAGTTGGGATAGAATCCCACACTCAACTGGATAGTCATGAAACTCATGGCTAAGGTATTCACCACCTCGATCTGATTGAAGTATCTTAATACTCTTGCCAAGCTGGTTTTGTACTTCATTCTTGAATTCTTTGAACTTTTCAAAGGATTCTGATTTATGTGTCATAAGATACACATAATCATATCTACTGAAGTCATTAGTAAATGTAATGAAGTACCTGTAACCACCTCTAGCAGCAACATTGAAAGGGTCACATACATCACTATGTATAAGTCCTAACAAGTCCGTTGCTCTTTCGCTATGTCCACTAAAGGGAGTCTTGGTCATCTTGCCTAAAAGGCAAGACTCGCATGTCTCATATGATTCAAAATCAAATGAGTCTAGCAGCCCATCCTTATGGAGCTGAGATAAGCGACTCTCATTTATGTGACCTAAGCGACAATGCCAGAGATAGGTTTGGTTCAACTCATTTAACTTGAACCTTTTGGTACTTATGTTATAGATAGGGCTCTCTAAGTCTAGAAAGTAGAGTCTGTTCATTAGAGGTGTACTACAATAGAACATATCATTTAAATAAACTGAACAACATTTGTTCTTTATTATAAATGTAAATCTTTTCTTGTCCAAACAAGAAACCAAAATTATGTTCTTAGTTAAAGCAGGCACATAACAACATTCATCTAATTCTAGTACAAGCCCAGAGGGCAGAGATAGATCATAAGTTCCTACAGCAACAGCAGTAACTCTTGCTCCATTGCCTACTCGTAGGTCCACCTCGCCCTTTGTCAATGCTCTGCTATTTCTCAGTGCCTGCACATTAGTACAAATGTGAGATACACATCCGGTATCTAATACCCATGATGAAGAAATAGATAGATTGACTTCTATAACATTTATACCTGAAGTCTCACTTCTTTTCTTCTTAAGATCTTCCAGGTATGCCTGCAGTTACTCTTCCAATGTCCATCTTCCTTGCAGTGGAAGCAAGCCCCTTCCTTGGCCACCCGTCCTTTGGGTTTCAGTTCCTTGCCTTTGCCCTTGGCTTGGGACTTTCCCTTACCTTTAGGCTTGCCCTTGCCTTTCTTCTTTTGCACCATCAAAATGATGTCAGATTTTCCCTTCTTAAGGTTGAGCTCAGTAGTTCTCAACATGCTGAGCATCTCAGGCAGTGGCTTATCAATTTCATTCATGTTGTAATTCATGACAAATTGATTGTAGCTTTGCAGCAAAGACTGCAAGATTAAGTCAGTGGCCAGCTCTTGGCCAAGGGGGAATCCCAATCTCTGTAGGTTTTCTACGTACCCAATCATCTTGAGTACATATGGACCTACGGGAGTCTCATCTTGCATTTTGGAACAAAACAATGCCTTAGAGACTTCATATCTCTCGTGCCTTGCTTGTCCTTGATATAGTTGACGAAGATGTTCAACCATATCATAAGCATTCATGAACTCGTGTTGCTTCTAAAGCTTAGAGTTCATGGTCACGAGCATTAGACATGACACATCTAATGTATCATCTTGATGCTTCTTGTAAGCATCTTTGTCAGCTCGCGAGGCAGTGGCAGAAGGTGCCTCAGGAATGGGCTGCTCCAGGACGTACAGTTTCCTTTCTTGGGTGAGAACAATTCTCAGGTTCCTATACCTGCCCAGGAAATTTGCTCCATTGAGCTTGTCCTTCTCAAGGACAGAACACAGAGAGAGAGTGTTCATGTTTGTCGACATAGTAATCTATAACATACAATGCAGAGAATTAATATCATATTCCTTTTATCATTTAATTAGGCCTTTAATCAAATGATGCTCCCACTGAATTATAGGAATTTTGTAGAATCGAGTTATGGATGTGGTCAAACCACATTACTAGATTCATACAAACTAGCTATAATTCCTGCAGGACAAGATCCACATCATACTAAGCCTTGAGTTAGCTTTGGCTAAATCGCCCAAGACTTAGTACGATCGGTGGGTAACACATTACCGATTACATCTCTATGCAACTCTTGTTTATAGGATCAAGACCCATATTTACAAAATACCTTGAGTTAGCTTTGGCTAAATCGCCCAAGATTTAGTGTAAATGCGATCTTATCCTATCTTTCCAATGGTTGGAATATGCCTATAGTTCTACTCAATCCAATTGAGTTAACTAGTTTTACTCAATCTAATTGAGTTTACTCTAACCCAAGCCGTGATAGGCAGGACCAAGATTGTCCCTCCGCACCCTACCAAGATAATATGCGTTGCTCTGCTTTGGCAGATTCGACAACTACAAATGATCGAGGTAGTAATGGGTATCAAGGACTTGGTAGGCATTTACGAGTTGATTCGATTAAGATCTAATCTAATCGCAATGTGTATCATATACGCATTGAGGCCTTTATTATCCTACACTAGCATGCATCACATACATACAAGCATTATTCTAGCATGCATCATATACATACAAGAAAAATATCCTAGCATGCATCATATACATACAAGCATTATTCTACTAGCATGCATCACATACATACAAGCAAAATCAAATATATATATATATATATATATATATATATATATATATAAAATTAACTGTGATGTGGTCATGGCCCTACTACGATCTTCTCAAGCCAATGAGAAGATCGAACGGTCAACTAAGGCTAGCGGCTTCTTCAAGCGCTTCCTTTGACCGTCATGTGTTGTCGGCACCCTTCTCGTAACTTCGTCTACAAGTGGACTTTCCACCGCTTCATTTTGTATATTACAAATATGAAACTCGAGTTACATTCGAGTCTAAAACTATTTACAACTAGAATTTCAAAAGAAGAGGCACGACGCACAGGTCGCATACACTATACAACACGCACATCCACAAAAATGGCACACGGGCCATATTATGAATTACAACACATCATCATCCAATCATATTGGGGTTCTTGGGTCATGACAATCACAGAATTATACATAATTCTAAATTATGTATTTTTACAAAAAAATTCTATAATTTTTCCTTTTTTTTTAATTTTATAAGTCACCTCTCCGTAACGGTCCCGCTAAGCGGTTTCCGAGCGCAATCGCGGGACAAGGCCCCTTTCGAGGATAGGGGAAATGCCCCTACTCACAAAATAAACTTTGCGAGTGTCCCTACTACGATCTTATAGTGACTTAAGTCGCTGTCCCAAAAACCTAAAGCGAGAACTCGCCGTTTCGGAGAGTTTTTCTCGATGGTTGAAGCCTACAAGTGTCCCAACACTCGTTGCTTCGACTCTCCGAGAAAAATACCCAAAAATTCGATAAAAATAGGAAATTTACAGAAACATAAAAAATCTATAATTTTTATATCTAATACAAAAACTACAAAAATGAAACACATACATGCTTCGCACGTAGCTCTGATACCACTGTTGGACTTTCCGAGCCGCAAAAACCGCTTTTTGCGTTGCGAAAACCCTGGAAGTCCAACCACGGATCCGTGCGAAGATATATTAAAATAAAAACATGTATGTGCTAAGTAAACCTAGATCTACCTTAGATATAGAAGTTGAGAGTATTACCCTCGATGTGACTCCCTTCGCAAATCCCGCTCATCCAAATAGCTTGCCGGAACTCTAGAGTGGCAAGTGTACACTCCTCTATTGGTATCCACACAAACAATAGGTGGAGAAAAGAAACCTAGAGTGTGCTAGCACCCTTAGAAGTTTTGGCCAAGGAGGAGAGGGGAGCTTGAGAGGATTATCCAAGGAAGAATATGAAGTTCTAGTAACTCACCAAAATCAATTACACCCATCAAATGGAGTGGTCGGACACTTCATGACTTGGGGGGTTACATGCATGCATGTAACTCCAAGAGCCAATGGCTCTTGGTCTCCCTCATGAGGTGGAACCACATGATAAGTCAATGATGATGTGGAGCATCATCATGACATGGCATTTGGTCAAGTCAAACTTGACCTTTCATCTTCCCTTTCAAGTCAAGTCAAACTTAACCTCTTATCTCCCATGGTTGATAAAATCCAACCACTTGATTCAAGTCAATTTAATTTAATGAATCTCTATCCATTAATTTAAATTGATTTGATGAATCAAATCTAAATTAGACTCATTCAACACTTGAATCAAATTGAGTCCAACTCAATTAGTCTAATTTGGATTACTCTTAATCCAATTTGGTTCATCCCATGAACCTAATCCTCATGGTTCATCATATGAACCTAATATCCATCTAATTGCCCTTTGTGTGTGACCCTATAGGTTCTTGTAACATTGGCAATGTCCCTAAACCGATTTAGGAACATAAGCAATGAGCGGTATCTAGCAATACATCATTACTACCCAAGTTACAAGAATGTTGAGCTCCAACATCACCTTTGTGACTACTAATTGAGACTCACACAATATGTGACAATATCCCTCTATTCTTGACATCTAGATTGACCAATTGAGGCATAGACCGTGTCATCCTCGGTATAATCTATATCTTGAACTCCAAGTAGACTCACTCTATTCAAATGAGCTCAATATCTCATATTGACTCATTTGGTCATGGTCATGCACTTCGTGGTCTCACTCTATCAAGAATAACGATGTCTCTCCCGTCATATAGGAGGGATAGATCTCATCTACATCACTCACATCCCTCCGCATAATTTGTCACATACCCAGTAATCGCCTTTATAGTTCACCCATTTACGAGTGATGTTTGACGAAGCCAAAGTATGCAACTCCTTATGTAGGGAACCATGGTGACTTCAGGTCTAAGGACTAATAGTCATACTAATAGTCACATGAGAAAGTATATGTCACTCATATAATGATCCATGATACTTTCTCATGGCGGATCATTCAGTATACATTCTCCAATGCATACCCATGTGTCAACTTGATATATCATATCCATGACTTGTGAGATCAAATCATCGTGTTGACCTACATGCTAGTCTCTATGCATTAACATTGTCCCTGAATGTTAATACTTGACTAGGAATGATTAAGAGTAGTGTTCTCTATATCATCTCATTATCGATTCAACCAATCGATTGATATAGATAAGAACCTACTACTTAAGGATATTATTATATTTAGTTATTTGGCACCAATACAAGTAAATATAATAACCACACCTTTATAAATAGGAATATGATACAATAAAGTTTATACAACAATCATCACATGATTGGCTCTGGGTCTTTCACTAACAAAATGGTGATAAGTTTTCACTCGACTCGAGGCTGATCCTTGACCAGCAGTCGACTGATCAACCCTATCAGTCAACTGCTAGAGACATCAGTCGACTGATACAAGCCATCAATCAACTGATGGCAGGGTTTCCAACTGTAATGAAGAGTTAGCTCGAAAATGTAGTTAGTATAAGTAAGTTCGATGGTCATTTACCTTTCGATCTCAACTTAGACCTTCCATGGGAAGTCTTGGTCGGATCATTGCCTATGGATGTCCCCATACGGAAGACACGACCTTACTTACACTCACTCACACGAGCTTACCTCAACCTTTACCTTTGAAGCTTCGCTTCCTGTCTTCACCTGAGTTCTTTGGCTCCCTCCGAAGTCCTCCCGGTGTCGCCCGACCACCACGGTTCCCTCCGGGTGTCGCTGATCTTTGACTTAGCTTAGCAATTCTGCACACTTGATTCAGCTCGTGAGATAACAAAATGAACTCAACTTTGTGTATTTGCTATAATCAAAACTCAGGTTCGATACAGGTGCCTACTGCACCAATAATCTCCCCCTTTTTGATTTATGTCAAACTAACACAAAGTTAAGAGAAATTTAAAGCATTAAAATAAGTAAAGTAAATGATAAGCTCACTTAAAAGAACTCCCCCCTTAACCTAGGTGAGTTTTGAAAGAAATACAAACATTTTTTAAAATTTAAATGTTGTGGTACTCCCCCTTAACTTATGCTCTTCTCCCCCTTTTTCCATGAATCAAAAATAAGATCGGGGGTTTATAAAAAATAAGGGGTTTTAAAATGCAAAATATTATAGAAAGCATAAAAAAAATGAGTATGAGTCCAAGCATGCATCTCGAATTGGTTAAGTAAATTGGTTCGAGGTATATCCCTCTACACCAACAATAAGTTTTTGAAACTTAGCTTTGATTTTCAAAATACTTATAAGCTAATTTTCAAGAATAACTTTAAAGATTTATAACCCTTAGGATTAGTTTGCTCTCACCCTTAGTCAAGTATATGAGGTATAAGAGAGTTAGGGGCACTAAACTTTGACCTAGAGAGTTTTATCTAATTATTCATTTAAGCGCAATAGTTAAAAAAATAGACATCTTTTTGAAAAAGTTATATATTTTATAGTTATTCCTTAATCATCTCACCCATTCTATGTGTCTCAGATTTGTTCGCCTTATATGTTATGTGATATGATTTTAACTTAATTAAAGTTAGTCAACCTTGGATTAGATTCGGATTTAACCCTAAGCTCGTCAAGTAACCTTTTCAAGAAATTGGCTTCCAGGTTGTGGCGAGGCACAGGGGTCTTCTTTGATCGGAACAATGACCACTTCCTTAGACAAAGCCAAGTTCAGGAAAATGATAACTTGAGTCACTTAAGACCACTTCCTGGTCTTAGTAGTTTAGGATACGGTGAGGTAGCTTCAGCTAGTTTCACTCGATCAAGTGCACCAAACTAGATATGCCTTATCTAGCTCGAATACACAAGACTTTGTTTCCCTAATGTACTATCATCTCGCCGCGTCCTGATACTATGTTGTCAAGAGTTGACTAACTACTTGTCCTATCTAGCCGTTCTAAAAAGGAAAATAAAAGTTTGATCATGCTAAGTTATCGGGTATACTATTTTGGTATTAGCTCCCCCTGGACCATTGAACTAATATGGTCTATTCAAATAATGAACTTGATCCTGGGGAATCCAATACTTATTGGTCCTTATATGTGAGTTTAATAGAGTTTTAGGGACCCAAGCTTGGACTCATTGATGACTATAATTTACGATAGACATATATGATCTATTCGTAGTCTTTGGAGTAACCGGAGTCTGACTTTATTGTACAAAGCTCTCTGAGTTCCAAGAAGTCGGTTAAGATTCTTGGATCCCATTAAGAACTTGTCTAACCGAGCCTTGAGCTCTTGGACTTGACCTTTCAAGAGAGAGTTCTCTTCTTCGAGTTTTCCAACTCGAGTTGAGTCTTCCTCTCGAACTTGACTAGTCGAAGAGGTTGGAGTGGTCTCTTGCTTGAGGGGTTCAACCTCCTCAAGCAAGGACTCAACCCTAGACTCGGACTTAGTTAATTTCCTAGTAAGAATTTTAATTGTAAGGTAAAGTGTACTAATTAAAGAGAAACTAACCTTGACTTTCCCTTTTGGTCTGGCTTTGAGTTTCCTCTCGAAGTAGTCTTCGGGATCGGAGTCGGAGTTGTAGTTGGACTCAGCTTCAGATTCTAACTCGGACTCCTCTGGTCTTGCCATGTAAGCTATGTCGACGCCTTCTTCTCCATTGTCCCAAGTTTCATGGAAGGCTTTCCTTGCTCCCTTTTGCTTTGGCTGCCTCGTTGACTTGAATTGCTCCTTGGTCTCGTTCTTCAATTGCCTTCTTTATTGTCGAACTATTCTCCGCACCATATTGACTATTGCGGCCTCCTCTTCAAATTCGGATTCGGATTCATCCTTGGGTTTGGATCCATCTTCTTGCTCGGGAGGTGGCTTGCTCTTCTCCTTTCTTCTTCGTCCTGCAAGTAAAGCAACACCTCTCTCGACCCGGACCACATTAGTTTGTTCGTGAAGTTCGAATTCCGAAAAAATTTCGTCTAGTCTAAGTTTTGAAAGGTCCTTAGAAACCTTGTAGGAATCAACCATGGATGCCCACAAGGTAGTCCTAGGAAAAGAATTTAAGGCATACCTTATAAGGTCTCGATTTTCGACCTTTTGTCCAATGGCGTGCAAGCTATTGATAATATCTTGAATGCGGGCGTGTAGATGTGTTGTCGTCTCATGTTCCTGCATCTTAAGATTATATAACTTATTGAAAAGCAAATCAAGTTTACATACCTTCGCATCGTCGGTTCCTTCGTGTAGCTCTACGAGTTTAGTCCATAGATCTTTTGCGCTAATGAAGGGGCCGACGTGGTTTAGCTCCTCTTTAGACAAGCCGCATTGGAGGATTTGGGTAGCCTTTGCGTCAGCTTCCACTTGTGTTTTCATAGTATTAGTCCACTGATCGTAATCTAAGGATTCACCCACTTCATTAGTAGGAAGTGTGAATCCGGTTTGGATTACAATCCACATCTCGATCTGGGTCTTAAGGAAGCACTCCATCCGACCCTTCCAATAACAGAAGTCATCTCCGTTGTAAAACGGAGGTCGGACAGTGCTAAACCCTTCGAGATGGGCCATTTAGACAAAATAAGGAAAACAAGTACCTCGCAAAACAAAAACAATCGAAATGTACCAAGACTTTCGTCTTAGATTAGTAGTGCGGGAGAATGATTTTAAACGAAAAGAAAACTCATAAAAACAAAAATAAATCTATAAAAATTGCTAGATTGGTGGTTTCACCAAATTGTAGCACCCCCAGCTCTTATACCACTTGTTGGATCGATTTGAGCGCTAAAGGGGGGTGAATAGCGCACGATAATCTTTT
The DNA here is from genome assembly GCA_025175895.1 of Wurfbainia villosa. Classification (NCBI taxonomy): domain Eukaryota; kingdom Viridiplantae; phylum Streptophyta; class Magnoliopsida; order Zingiberales; family Zingiberaceae; genus Wurfbainia; species Wurfbainia villosa. The sequence goes on along the minus strand of JAKLTH010000072.1, from coordinate 8,090,686 downwards.
CTTTTTCATTCGATATAAAACATGAGTAAGAGTAAACACACAGCGGAAAATAAATGAAAATAATTTGTTTTACTTGGTTCACAGCCTTTGGCTGCTAATCCAAGACCCTAGTGGTTCGATACCACATACGGAGGGAAATTCACTAAAACACTCCTCCTCGTTGGAGGTAGGAGTTGACGGTTACAAAAGCTCGAGAAAACTCGAGGTAGAGAGACACACCCCTCTCTCCTCGTTACAATAAAAAGCCCGATTCAAGAAATGAAATACAATGTAAAAGAAGATGACAACTTAAAGTAATACCGACGACTAAGTGGTTGAAGGATGAGCTCGTGTCGTCGGCGCTTCGGTAGCGCTTCATTGTCATAGAGTCAGCGGAAAGTTACGGTGTTATGGAAGCACTTTGGAAGCTTTTGAATGATGGAAAAAGGGTGGAGAACCCCTACTTTTATAGCCTTGTGAAACCCTAATCGTTGAGATGAGGTTTCATGAGGTGATGCCACCTAGCCCTTGAGAAATGGTGATAAGCTTTAACTCTCCTCGAGGTTGATCCTTGACCAGTAATCGATTGATCAACCCTATCAGTTGACTGCTAGAGGTATCAGTCAACTAATACAAGCCATCAGTCGATTAATGGCAGGGATTCCAACTGCAATGAAGAGTTAGCTCGAAAATGCAGTTAGTATAAGTAAGTTCGATGGTCATTTACCATTCGATTTCGACTTAGACCTTCCATGGGAAGTCTTGGTCGGATCGTTGCCTAAGGACATCCCTGTACGGAGGACACAACCTTACTTACACTCACTCACACGAGCTTACCTCAACCTTTACCTTTGAAGGTTCGCTTCCAGTCTTCACCTGAGTTCTTCGGCTCCCTCCGAAGTCCTCCCGATGTCGCCCGACCACCACGGTTCCCTCCGAGTGTCACTGACCTTCGGCTTAGCTTAGCAATTCTGCACACTTGATTCAGCTCGTGAGATAACAAAATGAACTCAACTTTGTGTATTTGCTATAATCAAAACTCAAGTTTGATACAGGTGCCTACTGCACCAACAGAAGTGTGCAGGCAAGAGGCAATATCGGAGGCTTTTATAGAAGAAAAAGGGGGTATTAATTAACCCTCTTGGAAAGTGAAGGGAGGAAAGGCGGATGTGATGGGAAGACATGAGGACGGCAGTGGGGTTGGTTGAATGCATTAATAATGAAATGACCATTCATATCCTGCACGAGAAGTGAATATTTGGCAAGTTCAGTCTAATGGTCATACAAGTGTTTTCCCGCGACGTTCCCCAATTTCACTGTGCAGGATCAGCCCTTTAGAATGGGCCAAGTATTAATGAAGGTGTTCTGCGAAGAATGTCCAAAATAGTCAAAGTAGTTATGATGAACTCAATGTTCTTTCCTTTTTTATAGATTTAAGGATCAAAAATTACAATAATTAAAAGCTTTATCTACAGAGACCGGATGCTACTATAGGAGCCAACAGAAGATTCCTCTTCTGAATGAGACAGCAGGACTACTCTAAGAAGACCCCTAGCTTGTGGTCGTGGTGGGGGGACTTCAAGCGGAGGAGGGGGAAGAGCTTCAGCCGGTGGCGGAGAGGGAGCATCGCCTTGGGCTCTGAAATTCATTACAAGTTGTGCCGGGACTGGAGGAGGGTTCCACACCCGGTTGCCAAACGAGGGAAGGGAGGCCGGAAGGACCTCCTTGTTAGTGTTAGCCCTTAGTGTCAATTATGAGATGATTGATTAGGGATCATATGTATCATATTTCATTAATAATAGGTAAGGTTTGCTTATTATATTATTCCTTATCTGTGCTATATGAATAATATAATAGTGTCCTTGAATAGTAGGTTCAGGTTTATAGCATATCAATTAGTTGAATTAATAGTGAGAGTCTGTAGACATATATATATAGAACACTACTCTTAACTATTCCTAGTCGAGTATTAATATACAAGGACAATATTAATGCGTACAGACTAGCATGCAGGTCAATTGATGACTTAATCTCACAAGTCATTCAAGTTGACACATGGGTACATATTAGAGGTTATGTATTGATGAGAATGTTTCATAGATTGTTATATGAGTGTCATAAACATTCTCATGTGACTATTAGTATGAATAGTCCTTAGACCTGAAGTCATTATGGTTCCCTACATAATGAGTTGTATACTTTAGCTTCGTCAAACGTTACCTATAACAGGGCGATTATAAAGGCGATCACTGGGTATGCAATAAGTTATGCGGAGGGATGTGAGTGATGTAGATGAAATCTATCCCTTCCATATAACAGAAGTGATATCTATGGGCCCCTTGATAGAGTAGGACTGCTAAAATGCATGGTCATGCTCAAATAAGTCAATATGAGATATTGAGCTTATTTGGTTGAGTAGTCTACTTGAAGATCAAGAAACTCATGATTGATAAGAGGATGACACAGTCTATGCCTCATGATCAATCTAGATATCAAGGATAGAAGGACTGAGTCATATAAGATAGTAGTCATAGAAAGGTTATGTCGGATCTCGACATTCTCATCACTTGGGTAGCAATGATGTATTGTTAGATGTCGCTCATTGCTTATGTCTCTAAAAGGGTTTTAGAAACATTACCAATGTTACGAGAACCTATTGGGTCACACACTTAGGACATGTGAGTTGGAGATGGCTCATGTGATGAGCCATTGGGCCATCGGGTTGAGTCTAATGTAGATTAGACTCATTGAGTGGGACTCAAGGTATACCCAATGAATTTGACTCGAGTTAGACTTAAGTCAAATTCGGATTGAGTAGGACTCAAGGTATACCCGATGAATTTGACTCGAGTTAGACTCAAGTCAAATTCGGATTAAGTGAGACTCACCATTAAGAAGGGTTGCATGATCATTAAGATGGAATTAATGAATTATTAATTCCATGGAAACCAAGAGTCACAAACCCTTTATATTCAATGGTTGAATATAAAAGGGGGATTGGATGAGACTTTGGTGGAGGTTGTGGTTTTGTTGTTGCTTGAGTGTAATCTTCTTCTCCTTCTTCTTCTACCTTCTTGGCCGAACCAACATCTTGTGTCTAGCACCACAGTTTGGTTCCTCTTCATCTCACGGTTTGTGTGGATACCATGGAGGCATGGACATCTTGACCGCGCTAAGATCCGGACACCTTGAACACAAGTGATGCAGACGGGATTATGAAGGGCTCGCATCGAAGGTAACTACGATTCTCATAGGATAGAATCGATCAAATGAGTATGATTTTCGCATGGATCTCTGGAGGGATCCTATTGTTCCGCTGCTTATGTGCTTGTAAAATGTTTTTGAGTGCACATAGATTCCCTACGCTCCTAGTGTTGGGAGCGGTGATGTAAGCCAGAGTTGGAGGAGGTGGAGGCCGGTATGCTGAAGTTGTTGTGGAATGGGTTGTCGAATTATCTGAGGAGTCTGAGTCAAAGGAGTTTGGGTCGAAGGGGCTTGAGTCGGAGGAGTCCGAGTTGAAACTTATGTTGATAAGAAGCGACAAAGAAGCCATGGAAGTGGGTTGAAAGCAAAAGGACTCGTAGTAGGTATTTATAGAGGGAAAGGAACGTCAATATCCCTCCTCGAGAAGAGGAGAGGAAGATGAAAGGTTGAACGAAGTAACTGAAGGGTTAGTGTTAGAAATAGTAAGAACATTAAACCTAGGGTGACTGGTCGTATCCTCCTTTGATTAAGGGGATAAGAGTTATTCGAAATCGATTTGACTGCAAGGCAGAACAATTAAATGGTAGTAAGTCTCTCCTACTCAGGGAGTGACTCGGGACAACTTGAAACATTTTATTTCCCAAGCCGACCCGAGTGACTTCCCGGGTGGAGTTGTGCAGCAGTCGACTGATATCGGGAAGGTTTTTGATCTGGGGTGATCGGATGTGATAGAGAAAGAGTATTCTACTCTGAAAGGAAGGAAGAGAGGAAAGCTATGTTATCAAATGTCAACACTTTCTATTCATAAATAGTGCAGTACATTTCTTAAAGAAATAAAGGTTACAACTCAAAGAGTTCCTTTGGGCACTCTGCCATAGCGGCCTCTACATCCAAATAACTTGTATCGGTACCCGGCGAAGGATGACCCTGAGCACCATTTTGTGCAATAGACCATTCAAACCCTAAAAAAAACATTTGTTCCCTTTCTGGGCACATCGTAGTAGTAGGTCAACCTCTCGCTCCTTCCACTGGGCTTCATGGTTAGCCACCGGAGTAGCGAGAGGGTCTCTATCTTTGGCGACTGTCATAGCATGTTGGCCTAGGGTGGTTATGGCTTTAGATTGCTCTTTTTGCATCGCTCGCAGTTGCCCCGTAATCTCTGTCAACCCTTCAGGAAAGGAAGAAACATTAGCAGAAAGGGTTTCTACTTGTGTGCGACAGGATAATATAGAAGACTCTAGAGCTTTGTTCATCACTTGAGCTTGTAGGAGGGCAATAAAAATTGAGATGCCCTAGCCTCTGCTTCCTTCAGTTGGACTTTGTGCTCCACTAATTCCTGAGTCAGAACGTGGACATGTTGAACCTTATCAGTCTGCAGGAACAGCTGGTGATTTAGGGCATTGTTCTTCTGCAGAAGTTCTTCCTTTTCACGCTCAACTGCTGCTAATTGAGTAGTCAGTTCTTCGCAACAAGTAGATAGAGTCGCCTCCCTTTGCTTGCTCTCAGCCAGTTGGTAAGACAACTTCTTCTATTAAGATAAGGAGGCGCTGTGGCGAGAAGCCATTGTGGATTGGTAATCTGCCAGACATGGTGTCATCTCGTTGTAATCGACGACTACCTGGAAAAAAGGAAAATGTGTTGCGAAGGTTAGTACTAGAATATTTTAAATGTGAAGGGGATAAGAGAGTACACCTCTGCTAGATGCTTGCATAAGCGCTCGTAAGGGCCCTGCACATCAGATTGGTTAAAAAAAATTACTTCTTCTGTACTGTGGATCCTAAGTGTGGATCCTAAGGAAGTAATTGGAGGGTTTAAGGGGAGAATATCCCCCATGACAAAAGAAGGTTCTTCTGTAGGGGAGGTACGGGTAGAAGGATCAAAATTGAAAATGGAGGAGTGAGGAGGAGATGGCTCTACACGGGCAAGCAGGGGGAGAGAAGATGGAAGAAGGGAAATCCCTCCACTTGGGAGGGAAGGAGATGAATGAATGGATAGTCAAGGGGAAGGCTCTTCATGAATAGGGGGAGGGAGGATTGGAGGTTGAATATTCTCCCCTGTTGGTTCCGAGATGACCAGATGACAGCGTCTGTTGAGTTTCAAAGGAGGAGGAGGAGTAGAAGAAGGGGAAGAAGAGGATGTCAGAAGAACAGAGGAACTAGGGGCATTCTCTTTGCGGGGCTGGAGCTTCTTGCAGGGAGAAGAGGGAATATTAGGGGATTTTTCCCTAGCCCGTTTCTTAGAGAACTTCTTTTTCTCAGCGGCAACAATTTTCTCTCCGCTGTCTCTAGCCTTCTGCATCAGGTCGTCTGTAATGCCAGACCGTTAAAAATATATAATAGCAGTAGGAATTAGCAGACATGGTATGCTAGTTTAAGAATAGCATCCTACCTATAACAATCGGATCGTCTAGAGGAAAAGGGGATAGCCCATAATGACTCAGAAGGTGAACACTAATAGCTCATCAGAATTATAATGTTGTTCCTTAAACACTTCGTAAACTTCTATGAAAGGACACTTGAGTCTACTCTCCTGAAAAGGGGGCAAGTCTAGGAGGTCTACCTTCCAAGGTGCAGAGTGAGGAAGGGGGGTAGGAAGTTGGGCAAAAAAGCATAGGTCACGCCAGCCTTTGTGGGAAGAAGGTATATTAACCAGGAATTGGCAGTCCTGGCGGCTAGCAAAATAAATGATACCTTCTTTGGCAGATATCAGTTGAAAGAGGCTATAAAACATCAACGGGGAAATGGGGAGACCTAAATGCTTAAAAACTATCACAGTTCCTGTTAGTAATCGGAAGGCATTGGGAGCCAATTAGTTAATAGGAAGCTGATAAAAGTCTAGTATTTCAAAGAAAATAGGGGGTACATGCAGGCGTAAACCATTCAACAGCTGGTCGAAGAAGAAGCAGTGGTAATCGGCGGGAGGACGATGTGGCTGGAAGGAGCCAGAGGTAAGACGACAGTTTACAGAGGAAGCTATGTACAAGTCCTTAGAATCAAGAAAATAGTGATCATCGTTGATGCATGTGATGGTATCCTCATACCAGGGGATTGGTCTAGGGTTTTTCGAAGCCATAAGGAGGAAAGCAAGGAGGGCACTTACTTAGGGATGAAGAGAGACGCTCGCGGGAAGGAAATAACTCCTAGTTGCTAGTACTTGGAGTTTGAGGTTAAGAGCAATCGCCGGTAGAAGTTGTCGGGAGGGAGAGGAAGAGTTGGAGAGGTCGAAGTCGTTGCGTGAAGATTAACCTATCAAGGGTTATCGGCTTTTAAACTTCCCTCTAAGAAGGGAGAAGTGGGGCCCATAAGCCCAATAAAATGTTTAATGCACGTAAGCTAAGCTAGGGAGAGGGAAAATTTTGGGCTCAATAAGGGAGATGGAATCGATAAGAAGGAAGATGGAGTAGAGTTTTTCACTTAAAAGTCAAACTTAAAGCTTCGTTTGACTTTTTGGGGGTGGCTAATGATACCGCTGTAACTTGACTTGGAAGTTGGATATCAAAATAACGACCGTTGAGATGAGAGATGTAGTGTGTGATATGTTGCCTGGACCGGATAAACCTGACTAAGGGAAGTAGACCGAGTTGATAGGGTGGGGACATAGAATAGGACGGAGAAGTCTGAGGGCCAAAAGGAAGCCAGATAGATAACCTGAGACGTGACTCGGGAGGCGACTCGGGCAGTGAGTTGAGGGGTGACTCGGAGAGTTAGGGGAAATGTCAATGAATGGGTCTTATGGCCGGAGTGGATCTAAGTATGAACCTAGCAAGTTGAATTGAGTAATATATGCCCTGGTTTAAATGAACTAAAAGGGTACAGTCGGGAATGGGACCGAGTCAATGTCGGAGTCAGAGGAGATGTTCAGGGAAAATAAAAGCCTTCTGGAAGAGAAAGATATTGGTGCAATCGGAACGGGTCACAATTGACCAGACTCGAGTTTGACTTGAGCAGTATTTTGGTGTTCAACAAAATATATGACAATGTGATTGTCATGGGAAAGTCCAAGTCATGGGTACTTGTCATGGAAAGTCCAAGCATGGGTCTTAGCAATGGGAAAGTCCAAGTCTTGAGTACTTGGCAATGGAAAGTCCAAGTCATGGGTACTTAGTATGGAAAGTCCAAGTGGGGCACTTGGCAATTGGAAAGTCCAACATGGGTTGGCATGGAAAGTCCAAGCATGGGTCTTGGCAAGGGAAAGTCCAAGCTTGAGTCTTAGCAAATGGAAAGTCCAACATGGGTTGGCAAGGGAAGTCCAAAGGTTGATATTGGCGGCGTAAAATCCAAGCAGGAGTCTTGGCAACATAAGTCCAATGGTTGGCGGCATAAAGTCCAAGCGGTAGTCTTGGCAGCGTAAGCCCAATGTGCCTTGGCGGTGTAGACTAGCTTAGCATGACAATAGCCGATGGAAGCACCTGAAGGCTAGTAGTGTATGGATAAACAAGTCATGGATGACTTAGAGGGATCTGATAGGCATGAGGCTGATATGTTTGTGCAATCGGCCCAGGTCATGATTCACCGAACTTGAGTTTGACTCAAGTAGTGTTTTGATATTTGACATTGATGTTTGACAATGTGTTTGGGAGATTGTTGGTGCAATCAACCCAGGTCATGATTGACTGTTTGATGATAGTTTGACCATTGTTTGACTATATGGTTGACTTGGGTTTCCGGCACCGCGGCGTGTGTGTGTTCGATCATGTTTCGTAAACATGAGCACAGCGGAAGCAATTAAAAATAATAAATCTATATTTATTACAACACACACAACACACGCATGCTATTACAACAAGTGTAGACATAACCGTAAATTAAAATTTGCAATAAAAGAAATTATCTACGTTATACCTTTCGTATGACGTGTAGCGGGAACGGCATCAACCGGAACGATCCTCGTAAGAATCGTCTCTATCCGTATCCACGCCGAGCTCCTCGGGATGACTTCGCTAAGTCACGAGCTTCGTCTTCGTATGGGTTACTAGCCTCGTGTTGAAGACGACGTGATCGAGAGATGATCACGATCCGAATCCAAATTCGGATCCTAAAACGAGTTCTCAAAACTCGCTTCTCCGGAGAGGTATTCGTCAACCAATTGACGAATCCTTCGTCCTCCACCTCAGAGGATTACCGGAGATCAAATCCCCAGTAAGTTAGCCGCTGTCGGAGCACTAACTGTCGTCTAAACGACGCTCCGACGAAAGGAGAAGAAGCTGTCCAGAAAAACTGGACAGCTTGGTGGAGGAGATAGGCGCCGGCCAACAAAGGAAGCCAAGTGCTCACCTTGATGCCAAACCTAAGGAGGATCGCCGGAACTCTTCCGGCAGCAGCTCGACGCCGGCGAGGAGGAAGGAAGCAGCCTTCTGGATGCCAGTTGGAGGAGCTATGGGCTGGGCGGCAAGAAAAGTTGGCGCCAACTCAAAAGGGGAGATGAGGTGGGCGGCCAAAACTAGGGTTGCCTCTTCATTAGGGCTTAACAAACCCTAAAACCCTTTTTTTATAGAGAACTAATTCTCTTAATGGTTATTGGATCATAACCATTAGGCCCGTTAACCCGTTCCATTAAGATAAGTTAAAATAAACCAAACCATGATGGTTTATTTTAAGTTAAAACGAACCGAACCAACCTTTGGTTCATTCGTTTAATATAAACCAAACCCATTGGTTTATTCTCATCCATTGGATTAGAACCAAACCATTTTGGTCCATCCATTATGTCTTCATAAGATACGGCCCATCCACGCTTCCATTGCGACTGAAATAATTTCATGCTCGCTTTATGTTTGGTCCAACCAAACATAGTTTCTCTCGGTCTGAGAATCCCATTCTCAAGCTCGTTTTAAATCCTTTGGATTACACTCGTTGTGCGTGTGACCAAATAGGTTCTCGGTTTATGTTGGCCGTATAATTAACCATTAATTATAGAACGATCATGAGTGGCACCTAGTAGTACATCATGATCCCCAATTAACCAAAAGATCAACCTGATCCGTAACTATTTCTCAAACCCTTCAAGAGCTTTCGAATGAATCGTGCCCCATTCCCTTCACTCATCTTATACCCACTTGGTTCAGGACATGGTCTATTGTGTCAGTCCCCACTAGGCTGACTACGTCACACCTAGCCCAAGTATCATTTCCTCGTCCTACGGATTCCAGTTACTCCACATGTATCGAAGAGTACCTTACTCTAAACATGTAATGCTTTGGCCAAAGACTTTAGTAACAATCCGACGAGAGGCCATGGGTATACATCTCCTCGCAAGGAGTGGTGAATCCTTTATAGGCTATTCAAACACCTTCGATCACTTCGACTTATACCCAATCATCCCGGGTCCACATCTCCTCGGAGATGTTTGCTTAAGATGTCAAAGCATAAGTCTCCATGATCAAGATGACTTGAATACCGCAAGTCAAAGGAACATCGCACTTAAGCCACAGTAAGAACTTCATTGACATATCTATATATGCAGAGAACCATATGAAGTCTTACTGGTCACTCCAATGAACTAGTTACCATAACTAGCATCCACGATTAACTCCGACATCACTATGTCTCCAAAGGAGAATCACCGCTTAGATACACCAAGGAGTATACCTCGTGCTAGTCTCGAGAATTGATGGTGTCCAAATCCATCAATTCATCGACTAGGATAATTCCGATACATCACAATTACACATGTAGAGATACTCACTAGTTGTGATCCAATCACAAATTCTCTCATGCTGTGAATCGTATCGTGGACATTCAGTAAATGAGTTTAAGATCCAATCAAATACATAAAATATGTATACTCAAATAGTGAATCTTCATTTATCATATAAATGGTTCATACATAAGGCGATTGCCTTAGGACATCTCTCATATATTACTAACATCTTGGCAAGGGAAAGTCCAAGCTTGAGTCTTAGCAAATGGAAAGTCCAACATGGGTTGGCAAGGGAAGTCCAAAGGTTGATATTGGCGGCGTAAAATCCAAGCGGGAGTCTTGGCAACATAAGTCCAATGGTTGGCGGCATAAAGTCCAAGCGGTAGTCTTGGCAGCGTAAGCCCAATGTGCCTTGGCGGTGTAGACTAGCTTAGCATGACAATAGCCGATGGAAGCACCTGAAGGCTAATAGTGTATGGATAAATAAGTCATGGATGACTTAGAGGGATCTGATAGGCATGAGGCTGATATGTTTGTGCAATCGGCCCAGGTCATGATTCACCGAACTTGAGTTTGACTCAAGTAGTGTTTTGATATTTGACATTGATGTTTGACAATGTGTTTGGGAGATTGTTGGTGCAATCAACCCAGGTCATGATTGACTGTTTGATGATAGTTTGACCATTGTTTGACTATATGGTTGACTTGGGGTTGACCATATGATGGAGAAGTCCAAGTGGGACACTTGGAAATGAGAAAGTCCAAGTCTTGAGTACTTGGCATAGAAAGTTCAAGCATGGGTCTTGGCAAGGGAAAGTCTAAGCATGAGTCTTGGCATTTGGAAAGTCCAACATTGGGTTGGCATGGAAAGTCCATGGGTGTAGTATTGGCCACGTAAGTCCAAGGGTGTAGTCTTGGCGGTGAAAGTCCAAGTCATGGGTACTTGGAATTTGGGAAGTCCAAGGGTTGATATTGGTCGTGTAAAGTCCAAGGGTAGAGTCTTGGTAGCATAAGTCCAATAGTTAGAGGCGTAAAGTCCAAGCGTGGTCTTGGCAGCGTAAGTCCAATGTGCCTTGACAATGTAGACACCGTTAGCATGAAAATAGCCAATGGAAGCACCTGAAGGCTAGCATATGGATGAACAAGTCATGGATGACTTGGAGGGATCCGATAGGCGTGAGGTTGATGGAGGTGGCTAGAAGGCTTAGGTCTAGGATAAGGGTGGTCCAGCAAGTATGAGGGCATCATACTTGGTGTTAAATCTCATAGTTGAGGTTTGTTAGTCGATTGGGGTTATGGACCAGTCGACTAGTCAAGTGTTTTGGCACTTGGCAACCGAGTCGACACTCAGCAGTCGACTGGGATTATGACTGTTGGGACCTGTGCGCCCGCTAGAGGGGGGGTGAATAGTGCGTTAACCATACGATGATGGAATTTGATTGCGTGTTCGTCTCTACAATTTCGTTAGCACAGCGGAAATAGAAAAGTAATAACGATAACGAAATGAACAATATGCTAACACAAGGATATAACGTGGTTCGGAACCAAAACGGTTCCTACTCCACGGATTGGGTTCGTACGAACCCTAACGATGCCAATCACACACCACTATGATAAATACTCCTCGACACAAGTCAGAGGTGGAGAAACCTTTTACAATAAGATTACAACTATAATCAAATAACAACAAGCAAATAAAATGAGATACAATGGAATATAAGTAAAGAGAATGCTTTACAAATGCCTTTCGATTGCTTGCTTGTTGATCGCTTGAATCGTGGTTGAAGACCCTAATTTTTAGCAGCAAATCGCCTCAAAAATGTCCAAGAAATCGCTGCCAAAAACCCTCCCGTCGAGCTCCTTTTATCCTTGCGTGCGACCTGGATTTCCGCCAATCAGTCGATTGCCATAAGTCACCAGTCGACTGATGCCACTGTTGTCGTGAGACAATGGCTCGATCCACGCTAGAAAAACTCCAACGGATCTCTTGGGAGTCGACGCAACATTGGCGCGATCGCAACCTAAATAATCGGCCCTCGGCTACGGAGCATTCTCGGCTCGTGGTCGAACTAGCGATCGTCCCTTTGGCGCGATCATTGCCGACATCGCGATCGCTCAATGAGCGGAGCAATTTCACCTCTTAAACAACTCAAGTCGACTCACTGCCATAATGTCAGTCGACTGCCAACCTCAAAAATGAGGTTTTAACCCAAGTATGGTGCCCCCATACTTGCTAGACCACCCTTAGCCTAGACCTAAGCCTTCTAGCCACCTCCATCAGCCTCACGCCTCTCGGATCCCTCCAAGTCATCCATGACTTGTTCATCCATCGCGCTAGCCTCCAGGTGCTTCCCTCGGTTATGTCATGCTAACGGTGTCTACACCGCCAAGGCATATTGGACTTACGCCGCCAAGACTCCGCTTGGACTTTACGCCGCCAATATCAATCCCCTTGGACTTCTCAAATGCCAAGACTCAAGCTTGGACTTTCCCTTGCCAACCCATGTTGGACTTTCCATGCCAAGACCATGCTTGGACTTTTCCTTGTGCCAAGTACTCAAGACTTGGACTTCCCAAATGCCAAGTACCCATGACTTGGATTTTCCATGCCAAGTACCCATGACTTGGACTTTACCTTGCCAAGACCCATGCTTGGACTTACCCTTGATCACATGGTAAACCCTAGTCAACCATCAAAGTCTCCCTCGAGTCAAACTTGAGTCCGGTCAATTATAACCTGGGTCGATTGCTCCAACAATCTCCCCAACATATTAACCGACATCAATGTCCAACATCAATGTCAAACCACTTTGTCAAACATCCTATGTCAAACATTAAAACATCACTCGAGTCAAACTCGAGTATGGTCAATCATGACCTGGGCTGATTGCACCAACAATCTCTCCCTTTTTGATGTTTGACAAAACAAACCTTGAGTTATTCCCCTAACTCAAATTCCCTTACCAATTATCCCAAATTGGTAGTTTTACCTTCTCCCCCTTTTTGACATACATCAAAAAGATTATCTCTCCAAGGAGGTCAATGTCTCATGTCCTAATGAGATCTTACAATCTCCCCCTTGATCCAAAAATAAATACCTAGGATGCCTACCATCTTCCTAGTGATAAGTCTCATATCACTCAAAAGAGGCAATCCTATACTCTCTCCCAATTTCCAAATTGGGTTTCTCAAACATCCCATCAATTTTCCCAATTGATGATATTCTCCCAATAACTTCTCCCCCTTCAAGAGGAGAAACACATCCATCATCCCAAGATGGATAACTCCCCCTAAAGGCTTGCTCCCCCTTGACCATTGCACCAACAATGTCCTTGGGAAGTCCCTAAGCCAATAGAAACTCTAAACCATCAAAATTAAGGTTCTAAGTTCAAACTTGAACTTTCCATACCCTAAATTTGATACTTTGACCTAACACTTCTCCTAATCCATATCCAATGGATTTTCACCCTTTATAATGCTTCCCAAAGCATATCCTAGGGTTAGAAGTGGTTAGGGACCTTTACCATGGCTGAAAATGGGCTAAACAAACCTTGTTAACCCAAAATCAGACCGATAATGACTCTATTAGTAACCGATCGTCACTCTCATCGATCGGCCCAAAGGGTAAGGCGATCGATAGCTGAAATTTCCGAATTTCAGCTATCAGAATCGAGTTTTGAAAAGTCATAAGTAATTCTACGTATTTTGAAAAATCACGAAACTTGATACGTATATTACTTATAGTCAATACAATGGGTGAAAAATATTTGAAAATTATTTTACCCATAAAATAGTGAGTTTGATACAAAACTCAAAACCATTGAAATTTTCAATGTTTTGACCCTATTTTGTATCAACTCTATCAATGGTGATTGCTATCAAAAGATAGACTTCACCAAGGTTTTTCAAAATGATTTTAAAATGTTTTCAAAACCTTATTTTGGATCATATTCCTTGGGCTCTATGTACATGACTTGTACACATGCTCTCCCAATGATCCACAATTGAAATTAGATGAGTTTTAGTTCATCTAGATGCAAAAACTATGCACCTTGAACTTAACTCATATCCTAGCATCTCACATGTATCTAGGGTGTATAAATACACATACATGTCAATTGGATGCGAGATTTGGGTTTTGGTTCATTTAAACTAGGGTTTCATGCATCTTCTAAGGCAACCCTACTTGATTCCCTTATGAATGGGACTCCAAGTCATGCCATAGTCCTTAAATCAATTTCAATCGAAATTTTCTTAAATGCATGAATGATTATGGCATTAATGATGATATAAATAAGCATATGCTCATAATCATGATATCATGGCATAAGATGAGATCTAAAAACACATGACATTTAAAACCTTAATCCTAAAACATGAACATGACATATAAAATGATTAAAAGTAAGCATGATGTCATGGCATGTTATATGGCAAACAAAGCATGGCATATAAAATATATAGGTATAATAATACCTAAATTTTAATATTAATTGTCATTTGTTGGGATTAATCATATTTTGTCATATTAACCTAATCTCCCTAGTGTGCCAAAAACCCAAAATGTCACACTAACCTCTAAACCCAACTTGTGCCAATTTGATCATTTTATCAAAACTTCTCAATTAATATTGGCACATCCTAAAATCCTTTAGAATTCAAATCTAACCACATCCCAAGGTAACCATAACCTTGAAAATGACCTAAAATGCCACCTTTGTCATGGTTGAGTTAACTACCCATCCAATCAAGGTTGGCACACCCTAAACTCATCTTAGCGTGAATCAATCACGCTCTTAGGAACCCAAAATTGATTTGAGCTCCTAGGGTTAATTAGGTATTCCTTAGGGATAACCTCCCTAGATACCTTCCTAATGACCCTTCTAGGCTTATTAGCCTTGGTCACTTGGGTCTTGCCTAGGTTGACTCTAGGGGTAACTCCCCTTGCAACCTTCTTGGTGGCCACCCTAGGTTTCCTAGAAACCCTAGCCACTAGGCACAACCTTTGGTCAACCTTAGGGATGACTTCCCTATTGACCTTGGTCTTCCTAGACCTAGTTTGTGTCCTATAATCAAATGGAACACTATGGTAAGCTACCTTAGGCTTAGGTTTGTGACCCAAACCTTGCTTGCCCTTGGTTGACTTTTGACTCTTAGGTCCTTGGTGTTGACTTTGACTTTTGGACCTTTGACTTTGACCATTAGACCCTTTAAATTGGTTTTGTATATTCCTAAGGGTCTTTTCTAGTTTCTCAAGTCTTGACCTCAAGGCTTGGTTTTCTAATTCCAATTGCCCAATTGATTTTTGATTAAATTCTTGGGCATGGGACTTTCTAGGCATATGCCTAGTCCATTTAGGATTTAGACCTAGATGTTCTTGTACCTTCCTAATTGTCTCCCTAGGTAGGATTGGTCTTGAGTTATTTGACCTAGGTTTATCCTTAGATAACTTATTTTTAGGGACATTAGTCCCAAATTTCTCCTTACTTTTGAAGTTAACACTTTTAGCTCCTAAACAAATGTATTTATCTCTAGCATGCTTTTCATGGTGAATTGCGAGAGAATTAAAATTTCTAGCATGCTTTTGACTTTTAAATTTAGAAGGTGCATTATTTAAATATACCTTAGGGTTAGCTATAGAAGCTCCCCCTACTTGTAATGCTCCTCCTTGACCCTTCTTCTTCCCCCTAGGGCATTGACTCCGATAATGCCCCTTTGAATTGCACTTGAAGCATATAATGTGCTCCTTGCTCTTTTGACTTGGGGCACCGGCATCCTTGACTTTTGGTGTCGGTGGAGCTTTCCTAACCTTCTTTGGGCACTTGCTCTTATAGTGCCCGGTTTCCCTACACTCAAAACATATTATATGTATTTTATTATTAACACATATGTTTGAGTTACCTAGGTCAATGGAGATCGGAATTGGACTTTGGGCTTCTTCATCTTAACCGGATGTCGAAGCTTCTTCTTGATGTTCCGGTGTGGAAGTTCTCTCCTCCCCCTCAGTCCTTGAAGTGGATGCTTCTTCCACTTCCTCCACCGATCCGGAAGTTGACTCCCTATCAACCTCCGAATCCTCAAGCTCTTTAGATTATGATGTACTTGCTTGAGCTTGAGAGGGTGAACACTCCTCTTCTTCTTCTTCTTCTTGGATTGATGATGGATTTTCATGAAGCTTTGCCACTTGGCTCCACAACTCCTTAGCATCCATATAGTCCCCTACCATACACACAATTTCATTAGGGACCAAATCAAGAATAAATTTTACTACCTTCATGTTTTTCTCGAAGGCTTGGAGTTGATCTTCACTCCACTTCTTCTTCTTGAGGAACCCTCCCTTTGGTCCTATTGGATAGCTAAAACCCTCCATCAAGATAGACCATTCTTCGAAGTCCCTCATCATTAGGAAGTCTTCAATTCTTGACTTCCATTGCTTAAACCCTTCTTGTCCATAGAAGGTATAGGGGATAGGTGTGTTGATATCCCATCCCAAATGTCCTTGGATTTCCATCTTTCCCTCTAGCGTCTTGACTCCGGGTTGTTAATCCGTAGAAGAGCCCCGGGCTCTGATACCACTTGTTGGTGATCGTTTGGAAGCTAGAGGGGGGGTGAATAGCGCGTTGACCGTACGATGATGGAATTTGATCGCGTGTTCGTCTCTACAATTTCGTTAGCACAGCGGAAATAGAAAAGTAATAACGATAACGAAATGAACAACATGCTAACACAAGGATATAACGTGGTTCGGAACCAAAACGGTTCCTACTCCACGGATTGGGTTCGTACGAACCCTAGCGATGTCAATCACACACCACTATTATAAATACTCCTTCTCGACACAAGTCGGAGGTGGAGAAACCTCTTACAATAAGATTACAATTATAATCAAATAACAACAAGCAAATAAAATGAGATACAATGAAATGTAAGTAAAGAGAACACTTTACAAATGCCTTTCGATTGCTTGCTTGTTGATCGCTTGAATCATGGTTGAAGACCCTGATTTGCAGCAGCAAATCGCCTCAAAAACGTCCAAGAAATCGCTGCCAAAAACCCTCCCGTCAAGCTCCTTTTATCCTTGCGCGTGACCTGGATTTCCGCCTATCAGTCGACTGTCATAAGTCACCAGTCGACTGATGCCACTATTGTCGTGAGACAACGGCTCGATCCACACTGGAAAAACTCCAATGGATCTCTTGGCGATCATTGCTACCTCGTAGTCGACCGCCTTGCCACGAGCATTCGTGCTTTCGTAACTAGCAGACGACGTCCCTTGGCGATCGTGCGCCGACATCGATCGCTCCAATGAGCGCATTCGCGAGCAATTTCACCTCTTAAACGGCAGTCGAACTCAAGTCGACTCACGGCAGTCGAACCGGCCATAATGTCAGTCGACTGCCAACCTTAAAAATGAGGTTTTAACCCAAGTATGGTGCCCCCATACTTGCTAGACCACCCTTAGCCTAGTCCTAAGCCTTATAACCATCTCCATCAGCCTCACGCCTCTCGGATCCCTCCAAGTCATCCATGACTTGTTCATCCATCGCGCTAGCCTCCAGGTGCTTCCCTCGGCTATGTCATGCTAACGGTGTCTACACCGCCAAGGCACATTGGACTTACGCCGCCAAGACTCCGCTTAGACTTTACGCCACCAATATCAATCCCCTTGGACTTCTCAAATGCCAAGACTCAAGCTTGGACTTTCCCTTGCCAACCCATGTTGGACTTTCCATGCCAAGACCATGCTTGGACTTTTCCTTGTGCCAAGTACTCAAGACTTGGACTTCCCAAATGCCAAGTACCCATGACTTGGACTTTCCATGCCAAGTACCCATGACTTGGACTTTACCTTGCCAAGACCCATGCTTGGACTTACCCTTGATCACATGGTCAACCCTAGTCAACCATCAAAGTCTTCCTCGAGTCAAACTCGAGTCCAGTCAATTATAACCTGGGTCGATTGCTCCAACAATCTCCCCAACATATTAACCGACATCAATGTCCAACATCAATGTCAAACCACTTTGTCAAACATCCTATGTCAAACATCAAAACATCACTCGAGTCAAACTCGAGTATGGTCAATCGTGACCTTGGCCGATTGCACCAACAATGACTAGTTGACTGTTGTGAGTCGACTGGGGTTCGACTATGGCAAAATGGCCTAGCGATCATTGCCCGGCGTTGGGCGATCGATGATGAGCTGCAATGATCGCCATGGATGTCAGTCGACTGATGGTTGAGTTTACGAGCACAGAATGCTCAGTAGTCGACTGATGATGTTGGCAGTCGATTGCCAACTGATCTGTTGGAGTTTTTTCAGCATGGATCAAGTCGTTGTCTCACAATGATACTGTTGGCAGTCAATTGAGGTCTTATGGCAGTCGACTGTCAGGCACAAAATCAGCCCGTTGCAGGTTAAAAGGAGCAGCTCGTGGGAGATTTCAACATTGGTTCTTGGAGTGGTTTCTTGAGCCGATTTGGAGGCGAAGTGCAGGCGCATTTCAAGATCCTTCATGTTCGTTCAAGCAACCAACAAGCAAAGTGTTCAAAGCCCTAATTTGTAAAGTGTTCTTTATATTTTAGTTGTATTTTAGTTGTATTTTACTTGTATTCCTTAGTATTTCTTTTGTAATCGCTTGTAAGAGGTTTTCTCCACCTCCGGTGTGTCACCGAGAAGGAGGGTTTGATTAGTGGTGTGTGTTTACATCGCTAGGGCTCATTCGAGCCCAATCTGTGGTGTAGGAACCTTGAGGTTCCGAACCACATTATATCTTCATGTTGTGATTGTATTTGTGTGTATTGTGTGTTTGTCTATGTTATTTTTGTATATTTCGTTGCGTACTAACGTGTTGTAGACAAGCACGCGATCAATTCCATCGAACCGACGACAACGCTATTCACACCCCCCCCCTCTAGTGGGCACATAGGTCCTAACATGTTGGAGGTGGCTAGAAGGCTTAGGGTGGTCTAGCAAGTATAAGGGCATCATACTTAGGGTAAACCTCATGGTTGAGGTGTAGTAGTCGACTGGGGCTTTAGAGCAGTCGATTAGTCAAGTGTTTTGACACTTGATAGCTGAGTTGACTCTTAGCAGTGGACTGGGATTATGATCAGTTGACTGTTGTGAGTCGACTGAGGTTTGACTATGGCAAAAAGCCTAGGCAATCGACTGCTAGCATTGGGCAATCGATTGATGGCTTGAGCAGTCGATTACCATGGATGGCAGTCGACTAATGGCTTGAACAGTCGACTGCCATGGATGGCAGTCGACTGCTAGTTGAGGTTATGGGAGTAGAACGCTCAGTAGTTGACTAGTCAATGGCAATGGCCTCGGCAGTCGATTGATGGATAATGATAGTCGACTACCAGTGTATCCGTTGGCTTGGATATCGACGTGGATTAAGTCCATTGTGAGACAATGGTATTGTTGGCAGTCAACTAGGGCCTTATGGTAGTCGACTGTTAGGTGCAAATCCAACCCGAATGCAGGTTATAAAAGTATCTTGTAGAGGAGGATTTGGCAGCGATTTCTTGGGCGATTTTGAGGCGATTTGCTTGCGCAAATCAAGGTCTTCAAGCTCGGGTCAAGCAATCAAACAAGTAAGCATCCAAAGTGCATTTGTAAAGTTTTCTTTACGTATTTTTGTGTATTTTACTTGTAATTACTTGTATTTCTTTTGTATTACTTTTGTAATCCTTGTACGATATTTCTCCACCTCTGACTTATTGTCGAAAAGGAGTTTATTGGTTTAGTGGTGGTATTTGCATCGCTAGGGCTCGTTCGAGGCCAACCCGTGGAGTAAGAACCATATGGTTTCGAACCACGTTATATCTCATGTATTTGTGCTTGTGTATTTGTATTTGTATTATATTTTCTATTTCCGCTGCTTACTAATATAATTGTAACAAGCACGCGAACGAATTCCATCAAGCAACGAAGATGCGCTATTCACCCCCCCCCCCCTCGAGCGACGTTCCATTCCCCAACAAAAGAGAGGGTAAAGAAGAAGGGTATGACGTTCCTTGATATGCTAGCCTATAAGGGTTTGTTACATGATATAACAGCTAAGACCCCACATAATATTCCCACATCTCCCTTCCTTATCCTCCTAACAGAATTATTCCACAGGCGGAGAGGGCCCTCCACGTGGATGGCAATCTTGATAGTTTGTTACAGCACAATTGACCGGAGGAGAACCGGTATAAAGAGAGAGAATGAAGGAAGGGGAAGGGGATCTGATCCAAATCATTTTTCTTCCAGCGAGGAGCCAACCGACTAGTGGATGGCGATCAAAGGAGACTGACCGGCGGAGGAAGGAGGTGATAGCCAGTAAAAGGGAGAAGAAAGCAGAGAGACAGGGGGATTTCCATTCATCTCATTACCTTGTACACATATGGTCTTGTGAGAGGTTTTCTCCACCCCTAGAAATACTTTCAAGAAGGAGAGTTTTCATAGTGAAGATGTTGGCACCATAGCTCGTGCTAGAGCTTATTCACTAGAGTAGGAATTAGAATTCTGAACCACATTAAATCTTGTGTCATTATTCTCTGTGATTGACGTCACCGTTTATCAACCTTTTTACTGTTGCGATCGGAGAGGACCCTAATCCTTCGTGACGTCGTCATCTTCCTCTCGAGTGTTGGTGCAATCGGCCTAGGTCATAATTAACCAGACTCGAGTTTAACTCGAGTAGTGTTTTGATGTTGGTGTTTTGATGTTTGACGATGAGTTGACCATTACTTGATAATGGGTTGACTATATGGTTGATATGGGGTCGACCATATGATAGAGAAGTACAAGTGGGACACTTGGCATGGAAAGTCTAAGCATGGGTCTTAGCAATGGTAAAGTCCAAGTCTTGAGTACTTGGCATGGAAAGTCTGAGCATGGGTCTTGGCAAAGGAAAGTCCAAGCTTGAGTCTTGGCAATTGGAAAGTCCAACATGGGTTGGCATGGAAAGTCCAAGCATGGGTTGGCATGGAAAGTCCAAGCATGGGTCTTGGCAAGGGAAAGTCTAAGCTTGAGTCTTGGCAAATGGAAAGTCCAACATGGGTTGGCAAGGGAAGTCCAAGGGTTGATATTGGCGGTGTAAAGTCCAAGGGTGGAGTCTTTGTAGCATAAGTCCAATGGTTGGCAGCATAAAGTTCATGTGTGTATCTTGACAGCATAAGCCCAATGTGTATTGGTGGTGTAGACTAGCTTAACATGACAATAGCCGATGGAAGTGTCTGAAGGCTAGCGTATGGATGAACAAGTCATGGATGACTTGGAGGGATCCGATAGGCATGAGGCTGATGGAGGTGGCTAAAAGGCTTAGGTCTAGGCTAAGGGTGGTCTAGCAAGTATGAGGGCATCATACTTGGGGTAAACCTCATGGTTGAGTTGTAGCAATCGACTGGGGTTATGGATCAGTCGACTAATCAAGTGTTTTAACACTTGGCAGCCGAGTCGACTTTGAGCAATCGATTGGGATTATGACCAGTCAACTGATGGGAGTCTACTTCCATTCGACTGCTATTCTGTGGTCCATCAATCGACTGCTAGGGTTTAGCAGTCGACTATCCTTAATCAATCAACTACCATGGAAAGTAATTGACTGCTGATCGAGGACACGGGCACATAACATTTCTGAGTTGACTACTGAGTAAAGGCAGTCGACTAAAGGCTATGAGAAGTCGACTGATGAGTCTGATCAGTAGATTGGTAGGTATCCGTTGGAACCTTTTCGACGTCGATTAAGTTGTTGTAAGACAACGGCTATAGGAGTCGTCGAATGATGGGTATGAGCAGTCGACTGCTAGGTGGAAATCAGCCTGAGTTGTAGCTTTAAAGGGAGCTCGAAGGGAAGGTTTTTGGCATGGTTCCTTGAGGCGATTTGGAGGGCATTTGCTGCTGCAATCCAGACCTTCAAGGCTCTTCGCAATCAACCAAAAGCAAGCATTCAAAGTCTTCTTGTAAAGTGTTTTTCTTTACTTGTATTGCATTTCATCTTTGTATTTGCTTGTATCCATAGTATTACTTTGTGTAATCACTTGTACGAGGTTTCTCCATCTCTAACTTGTTGTCGAGAAAGAGTTATTAGTGGTGTTTGCATTGCTAGGGCTCGTTTGAGCTCAATCCGTGGAGTAGGAACCCTAAGGTTCCGAACCACGTATATCGCGTGTCTTGTGGTTGTGTATTTGTTTATGCATTTCCATTATTTTCGCTGCGCATATTAACTATCATTCTAGACAAGCACGCGAGAACGAGCAATTTCCATCGACGACGATTTAGGCTATTCAACCCCCCTTCTAGCCAGGCCACGATCAATCCAACAAGTGGTATCAGAGCAAGGACGCTCTTCACCGACTTCACATCTGAGAGAGCATGCTAGAGAAAGAAGATGGTGATTGAAGAAAGATTGGGGGATAATATCAATGTACCGCCACCATACGAACTCTATGGAGCAAAAGAGTTTGAGCTATAGGCAGTAAGGATGAAATATTTCCTTATGTGCAATTATGATAATTGGATTAGTGTGATGGTAGGGTTTGACACTCCAAAGGACAAAGAAGGAAAAATTCTTAAGAAGAAGAAGTGGAGCAAAGAACAACTCCGATACTACAACATAAATAACAAGGTAATGGGTATATTATTTAGTGTAATCCCTAATGATGTTTTGTGTAGATTAGGAGATTGTATGGATGCCAAGGAGCTTTGGAGCAAGCTTGCTAAGCTCCATGAAGAACCCTCAATGGCTCAAGAGATAGAGGAGCCCAAGGAACAAGAATGCTCTTCGGCTCAATTGGACAAGGAGACCGAAGAAGCAAGCTCTTCCTCACAAGAAATTGAGAATTCGGAAGTTGAGAAGGAGTCAACATCCGGATCGGTGGAAGAAGTAGAATTGGAGGAAACCTCCACCTCTAGGATTGAGGGGGAGGATATTAGATCACCGGAGCCGGAGCAAAATCAAGAAATAGCTTCAACCTTCGGAAAAAGTGAAGACTCAACTTCAGTGCCAGTCACCATTGACCTAGGTAACTCAAGCATTTCTTTTCAAAATAAAAATCATATTATGTGCTTTGAGTATAGGGAACAAAGACACTACAAGAGCAAGTGTCTGAAAAGAGTAAAGAAGGCTCCGTCGGCACCAAAAGTCAACAAAAATTCAAAGGATGCCGGAGTCCCCACTAGTAAGAGCAAGGAGCATGTGGTGTGCTTCAAATGACAACAACGGGAACACTACCGAAGTCAATGCCCTAGGGGGAGAAAGCAAACCAAGGGGAAAGGAGGAGCTACACATGTAGGGGGAGCTTCTAAATCAAACCCTAAGGTATATTTTAGTAATGCACCTTCTAAGTTTAATGTTAAAAAGCATGCCTTCAATCTCCTTGCTTTTTGTTCATGAAAAGCATGCTAGTGACAATAAGTATTTTTGCATAGGTGCAAAATATTATAATTTTAGGTCTAAGGATCATACTAGACCTACTTTACCTAAGGACAAACCTAGAAATAACAACTCTAGACCTATTCTACCTAGGGAGTCCATTAGGAAGATAGAAGATCACCTAGGCATTAACCCTAAGAATGGTATGTTGGTGCAACAATGCTCCAAGCATTTATATGTTTTGATGTTTGGCTAATCATCTAAGTTAGGCAATATCTTGTGATCTAATTACGAATGTGTTTAAGTGACAGGAAAATCCAAGGATGAAGACTTGGTAAAAGGAAGTCCAAGTATGATCTTGGCAAAGGAAGTCCAAGGGATGGACTTGGCGGCATAAGACCAAGCTTGTAGTCTTGGCAGCATAAAGTCCAAGTGAACCTTGGCAAAGGAAGTCCAAAGTAAAGTCTTGGCAGCATAAGTCCAAGCTTGTAGTCTTGGTGGCGTAAAGTCCAAGCATTTGGCAACCCAAGACATGACGAAACCGAAGGAAGCTCTTGGAAGCAAAGCGCAAAGGATGAACAAGTCGCGGACTCGGAGGGATCCTGAAGGCGCAAGGCTTATTGAGGAGCTAGAAGGTTGAGTCTAGGTCTAGGGTATAAAATCAAGTATGAATTACTCATACTTGATGAGTATCAGTCGACTGATACGATGTATCGATCGTCAGCGTCGATCGAGTCGATGGATGAAACACCATCACCATCGCTTGATCGACGATCGATAGCCGCGATCACCGACCGCCAAGGACATCACCGATCGATCAAGGGAAATATCGCCACAGAATCGCCTCACTCAATCGCCGCTTGATCACTGATCGATCACCCCATCACGATCGATGGAGGGATCATCGGATCGATCACCTGGCCGTTGGAAATTACGGCTACGAATCTCCGCGGAGATCGCGTTTCAGAAGTCGTTGGCTTCGGCGGCAGTCGACTGATGGCATGCATCAGTCGACTGATCGACGCCCAACGGGAAAAACAGCCCCTCTTCTATAAAAAGGGGCCATGGGGAGCTTGGTGAAGCTAGTGCTCTTGCTCCTAACTATACTCTCGTGCTCACCAAGCCTTCCAAGTGTTTTTAGTGATTTAAATCCTCTTCTTCTCTTGTTCTTGATCATCCATCATTGTAAAGAAGAGGAGAGCATTGTAAGAAAGGTTTCTCCACCTTGGTTCATCCAAAGGAGGTTCTAGTGAAGGTTGATTAGGGCTAATCCACCTTACGGATTGCCGTGGAGTAGGAGCGTCATCTCCGAACCACGTACATCGGGTGTTAGCTTTGTTCTTGCTTTGATTTGTGTTTATATTTTTGTATTGCTTCCGCTAACATTTTTTGTAGAAAAGAAGAAAGGCTAATCACCCCCCCCCCCTCTAGCCATTCCAAGGGTCCTAACATGGTAGACATATGCCTAGGAGGAATCCTTTCCAAAGGATAAATGAAAAATCAAAATTGGGAAGATTAGAGTTAGAGAACCAAGTCTTGAGGTCAAGGCTTGAGAAACTTGAAAAGACCCTTAGGAAGATGCAAAGTCAAATTCAAGGGTCTAATGATCAAAGACTAAGGCCTAGGAAACAAAGTCCACCCAAGGGCAAGAAAGGTTTGGGTCACAAATTTAAATATAAGGAGACCTATCATAGTGTTCCATTCAATTATGGAACCATTCATAGGTCTAGGAAAACCAAGGTTAATAGGGAAGTCATCCCTAAGGTTAACCAAGGTAAGTGCCTAGTGGCTAAGATTTCAAGGAAACCTAGGGAAAGAAGGTTTTAGAGAACTGAAGCTCTGATACCACTTGAAGGTGGAAACTTCGCTTCCCACTTCAACTCGGTCGCTTGTTCATGGCGATCCCGTCCACGTCCCCGAATTAAAAATATTAATCCTTGACAAAGAGGGATTACACAAGAAACCGTTCCATCGTCGTGCTATTCGATTAGAGTGGTCACTTAAACAAACTTGTTGTTCAAGCAACCTACCTCTATTCTTCGATTAGCCGCGGAATAGACGATGTACGGATCGCCGGTTTTTGTGTTTGTCTTCGGGGTCCAAGTAAATTAGCCACATACAAAATATACAACATGCATAGAATAAGAAAAGATTCATAAACAAGAATTATACCTCTTAATCTTCTATTGTATGTCCTTCCTCCTTTTGGACGTCGTGTGGGCGACGATCTTCCAAAAGTCGAAGCCTCCTAGAACACGTTCTTCCCTTCCTTGCTCTCTCCGAAAAAAAGGAAGAATGAAATGAAACTCTTCTTCTATCTAGGACCAACCACCAAGTCAAGAGACTTGATGTTGCCGCCGGCCAAGGAATAGAAGATGGAGTGGGTGCCGACCAAGAGTTCCAAGGGAAAAACCCTAACCCTTATTTCCACCGGCCAAGGAGAAGAAAAAGAAGATTGGGATGCCAACCAAGAAGAGAAAGGAGAAGAGGGGCGCCGGCCAAAACCCTAGGAAGAAAGGAAATCTTGCCGCCCAAGATTCTCCAAACCCTAGCCGCCCAATGAGTCTCCAAACCCTAATCTCCCTTGAGTATTCTTGCAGCCCACCCCTTAAGCCTCCTTTTACAGAGCTAGGCTTAAGCCTCCTTTTAATCTCCGCCGTCGGATCTAGGGATTTAATCTCCACCGTTGGATCTAGAGATTTAATCTCCACCATCGGATCTAGAGTTTCATTTTCCATCATCGGATCTAGGCTCCATGGGTTTTAATAGGCTACAATAGGGACCATGAGGAGAAGTTAGATCTTGGCCACCCAATGGATAAGCTCACATAAAGTTCGATCCATCAATGATAATCTATTCCACTAGAGGATTATCATTGATCTACCTCACCAACCCCATAAATAAATATGGGCTCCATATATTAATTGTACAAACATCTCCCCATGTTTAAGATCTCGAACTTCCATCAATTAATTAATCAGCATCTAACTCCATGAGTAGTACCACTCAACCTTATCATCATGTCGGACCAAGTCCACCTGCAGGGTTTACATGATGAACCTTATGAGCTCCTCAAGGGGACATCATCATCCTAATATATAGGACACGGTTTCCTCCTATAATCAATGGCACACTATGTAAATAATATCATTTCCCAACTTACCGAGCCTATCGATTTACTCTATAAATCTCGCCCATTACTAAATCAAAGAAATAAATACTAAGTATATGTACTCGTTATTATATCGGGATTAAGAGCATATACACCATAATATCTGATGTCCGATTCAATTATGTAGTCAGCAATAAATCGAATCACCTCTAAGTCGGTTCTGCTCAATACACACAAAGTGTACTAGTGTAATTCTATGGTCAAGACAAACCAATACAAAATCACACTACAACCATACTAATGGTTTGTCCAAAACCATATCGGTTGTGAGCCTTTACTTATACTCTATAAGGAACTGATAACATGATCTTCCGTGTGACACTACACACCATGTTATCTATAATGTAATGTATTAGACAATATGCATAACCATAAATATGCAAACAATGATCATGTGATTCTTATTTCAAAAATAAAGATGTTCATACAAAAGATAGACTTTTCAGTATACATCCTAACAATCTCCAACTTATACTAAAAGACTATGCTATCCTCATACTGCCATACATCTGATTCTCATTCCCTCCATATGCCTATCCTAGCTCCCGCTAGAAGAGCCTTAGTGAAAGGATCTACCAGGTCATCCTCTGATGCAATCTAGGCGACAGCAACTTCTACCCACTTTACGATCTCTCGTATCAAGTGGTACTTGCGCTCTATGTGTTTACTTGCCTTATGGGCTCGTGGTTCCTTCGAGTTTGCAATTGCACCATTATTATCACAATAAATTGTGACAGTTCTGGGCAAACCAGAAATCACATCTAAGTCCATCAAAAAGTTTCTGAACCATACAACTTCTTTGGCTGCCTTAGAGGCTGCCACATACTCATCTTCTATGGTAGAGTCTGCCACGCATTTCTGCTTGACACTCCTCCATACAATGGCTCCACCTCCCAAAGTAAACACAAAACCTGAGGTAGACTTACTGTTATCCCTATCCTATTGGAAGTCGAAATCTGTGTAACCCACAGGGAGTAATTGATCTGCCTGGTATACCAGCATATAATCCCTAGTCCTTCTCAGGTACTTTAATATATGCTTTACCGTAGTCCAATGTCCCTGTCCTGGATTACTCTGATATCTGCTAACCATACCAACGACAAAATAGATATCTGATCTCGTACATAGCATATCATACATGAGGCTTCCTACTGCCGAAGCATAAAAAACTGCCTTCATCTCCTCTATCTCCTTTGATGTTCTAGGACACATCTCTTTAGATAAAGGAACTCCATGCCTAAAAGGTAGAAAACCTTTCTTGGAGTTCTGCATGCTAAAATGAGCCAAAATGGTGTCTATGTATGAAGCTTGAGATAAGCACAACATCCTTTTCCTACGATCCCTTATAACCTTGATCCCAAGGATGTGTCCCACTTCTCCCAAGTCCTTCATATCAAACTGTTTGGACAACCATACCCTTACATCCGATAACACCTTGACATTGTTGCCAATTAACAAAATGTCATCTACGTATAGTATAAGAAATACCACTACGTTTCTGTCACATCTCTTGTATACACAAGACTCATCCGGACTTTAAATAAATCCATAAGACTGGATTACCTCATCAAAGTGGATGTTCCAAGATCTCGAAGCTTGCTTCAATCCATAAATGGATCGATTAAGCTTGCACACAAGATGCTCTTTGCCCTTTGCAATAAATCCCTCTGGTTGCTTCATATAGATGTTTTCCTCAAGACTTCCATTAAGGAAAACTGTCTTGACATCCATCTGCCTTACCTCATAATCCATATGAGCAGCAATACATAAGAGAATCCGGATAGACTTAAGCATGGCTACCGGCAAAAAGGTCTCCTCATAATCGATACCCTCTTTCTGAGTATACCCTTTTGCAACAAGCCTTGCTTTGAAGGTCTCAACCTTCCCGTCTATTCCTCTCTTTCTTTTGTAGATCCACTTGCATCCAATGGTTTTTACACCATTGGGTGGTTCTACTAGCTCTCAGACCTGATTTGAATCCATAGATTCTATCTCAGAATTCATTGCACTTTGCCAAGATACCACATCTTTATCTTGGATTGCCTCGTCATATGTCCAGGGATAATGTTCATGTTCGCCAGGGACCAAAATAGAAGATTCTCCCAAGAACATGAATCTATCAGGTTGTCTAACAACCCTCCCACTATGACGAGGTACTACCTATGTATCCTCTGTGACACGCGATGCAGTCACTTGTGGTATATCCTCTTGTATCGGTGGTATTGAAGTAGTGACTTCCCCTCTCAATTCCTCCAGAATAATCTTATTCATGGGCTTGTGGTTCATCACATAGTCTTTTTCTAGAAATCTGGCGTTCGTGCTGACGATCACCCTCTGATCTCTAGGACTATAAAACAAACCACCTTTCGTTCCTCTAGGATAGCCAACGAACATGCTCACTTCTGTACGAAGTTCCAACTTACCAGCATCTGCCTTCAGCACATGTGCTGGACTCCCCCAAATCTGAATATGTCTCAGACTAGGCTTTCGCCCAGTCCACAATTCTGTGGGAGTAGAAGACACTGATTTAGAGGGTACAAAGTTCAGAATATATACTGTCGTATCCAGAGTATACCCCCAGAACAAATCTGACAACTCAGAATAACTTATCATCGATCTAACCATCTCCATAAGAGTCCTATTCCTTTGCTTTGCTACACCATTCTACTGGGGTGTGCCAAGTGCAGAAAATTAGGATTGAATCCCAGCCTCTGATAAGTAATTCTTAAACTCTCCCAAGAGGTACTCACCACCACGATTAGATCGTAGTGTCTTGATACTTTTACCTTGACATTTCTCCACATCGGCCTTGAATTCTTTGAACCTGTCAAAGCATTCAGACTTGCGGCACATCAAGTAAATGTATCCATATCTTGAATAATCGTCTATAAAAGAGACGAAATATTCAAAACCACCTCTTGCTTGGATAGACATAGGACCACACAAATCAGAATGAACCAATTCCAACACATCATTGGCTCTATACCCCTTGGCCTTAAAAGGCCTCTTGGTCATTTTACCTTCCAAGCAAGATTCGCAGGTTGGGAAATCTTCCACCACTAATGAACCCAGAGGTCCATCAGCTATCAACCTTTGAATTCTACTTAAGTTAATATGACCTAACCTTAGATGCTAAAGATATGTTTGGTTCATTTTTGAAGGTTCTTTTCTCTTATTAGAATTAGAAGATGAGTTATTTACTTCTATTTGCATCGTGGGAGCTTTTTGTTCAAGGGTATATAAATTTTCTATCAATGCACCAGAACAGATAATCTCCCTATTCCTTTTTATAACAACTCTGTCATTAAAAGAAATAGAATATCCATCCATAATCAATTTAGAAACCGAAATCAAATTCTTTCTAAATAAAGGTACATAAAGGCAATTTTTCAGAACCAAAGTTTTATTCCTCTCAAAAAATAAATAAACATCTCCCACTGCAATAGCCACCACCTTCGTGGCATTGCCCAAGTAAACGGTAATCTCCCCCTTAGCTAGTTGTCTGATTTCCTAGAACCCCTGCAAAGTATTGTAGACATGATCAGTGGCTCCCGTATCTACACACCAGGTGCCGGTAGATAACACCGCTAAATATGTTTCAACGACTAGAGCAAAGGATATACCTTTGTTCTTCTTCCGGTTGGGACAGTCCTTCTTCCAATGTTCAGTTTGCTTGCAAGTGAAGCACTTGCCTTTCGCTTCTTCACTTGTCCCTGAGATCCTCCCACCACCTTTGCTCCACCTTGTTTCTTCTTCTTCTTGCCTTTCGGCTTAGAAGTAGAAACCTTTTTGAGCAACCATAGCCTGAGCCTGAGCAAGCCCTTCTGCTGCCTGAAGTTCTGTCAGAAGCTCCGCCAATGAATACAACCTCTTATTCACGTTGTAATTCAAGCGAAACTGATCAAAACTCTTAGGTAGAGACTGGAGAATGATATCGACCTGGGTTTCCCCATCGATCTCAGCTCCAAGGACTTCTAGCTCATTCACAGGCTTAGGAGGACACTCTTCGAAGAGTACATACTTGTACTCCTCAGCATTCAAGACAATATCAAGATTCCTTTTCCAATCAACATAATTAGGTCCAGTAAGTTTATTCTCTTTTAGTATCACAGCAAGCGTGTTGAAAGTCATTTTTGAAAAACCTAAGAATCACATAGTTCAAAACTTTAGATTTCAAAAAATTATTGATTCCTTAAACAATAAAATTTTAAAATCAACCAACACCTCAAAACACCGAGAATATCGTATGCCACGATCGTGTGGACGTATACGAATTCTGTATTTGTAAGAGGAGTTTTACCCATTAATTTTACTATCTTGTTAATCTAACTTTTTGACAAATAAAATTAATAGTTGGTTCCTCTTCGGCCCTACAAATAAAAGCAGTGACTCAATGAGGAGGATACTCATATTTGCATCTAAATGTTCACCATTACTCGGTACCAAGGGAATTATCTCGGGTTATGTGCCTTCCGATGGGGAAGTACACACGCTCCTAAATAATTTCCTATAACCATATTCGACCCTGTGATTCGCAAAACAAACTCATCCGATGGGGAGGAAGGCACTCAGAGTCGACGCGCAAGTTTGTTTGCATCACATGTCAAATCGTAATGGAGGTCGTGGGAATTTATAAAAATATCTCTCTCCCACTTAGTAATTTAAAATTGAGAAATTTTCCTAGCACACGACATGCATATCAAACAAGAAGCAATAAATATGAAAAAAAAATATTCTCCAATATGCCTCCCGTCGTATCGTCATCTCGTCTGCTCCTCCCTACGCCATGTATAAGCCATCCGAAGATCCGAGCCGAGAATAACTATTTTAATTTACATCCATCGATCCTATACTCCACGAAGGAGTGTACATGAAATCTAGATCGAAAGTAAACTAAAATAAAAGAATGGCTAAACAATGTCGTACTTAATTACAAAAATTAAATACTAGCCTCGTCAACCCTGAGGATTCAAATAATATTATACACATGCAATCACATACACACACATATGGCCATAATAGTTGGATCTTATGCCTGCAACAAAAAAATTAGCCTACGCACATCCTACTATCATCTGGCACATACAATATATGATAAGTGCATAAAATTAACTGAATCCTAAACACACAAAACTAGAAACCGTGGCTCTGATACCACTTGAAAGTTTTACGGAACCGAAGCTCTGATACCACTTGAAGGTGAAAACTTCGCTTCCCACTTCAACTCGATCGCTTGTTCATGGTGATCCTGTCTACGTCCCCGGATTAAAAATATTAATCCTTGACAAAGAGGGATTACCCAAGCAACCGTTCCATCGTCGTGCTATTCGATTAGAGTGGTCACTTGAACAAACTTGTTGTTCAAGCAACCTACCTCTATTCTTCGATTAGCCGTGGAATAGACGATGTACGGATCACCGGTTTTTATGTTTGTCTTCGGGGTCCAAGTAAATTAGCCACATACAAAATATACAACATGCATAGAATAAGAAAAGATTCATAAACAAGAATTATATCTCTTGTTATACCTCTTGATCTTCTATTGTATGTCCTTCATCCTTTTGGACGTCGTGTGGGTGACGATCTTCCAAAAGTCAAAGCCTCCTAGAACACGTTCTTCCCTTCCTTGCTCGCTCCGAACAAAAGGAAGAATGAAATGAAACTCTTCTCCTATCTAGGACCGGCCACCAAGTCAAGAGACTTGATGTTGCCGCCGGCCAAGGAATAGAAGATGGAGTGGGCGCCATCCAAGAGCTCCAAGGGAAAAACCCTAACCCTTGTTTCCACCAGCCAAGGAGAAGAGGAAGAAGATTGGGATGCCGGCCAAGAAGAGAAAGGAGAAGAGGGGCGGCGGCCAAAACCCTAGGAAGAAAGGAAATCTTGCCGCCCAAGACTTCTCCAAACCCTAGCCGGCCAATAAGTCTCCAAACCCTAATCTCCCTTGAGTATTCTTGCCTCCCACCCCTTAAGACTCCTTTTATAGAGCTAGGCTTAAACCTCCTTTTAATCTCCACCGTCGGATCTAGGGATTTAATCTCCACCGTTGGATCTAGAGATTTAATCTCCACCGTCGGATCTAGAGTTTCATTTTCCATCATCAAATCTAGGCTCCATGAGGGTTTTAATAGGCTACAATAGGGACCATGAGGAGGAGTTGGATCTTGGCCACCCAATGGATCAAGTCCACATAAAGTCCGATCCATTAGTGATAATCCATTCCACTAGAGGATTATCATTGATCTACCTCACCAACCCCATAAATAAATATGGGCTCCATATATTAATTGTACAAATATCTCCCCATATTTAAGATCTCGAATGTCCATCAATTAATTAATTTACCGACAATTAATTAATCAGCATCTAACTTCATGAGTAGTACCACTCAACCTTATCATCATGTCGGACCAAGTCCACCTGCAGGGTTTACATGATGAACCTTATGAGCTCCTCAAGGGGACATCATCATCCTAATATATAGGACACGGTTTCCTCCTATAATCAACGGCACACCATGTAAATAATATCATTTCCCAACTTACCGAGCCTATCGATTTACTCTATAAATCTCGCCCATTGGTAAATCAAAGAAATAAATACTAAGTACATGTGCCCGTTATTATATCGGGATTAAGAGCATGTACACCATAATATCCGAGGTCCGATTCAATTATGTAGTCAGCAATAAATCGAATCACCTCTAAGTCGGTCCTGCTCAATACACACAAAGTGTACTAGTGTAATTCTATGGTCAAGACAAACCAATACCAAATCACACTACAACCATACTATTGGTTTGTCCAAAACTATCTCGGTTGTGATCCTTTACTTATACTCTATAAGGAACTAATAACATGATCTCCCGTGTGACACTACACACCATGTTATCTACAATGTAATATATTAGACAATATGCATAACCATAAATATGCAAACAATGATCATGTGATTATTATTTCAAAAATAAAGATGTTCATACAAAAGATAGACTTTTCAGTATACATCCCAACAGGGAATCCACTAAGAAGGTTACAAGGGGAGTCATCCCTAGAGTTAACCTAGGCAAGACCTAAATGACCAAGGCTTCTAAGCCTAGGAGGGTCATTAGGAAGGTATCAAGGGAGGTCATCCCTAAGAAATACCTAGTAAACCCAAGGAGCTCCAATAGGTATTGGGTTTCTAGGAGCGTGATCGATTCACGCTTAATAGGTTAGGATGTGTTCACCTTGATTGGATGAGTAGTTAACTCAACCATAGCAAAGTTGACACTTTAGGGCATTTCAAAGGTAATGGGATACTTTGAAAATAAGTATGAATTTTTATCCTAGAAGGTTTTAGGATGTGCTAATATATTTTGAGAATTATGAAAAATTGATCAAATTGGCACAATTAGGTCTTAGAAGTCATGGTGTGCCATTTTGGGTTTTTGTCACACTTGGGGGATAAGTGTTATTAAGGAAAAATATATTTAATTCTAATAATGGAAATTTGGGCTTAACACTTAGGTAGTTTATACCTTAGTATTTTATGTTAGGATCTTTGTAATGGCTAGAGGGGGTGAATAGCACGTGTTTGTTCGTTGATTGAATTCGATCGAGATCGTCTCTACAATTTCGTTAGTACGCAGCGGAAATAGAAATAATACAATAACAAAATAAACAATCACACATGAACACAATTGTTTAATGTGGTTCGAAACCGCACGGTTCCTACTCCACGGATCGGGTTCGTATGAACCCTAGCGATGCCAATCACAAACCACTATAAAACACTCCTTCTCGGAACAATCCGGAGGCGGAGAAACCTCGTACAAGAAGATTACAACAATAATCAAAAGCTACAAGAAAATACAATGAAATACAAAGCAAGACTAGTAAAAAAAAACACTTTACAAATGTTCTTGAATGCTTGATCGCTAGGTTGATCGAGTAGCACTTGGAGACCCTGAATTGCAGCAGCAACTCGCCCCAAATCGCCTCAAAGAACCATGCCAAATTCCTCCATCACGAGCTCCTTATAAAGCTTCAACCTGTGCTAGAAAAAGTCGATCAGTCGACTGCTCGGGACCATCGATCACCGATCGCCGACTACAACGGATAGATCCATGCTGGATAAGTCCAACGGATCTACCATCAGTCGACTGATTATACCCATCAGTCGACTGATGGTGTCCTCACTCGACTGCTGGTCCCAGCGGTCGAGTGAGACTACACTCTGTGGTCATATTCGAAGCACCACCGATCAATCATGCGATCACGATCGCTGAGCCATCACGATCGCTAACCTATGGCGATCGCTAGGCATAACCCGCAATAAACCCTAGTTGAGCCACATGGCACCGAGGTTTTAACTCAAGTATGGTTCCCCCATACTTGCTAGACCACCCTTAGCCTAGACCTAAGCCTTCTAGTCACCTCCATCAGCCTCACGCCTCTCGGATCCCTCCAAGTCATCCATGACTTATTCATCCATCGCTCTAGCCTTCAGGTGCTTCCATCGGCTATGTCATGCTAACGGTGTCTACACCGCTAAGGCACATTGGACTTACGTCGCCAAGACTCCGCTTGGACTTTACGCCGCCAACCATTGGACTTATGCTGCCAAGACTCCCGCTTGGACTTTACGCAGCCAATATCAAACCCTTGGGCTTCTCAAATGCCAAGACTCAAGCTTGGACTTTCCCTTGCCAACCCATGTTGGACTTTTTATGCCAAGACTCATGCTTGGACTTTCCCTTGCCAACCCATGTTGGACTTTCCATTGCCAAGACTCATGCTTGGACTTTACCAAATGCCAAGTGTCCCACTTGGACTTTCCATGACAAGTACCCAAGACTTGGACTTTTCCATGACAATTACATTGTCATATATTTTTGTCGAACATCAAAACATCACTCGAGTCAAACTCGAGTCCTGGTCAATCGTGACCTGGGCCGATTGCACCAACAATCTCCCTCTTTTTGATGTTTGACAAAAACCAAACAAAACATTGAGTTAGAACACTAACTCAAATCCCTTACCAATTATCCCAAATTGGTAATCTTAAACATTCTCCAAATGTTCTCCCCCAAACATTCTCCCCCTTTTTGACTAACATAAAAAAAAAGTCTTCTCTCCAAGGAGGTCAATGTCTCATGTTCCAATGAGATCTTACAATCTCCCCCTTGGTCTAAAAATATCTAGGATGTCTACCATCTTCCTAGTGATAAGTCACATATCACTCAAGAGAGGCAATCCTATTCACTCTCCCAATTTCCAAATTGGGTATCAAAAACCCATCAATTTTCCCAAATTGATGATACTCTTCCAATAACTTCTCCTCTTCAAGGAGAAAAACACATCCATCATCCCAAGATGGATACCTCCCCCTAAAGGCTTGCTCCCCCTTGACCATTGCACCAACAATGTCCTTGGGAAGTCCCTAAGCCAATAGGAACTCTAAACCATCAAAATTAAGGTTAGAAATTCAACATTGAACTTTCCAACACCTTATAATTGATACAAACCCTAAACAACTCTCCTAATCCATATCCAATGGATTTTCACCCTTTATCATGCTTCCCAAAGATATCCTAGGGTTAGGAGTGGTTAGAGACCTTAACCGCAGCTGAAATCGGGTTAAACAACCTTGGTTACCCCAAAATCAGGCTATCGATCAGTGATTCGTAAATCGATCGACATCGCACATCATCGATCGGCACCGCGAGGCGATCGATAATCAAAATCCGATTTTCAATTATCAGAAACGAGTTTTAGAAAATCATAAGTAATTCTACGTATTTTGAAAAATCACAAATTTTGATACGTATATTACTTATAGTCAATACAATGGGTGAAAAATATTTGAAAATTATTTTACCTATAAAATAGTGAGTTTGATACAAAACTCAAAACCATTGAAATTTTCAATATTTTGGCCCTATCTTGTATCAACTCCATCAATGGTGATTGCTATCAAAAGATAAACTTCACCAAGGTTTTCTAAAATGAATTTAAAATGTTTTTCAAAACCTTATTTTGGATCATTTTCCTTGGGCTCTATGCACATGACTTATACACAAGCTTTCTCAATGATCCACATGTTGAGTTAAGATGAGTTTAGGTTCAACTAGATGCAAAAACTATATACCTTGAACTTAACTCATATCCTAGCATCTCACATGTATCTAGGGTGTATAAATACACATACATGTCAATTGGATGTGAGATGTAGGTTTTGGTTCATTTAATCTAGGGTTTCATGCATTTCCTAGGCAACCCTACTTGATTCCCTTATAAATGGGACTTCAAGTCATGTCATTGTCCTTAGTTTAATTTTAATCAATTAAATGCATGAAATGATCATGGCATAAAGATAGCAATAATTAAACATGGCCAATGATCATGATGTCATGGCATATGATAAAATCTAAAAACACATGACACTTAAATCCTTAACCTAAGCATACTCATGACATATAAAATGATTAAGAATAAGCATGATGTCATGGCATGTCATATGGCAAACAAAGCATGGCATATAAAATATATAGGTATAATAATACCTAAATTTTAATATTAATTGCCATTTGATATAATTAGAGGTATTTTGCCATATTTCTATTTTTCTCCCAAGTGTGCCAAAAACCCAAAATGACACTCTAACCTCTAAACCTAAATTGTGCCAACTTGATCATTTTATCAAACTTCTCAAATAATATTGGCACATCCTAAAATATTTTAGGATTAAGACTCAAGTGTATTTCCAAGGTAATCATAACCTTGAAAATAACCTAAAGTGTCACCTTTTTCATGGTTGAGTTAACTACCCATCCAATCAAGGTTGGCACGCCCTAACCCCACCTAGCGTGAATCAATCACGCTCTTAGGAACCCAAAATCTATTTGAGCTCCTAGGGTTAATTAGATATTTCTTAGGGATAACCTCCCTAGATACCTTCCTAATGACCCTCCTAGGCTTGTTAGCCTTGGTCATTGTGGTCTTACCTAGGTTGACTCTAGGGGTAACTCCCCTTGCAACCTTCTTAGTGGCCACCCTAGGTTTCCTAGAAACCCTAGCCACTAGGCACAATCTTTGGTCAACCTTAGGGATGACTTCCCCATTGACCTTGGTCTTCCTAGACCTAGTTAGTGTTCCATAATCAAATGGAACACTATGGTAAGTCACCTTAGGCTTAGGTTTGTGACCCAAACCTTGCTTGCCCTTGGTTGACTTTTGACCCTTAGGTCCTAGGTGTTGACTTTGACTTTTGGACCCTTGAAATTGATTTTAAATGTTCCTAAGGGTCTTCTCAAGTTTTTCAAGCCTTGACCTCAAGGCTTGATTTTCCAACTCTAATTTCCCAATTTTTGATTTCTCATTTGGTCCTTGGACATTATCCTTTCTTGGCATATGCCTAGTACATTTTGGATTAAAACCTAGATGATCCCCTATTTTCTCAATTGATTTCCTAGGTAGAATATTTTTAGGGACATTTGACCTAGATTTGCTCTTAGATAAATTATTTTTAGGGACATTAGTCCCAAATTTCTCCTTACTTTCAAAATGAAAATTCTTAGCTCCTAAGCAAAAGTACTTGTTCCTATTAGCATGCTTTTCATAAATTGCAAGAGAATTAAAATTCTTAGCATGCTTTTGCCTATTAACTAAAGAAGGTGCATTATTAAAATATACCTTAGGGTTAGCCTTAGAAGCTTCCCCTACTTGTGATGCTCCTTCTTTGGTCTTTTTTCTCCCCCTAGGACATTGACTCCGGTAGTGTCTCGGTAGCCGGCATTTGAAGCAAACCACATGCTCCTTGCTTTTAATTGTCGAGGGACCGACATCCTTGACCTTTGGTGTCGAAGGAGTCTTCTTAACCCGTTTAGGACACTTACTCTTGTAGTGTCCTTGCTCCCTACACTCAAAGCATATAATATTCATTTTATTATTAATCGACATGCTTGAGTTACCTAGATCCATGGTGATCGGAGTGGATTCTTCATCCCTCCCGGAGGTTGAGGCTTCTTCTTTATTTTGTTCCGGCTCCGATGTGGATGGTCTCTCCCCCTCAATCACAGAAGTGGATGCTTCTTCCACCTTTTCTACTTCCTTCTTCGATCCGGATGTTGATTCCTTACTTTCTTGTGAGGATGATGAAGCTTCCTCTTCGGTCTCCTCCTCTTCCAAGTCTTCTTGGACCGATTCGGGATTGTCGTAGAACTTGACCAACTTGTTCCACAACTCCTTGGCATCCTTATAGCTTCCTAATCTAGACAAAATGTCATTAGGTATCAAATTAATCAACATTTTTGTTACCTTAACGGTTGTCTTGAATTTTTGACGTTGCTCCTCGGTCCATCACTTCATTTTGAGGATTTCGCCGTTCTCTCCTCTCGGAGCATCAAAACCTATAATCACGGCAAACCAATTTTCTATATTCGTCATTAGAAAATATTTCATTTTATCTTTCCAATACGCGAAATGTTCACGGTCGAAGGAAGGCGGAACGTTGATGTCGTCACCCAATCTCTCCTTGAATTCCATCTTGTTCCTCTAGCGTGCTCCCTTGGTTGTTAATCTGTAGAAGAGCCCCGGGCTCTGATACCACTTGTTAGGATCTTTGTAATGGCTAGAGGGGGGGTGAATAGCACTTGTTTGTTCGTTGATGGAATTCGATCGAGATCGTCTCTACAATTTCGTTAGTACGCAGCGGAAATAGAAATAATACAATAACGAAATAAAGAATCACACATGAATACAATTGTTTAACGTGGTTCGAAACCGCACGGTTCCTACTCCACGGATCAGGTTCGTACGAACCCTAGCGATGCCAATCACACACCACTATAAAACACTCCTTCTCGGAACAATCCGGAGGCGGAGAAACCTCATACAAGATGATTACAATAATAATCAAAAGTTACAAGCAAATACAATGAAATACAAAGCAAGACTAGTAAAGAAAAACACTTTACAAATTCTCTTGAATGCTTGATCGCTAGGTTGATCGAGTAGCACTTGGAGACCCTGAATTGCAGTAGCAACTCGCCCCAAATCGCCTCAAAGAACCATTCCAAATTCCTCCATCACGAGTTCCTTATAAAGCTTCAACCTGTGCTAGAAAAAGTCAATCAGTCGACTGCTCAGGACCATCAGTCGACTGATGCCACTGTTGTTGTGAGACAACGGCTAGATCCACGCTGGATAAGTCCAATGGATCTACCATCACGATCGATCTGTCTCACTGATCCCGTCCTACGGGTCGAGTGAGACTACACTCGTGGTCGTATTCCCGAGCACCACGATCGATCATGCGATCGACCGATCGCCGAGCCATCACCGATCGACATCCTCTAGCGATCATCGCTAGGCCACTTCCCACAGTCAAACCCTAGTTGACTCGGTCCAATCGACTACCACATGGCACCAGTCGACTGGCACACCTCAAACATGAGGTTTTAGCCCAAGTATGGTGCCCCAATACTTGCTAGACCACCCTTAGCCTAGACCTAAGCCTTCTAGCCACCTCCATTAGCCTCACGCCTCTCGGATCCCTCCAAGTCATCCATGACTTGTTCATCCATCGCGCTAGTCTTCAGGTGCTTCCATCGGCTATGTCATACTAACGGTGTCTACACCGCCAAGGTACATTGGACTTACACCGCCAAGACTCCGCTTGGACTTTATGCCGCCAACCATTGGACTTATGCTGCCAAAACTCAAGCTTGGACTTTCCCTTGCCAACCCATGTTGGAATTTTTTTGCCAAGACCCATGCTTGGACTTTCCCTTGCCAACCCATGTTGGACTTTCCATTGCCAAGACCCATGCTTGGACTTTACCAAATGCCAAGTGTCCCACTTGGACTTTTCATGCCAAGTACCCAAGACTTGGACTTTCCCATGACAATTACATTGTCATATATTTTTGTCGAACATCAAAACATCACTTGAGTCAAACTCGAGTCCTGGTCAATCGTGACCTGGGCCGATTGCACCAACATTTTATACTTGTCATGATTTATTTGTCTCGCCATGCCATGACATTATATTTATTTCTATCATATAAAATGTCATGATGATGTTTAGGTTTTATTTTTAGAGTCATGTTATGCTTAAATTAGAATCACATGTCATGACATTATGATTATTGGCACATGCCTATTAATGTTATCAATTACACCATAATCATCATTCATGCATTAATTAAAATTGAGTTAAGAACAATGGCATGATTTGAAGTCTCATGCATAAGGGAATCAAATAATGTTGCCTAGAAAAATGCATGAAAACCTAAATAACCAAAATTCACATCTCACAAGAACACTTGACTTATATGTGTTTCATACACTTAGATACAAGTGAGATGTTAGGAAAAGAAATTAATGTTTTTAAAATCATTTCAAAACCATTTTGAAAAACCTTGGTGAAGTCTATCTTTTGATAACAATCATCATTGAATGAGGTGACAAAGTAGGGCTAAACATTGAAATTTTCAGTAGTTTTGAACTTTGTGTCAATCTCACTATTTTATGGTTATTTTATTTTCTAATTATTTTTCACCCATAATGTTTGTTATAAGTAATGTACCTATGAATTTTTAAGATTTTTCAAAATATGTATTTTTACTTATGAATTTCACAAATTCATTTCTGAAGTCTAATTTATGCACAGTGCAGAAATCAATTGACTGCCATGGATGACAGTCGACTGGCGTCAAGGGCAGTCGACTGGTAGCTAACAGAGTCGACTACCAATGTTGATTTCTGGTAAACAAGGATATTTAGCCCATGTTTCAACTATGTTAGGGTCCCCTAACTTCTCCTAATCCTATGATATGCCTTGGAAAGCATTATAAAGGGTGAAAATCTATTGGATATTGATTAGAAGAGTTGTTTAGGGTATGTATCAATTTTAAGGTGTGTGAAAGTTCATGTTTGAATTTTTAACCCTAATTTTGATGGTTTAGTGTTCCTATAGGCTTAGGGACTCTCCAAGGACATTGTTGGTGCAATGGTTAAGGGGGAGCAAGACTTTAGGAGGAGGTTATCCATCAATGGGATGATGGATGTGTTCTTCCTCATGAGGGGAAGAATTTTGAATTTTTGGAGAAGTGAGGATTGTCTCTCTTTAGTAATATGGAACTTATCACTAGGAAGAGTGAAGGCATCCTAGATGTTTTTGGACCAAGGGGGAGATTATAAGATCTCATTGAGATATGAGACATTGATACCCTTGGAGAGAACCTTTTTGATGTATGTCAAAAAGGGGAAGAATTTTGGAAAAATTGAGTGAGAAGTTGGAATTCTCAATTTGGAAAATTGGGAGGTTTGGGTTGAGTTAGTGTTCTAACTCAAAGGTATTTAGTTTTTGTCAAACATCAAAAAGGAGAAGATTGTTGGTGTAATCGGCCCAGGTCATGATTGACCAGACTCGAGTTTGACTCGAGTAGTATTTTGATGTTGGTGTTTTGATGTTTGATGATGAGTTGACTATTGTTTGACAATGGGTTGACTATATGGTTGACATGGTGTTGACCATATGATGGAGAAGTCCAAGTGGGACACTTGGCATGGAAAGTCTATTGGGATGTATACTGAAAGCCTAGCCTTTGTATGAACATCTTCAATTTTAAATAAGAATCACATGATCATTGTTTGCATATTTATAGTTATGCATATTGTCTAATACTTTACATTGTAGATAACATGGTGTGTGGTGTCGCACAGAAGATCATGTTATCAGTTCCTTGTAGAGTATAAGTAAAGGCTCACATCCAAGATGGTTTTGGACAAACCATTGGCATGGTTGTAGTGTAATTTGGTATTGGTTTATCTTTACCATAGAATTACACTAGTACACTTTTTGTGTATTGAGCAGGACCGATTTAGAGGTGATTCAATTTATACTAACTATATAATTGAATCGGACCTCTGATATTATGGTGTACATGCTCTTAATCCTGATATAATAACGGGCACATGTACTTAATATTTATTTCTTTGATTTACCAATGGGTGAGATTTATGGGTTAAATCAACAGGCCCGGTAAGTTGGGAAATGATATTATTTACATGGTGTGTCATTGATTATAGGAGGAAATCGTGTCCTATGTATTAGGATGATGATGTCCCCTTGAAGAGCTCATAAGGATCATCATGTAAATCCTGCAGGTGGACTTGGTCCAGCATGATGATAAGGTTGAGTGGTACTACTCATAGAGTTAGATGTTAATTAATTAATTGTCAGTAAATTAATTAATTAACGGACATTCGATATCTTAAACACAGTAAGATATTTGTATAATTAATATATTGAGCCCATATTTAATTATGGGGGTTGGTGAGGTAGATCAATAATAATCCTCTAGTGGAATGGATTATCATTAATGGATCGGTTTTTATGTGGGTCGGACCCATTGGGTGGCCAAGATCCAACTCCTCCTCATGGTCCCTATTGTAGCCTATTAAAACCCTCACGAAG
This sequence comes from Wurfbainia villosa, assembly GCA_025175895.1. Classification (NCBI taxonomy): domain Eukaryota; kingdom Viridiplantae; phylum Streptophyta; class Magnoliopsida; order Zingiberales; family Zingiberaceae; genus Wurfbainia; species Wurfbainia villosa. The sequence continues at coordinate 8,047,861 of JAKLTH010000072.1, read as the reverse complement.
CCTAGATCCAATGGAAACGATTAAAAGGAGGCTTGGGCGAAATCTATAAATAGATTCCAAGGCTTGGGCGAAAAAAAAAAAAGGGTTTTGTTTTGAATCTAATTTTTCCTCCTCCTCCCCTCCTAGGGTCGGCAGCAAAAACCCAACCATTAGGGTTTTTGGCTGACGCCTCCTCCCTCCCCTCCCTTTGGTGGTCGGCACCCTTCTTCCTCAAGCAAGGGTCGATGGATACAAGCAAAGGGAAGCCCTCTCCATCTCTTGGTGACCGACGGTTAGGGTGCTTTCACCCTTCTTCTTTGGCCAGGGGCAACAACCTCCCTTTGTGGGTGGTTCTTCCCTTTGTTCTCCCTTAGGTCGACGGCAACAAGGAAGGGGAGCTCTCCTTGGTGGCCGACACAAGCAAGGGAGAAGGAGAAGGGTGTTCCGCCAAGAGGAGAAGAAGGGGACAGCTTGTGTTAGAGCGAGAAAGAAGGAGAAAAAGTGGTCTAGGTGGCTTCATTTCTTGGAAGATCGTTGCTCACACAACGTCCAAGAAGAGGATAGGTCATACAATAGAAGATCAAGAGGTATAATTCTTGTTTAAGTTTCTTTCTTGTTCTATGAAATTTGTTTGTAATTGTATGATCATGGACCCCGAAGATAAATACAAAAACCGACGATCCGTACATAATCTATTCCGTGGCTAATCGAGGATAAGAGTTAGGTTGCTTGAACAATAAGTTTGTTTAAGCGACTACTCAAATCGAATAGCACGATGATGGATCAGTTGCTTGGGTAATCCATCTTCGTCTGGATTAATTTTTTTATCCGGGGATGTATCATAGGATCGCCATGCACAAGTGACCAAAGCGAAGCAAAAAGCAAAGCTTCAACCTTCAAGTGGTATCAAAGCCACAGTTTCTGATTTTGTGTGTTTAGGATTCGGTTACTTTTATGCACTTATCATATATTATGTGTGTCGAATAATAGTAGGATGTGCGTAGGCTAACTTTTTGGTTGCAGGCATAAGATCCAACTATTATGGTCATATGTGTGTGTATGTGATTGTATGTGTGTAATCGTAATATTATTTGAATCTTCGGGGTTGACGAGGCTAGTATTTAGTTTTTATAATTAAGTACGATATTATTTATCCACTCTTTTATTTTAGTTTACTTTCAATCTAGATTTTATGTACACTCCTTTGTAGAGTATAGGATCGATGGATGTAAATTAAAATAATTTTTCTCGGCTCGGATCTCCGAATGGCTTGTACATGGCGTAGGGAGGAGCGGACGATGTGGCAACACGACTCGAGGCATATTGGAGAATAAAAGCCATAATAGTTGGAAAATTTGTTTTTCATATTTATTGCTTTTGATTTATATGCTTGTTGTGCTTGCATAGTTAAAATTCCTCAATTTTAAATTACTAAGTGGGAGAGGGATATTTTTTTTAAATTCCTGCGGACTCCATTACAATTTGACATGTGATGCGAACAAACTTGCGCATTGGCTCTGAGTGCCTTCCTCAATATCGGATGAGTTTGTTTTGCGGATCACTAGGTTAAATATGGTTATAGGAAGTTATTTAGGAGCGTGTGTACTTCCTCATCGGAAGGCACATAATCCGAGGTAATTGCCTTAGTATCGAGTAATGGTGAACACTTAGATGCAAATAAAAGTATCCTCCCATCGGAGTCACTGCTTTTATTTGTAGGGCCGAAGAGGAACCAACTACTAATTTTATTTGTCAAAAAATAAGGTTGACAGGATAATAAAATTAATGGGTAAAATCTTCTCTTACAAATGAAGAATTCGTATACGTCCACACTATCGTGGCATACGATATTCTCGGTGTTTTAAGGTGTTGGTTCATTTTAAAATTTTATTGTTTGAGGAATCAATAATTTTTTGAAATCTAAATGTTTTTTATCTATGTGATTCTTAGGTTTCTTCAAAATGACTTTCAACCCACTTGTTGTGATTCTAAAGGAAAACAAACTTACTGGACCTAACTATGTTGATTGGAAAAGAAATCTGGACATTGTCTTAACTGCAGAGGAGTACAAATATGTACTCTTCGAAGAGTGTCCTCCTAAGGTTGCGGATGATTCTGGTGAAAAGGAGAAAGAGAGTTATAAGAAGTGGATCAAGGCTAATGAGATGACGCGGTGTTACATTTTGGCTTCTATGTCGAATGTATTATAACATCAGCATCAGGCCATGACCACTGCCTATGACATGATGCTCAATCTCAAGGAACTTTTCGGATACCAGAATCGGGCTGCAAGGCAGGAAACTATGAGAAACTTGATGATGACCACCATGGTTGAGGGAACACCCATGAGGGATCATGTTCTCAAGATGATGGCTCATTTGAATGAGCTGGAAGTCCTTGGAGCTGAGATCGATGGGGAAACCCAAGTCGATATCATTCTCAAATCTCTACCTAGGATTTTGAGCAATTTCGCCTGAATTACAACATGAATAAGAGGTTGTATTCGTTGGCGGAGCTTCTAACAGAACTCCAGGCGACAGAGGGACTTTTTCGTCAGAGTTCTCAGGTTTTCGTTGCCCAGAAGGTTTCTACTTCTAAGCCGAAAGGCAAGAAGAAGAAAAAATAAGATGCAGCAAAGGTGGTGGGAGGATCTCAGGGAGGAGTGAAGAAGCCGAAAGGCAAGTGCTTCACTTGCAAGCAGACTGGACATTGGAAGGGGGACTGTACCAACCGCAAACAGAATAAAGGTATATCTTTTGGTATAGTCATTGAAACATGTTTAGCGGTGTTATCTACCGGCACCTGGTGTGTAGATACGGGAGCCACTGATCATGTCTGCAACTCTTTGCAAGGGTTCCAGGAAACCAGACGACTAGTTGAGTGGGAGATTACCGTCTACATGGACAATGCTACGAAGGTGGCAGCTATTGTAGTGGGAGATGTTTATTTATCTTTTGATAGGAATAAAACTTTGTTTCTGAGAAATTGTCTTTATGTACCTTCATTTAGAAAGAATTTAATTTCAGTTTCTAAATTATTTTTAGATTGATATTCTATTTCTTTTAATGATAGAGTTGTTATAAAAAGGAATAGGGAGATTATCTGTTCTGGTACGTTGGTAGGAAATTTGTACACTCTTGAACCAAAAGCTCCAACGATGCGAATAGAAATAAATAACTCATCTTCTAAATCTAATAAGAGAAAAGAACCTTCGAAAATGAACCAAACATATCTTTGGCATCTAAGGTTAGGTCATATTAACCTGAGTAGAATTCAAAGGTTGATAGCTGATGGACCTTTGAGTTCATTGGTGGTGGAAGATTTCTCAACCTGCGAATCTTACTTAGAAGGTAAAATGACCAAGAGGCCTTTTAAGGCCAAGGGGTATAGAGCCAAAGATGTGTTGGAATTGGTTCATTTTGATTTATGTGGTCCTATGTCTATCCAGGCTAGAGGTGGTTTTGAATATTTTGTCTCTTTTATAGACGATTATTCAAGATATAGACATATTTACTTGATGTGCCGCAAGTCTGAATGCTTTGACAGGTTCAAAGAATTCATGGCTGATGTGGAGAAACGTCAAGGTAAAAGTATCAAGACACTACGATCTGATCATGGTGGTGAGTACCTCTTGGGAGAGTTTAGGAGTTACTTATCAGAGGCTGGGATTCAATCCCAACTGTCTACACTGGTATACCCCATCAGAATGGTGTGGCGGAGCAAAGAAATAGGACTCTTGTGGAGATGGTTAGATTGATGATGAGTTATTCTGATTTACCAGATTCGTTCTGGGGGTATGCTCTGGATATGGCAGTGTATATTGTTAACTTGGTACCATCTAAATTAGTACCTTCAACTCCCACAAAATTATGGACTGGGCAAAAGCCTAGTCTGAGACATATTCAGATTTGGGGGAGTTCAGCACACGTACTGAAGGTAGATACCGGTAAGTTGGAACCTCGTACAGAAGTGCACTTATTAGTAGGCTATCCTAGAGGAATGAAAGGTGGTTTGTTCTATAGTCTTAGAGATCAAAGGGTAATCGTTAGCACGAATTCCCGATTTTTAGAGGAAGACTATGTGATGAACCACAAGCCCATAAGCAAGATTGTTCTGAAGGAATTAAGAGGAGAAATCCCTACTTCAGTACTAACGGTACAAGAGGATATACCACAAGTGACTGCACCGCGTGTCACAAAGGATACACAGGTGATACCTCGTCATAGTGAGAGGGTTGTTAGACAATCTGAGAGATTTATGTTCTTGGGAGAATCTTATGATTTGGTCCCTGGTGAACATGAATCTAATCCCTGGACATATGACGAGGCAATCCAAGATAAAGATGTTGTATCTTGGCAAAGGACGATGAATTCCGAGATAGAATCTATGGATTCAAATCATGTCTGGGAGCTAGTAGAACCACCAAATGGTGTAAAAGCCATTGGATGCAAGTGGATCTACAAAAGAAAGAGAGGAACAGATGGGAAGGTTGAGACCTTCAAAGCAAGGCTTGTTGCGAAAGGGTATACTCAGAAAGAGGGCATCGATTATGAGGAGACTTTTTCACTGGTAGTCATGCTTAAGTCTATCCGGATTCTCTTATCTATTGCTACTCATATGGATTATGAGGTTTGGCAGATGGATGTCAAGATAGTTTTCCTTAATTAAAGTCTTAAAGAAAACATCTATATGGAGCAACCAGAGGGATTCATTGCAAAGGGCAAAGAGCATCTTGTGTGTAAGCTTAATCGGTCCATTTATGGATTGAAGCAAGCTTCGAGATCTTGGAACATCCGCTTTGATGAGGTAATCCAGTCATATGGATTTATTCAAAGTCCGGATGAGTCTTGTGTATACAAGAGATGTGATAGAAACGTAGTGGTATTTCTTGTACTATACGTAGATGACATTTTTTTCTCATTGGCAACAATGTCAAAGTGTTGTCAGACGTAAGGATATAGTTGTCCAAACAGTTTGATATTAAGGAATTGGGAGAAGTGGGATACATCCTTGGGATCAAGGTTATAAGGGATCACAAGAAAAGGATGTGTAGGGGATCGGTATGGCCGGCTAGAGGGGGGTGAATAGCCCTCGTACGTTGGACGTCGTAAATTGCTCGTCTACAAAAGATTAGCGCAAGCGGAATATACAAATACAAAGCAAAAGACAAACAATAAAACAAACGCTAACACGATGGTATAACGTGGTTCACAGCTACGCCGCTAATCCACGGTCCCCGATTCGTCCTCGGTGAATCACTCCGTTAAACCAATCCACTAAATGGTCTCTCCTTTGCACCAAGCTAGGTGGAGGTAACCTTTACAACCAATATCACTCTTCTTACAATAGGATTGAAGTAAAGACAAGTAAGAAGAGTTTAGAGCTTGTGGGGCACTAGGAAGATCGTTTGGAGTATGAGCATTAGCCTCTCAAAGGCTCACACCCTCTCTTTTTATAGAGAGGGCTAACTTCTTCCCCGCTGCGCCATCACGATCGCCGCCTCTTGGCGATCATTGCCGTCCTACAACGGCCTCGAACACATCGGATCCCGGACCGTGTAGTCCAACGGAACTCTTAGCGGATCGTGATGGACCTCATCGATCGCCGCCCGTAGTCGATCGCCGATCGGCTACGGTTGGCGAACCCTTATTGACCCGATCGCGCTTTGCAGCGGTCGGATCGATGGTCTTCGCGATCGCGCCACGTATGGCGATCGGCGCCACAATCCGATCGATCGTATACCGGTCGAACTCACTCGACTCGGAAGCGATCGCCATGACATGGCGGTCGTGGTGTGAAACCATCCGACACTTGGCCAAATGGCCAAGTTTCACCTAAGAGCTACCCTTCCCGGGTTACAATCGCTCACTCATTTTCGAGTCCTCGCCGAAGTTCTCTTCGTTCGGCCACGTCCCCCTGGCGGCATCGAGCGCCGCGGCTCTGCAATGCTCCTTTGCATCTCTTGCCTCGAAGTCTACTTCCTCCGGCTTCACTCCAAGCTTCTCGTCCGGCGGTCCCTCGGATGCTCCAAGCGCACGGCTTTCGCAAAGCTATCCTTCACCGACTCAAGGCACGAGTCATGAGATGTGAAACTCGCCACGGCTCCATGTGCGAATTACTAAGTCCTGCACGACTTCAACGCACATATCACATCAACATATCAAACTAACTTAAACCCTTTGCCACACCATCAAAACCATATTACGGCAAGAGATTGCCCTAACAATCTCCCCCTTTTTGATGTGTGGCAATCCGTTTAAGTTAGGTAAAAACATTTGATATAAATTCTAAGGTAAGAAAGCATGTAAAGATAAACATGATATAGCAACATGCAATTCCCCCTTAATCCATGAAACTCTCCATGAAAATTTTCTCCCCCTATCATATATTTCTCCTCCTAAAATATATTTCTCCCCCTAAAATAATTAACTTAAACATAATTATTTCTCCCCCTTTGACACCATCAAAAAGATTAACACTAAGTTATAAGCTCATGGCATCAAGTATAATGGAGGAAAAATATGACAAGTTGATTTAAAAATTGGGTACCACTTGTTGATGGCATCAAGTATATTTCTACCACTTGTTGTAGGTTTACAAACTGAATTCGCCTCAATGTTCTGATTTATAGCCACCACGATCATTCTATCGATATGGCGGTTGAGCGGATCGCACAAAGGAATCAAATTTCGATTTTTACGGGATTTAATTTCAGAAATGCATTATAAATTCCAGAAAATTTGAAAAATCATGAAATTTGGGGAACATATTTCTTTTAAGTATATCTATCAATGAAAAATAGTTTTTCATGAAAACTCATTATATTTTCTTGTTTTTGCCAAAAATCCAAACACTTAAAAAACCACTAGTTTTTTAGCATGTTAGTATCCATTTTAGCACCTAGTCCTGCTTTGAATTGTTCCAAAACATGAATACATAGATTTTAGATTAAGAAATTGTTTTGAAAACATATGAAATATCCAACCATGATCTTTGGGCAATATGTCTATGAATTAAACATAAGCTTTCCCCATGATTGGTCTATTATTGCTATGTTGATACTTTAAATGACCATCTAAATGCCATAGGCATTAGTGGACATTTGTATCATCCTAATATCTCACCCATGCTAAGTTTTCAATCAAGTTAGCCTGTAGTGAGTGTGAGATGCATCCTAGGGGGTATTTGTATATACTTAACCAATATATTCATGCAATTCTATCATGGTTAAGTATCAACCTAACATTCTACATGATCATAATGACATATATGAATGAATTCTACATTATGATCATGAAATACATGTTTTCATCAATTTTATAACCATGCATTAGGTAATATGTGATGATAATAAACAAATTATCACCTAAAGCATGATTTAAACCTATTTCTCATGATAACATGCCAAATATCAAAATCATAAATCATGATTTAAGACATACATAGGAATTACATCAATCATCATGATTTACACATTATTACCTATTTATGGGCACGTTATCATCACCCAACACTATCTAAAAAATGTTGTCCCGTCATCCTAAGTCAACCAAAATATGATATAGGTTAGGACCATGTGGTTGACTACCCTAGGGTTATTCTAACCCTTAAGGATGGATTTTGGAACCCAAAATAGATTCTTTCCTATTGGGTTCACTAAATACTCCTTGGGGATCCATTTCCTAGCAATTACTTTCTTTTTATCTTGTCCCCTAGCTATTAGGCATTTATAGGCCTTTTCATTTTTCTTTTCCTTGTAGCCTAGGCCTTTCTTGTTGAAACTAGCTCTTTGGCTCCCTAAGATCATGTTCAATGTGTTGGAGCCAATAGTGAATTTCTCTAGGGCTTTGGTTAAATAATCTACCTTTTCCCTTAATGCCCTATTTTCCTCTATGCATGCATCATTAACATTTAAAGGCATATAATCATGTGAGCGTGCATCATCTAAGCTAGAAGAAATATTTTCATTTTCATTTAAGCATGCTTTTTCTAATTTTTGTTCTAGGTCCTTAATTTGATCTAGCATGCTTTTGTTCTTCTTCTTAGCTCTAAATAAGTCCTTAGTTAAGCTAGAAACCATGGAAACTATTTTCTTAGGGGTTAGATTTGTTACCATAGTTTCCATGTCCTCTTCTTCGAATGAGGAGGATGTGGAAGCTCCCCCTTCATTTGAGCTCTCCCCATTTGAGCTTGATCCTTCATTTTCGGATGAAGAGCAATCCAAGTCATCAAAGGCCATCAAGGCCAAATTGGTGACAAAGGCATTCTCCTCATCCGATGATGAGGAGGAGGATGAGGATGGATCATCCCAAGTCCTTGCCTTGAGAGCCTTAGCCTTTCCCTTCTCCTTTGTCTTCTTCTCCTCTTCCTTCTTTTTCTTGCTCCCCTTTTTCTTCTTCTTTCTTTTTCCTTTCTTCCTTGCTCTTGTTTAGGAGAGGACAATTGTCCCTTATGTGCCCTTCTCCTTGGCAATTGTAGCATATGACCTTCCCCCTTGGTCTTCTCATCCTATCATTAGATTTATCAAATCTAAAATTCTTAAATGCACGTCTTACCCTCCTTACCATATAGGCTTCTTCGGTGCTATCCATGGAGGAGGAGGAGGACGCTTCGTCATCGGAGGAGGAGGGGATTTCCATCTTCTTCTTCCCCTTATTTGCCAACAATGCTACTCCCCTTGAAGGTTGAATTCTAGGCTCTTCTTGTATTCCTTCAAACCTCGTTTCGTGGAGTTCCATTGTTGAGAAGAACTCCTCCAAGGTGCTCACTTCTAAATTCTTTGAGATATAGAATGAGTCCACCATGGAGCTCCATTTTGAGGACCGGGGAAAGGCATCTATGGCCTTCATTACCATATCCCGGTTTGATAGCTTCTCACCTACACTTGTTAGCCCAATTAAAATTTCTTTAAACCTAGAGTGTAGTGAGGTTACCTTTTCTCCCTTTTCTAGTTTTATATTGGATAGTTGGGAGCGGAGGAGGTCTCTCCTTGCTAGCTTGGCCTCGGATGTGCCTTCATGGAGTTCTATAAGCTTCTCCCACATCTCTTTGGCGCTAGCACATTCTCCGATCCGGTTGATCTCTTGTTGAGGGAGCACATTGTAGAGATGGTGCTTGGCTTTGGAGTTTGCAAGGTGCTCCTCTCTTTGCCTCTTGGTCCACCTAGATTTCTCTATTTGCTTCCCCTCTTCATCCCTAGGCAAAACGAAACCGGATTCCATTGTAATCATTATATCAAAATCCGTTTCGAAAAATACCTCCATTCGCTTTTTCCACCAAGCGAATTCTCCTTCAAACTTCGGAGGATGGATGTTGGAGCCGGCCATTTTGAAAGTTGCTTGTTGTGGCGGTTAGTCCTCGACAAGCTTTCCTCGGCTCTGATACCACTTGTAGGGGATCGGTATGGCCGGCTAGAGGGGGGTGAATAGCCCTCGTACGTTGGACGTCGTAAATTGCTCGTCTACAAAAGATTAGCGCAAGCGGAATATACAAATACAAAGCAAAAGACAAACAATAAAACAAACGCTAACACGATGGTATAACGTGGTTCACGGCTACGCCGCTAATCCACGGTCCCCGATTCGTCCTCGGTGAATCACTCCGTTAAACCAATCCACTAAATGGTCTCTCCTTTGCACCAAGCTAGGTGGAGGTAACCTTTACAACCAATATCACTCTTCTTACAATAGGATTGAAGTAAAGACAAGTAAGAAGAGTTTAGAGCTTGTGGGGCACTAGGAAGATCGTTTGGAGTATGAGCATTAGCCTCTCAAAGGCTCACACCCTCTCTTTTTATAGAGAGGGCTAACTTCTTCCCGTTTGCCGCCATCGATCGGTCATTGCGCCCGGCGATCGGCTGCGCCACTCGACCTCCACGTCGATCGGATCCGGCCGTTGTAGTCCAACGGAACTCTTAGCGATCGTGATGGACCTCATCGATCATTCGGCCGCCTCCGTAATCGGCCCGATCGGCTGAGCGGTCTGTCGAACCCTTATTGACGATCGGCTGCCTTGATCGTGTCTTTCGATCGGCCTTACGTATGGCGATCATTGCTGCTCCGAATCCGATCGATCGTATACGGTCGAACTCACTCGACTCGAAGCGATCATTGCCGGACATGGCGATCGGCGGTGTCGAAAACCCATCGACACTTGGCCAAATGGCCAAGTTTCACCTAAGAGCTACCCTTCCCCGGGTTACAATCGCTCACTCTCATTTCTCGGAGTCCCTCGCCTTCGAAGGTCTCTTCGTTCTCGGCCACGTCCCTCGGCAGCATCAGGCGCACGGCTCTGCAATGCTCCTTCGCGTCTCTTGCCTCGAAGTCTACTTACTCCGGCTTCACTCCAAGCTTCTCGTCCGGCGGTCCCTCGGATGCTCCAAGCGCACGGCTTCCGCAAAGCTATCCTTCACCGACTCAAGGCACGAGTCATGAGATGTGAAACTCGCCACGGCTCCATGTGCGAATTACTAAGTCCTGCACGACTTCAACGCACATATCACATCAACATATCAAACTAACTTAAACCCTTTGCCACACCATCAAAACCATATTACGGCAAGAGATTGCCCTAACAGGATGTTGTGCTTATCTCAAGCTTCATACGTAGACACTATTTTGGCTCATTTTAGCATGCAAAACTCCAAGAAAGGTTTTCTACCTTTTAGGCATGAAGTATCTTTATCTAAAGAGATGTGTCCTAGAACATCAAAGGAGATAGAGGAGATGAAGGCGATTCCTTATGCTTCGGCGGTAGGAAGCCTCATGTATGCTATGTTATGTACGAGGCCGGATATCTGCTTTGTCGTGGGTATGGTTAGCAGATATCAGAGTAATCCAGGATAGGAACATTGGATTGCGGTAAACCATATATTGAAGTACCTGAGAAGGACTAGGGATTATATGTCACGCCCGCCCTTCCCCGTAACCTAGAGGGGGTGGAAGGGTGGCGCGACGCGATCATACATACATGCATTTACAGCGGAAGAATTTAAACTTCTTTTTTTTTCTTTTTAAAAACATAAAACATGAAACATCGAGCATGCATATTCATTTCATAAGGACACCAAGTAGCAACCATCTAAACATCAAGTAGTGATCAACTCTTAGCTACTAACATGCAAACTTTAAAACATGCATAAGTCTTGGAACATAAAAACAGATCGCTTCCACCATGCCACTGCCACACACACTTTGCCCCTCCTGCTGCTCCCTTTGGTTTACCCATTCTTTACCCTTATCTGTAGTACAAGGGAAACATGAAACTATAAGCACATAGGCTTAGTAAGATCCTTTCCTACTCACTAAAGCCATACATCAAGAATTAGACATAGAGTAGTGACATGTTCATCTAGACAACATATAGGCATAGCATTCATATAAAGTAGTGACATGATCATTTAAGAACATATAGGCATAGCATTCATATAAAAGTAGTGGCATGATCAATTAAGAACATATAGGCATAACATTCATATAAGAGTAGTGACATGATCAATTAAGAACATATAGGCATAGCATTCATATAAAAGTAGTGACATGATCAATTAAGAACATATAAGCATAGCATTCATATAAATATCATAATCAATCAATTAAGAACATATAAGCATAGCATTCATATAAATATCATAATCACATAGACATGAAATGAGTATATGCAAGATGTTCTTTGAAAATATATACTTTATAGGTACTTAAACATAATCTCAACATAGTGGGTCCGACATTGTACCACATACATCATCATCTTTGCAAACATCCCTAAATAGACCCGAGGTAGATAATCCCGAACCTACTAGGGTACTAAGTCCATACTATGACCGTCGACCTAGGGGCAACATAACATAGAAACCCATCCTAGGCCCGTACTACCACCGTCGGCCTAGGGCAACTTAGGAGCCCATCCCGTACTAGGTCCGTACTATGACCGTCGACCTAGGGGCACGTAGGAGCCCATCCCTTGGACCTTGCTAGGGTCCGGTACAAGCCATACAAAAGTAAAATAGTATATCATGTTCCTTATCATAACATATCATATTCCTTATCATAACATATCATGTTCCTTATCATAACATATCATGTTCCTTTTCATAACATATCATGTTTCTTTTCATAACATAAAACATGTCAACATCATATATAGATATATCATGGCATGGAAGATCATGGGTGAGCATGAACAAGGTTTGGCCGAAACTTCCAAGGGGGAATCTTAAGAATTCAAACCCTAATTCAACTTGTACAAGGTCTAACTATCAACATGTTAACATCATATACATATAAAACATGACAAGGGGAAATCCTTGGTAGCCCAAACATGGTTTGGCCGAAACCCTAATGGAGGTTTTTAGGGATTCAAATGCTCCACAACTTACACAAAGCCTAACTAACATCATATTAACATCTTATATACATGTAGCATGGCATGGAGGATTATTAGAGGGCATGAACATGGGTTGACCGAAACCCTAAGGGAGGGTTCTTAAGAATTCAAACACTAAAACAACTTGTACAAGGTCTATCTAGCATCATACTAACATCATATACATATATAGTATGGCATGAAACATCATTAACAAGCATAAACATGGGTTGGCCGAATCCTCATGGGGGGGCTCTTAACACTTCAAACCCTAAAACAACTTGTACAAGGTCTATCTAACATCATATACATATATAGTATGGCATGAAACATCATTAACAAGCATAAACATGGGTTGGCCGAATCCTCATGGGGGGCTCTTAACACTTCAAACCCTAAAACAACTTGTACAAGGTCTATCTAACATCATACTAACATCATATACATATATAGTATGGCATGAAACATCATTAACAAGCATAACATGGGTTGGTCGAAACTTCATGGGGGTTCAAAAAAAAATTCAAACCCTAAACAACTTGTACAAGGTCTAACTAACACATGTTAACATCAATTACATATAGATCATGGCATGGAAGATCATTAGGAGCATAAATAGGACTTGGCCGAAACTTTCAAGACGGGCTTTGAAATAAAACACGCAAACAACTTTTTCAAGCCTATCTATCAACATGTTATCATCATATACATACAAAACATGGCATGGAAAATCATTAGAAGCATGAAGGGGGGTCTTGGCCGAAACTTTCAAAGAGGATTTTTAAGAAATCAACAATCGAAACAACTTGTACTGTAGGTGAGGGGATACTTACATCCTTTCGCTTGTTTAGTATAAGGATATACCCTAGGTGGTGCTAAGACAAAACCTCTTCCTTCCTTCTTGAGTTTTCGGAAATGGGAGAAGGAGATGAGGGGGTTTCGGTGGAGGAAGAAGAGAGGAAGAAGAGAATGATAACTTGTGTTCTATTGTCTCCTCATACTCCTATTTATTCAATTGAAGGTGTCCCTTTGCCTCCCCTACCCTTATCTATCATTTCCCTTACCCTTCTAATAGCACACCCCTGTTGGGCTTCTGGTTATCACATGCATCTTAGGGTTTAGTTACTTGCTTGGAGGTTCAAGGTTCAAACCCTGGGCCATGCATCCTTTTTGGCTCTATTTTCTTTTATTTTTGAAAGAGCCCACATAAAAGCCCATTATAATCATGCTAAATTCTTATAAAATTTGCTAAAAATTTTACGAGCGTTACAGTCCTTCATACCTTTTAAAAGTTTCATCCTCGAAACTTAGAACAACTCTGGATACTTCTGTTTCATGTCCTCCTCGCGTTCCCAGGTGGCTTCTTCGTACCGTTGACTTTGCCACAAGACCTTCACTAAGGGTACCTCTTTATTCCTTATTCTTTTGACTTCTCGGTCTAGTATCTGGATAGGCCGACTTTCATAACTCAGGTCCTCTTGAACTTGCATTGTTTATGGCTCAATCACTTGGTCTGTACTGGAAATGCACTTCTTGAATATCGAAACGTGGAACACGTTGTGAATAGGTGACATCTCTTGAGGCAGCTATAGCTCGTAAGCTACCTTGTCGACTCTCTTCAGTATCAGATACGGTCCCACATAGCACGGACTCAGCTTACCCTTCCTTCCGAATCTCATTACTCCCTTCATAGGGGCCACTTTGAGGAATATCAGATCCCCGACTTCAAATTCCAACGGTCTACGCCGCATATCTACATAGCTCTTTTGCTGGCTCTGAGTAGTTTCAATTCTTTGGTGGATGTTCTGTATAGCTCGGGTGGTGTCGTAAATGAAATCTGTTTAGAGTCCCATCCCCTTCTTTTCACCACCCTCGTACCAGCATATAAAAGATCTACATCTCCTCCCGTATAGAGCCTCGTAGGGAGTCATTCCAATAGTAGCTTGGTAGCTATTATTGTAGGAGAATTCTGCCAAGTATAAGTATCAGCACCAGCTCCCTTTGAAATTCAAGGCGCAAGCTCGTAACATATCCTCCAATACTTGGTTCACCTTTTCTGTCTGTCTGTCGGCCTGAGGATGAAAGGTTGTACTGAATAATAGCTTCGTGCCAAGGGCCTTTTGAACACATTCCCAGAAATGAGAAATAAAGCGACCATCTCTATCAGAAATGATGGTCCTAGGAATCCTATGTAATCTGATAATTTCCCTAGCATATAATTGAGCCAGTTGCTCAGTCGAGTAGGTCATCTTGATTGTTAAGAAGTGGGCAGACTTCGTCAATCTGTGCACGATCACCCATATAGCATCATATTCGTTCGTCATCTTGGGTAGTCCTGAGATGAAATCCATAGAAATATCTTCCCATTTCCATTCTGGAATTTGGATTGGCTGCAGTGTTTCTCCGTGTCTCTCGTGTTCGCTTAACCCTCTGTGTCGGTAATCGACATACTGAGCCACATCTCTTTTCATACCGAACCACCAGAATTTCTCTTTCAGATCTTGGTACATCTTGGTGAATCCAGGATGCATCGCATAGGGTGTTTTGTGAGCTTCCTCAAATATCCTCTTCTGTAACTCTGAGTCATCGAGAATACATAAGCGATCCCTGAGGTATAGTACTCCACTATCAGCGATACGAAATTCATCATCCTTTCCTTCTAGGACCTCTTGCTTGATCCTTTGGATTCTTGGGTCACGGGCTTGCTTTTCTAATATATCGTCGAACAGCGTCGGTGCTATCATCATGGTAGAAAGCTGTCCGAAAATGATTTCAACCCCGTAACACATAATTTCCTTTTCTAGGGGCCGAGATAATACAGATAGAGACATCAAGGTGGCACCGGACTTCCTGCTGAGTGCATCGGCCACTTTGTTCGCTTTTCCTGGATGGTAGAAGATCTCATAGTCATAATCCTTGACGAGCTCGAGCCATCTGCGTTGTCTCATGTTTAGGTCTTTCTTTGTGAAGAAATATTTCAGACTCTGGTGATCTGTATAAATCCTACACTGAGCTCCATATAGATAGTGCCTCTATGTTTTGAGAGCAAAGACCACGGCCGCTAGCTCTAGATCGTGAGTGGGATAATTCCTTTCATGTTCCTTGAGTTTCCTAGAGGTGTAGGCAATGACCTTGCCATTCTGCATGAGTACAGCTCCGAGTCTCAACTTGGAAGCGTCGCTATACATGTCGAAGCCTTCGTTACTGTCCGAAAGAGCAAGGATTGGAGAACTGGTCAGTCTCCTTTTCAATTCCATGAAACTCTTCTCGCAGGCGTCCGTCCATTCATACTTTTTGTTCTTTCTGGTGAGAACTATCATAGGGGCTGCAATTCTAGAGAAGTCCTCTACAACTTGCTAGTCCGAGAAAGCTTCTGATTTCGCTGGCATTCTTTGGCCTATTCCAGTTACTCACAGCTTCAATCTTTATTGGGTCTACCATCACTCCGTGCTTGGATATAACGTGATCCAAAAATGATACTTGATCGAGCCAGATCTCGCATTTGGTGAACTTTGTATGCAGCTGCTTTTCCTGAAGAATCTGCAATACCATATTCAGGTGTTCGGCGTGCTCTTCTTGGGTTCTCGAATATATCAGTATATCGTCGATGAAAACAATCACAAATTTGTCGAGGAATGCCGAGAATACCCTATTCATCAGATCCATGAACATAGCAGGTGCATTCGTCACTCCGAAAGGCATAACTACGAACTCATAATGTCCGTATCTTGTTCGGAAAGCTATCTTAGGTATATCATCTGGTTTCACTTTCACTTGATGATAGCCAGACCTCAGATCAATCTTAGAGAAGACGGTGGCACCCTTTAACTAGTCGAACAGATCGTCAATCCGTGGTAAAGGCTACTTGTTCTTGATCGTCTTATTATTTAGCACTCGATAGTCTATGCACATTCACATAGACTCATCTTTCTTCTTTACCAACAGTACTGGAGCTCCCCATGGAGAGCGACATGGGCGTATAAGTCCCTTGTCGAGTAACTCCTGTAGATGTCCCTGAAGTTCCTTCAATTCAGCCGGCGCCATACGGTAAGGTGCTTTAGAAATCGGATTAGTACTAGGAATCAATTCGATCTGAAATTCAATTTCTCTATCAAGGGCTAACCCTTGTAGTTCAGTAACCACATGCATAAGATCAGGTGGGGGTACTATCTCATCAACTCTATTACTACGTCTTCCAGTCATGCTTATCTTCATATATTATAATAAGGCTAGCATAAGATTAGCATACATATATTCGTGCATATTTAAACTAAAAGCATTCCTTATCATACATAAAAGAAATAGAGTAGGCATAGAATTTCTTACTTGTAGCGGCAGGATAGGAGCTTGATGTGTGTGTAGTGGAAAGGCAGATATGCTCTGATACCAACCTGTCACGCCCGCCCTTCCCGGTAATCTAGAGGGGGTGGAAGGGCGGCACGACGCGATCATACATACATGCATTTACAATGGAAGAATTTAAACTTCTTCTTTTTTTTCTCTTTTTAAAAACATTAAACATGAAACATGGAGCATGCATATTCATTTCATAAGGACACTAAGTAGCAACCATCTAAACATCAAGTAGTGATCAACTCTTAGCTACTAACATGCATAAGTCTTGGAACATAAAAACAGATCGCTTCCACCATGCCACTGCCACACACACTTTTCCCCTCCTACTGCTCCCTTTAGTTTAGCCATTCTTTACCCTTATCTGCAGTACAAGGGAAACATGAAACTATAAGCACATAGGCTTAGTAAGATCTTTTCCTACTCACTAAAGCCATACATCAAGAATTAGACATAGAGTAGTGACATGTTCATCTAGACAACATATAGGCATAGCATTCATATAAAGTAGTGACATGATCATTTAAGAACATATAGGCATAGCATTCATATAAAAGTAGTGACATGATCAATTAAGAACATATAGGCATAGCATTCATATAAGAGTAGTGACATGATCAATTAAGAACATATAGGCATAGCATTCATATAAAAATAGTGACATGATCAATTAAGAACATATAAGCATAGCATTCATATAAATATCATAATCAATCAATTAAGAACATATAAGCATAGCATTCATATAAATATCATAATCAATCAATTAAGAACATATAAGCATAGCATTCATATAAATATCATAATCACATAGACATGAAATGAGTATATGCAAGATGTTCTTTGAAAACATATACTTTATAGGTACTTAAACATAATCTCAACATAGTGGGTCCGGCATTGTACCACATACATCATCATCTTTGCACGCATCCCTAAATAGACCCGAGGTAGCTAATCCCGAAGCTACTAGGGTACTAGGTCTGTACTATGACCGTCGACCTAGGGGCGACATAACATAGAAGCCCATCCTAGGCCCGTACTACCACCGTCGGCCTAGGGCAACTTAGGAGCCCATCCCGTACTAGGTCCGTACTATGACCGTCGACCTAGGGGCACGTAGGAGCCCATCCCTTGGACCTTGCTAGGGTCCGGTACAAGCCATACAAAAGTAAAATAGTATATCATGTTCCTTATCATAACATATCATATTCCTTATCATAACATATCATGTTCCTTTTCATAACATATCATGTTCCTTTTCATAACATATATGTGTTGGTGCAATCGGGCCAGGTCACGATTGACCAGGACTCGAGTTTGGCTCGAGTGATGTTTTGATGTGTTTTGATGTTTCGACAAAAACATATGACAATGTAATTGTCATTTGGTAAAGTCCAAGTCTTGAGTACTTGGCATGGAAAGTCCAAGTGGGACACTTGGCATTGGGAAAAGTCCAAGCATGGGTCTTGGCAATGTAAAGTCCAACATGGGTTGGCAAGGGAAAGTCCAAGCATGGTCTTGGCATTTGAGAAGTCCAAGCATGGTCTTGGCATGGAAAGTCCAACATGGGTTGGCATTTGAAGTCCAAGGGGATTGATATTGGCGGCGTAAAGTCCAAGCGGTAGTCTTGGCAGCATAAGTCCAATGGTTGGCGGCGTAAAGTCCAAGCGGAGTCTTGGCGGCGTAAGTCCAATGTGCCTTGGCGGTGTAGACACTGTTAGCATGACATAGCCGATGGAAGCACCTGAAGGCTAGCGCGATGGATGAACAAGTCATGGATGACTTGGAGGGATCCGAGAGGCGTGAGGCTGATGGAGGTGACTAGAAGGCTTAGGTCTAGGCTAAGGGTGGTCTAGCAAGTATGGGGGAACCATACTTGAGTTAAAACCTCATGTTTGAGGTGTGCCAGTCGACTGGTGCCATGTGGCAGTCGACTGGACCAAGTCAACTAGGGTTTGACTGCGGGTTATGGCCTAGCGATCAGCCATAGGTTGGCGGTCGGTGATGGCTCGAGCGATCGGATCGATCGTCGATCGATCGGTGGTGCTCGAATTCGCCACGCGAATGGAGTCGAGACTCGACTGGTCGAGTGAGGACTCCATCAGTCGACTGATGGTCACAATCAGTCGACTGATGGTAGTTCCGTTGGACTTATCCAACGTGGAACTAGCCGTTGTCTCACGACAACAGTGGCATCAGTCGACTGATGGTCTCGATCAGTCGACTGATCGACTTTTTCCAGCACAGGTTGAAGCTATATATGGAGCTCGTGGTGGAAGAAAAAGGCATGGTTCTTTGAGGCGATTTGGGGCGAGTTGCTGCTGCAATTCAGGGTCTCCAAGTGCTACTCGATCAACCAAGTGATCAAGCATTCAAAGAGCATTTGTAAAGTGTTTCCTTTACTTGTATTGCTTTGTATTTCACTATATTGCTTGTATTCATTTGATTATTGTTGTAATCATATTGTACGAGGTTTCTCCACCTCCGGATTGTTCCGAGAAGGAGTTATTTGATAGTGGTGTGTGATTGGCATCGCTAGGGCTCATTTGAGCCCGATCCGTGGAGTAGGAACCGTGCGGTTCCGAACCACGTTATATACTCGTGTTAGCGTGTTGTGTTTTCATTATTGTTATTGTATTATCTATATTCCGCTGCGCTAACGAATTTGTAGACACAACCGCGATTGAATTCCATTGACGCTAATCACCCCCCCTCTAGCGTTACAAAGGTCCTAACAAGTGGTATCAGAGCCCGGGGCTCTTCTACGGACTAACCGCCGAGAGTTGAAGAAGCTAGAGGGAAGAATATGGAATTTCAAGAAAAATTGGGTGACGACGTCAACATCCCACCTTCCTTCAACCGCGAACATTTCGCGTATTGGAAAGGTAGAATGCAATATTTTCTAATGACAAATATAGAAAATTGGTTTGCCGTGACTATAGGTTTTGATGCTCCGAGAGGAGAAAACGGCGAAATCCTCAAGATGAAGAGATGGACCGAGGAGCAACGGGAAAAATTCAAGACAACCGTTAAGGTAACAAAAATGCTAATTGATTTGATACCTAACGATATTTTGTCTAGATTAGGAAGCTATAGGGATGCCAAGGAATTGTGGAACAAGTTGATCAAGTTCCACGAAAATCCCGAATCGGTCCAAGAAGATTCGGAAGAGGAGGAGACCGAAGAAGAGAGCTCATCCTCAAGTGAAAGTGAGGAATCGGGAGGAAGTGAGGAGTCAACTTCCGGATCGGAAGAGGAAATAGAAGAAGAGGAGAGACCATCTTCTACACCGGAGCAACCTCAAGAAGAAGCTTCGACATCTGGCCAAGATGAAGAAGCCCAAAGTCCAATTCCGGTCTCCACCATCGAACTAGGTAACTCAAGCAATTTAGTTTTAAATAAAAAACATATTATGTGCTTTGAGTGTAGGGAGTATGGGCATTACAAGAGCAAATGCCCAAAGAGGATCAAGAAAGCTCCTCCGGCGCCTAAAAGTCAACAAAAGTCAGCAGACGCTTCTCCAAGTCTAAAGAGCAAGGAGCAAGTCATTTGCTTCAAAGTGACTCAAGGCATTACTAAAATCAATGCCCTAGGGGAGCAAAAAGACCCAAGAAGGAGCATTACAAGTAGGGGAAGCCACTAAGGCAAACCCTAAGGTATATTTAAATAATGCTCCGTCTAATTTAAGTATTAAAAAGCATGCTAGAACTAATTTTAGCAATTGTGGTATGTATCATAAAGAGCATGCTAGAAATAACAAACATATGTGTTTAGGAGCTAAGAATGTTCACCTTAAGAATAAGGAGAAATTTGGGACTAATGTCCTTAGAAAAACAATACCTAAGAAATCTATTAAGAAAATCCAAGAACATCTAGGGTTTAATCCAAAATGGACTAGGCATTCGCCAAGAAAGTCCAATGCCCAAGAGTTAAATAAAAATTCTAAAATTGGGCAATTAGAATTAGAGAACCAAGCCTTGAGGTCAAGGCTTGAGAAACTTGAAAATACCCTAAATAAGATACAAAATCAATCTAAAGGGTCTAATGGTCAAACTCCTAGGTCAAGAAGTCAAAGTCAACATCTAGGACCTAAGAGTCAAAAGTCAACCAAGGGCAAGAATGGTTTGGGTCACAAACCTAAGTGCAAGGTGACTTACCATAGTGTTCCGTTTGACTATGGGACACTAACTAGGTCTAGAAAGACCACGGTCAATGGGAAAGTCATTCCTATAGTTGACCAAGGTTTGTGCCTAGTGACCAAGGTTTCGAAGAAACCTAGGATGGCCACCAATAAGGTTGTTAGGAGGCAATCCTAAGTTTAACCTAGGCAAGACCAAAATGACCAAGGCTAATAAGCCTAGAGGGTCATTAGGAAGGTATCTAGGAGGTTATCCTAAGGAATACCTAATGAACCCTAGGAGCTCGAATCGATTTTGGATTCCTAAGGCGTGATTGATTCACGCTAAGATGGGTTTAGGGTGTGCCAACCTTGATTGGATGGGTAGTTAACTCAACCATAATAAAGGTGGCACTTTAAGGTTACTTTCAAGGTTATGGTTACTTTGGAAATATCCTTGAGTTTTAATTTCAAAGAATTTTAGGTTGTGTCAATATATATCTTGAAAACATGAAAATCAATAAAATTGACACTATCTAGATTTAGAGGTCATAGTGTGTACTTTTGATTATTGGCACACTTGGGAAGGTCATGTATCAAGAAATGTGTGGTTAAGATGTAAAGGTAATATCTAGAGTGATACTCAAGTGCCACACAACTTGATGTCTTGTATTCACCATGCTTCATATGTTTTACCATATGTTTGCATGAAATGAATGTCTAGGATAGATTACATCTCACAAAACAAGTCTTTTACCTTGATTGTGTATTTCAACACTTAGAAAGGGTGAGATGTTAGGTTTTGGAAATCATTGAATGTTAATGTTTGCAAAAATGAAATAAAACATTAAAATACATGAACAAATACATAAATAAAAGTATAACATCAATACATTCAAGATACAAGATCTAACGTGATAAAATGGAACAATTAAGATGATAAAATCGAGATTTTCTGATTTTCAGAACTGGAAATCAGACATCAGTCGACTGATAACACTGTAGCACGATACGATACGGCCATCAGTCGAGTGCTAGCTCCATGACTCGACTGATCGACCATCAGTCGACTGATGTGGTCCATCAGTCGACTGATGGTACTGTTCACCGAGGCCGAAGGCCATCAGTCGAGTGCTCGACGAGCCGAGTGATATGCACATCGCCGATCGATGAGCAACATCACCGATCGATTCCCATCAGAGCACATTACGTAAGGTTCAACAGCGATCGCCGAGCCGGATCGGGCCGATCACGGCCTAGAAACCCAAAGGTTAAAGATCATCACCGATCGATGCTCCACATCACCGATCGAATCGTGTTTTTAAAACGAGAACCGCTAGGGTTCGACATTTCACGCGACGAAAGCTTCTTCCTCCTTCAATCTCCGACGCCTCCTCTCCGACCAGCTCGTCCGGCGTGTCAACCTTCCAAAGTCCTAGGTTTGATAAGCATGTCTCTCCCCTTCCTTTGTTTTTGACCTATCTTGGAGCACTAGTTCACGCGATTTAGGGTTTATTGTCTTTGCTCCGTTTAGGGTTCCGTATTTGAAGCTTTACGACTTTTCCGCGATCCTCAAGAACTCTTGAGTCTTCCTCCGACACACACATGGCGCCTAAGTAACGATTCTTCTTTCCGAGCCCTAATTTTCATTTCCATTACAATGTAGGTTTATCTAATCGCGTATTGTTGCCATTGCATTGCATATCATCACATTACATTCATAATAGGAGAGCCCGTAGGAATAATCCATCCGAGAGTGAATCTCGGTTGTACCAACCTATGTTGGTTAGGTACATAGATAGGAATTTTTCGATAGGCATTGTAGTGACGTCATGGAACTCATTGCATACTACAATTTGATGAAGATCGCCTTGTGCACGATCCAATCAATGATGACCTTATTAAGGAATTCTATCAAAACCTTAAAAAAGGTAGATGACCCTACATACACTACTGCGCAAAAACGCGATGAGTTCACTCTGCAACATCTGCAGAGTTTCGAGTGTAGGCCGCCAAATGATACCTTTATCTTCTACCCTACCATGGACTTTCCCTACGAGCCTTTTGCCCATATCACTATGGAGTCCATGCATGAGCGCATTTTTGGTTATCCACGTCCACCGGCCCAAAACCTATTTTCTATCACTGAGTTGTCTGCACCTGACAATGTCCTTTATAAGGTCATTGTTGGGTGTTTTCTCGCATTGTCACTGGGTCCGCTAAGATTCGCCTCCCATCTCTTTCTTCTATATGCCATGCGTCTTGATTAGACATAAACTTTGCATTGAACATCTTCCATTGCATTGTGCACTTGCACTTCACTTCGCACAAGGAAAGTGCATATGCCATTTGGACATATCATCACGCATGGCTCGACTCGTAGGCATTAACATCCATAGGGCTCTGCGGCCATCTAAGTGTAACTGTCGATATCGTCAGAACTTCTCCTTAGCACTTCTGGATGGGCGCCGATGACGAGATGGAGTTGGCGCCACGACCACCGAAGCGCCTGAGCGGCCTCCTCCGCCGCCCGAGAGATGCAGAGAGGCGAGGATGCACGGACACCTCGATGAGGATGATCGGATGCCGGCAGACACATCGGGCCGGGTCCATCGTGCGTGGCCTACCGGAGTTCGGGATTGAGATTATCGCAATCGGTTGACTCCAGATCGACAGAGTTATGGCGAGCGTGCGGCTGCACCTGCACACGCCTCGATAGGATGGAGAGACCGGGGCGCATAGAGCAAAGATCGTAGCGATATGCTAGAGATGATGCGCTGGACTCGAGTCAAGAAGCAACCTCCATCGCCACCTCTGCGGATGATTAGAGGATATTGTTTTTGTGGTTGTCAATGTTTGTAGTAAGATTGAGCTTAGCCAATCTTCTTTTTGATTGTAAAAGACAAATTTAAGTTTAAATGAAATCCTTATTTCTGAAAAAATCTTGTGTGTATGAATGAATATTTGTATAATTGTATTGCTACCATATGCCATGTCATGACATCATGTTTATTCTTAATCATTTTATATGTCATGATTATGCTTTAGAATTAAGGATAAATGTCATGTGTCTTTTAGATCTCATCTTATGCCATGACATCATGATCATTGGCCACGTTTTAATAATACTATTATTTATGCCATGATCATACATTCATGCATTAACTTGATTAAAATTGATTTAAGGACTATGGCATGACTTGGAGTCCCAGTTATAAGGGAATCAAGTAGAGTTGCTTTAGAAAATGCATAAAACTCTAGATTAGGGAGAACAAAACCCACATCTCACATCTAATTGACATGTATGTGTATGTATACACCCTAAATACATGTGAGATGCTAGGATAATAGGTTAGGTTCAAGGTGCATCGGTAGTGCATCTAGATGAACTCAAACTTATTTTAATTATCACCAAAAATCATAAGGAAAGCTAATATACAAGCTATGTATATTTAGCCAATAAATTATGGTCCAAGATAAGGTTTGAAAACATTTTAAAATCATTTTGAAAAACCTTGGTGAAGTCTATCTTCGATATCAATCACCAATGATGAAGTTGATACGAAGACCGTACAAAACCGTGTAAATTTCAATGTTCTTGAACTTTGTACCAATGTCACTATTTAATGGGTAAAATAATTTTCCAACATTTTTCACCCATTGGATGGGTCATAAGTATTATACGTATCAAATTTCGGGATTTTTCGATAAACGGATAATTATTTATGATTTTTGAAATTCATTTCGATAATCAAATGATCATGATAAATATGTGATCATTGTTATCGATGAAGTCATTGCCAAGGCTGATTTTGGGTTGACAAGGTTTGTTTAACCCGAATTCAGCTACGGTAAAGGTCCCTAACCACTCCTAACCCTAGGATATGCTTTGGGAAGCATTATGAAGGGTGAAAATTCATTGGATATGGATTTGGAGAGGTGTTAGGTCAAAGTATCAAATTGAGGTGGTGGAAAGTTCAATGTTGAATTTCCAACCTTAATTTTGATGATTTAGAGTTCCTATTGGCTTAGGGACTCCCCAAGGACATTGTTGGTGCAATGGTCAAGGGGGAGCAAGCCTTTAGGGGGAGGTATCCATCTTGGGATGATGGATGTGTTTTTCTCCTTGAAAAGGAGAAGTTATGGGAATGTTATCAATTTGGGAAATTGATGGATTTTTAGAAACCCAATTTGGAAATTGGGAGAGTGATTAGGATTGCCTCTCTTGAGTGATATGGGACTTATCACTAGGAAGATGGTAGGCATCCTAGGTATTTTGAACCAAGGGGAGATTGTAAGATCTCATTGGGACATGAGACATTGACCTCCTTGAGAGAAAACCTTTTTGATGTTAGTCAAAAAGGGGGAGAATGTTAACATTTGGGATAATTGGTAAAGGATTTGAGTCCGTATTCTAACTCAATTATTTGTTTGGCTATTGTCAAACATCAAAAAGCGGGAGATTGTTGGTGCAATCGGCCCAGGTCACGATTGACCAGGACTCGAGTTTGGCTCGAGTGATGTTTTGATGTGTTTTGATGTTTCGACAAAAACATATGACAATGTAATTGTCATTTGGTAAAGTCCAAGTCTTGAGTACTTGGCATGGAAAGTCCAAGTGGGACACTTGGCATTGGGAAAAGTCCAAGCATGGGTCTTGGCAATGTAAAGTCCAACATGGGTTGGCAAGGGAAAGTCCAAGCATGGTCTTGGCATTTGAGAAGTCCAAGCATGGTCTTGGCATGGAAAGTCCAACATGGGTTGGCATTTGAAGTCCAAGGGGATTGATATTGGCGGCGTAAAGTCCAAGCGGTAGTCTTGGCGATAAGTCCAATGGTTGGCGGTACAGAAAGTCCAAGCGGAGTCTTGGCGGCGTAAGTCCAATGTGCCTTGGCGGTGTAGACACCGTTAGCATGACATAGCCGACGGAAGCACCTGAAGGCTAGCGCGATGGATGAACAAGTCATGGATGACTTGGAGGGATCCGAGAGGCGTGAGGCTGATGGAGGTGACTAGAAGGCTTAGGTCTAGGCTAAGGGTGGTCTAGCAAGTATGGGGGAACCATACTTGAGTTAAAACCTCATGTTTGAGGTGTGCCAGTCGACTGGTGCCATGTGGCAGTCGACTGGACCAAGTCAACTAGGGTTTGACTGCGGGTTATGGCCTAGCAGTCGACTGCCATAGGTTGGCAGTCGACTGATGGCTCGAGCAATGATCGATCGTCGATCACCGATCCGGTGCTCGAGAATTCGACCACGAATCGGAGTCGAGACTCGACCGTCGAGTGAGGACTCCATCACGATCGATGGTCACAATCAGTCGACTGATGGTAGTTCCGTTGGACTTATCCAACGTGGAACTAGCCGTTGTCTCACGACAACAGTGGCATCAGTCGACTGATGGTCTCGATCAGTCGACTGATCGACTTTTTCTAGCACAGGTTGAAGCTATATATGGAGCTCGTGGTGGAAGAAAAAGGCATGGTTCTTTGAGGCGATTTGGGGCGAGTTGCTGCTGCAATTCAGGGTCTCCAAGTGCTACTCGATCAACCAAGTGATCAAGCATTCAAAGAGCATTTGTAAAGTGTTTCCTTTACTTGTATTGCTTTGTATTTCACTATATTGCTTGTATTCATTTGATTATTGTTGTAATCATATTGTACGAGGTTTCTCCACCTCCGGATTGTTCCGAGAAGGAGTTATTTGATAGTGGTGTGTGATTGGCATCGCTAGGGCTCATTTGAGCCCGATCCGTGGAGTAGGAACCGTGCGGTTCCGAACCACGTTATATACTCGTGTTAGCGTGTTGTGTTTTCATTATTGTTATTGTATTATCTATATTCCGCTGCGCTAACGAATTTGTAGACACAACCGCGATTGAATTCCATTGACGCTAATCACCCCCCCCCCCTCTAGCGTTACAAAGGTCCTAACAATATGTTCCTTTTCATAACACATCATGTTCCTTTTCATAACATAAAACATGTTAACATCATATATAGATATATCATGGCATGGAAGATCATGGGTGAGCATGAACAAGGTTTGGCCGAAACTTCCAAGGGGAAATCTTAAGAATTCAAACCCTAATTCAACTTGTACAAGGTCTAACTATCAACATGTTAACATCATATACATGTAAAACATGACAAGGGGAAATCCTTGGTAGCCCAAACATGGTTTGGCTGAAACCCTAATGGAGGTTTTTAGGGATTCAAATGCTCCACAACTTACACAAAGCCTAACTAACATCATATTAACATCTTATATACATGTAGCATGGCATGGAGGATTATTAGAGGGCATGAACATGGGTTGGCCGAAACCCTAAGGGAGGGTTCTTAAGAATTCAAACACTAAAACAACTTGTACAAGGTCTATCTAGCATCATACTAACATCATATACATATATAGTATGGCATGAAACATCATTAACAAGCATAAACATGGGTTGGCTGAATCCTCATGGGGGGGCTCTTAACACTTCTAACCCTAAAACAACTTGTACAAGGTCTATCTAACATCATATACATATATAGTATGGCATGAAACATCATTAACAAGCATAAACATGGGTTGGCCGAATCCTCATGGGGGGCTCTTAACACTTCAAACCCTAAAACAACTTGTACAAGGTCTATCTAACATCATACTAACATCATATACATATATAGTATGGCATGAAACATCATTAACAATCATAACATGGGTTGGCTGAAACTTCATGGGGGTTCAAAAAAAAATTCAAACCCTAAACAACTTGTACAAGGTCTAACTAACACATGTTAACATCAATTACATATAGATCATGGCATGGAAGATCATTAGAAGAATAAATAGGACTTGGCCGAAACTTTCATGAGGGGCTTTGAAATAAAACACGCAAACAACTTGTTCAAGCCTATCTATCAACATGTTATCATCATATACATACAAAACATGGCATGGAAAATCATTAGAAGCATGAAGGGGGGTCTTGGCTGAAACTTTTAAAGAGGATTTTTAAGAAATCAACAATCGAAACAACTTGTATTGTAGGTGAGGGGATACTTACATCCTTTCGCTTGTTTAGTATAAGGATATACCCTAGGTGGTGCTAAGACAAAACCTCTTCCTTCCTTCTTGAGTTTTCGGAAATGGGAGAAGGAGATGAGGGGATTTCGGTGGAGGAAGAAGGGAGGAAGAAGAGAATGCTAACTTGTGTTCTCTTGTCTCCTCATACTCCTATTTATTCAATTGAAGGTGCCCCTTTGCCTCCCCTACCCTTATCTATCATTTCCCTTACCCTTCTAATAGCTCACCCCTGCTGGGCTTCTGGTTATCGCATGCATCTTAGGGTTTAGTTACTTGCTTGGAGGTTCAGGGTTCAAACCCTGGGCCATGCATCCTTTTTGGCTCTATTTTCTTTTATTTTTGAAAGAGCCCACATAAAAGCTCATTATAATCATGCTAAATTCTTATAAAATTTGCTAGAAATTTTACGGGTGTTACATTATATGCTGGTATACTAGGCAGATCAATTACTCCCTATGGGTTACACAGATTCTGCCTTTCAATCATATAGGGATAACAGTAAGTCTACCTCGGGTTTTGTGTTTACTTTGGGAGGTGGAGCCATTGTATGGAGGAGTGTTAAGCAGAAATGCGTGGTGGACTCCACCACGGAAGCTAAGTATGTGGCAGCCTCTGAGGCAGCCAAAGAAGTTGTATGGCTCAGGAACTTCTTGATGGACTTGGATGTGATTCCTGGTTTACCCAGAACTATCATAATTTATTGTGATAATAGTGGTGCAGTTGCAAACTCGAAGGAACCACGAGCCCATAAGGCAAGTAAACACATGGAGCGCAAGTACCACCTAATACGAGAGATCGTAAAGCGATGAGAAGTTGTTATTGCCAAGATTGCCTCAGAGGATAACTTGGCAGATCCTTTCACTAAGGCCCGTCCAACGAGAGCTTTTGATAGGAATGTGGAGCGAATGAGAATCAGATGTATAGCAGTTTGATGGCAGCATAGTCTTTTAGTATAAGTGGGAGATTGTTGGGATGTATACTGGAAACCTAGCCTTTGTATAAACATCTTCATTTTGAAATAAAAATCACATGATCATTGTTTACATATTTATAGTTATGTATATTATCTAATACTTTACATTGTAGATAACATGGTGTGTGGTGTCGCATAGAAGATCATGTTATCAGTTCCTTATAGAGTATAAGTAAAGGCTCACAACCAAGATGGTTTTGGACAAACCATTGGCATGGTTGTAGTGTAATTTGGTATTGGTTTATCTTTACCATAGAATTACACTAGTACACTTTTTGTGTATTGAGCAGGACCAATTTAGAGGTGATTCAATTTATACTAACTATATAATTGAATCGGACCTCGGATATTATGGTATACATGCTCTTAATCCCGATATAATAACGGGCACATGTACTTAATATTTATTTCTTTGATTTACCAATGGGCGAGATTTATGGGTTAAATCAATAGGCCCGGTAAGTTGGGAAATCATATTATTTACATGGTGTGTCGTTGATTATAGGAGGAAATCGTGTCCTATGTATTAGGATGATGATGTCCCCTTGAAGAGCTCATAAGGATCATCATGTAAATTCTGCAGGCGAACTTGGTCCAGCATGATGATAAGGTTGAGTGGTACTACTCATAGAGTTAGATGTTAATTAATTAATTATCAGTAAATTAATTAATTAATGGGCATTCAATATCTTAAACATGGGGAGATATTTATACAATTAATATAAGGAGTCCATATTTAATTATGGGGGTTGGTGAGGTAGATCAATGATAATCTTCTAGTGGAATGGACTATCATTAATGGATCGATTTTTATGTGGGTCGGATCCATTGGGTGGCCAAGATCCTGTTAGTAATATATGAGAGATGTCCTAAGGCAATCGCCTTATGTTTGAACCATTTATATGATAAATGAAGATTCACTATTTGAGTATACATGTTTTCATGTATTTGATTAGATCTTAAACTCATTTACTGAATATCCACGATACGATTCACAATATGAGAGAATTTGTGATTGGATCACAATTAGTGAGTATCTCTACATGTGTAATTGTGATGTATCGAAATTATCCCTAGTCGATGAATTGATGGATTTGGACATCATCAATTCTGTCGAGACTAGCACGAGGTATACTCTTTGGTGTATCCAAGCAGCCGATTCTCACTGGCTGGAGACATTGTGATGTCCGAAGTTAATCGTGAATGCTAGTTATTGTAACTAGTTCATTGGAGTGACCATCCATAAGACTTCATATGGTTCTCTGCATATATAGATATGTCAATGAAGTTCTTACTGCAGCTTAAGTGCGATGTTCCTTTGACTTACGATATTCAAGTCATCTTGATCATGAAGACTTATGCTTTGACATCTTAAGCAAGCATCTCTGAGGAGATGTGGACCCGGGATGATTGGGTATAAGTCGAAGTGATCGAAGGTGTTTGAATAGCCTATAAAGGATTCATCACTCCTTGCGAGGAGATGTATACCCATGGCCAAAGCATTACATGTTTAGAGTAAGGTACTCTTGGATACATGTGCAGTAACTAGACTCCATAGGACGAGAAAATGATACTTGGGCTAGGTGTGACGTAGTCAACCTAGTGGGGACTGACACTATAGACCATGTCCTGAACCAAGTGGGTATAAGATGAGTGAAAGGAATGGGGCACGATTTATTGTAGCTGCTGAAGAGTTTCAGAAATAGTTCTGGATCAATCGTTGATCTTTTCGATCAATTGGAGATCATGGTGTACTACTAGGTGCCACTCATGATCGTTCTATAATTAATGGTTAATTATAGACGGCCAACATAAACCGAGAACCTATTTGGTCACACGCACAACGAGCGTAATTCGAAGGATTTAAAACGAGCTTGAGAATGAGATTCTCAGACCGAGAGAAACTAGGTTTGATTGAACCAAACAAGGAGCGAGCATGAAATCGTTTCAGTCGCAATGGAAGCGTGGATGGGCCGTGTCTTATGAAGACATGATGGATGAACCAAATTGGTTTGGTTCTAATCCAATGGTGGAGAATAAACCAAAGGGGTTTGGTTTGTTTTAAACGAATGAACCAAAAGTTAGTTCGGTTCATTTTAACTTAAAATAGACCAAATCGGTTTGGTTTATTTTAACTTAAATTAATGGAGCGGGTTAACGGGTTTTGGTTATGAACCAATAACCATTAGGAGAATTTGTTCTCTATAAAATAGGACTCAAGGGTTTAATGAAAAGCCCTAATCCTAAGTTGTCGCCCCTCTCCCTCTTCTCCTCTTGTGGTCGGCGCCCAAACCCTAGCTGCCGCCCACCTCTTGTGCCGCCGTCCAAGTTGTTTCCGGCGTCCAAGCTTCAGCCGGCGATTCTCCGGCGACCCTCCAATGATCATCCTTGGCTCCGACGACAAGGTGAGCATCTAGCTTCCTTATTTGACCAGCGCTAATCCTCCACCAAAGTTGTCCAGTTTTCTGGACAGCTTGTTTATTTCATATCAGAGCGTCATTTGGATGACGTTTGGAGCTCTGACAATGGCTACCTTGCTGAGGATTTGATCTCCGGTAATCCTCATAGGTGGAGGACAAAGGATTCGTCAAACGGTGGCGAATACCTCTCCGGAGAAGCGAGTTTTTAAGGACTCGTTTTGAATCCGAATTTTGATGCGGATTGTGATCTTCTCTCGATCACATCGTCTTTGACACGAGGCTAGTGACTCATACGAAGATGAGGCTCGTGACTTTGTGAAGTCATCCCGAAGATACCCGGCGTGGATACGGATAGAGGCGATTCTAGCGAGGGTTGCTCCGGTTGATGCCTTTCCCGCTACACGTGATACGTCAGGTATACGTAGAATAAATTTCCTTTTATTGAAAAATTTGAAACTACGGTTATGTATACACATGTTGTACTATGCATGCGTGTGGTGTGTGTGATGTAATAAATTAGATTTATTGCTTTTTATTTATTCCGCTGTGCACATGTTTACGAAACATGTTCGAATACACACTCGCCGTGGTGTCGAAAACCCAACAGTGGTATCAGAGCCCAGGTTGTATTTCTACATAATCGTAAAATTATTTTGTGATAGTCGTAATGGTATTTATGGAAATTTTCTACTTTTGGAAAGTTAGAAGTATTTATGGAAATTTTTAATTTTGGAAAGTCTAGAAGTATTTATGGAAATCTTCTACTTTTGGAAAGTTAGAAGTATTTATGGAAATTGATATTTTCCATAAATAAAATATTTGATTAGATTTGAAAATTTGTTTCCTAATTTAATCATGATTTGATTTGGGAAATCAAATCTTAAAAATATTTTTTTTCATAAATAGTTTTGACGATTTAGGAAATTTGTTTCCTAAATTAAATTGGCTTTCCTTAATCAATACTTTCCACACAAAAAATATGTGATTAGATTTGGAAATTTATTTCCTAATTTTATCATGATTTAATTTGGAGAATTAAATCTCAAATATATTTTATTTCCATAAATAGTTATGACATATAAGGAAATTTTGTACATGTCATAATTGTATGTCATGTAATTGCATTAGATGCATATCATTATGTCATGCATGTCGTGACATGTAGATGTATGTCATGTATGTCATGTCATGACATACTTTAATAGTTATTTGCATGCAAAGAGGATGAGACATAAAAACTCTTACTCAATATTTAAGTCTACACCTTCCATTAATATGGTTAAAACCAGAGTTCAGTTTCTTATTTGAATTGTTGGACTCTCTCCAAGCCCGGCTCGAAACCGAACATGTTCAAACCATGGAATAGTTTAATACTAATATGGTAAGAGTCAGAGGTCAATCGTTAGCTTTGGTTGTTGGACTCTATCCAAGCCGGGCTAATTGGTTGAATGCGCTCTAACCATATTAAAACTATGTCTTGATTAATGGGTTGACTTTAACCTGGAGCATCGGCTTGTTGGACTCTCTCCAAGGTCGATGTGAAGGGAGGTGAAGTTGGGTGCTATGCATATGATGTATACTTGTTAATGAGTTAACAACCCGATGTATGTGTGAACATTCAATTAGTTGATAGCACATTGTGATAGTTGCATATATGTGATATGCAATCGGTATATTTGATACCTACCATCATAGCTATGAATGGCTTGTTGGACTCTCTCCAAGGTTGTTCATATCTATGTTGGATATCAGCCCATTCGGAGATGGACCTACGATCTCCCGAAGTGATTTTGGGGTTTTTGAAATTCAAAAAATGAATGGGATTTATAAATGTATGTTGATGCATTTTAAAATTATTTTCTCATATATGCTCGTTTTGTATTTCTAGGTTAATCGATTGATCATGACGTCTTTGAATTTGTACACTATTTTGGATTCAAACAAATTGACTGGGCCTAACTTCCTGGACTGACTTAGAAACTTGAGAATTATTCTCAAGGCGGAAAAGCTAGCGTATGTCCTTGAAGAGCCTCTTCCCAACCGTCCTAGGGACGATGGAACTCTAGACCAATTGTTGGTCTATCAGAAACATGTGGCAGATTCTGAACTGGCGAGTTGCAACATGCTACCTGCGATGGTACCTGAGCTGCAAAAGCAGCATGAGCATATGGATGCTAATATCATAGTCTTCCATCTTCATGAGTTGTTTGATGAGCAAGCGAGATCCGAAAGGTTCGAAGTCTCCAAGCTCCTCTTCACCTCTAAGATGCAAGAAGGTTCGTCTGTAATGCAGTTTGTGCTGGCCACCCTCGGGTTTGTGATGGATCATGAATTAAGTATTGACTTAATTCTGCATTGTTTGCCCAATAATTTCTCACAATTTGTGATGAACTATCGGATGAATAAATTAGAATCCACTATTCCTGAGCTCCTCAATATGCTGAAGACTGTGGAGCCTTCTGTGAAGCATGAGGAGAAGGCGGTTCTGTTAGTTGATTCCTCGAAGAAAGGTTTTAAGAGGAAGACAAAGGAACATAAGAAAGGGAAGAACAAGAAGGCTAAGAAGGCAGAACTAGCACAAAAGGGCACTTTCCATCATTGTGGCAAGGAAGGCCACTGACGAAGAAACTGCAAGATTTATCTTGAGTCCGTGAAGAAGAAGAAGGCATCCGATGCCCCATCCTCTTCAGGTATCTTTGTTATTGATTGTCATTCTATTTCCTTAGACACTTGGATATTGGATACTGGGTGTGGCTCACATATATGTAATGACATACAGGGGCTAAAGAATAGAAAAAGACTCATCAGAGGGGAGTCAAATTTGTGAGTTGGCAATGGAGCAAAGGTTGTTGCGGTCGCCATCGGAACTTATTTGCTGAAGCTCCCTAGTGGACTAGTCTTAGAACTGGACAATTGCTATTGTGTTCCTTCTCTAATAAAGAGCATTGTTTCTATTTCCTGCTTAAATAGAAATGGTTATCATTTGACGTTTAGTAACAATTGTTATTATATAACTTTGAATGGCGTACTTTATGAGACTGGAACCTTGAGCAATGGTATTTATACGTTAGACGTATCCAGTGACATTTTCAATATCGAAGCGAGCAACAAGTGTGCTCGAACGGATAATTAATTAAACTCCTACATGTGGCATTGTCGTCTTGGCCATGCAAGCAAGAAACGCATGTCCAAATTACACCAATGTGGAATTATGGAATCGTTTGAATTGGATTCATATGAAGAAAACCAAGCGAACTCGTCGCCCACCAAGGCATATAAACATAAGTGTGCGGGTTTCTCAAGAAGAATACGATACGGATGGTATAAGCAATACGTAACCGAACGAAAAGGCTAGATTGGTGGCGAAAGGATATCGTCAAAAGCAAGGTGTTGATTATGACGAAACCTATTCGCCTGTTGCTATGCTTAAATCCATTCGAATGCTCTTGGCCATAGCGGCTCATTATGATTATGAGATATGGCAGATGGATGTGAAAACAGCTTTCCTTAATGGAAACCTGCTCGAGGACGTGTATATGATACAGCCTGAGGGTTTCACATCGGTTGACAAAACCAAGGTATGCAAATTGTGACGGTCCATATATGGACTGAAGCAAGCATCTAGGAGATAGAATATCCGTTTTGATGAGACAATCAAAAAGTTTGATTTCTCACAAAATCCAGACGAACCTTGTGTGCATAAGAAGGTTAGTGGGAGTGCAGTCATGTTCCTAGTATTGTATGTCGATGACATATTACTTATAGGAAATGATGTTTCAATCTTACAGTCAGTTAAGATTTGGTTGTCCAAGACATTCTCCGTGAAAGACCTGGGAGAAGCAACCTACATCCTCGGAATTAAGATCTATAGGGATAGATCGAAATGGTTGCTTGGTCTTTCGTAGTCTACATATATAGACCGAGTGCTAAAGAGGTTTAGCATGTTGGAATCCAAGAAAGGTTTCCTACCCATCAGGCATAAGATACACCTTTCGAAGTCTATGTGTTCGTGCATAGAAGACGAGAGGATTTGCATGAGTAAGATTCTCTATGCATCCGCAATAGGATCTATCATGTATGTTATGTTATGTACGATGTCTGATGTATCATATGCTCTGAGTATCACGAGTAGATACCAGTCTGATCTAGGAATGGATCATTGGACGGATGTTAAGACGATCCTTAAGTACTTGAGAAGAACTAAGGATGTGTTCCTAATATATGGAGAAGGGGACATGGTGATACATGGATATACAGATGTCAGCTTCCAGATAGACAAGGATGATTCCAGGTCTTAGTCTAGGTACGTGTTCACCTTGAATGGGGGCGCAATAAGTTGGAAAGGTTCCAAGCAAGACACTATAGCGGATTCTGCCACTGAGGCAGAATATATTGCAGCTTTGAAAGCAGCAAAGGAAGCGGTTTGGATCAAGAAGTTTATCTCTGAACTTGATGTGGTCTCATCAATGATCCAAACATGTGCTTTGTCACTATCATTTGATCAGAGAGATCATTAGTAGGAAGGAAATACAAATTGAGAAAAACCCCACTGAAAGGAACTTAGCAGAACCTTTGACTAAGGCATTACCTCAAAGTAAGTTTGAGGGTCATGTTAGAGCTTATTGTATTGGATACCGTAGCAATTGTCATTATGTCAAGTGGGAGTTTGTTAGTAATATATGAGAGATGTCCTAAGGCAATCGTCTTATGTTTGAACCATTTATATGATAAATGAAGATTCACTATTTGAGTATACATGTTTTCATGTATTTGATTAGATCTTAAACTCATTTACTGAATATCCACGATACGATTCACAGCATGAGAGAATTTGTGATTGAATCACAACTAGTGAGTATCTCTACATGTGTAATTGTGATGTATCAAAATTATCCCTAGTCGATGAATTGATGGATTTGGACACCATCAATTCTGTCGAGACTAGCACGAGGTATACTCCTTGGTGTATTCAAGCAGCCGATTCTCACTGGCTGGAGACATTGTGATGTCCGGAGTTAATCATGGATGCTAGTTATTGTAACTAGTTCATTGGAGTGACCAGCCGTAAGACTTCATATGGTTCTCTGCATATATAGATATGTCAATGAAGTTCTTACTGTTGGTGCAACAATGCCCCAAGCATTTATATGTTTTGATGTTTGGATAATCATCTAAGTTAGGCAATGCTTTGTGATCTTATTGTGAATATGTTTGAGTGACAGGGAAATCCAAGTATGAAGACTTGGTAAAAGAAAAGTCCTGGTATGATCTTGGCAAGGGAAGTCCAAGGGATGGACTTGGCAGTGTAAGACCAAGCTTGTAGTCTTGGCAGCGTAAAGTCCAAGTGAACCTTGGCAAAGAGAAGTCCAAGGGATGGACTTGGCAGCGTAAGACCAAGCTTGTAGTCTTGGCAGCGTAAAGTCCAAGTGAACCTTGGCAAAGGAAGTCCAAAGTAAAGTCTTGGCAGCATAAGTCCAAGCTTGTAGTCTTGGCGGCGTAAAGTCCAAGCATTTGGCAACCCAAGACATGACGAGGCCGAAGGAAACTCTTGAAGGCAGGCGCAAGGCTGAAGGAAGAGTTAGAAGGTCAAGTCTAGGTTTAGGGGGTGGAATCAAGTATGAAATATTCATACTTGATGAGTATCATTCGACTGATACGATGTATCAGTCGACTAGTCAGCGTCGATCGAGTCGTGGTGAAACCTCGACGATCGCCCAACGCCTTGGTCATGGCAATGATCGATGTTGCGACACCGATCGCCAAAGGCGCAATGACCGATCAAGGGAAAATTTGCCACAAAATGCGCCTCACTGATCCGCTGATCACTGATCGATCACTCCATCAGTCGACTGATGGAGGGATCAGTCGACTGATAGGCCTCCCATTGGAAATGGAGGCTTCAAATCCCCGCGGATCC
The DNA here is from genome assembly GCA_025175895.1 of Wurfbainia villosa. NCBI lineage: Eukaryota > Viridiplantae > Streptophyta > Magnoliopsida > Zingiberales > Zingiberaceae > Wurfbainia > Wurfbainia villosa. The sequence goes on along the minus strand of JAKLTH010000072.1, from coordinate 8,010,663 downwards.
GCTTTGTCAGAAGTCGTTATCTTTGACGGCAGTCGACTGATGGTAATCATTAGTCGACTGATCAAAGCCCAACAGGAAAAACAGCCCCTCTTCTATAAGAAGGGGCCTTGGGGAGCTTGGTGAAGTTAGTGCTCTTATTCCTAGCTACACCCTTGTGCTCACCAAGCTTTCTCCAAGTGTTTTTATGATTCTAAACCTCCTCTTCTCTAACCTTAATCTTCCATCATTGTAAAGAAGAGGAGTGCATTGTAAGACAAGGTTTCTCCACCTTGGTTCATCCAAAGGAGGTTTTAGTGAAGATTGGTCAGGGCTAATCTGCCTTACGAATTACCGTGGAGTAGGAGCGTCATCTCCGAACCACGTACATCGGGTGTTAGCATTGTTTTCTTGTTTCGTATTCTTATTTACATTTGTATTTGTATTGCTTCCACTAACATATTTTGTAGAAACGAAGAAAGGCTAATCACCCCCCCCTCTAGCCATTACAAAGATCCTAACAAGTGGTATCAGAGCCTGGATAGCTTGGAAGATTTCACCATCAACCAAGGCATCAATGGATCTTCAAGAGGGATATAGCACCGCCAAGCCACCGCTCTTCGATGGGAGTCACTTTGCATATTGGAAAGGTAGGATGAAGTATTATCTAATGAGTAATATTGAAATTTGGTATAGCATTGTAGATGGCTTTGAGGAACCGGTGGATGAACATGGAAATCCTATTCCAAGCAAGGATTGGATAAGAGAAATGAATAGGGGGTTCGAATCAAATGCAAAGGCGGTACTCACCATCCAATGTGGCATTACAATAGAGCAACTCAACAAGGTGGGGCCTTTCGAATCCGCCAAGGAGTTATGGGAAAAGCTCATTGAGCTAAATGAAGGATCTAAGGAGTCAAAGAGGGCCAAGAAGGACTTGCTAATTGGACAACTTCAAGCCTTCCAAATGAAGATGCATGAAACCGTAAGCCAAATGCATGGAAGGTTCAAGGAGATTGTGAATGGACTCCATATCATAGGTGAGCGAGTTGACAACCAGGATTTGGTAAGGTACATACTTCAAGCATTTCCTAGAAATTCTCTATGGACTTCTATAGTTGATGCTATTAAAGTAACTAGGGATCTTTCTCAAATTAAAATTGATGAATTATTTTGTGAGTTTGAATTGCATGAGTAAACTAACATGTCCTCTAAGGAAAAGGGTTTAGCTCTATTTGTTGAAAAGAAGGAAAAGAAGAAGAAAGAAAGGAAAGAAGTGTCATCATCATCCGAATCGGAGCATGACTCAAGTAGTGATGGAGACTCATCTAGCGAGATGGCCAACTTTGTCAAGAAACTCTATAGAAAATCAAAGAAGTTCAAGAATAGAGAAGCAAGGAAGGGGTCCTATTCTTCAAGAGGTAAAATTAGTGGTAATTCAAATTTTAATAATAATGTGATTTGCCATGCTTGCAATAAGAAGGGGCACATAAAGCCGAATTGCCCGGAGCTAAAAAAGAAGGAAGAAAAAGAAAAGAAAAAGAAGGAAAAGAAGGAGAAGAAGAAGAAGGAGGCCATGATGGCTCAAACCACATGGGACACACCAAGTGTTGAAGATTCCTCCTCCGATGATGAGCTTTGCCACGTCACACGCCATGTGGCACTTATGGCCCAAGAAGACGACTCCGGTACATCAAGCCAAGAAGAAGACTCTTCAAGTGATGAATCGTCATCTAGTGACGATGAGGTAATGAACTCTCCTAAAGTTAAACTTCTTTATAAATCAATTGCTTATCTTAAAGAGGCTTTAGATAAGTCTAAATCTAAGGTTAGAAGCATGAAGGTATAACTAAAGGCCATTAGGAATGAAAAACCGTCACATGTTGATTCTTGCATACTTAAGGAAGAGAATGACAAACTTAAGGATGAGGTTAGTGAATTAAAGACATGCTTAGAAAAATTTACAAATAGCTCAAAATATCTTGACATGATCCTTAGCCGACAAAGAGCCGTTTACAACAAGGCCAGTTTAGGATATAAGTCAAAAGAAAAGAAGTTGCTTATATTTCATTGATTAATAGAAAAGCAACCATTAAGGGTAAGGTTAAGAAAGCATGGGTACCTAAGAAGTTCTTACTTAATGTTACCGGTCCAAATGTTTGGGTACCAAAAGATTGTGTTTTCATGTGATTTAGGTAGGAGAGCAAGGTATGTGGATTGTGGATAGCGGTTGCTCAACACACATGACCGGGGATGTGAACAAGTTATCCACAATTAAGTATGTGAAGAAGGGAGCGGTGTCTTTTGAAAATAGTGGAAAACTCAAGATACTAGGTAGAGGTACAATTGAGGTATCCCCCAAAATTGTCATTCACAAAGTTTTACTAGTTGAAAATATGAAATTTAATTTATTAAGTGTTAGTCAACTTTGTGATGCAAGCTACCATGTTTCTTTTGAATCCTCAAAATGCATGATTAGACACAAGGAATTAAATGATTGTATGTTAGTTGGATATAGGAAATCAAATATTTATTATGTCGATCTTTCATATGCTTCTAACATTTCTACTAAGTGTCTTGTTGCAAAAGAAGAAGAAAGTTGGCTATGACATAGGAGATTGGGGCACATCAACATGAAAAACATAGCCAAGGTAGCCAAGTTGGAGTTGGTCAAAGGGCTACCAAAGATCAAGTATGTCAAGAACAAAATGTGTGATGTATGCCAAGAAGGAAAACAAACAAAGGCATCACACAAAGGTAAAACCTTAACTAATACCTCTTTACTGTTAGAATTATTGCATCTTGACTTATTTGATTGTCATAGTACTCCTTCTTTAAATGGTAACAAATATTGTTTAGTCATAGTAGATGATTTTTCTAGGTATACTTGGGTTTATTTTATGAAACATAAGGATGATACCTTAAAAATACTCATAGGATTTAGTAAAAGAGTTGAAAATGAAAAGAGTCTCAAAATCAACCGGATCCGTAGTGATCATGGTGGTGAATTTGAGAATTCTAAATTTTCACCATTTTGTTTAGAGCAAGGGTACAAGCATGAGTTCTCTTGTCCTAGAACACCCCAACAAAATGGGATGGTGGAAAGGAGAAATCGTGCCCTACAAGAGGCGGCTAGGACTATGTTTAATGCATATTCTCTACCTAGCTACTTGTGGGCGGAAGCGGTTAATACTGCTTGCTATATCCAAAATAGGGTTCAAATCCATAGGTTTTTAGGAAATACATCATTTGAATTATGGAATGGGACTATTCCCACAATTCATTATTTTAAAGTCTTTGGATGTAAGGTTTATATTTTAAACACCAAAGATAACTTAGGAAAATTTGAATCCAAAGCGGATGAGGGGATCCTAGTTGGATACTCATCTACGAGTAGAAGATATAGAGTCTACAATAAGAGAACTCAAGGGATTGAGGAGTCTTCTAATATTCAATTTGATGAAACCACTAGTACCTACCCTAGAAAGTCCTCCATTGATAAGGATATTAATGACAATAATCAAGACATTACCCAAAAACTTCAAAATTTGACCATAAGGGGTAATGATCAAGGGGGAGGAAGAGGAGATTCCAATGATGAAAGGAGGGTAGAAGATAACAATGATCAATTTGAAACCCCTTCTAGAACCCTAAGAATTCATCAAGATCATCCACTTGACCAAGTAGTAGGAGATCTATCTCAAGGAGTAAGAACTAGGTCATTTCATAGACCTCCTACTAGTCAAGTAGCTCTTATTTCACAAATCGAGCCCAAATTGATCAATGATGCGTTACATGATCCGGATTGGATTTTGGCAATGCAAGATGAATTGGCTCAATTTGAGAGGAGTCAAGTATGGGAGTTAGTACCTAGACCAAATGATAGCACCATAATTACTACAAGATGGGTCTTTAGGAATAAGCTAGATGACCAAGGAAATATCACTAGAAATAAGGCTAGGTTGGTTGCTAGGGGATTCAATCAAGTTGAGGGGCTTGACTATGATGAGACTTATGCCCCGGTTGCTAGGTTAGAATCTATTAGAATTCTCTTAGGATATGCTTTCTATATAGGATTTAAACTTTATCAAATGGATGTTAAATCGGAATTTCTAAATGGTTATATTAAGGAAGAAGTATATGTAGAACAACCACCCGGGTTTGAGAACATAGATTATCCAAACCACGTATATAAGCTTAGGAAAGCATTATATGGGTTAAAACAAGCTCCCCGGGCATGGTATGAAAGATTGTCATCCTTCTTAATCTCTAAGGATTTTAGAAGAGGTCAAGTAGATCAAACCTTATTCATAAAGTCAACATTAAAGGATATCTTCATAGCCCAAGTATATGTTGATGACATTATTTTTGGGTCAACAAATGATGATCTTCTTCAAGACTTTATAAAAAACATGGAGAATGAATTTGAAATGAGTTTAGTTGGAGAGCTTAACTTTTTCCTAGTTACAAGTCAAGCAAACCAATGAAGGGATTCATATTTATCAAACCAAATATGCAAATGAAATGATCAAGAAATTTGGTTTGGAAAATGCCAAAATTGTAACCACTCCTATGGCCACTAGCACTAGAATAGATAGTGATCATGATGGTAAATCAATTGATCTTAAACTTTATAGGAGTATGATTGGTAGCCTACTATACCTAACCGCTAGTAGACCCGATATCTTATTTGCGGTAGGTATATGTGCAAGATACCAATCTTGTGCCAAAGAATCACATTTAGTAGTCGTTAAGAGAATTTTAAGATATGTTAAAGGCACCCTAAATGTAGGACTTTGGTATCCTAGGACTAGGTCGTTTGAGTTGCTTGGCTATACCGATTCCGATTATGTCGGTTGCAAATTGGATAGGAAGAGTACTAGTGGTGGATGTCAATTTCTTGGGTCCTCCCTAGTTAGTTGGAGTAGTAAGAAGTAACATTGTGTTGCTTTATCAACCACCGAAGCCGAATATGTGGCTATGGGTGGTTGTGTAGCTCAATTACTTTGGATGAGACATACTCTTGAGGACTACGAGTTACACTACTCTAACATTAAAGTTTATTGTGACAATGTGAGTACCATCAACTTGACCAAAAATCCGGTACATCACTCTAGGACCAAGCACATTGAAGTGAAACATCACTTCATAAGAGATCATGTGGCAAGAGGGGACATTGAACTTAATTATGTAGAATCTAAGTCCAACCTTGTCGATATCTTCACCAAAGCTCTTCCCGAAACCGAATTTTCATCTTTAAGGAGAGAGTTTGGTATGTGCTTTGTAGAGTAAAAATTCTAGGTTTGCATGATCCCATATTCATATGTTAGCTTTATATCTTGATACATCTCACAAAAAGCCTTAAGAAACCTTGATTTTTGTATTGAGACACTTAGGAACATGTGAGATAATAGGGAAGGTGTACTTGGCTCATCATACTTGTTATGATGCATTACTATGAGCCAATGACACACCTAGAGACATGAATACCTCATGGACCAATCATTGGGAAGACTTGTATTCAAGTAATGAATACATAGCTCTAAGAACATGGTTGGAAATTCTAAATCATATATATTTTAAACTATGTTCATCATATTTTGAAAAACAGTTTTCAAGTGGAAGACTAAAGTGATACAAAGTTTGCAAAAACATTAGAACTTTTGTTAGTTTCCAAGTTTGTATCAATCTCGAAATCTGAAAAACAATTATTTTTCAAACTATTTTTCCTTGATAAAGTATGATTTCATAAATGTGTACGCAAAATTTCATGATTTTTTGAGATTTCTAGAATTTCTAACGCATTTCTGAATTTAATGAAAAGGTGAAATTGATTTCAGCTTATCGCTGATCGTTCATAAACCAGTCATCGATAATCGTGGTTTTCCGACAAATAGCTTCATTTTGTGATATTTAGTGTATCCTTGATGCCCTAACACTCTAGCATGATAATATTGGGTATATTAAAACTTGTGTAACTATTTCATGCAATGTTCTAGGGGGAGTCTTCATAATGTATATCTTTTCATCCCCAAACTTACATTGTTGGTGCAAAGTTAGGACTTAACCTTCAAACTTTTGTTATGCTTTGCTTCAAATGTTCGTCACACATCACATAGCATATCTTGGATTAAGGGGGAGCTTAATTTCAGTCTTATACCTTAGTCCAAGATACAACAACCTTAATTCTTTCAAGAAATCTATGAATTCTTCTCTTTTCGATGTATGTCAAAGGGGGAGAAGGAATGGTTAAGTTAGAAGTCATATTATGTGCATATTGAAAAGACCTAACTTATATGATTGCCAAACATCAAAAAGGGGGAGATTGTTGGTGCAACAATGCCCCAAGCATTTATATGTTTTGATGTTTGGATAATCATCTAAGTTAGTCAATGCTTTGTGATCTAATTGTGAATATGTGAGTGACAGGGAAATCCAAGTATGAAGACTTGGCAAAAGAAAAGTCCTAGTATGATCTTGGCAAGGGAAGTCCAAGGGATGGACTTGGCAGCGTAAGACCAAGCTTGTAGTCTTGGCAGCGTAAAGCCCAAGTGAACTTTGGAAAAGAGAAGTCCAAGGGATGGACTTGGCAGCGTAAGACCAAGCTCGTAGTCTTGGCAGCGTAAAGTCCAAGTGAACCTTGGCAAAGGAAGTCCAAAGTAAAGTCTTTGCAGCATAAGTCCAAGCTTGTAGTCTTGGCGGCGTAAAGTCCAAGCATTTGGCAACCCAAGACATGACGAGGCCGAAGGAAACTCTCAAGGCAAAGCGTAAGGTCAAGGAAGAGTTAGAAGGTCAAGTCTAGGTCTAGGGTGGAATCAAGTATGAAATATTCATACTTGATGAGTATCAGTCGACTGATACGATGTATCAGTCGACTAGTCAGCTCGGATCGAGTCGGTGAAACTCGACGATCGATCGGCGCCTTGGTCGTGTGATCGATTGATGTTGCGATCGATCGCCAAAGGCGCGATGACCGATCAAGGGAAAATTCGCCATAAAATGCAGTCTCACTCGACTGCTGCTTTGATCACTCGACTGATCACTCCATCAGTCGACTGATGGAGGGATCAGTCGACTGATAGGCCTCCCGTTGGAAATGGAGGCTTCAAATCCCCGCGGATCCGCTTTGTCAGAAGCTGTTATCTTTGACGGCAGTCGACTGATGGTAATCATCAGTCGACTGATCAAAGCCCAACGGGAAAAACAGCCCCTCTTCTATAAGAAAGGGCCTTGGGGAGCTTGGTGAAGTTAGTGCTCTTATTCCTAGCTACACCCTTGTGCTCACCAAGCTTTCTCCAAGTGTTTTTATGATTCTAAACCTCCTCTTCTCTAATCTTAATCTTCCATCATTGTAAAGAAGAGGAGTGCATTGTAAGACAAGATTTCTCCACCTTGGTTCATCCAAAGGAGGTTTTAGTGAAGATTGGCCAGGGCTAATCCACCTTACGGATTACCGTGGAGTAGGAGCGTCATCTCCGAACCACGTACATCGGGTGTTAGCATTGTTTTCTTGTTTCGTATTCTTATTTACATTTGTATTTGTATTGCTTCCGCTAACATATTTTGTAGAAACGAAGAAAGGCTAATCACCCCCCCCCCCCCGCCCCTCTAGCCATTACAAAGATCCTAACACTTACTGCAGCTTAAGTGCGATGTTCCTTTGACTTGCGGTATTCAAGTCATCTTGATCATGAAGACTTATGCTTTGACATCTTGAGCAAGCATCTCTGAGGATATGTGGACCCGGGATGATTGGATATAAGTCGAAGTGATCGAAGGTGTTTGAATAACCTATAAAGGATTCACCACTCCTTGCAAGGAGATGTATACCCTTGGCCTCTCGTCAGATTGTTATTAAAGTCTTTGGCCAAAGCATTACATGTTTAGAGTAAGGTACTCTTGGATACATGTGCAGTAACTAGAATCCGTAGAATGAGGAAATGATACTTAGGTTAGGTGTGACGTAGTCAACCTAGTGGGGACTGACACTATAGACCATGTCCTAAACCAAGTGGGTATAAGATGAGTGAAAAGAATGGGGCATGATTGATTATAGCTGTTGAAGGGTTTCAGAAATAGTTCTGGATCAACTGTTGATCTTTTCGGTTAATTGGGGATCATGATGTACTACTAGGTGTCACTCATGATCGTTCTATAATTAATGGTTAATTATAGACGGCCAACATAAACCGAGAACCTATTTGGTCACACGCACAACGAGCGTAATCCGAAGGATTTAAAACGAGCTTGAGAATGAGATTCTCAAACCGAGAGAAACTAGGTTTGATTGGACCAAACAAGGAGCGAGCATGAAATCGTTTCAGTCGCAATGGAAGCGTGGATGGGTCGTGTCTTATGAAGACATGATGGATGAACCAAATTAGTTTGGTTCTAATCCAATGGTGGAGAATAAACTAAAGGGGTTTGGTTTATTTTAAACAAATGAACCAAAAGTTGGTTCGGTTCGTTTTAACTTAAAATAGATCAAATCAGTTTGGTTTATTTTAACTTAAATTAATGGAGCGGGTTAACGGATTTTGGTTATGAACCAATAATCATTAGGAGAATTTGTTCTCTATAAAATAGGACTCAAGGGTTTAATGAAAAGCCCTAATCCTAAGTTGCCGCCCCTCTACCTCTTCTCCTCTTGTGGTCGGCGCACAAACCCTAGCTGCCACCCACCTCTTGTGCCGCTGTCCAAGTTGTTGTCGGTGTCCAAGCTTCAGTCGGCGATTTTTCGGCGACCCTCCGGTGATCTTCCTTGGCTCCGACGACAAGGTGAGCATTTAGCTTCCTTATTTGGCCGGCGCTAATCCTCCACCAAAGCTGTCCAGTTTTCTAGACAGCTTATTTATTTCGTGTCGGAGCGTCGTTTGGACGACGTTTGGAGCTCCGACAGCGGCTACCTTGCCGTGGATTCGATCTCCGATAATCTTCATAGGTGGAGGACGAAGGATTCGTCAAACGGTGGGCGAATACCTCTCCGGAGAAGCGAGGTTTTGAGGACTCGTTTTGAATCCGAATTTTGATTCGGATTGTGATCTTCTCTCGATCACATCGTCTTTGACATGAGGCTAGTGACTCGTACGAAGACGAGGCTCGTGACTTTGTGAAGTCATCCCAAAGATACTCGGCGTGGATACGGATAGAAGTGATTCTAGCGAGGGTCGCTCCGGTTGATGTCTTTCCCGCTACACGTGATACGTCAGGTATACGTAGAATAAATTTCCTTTTATTGAAAAATTTGAAACTACGGTTATGTCTACACATGTTGTACTATGTATGCGTGTGGTGTGTGTGATATAATAAATTAAATTTATTACTTTTTATTTATTCCGCTGCGCACATATTTACGAAACATGTTCGAATATACACTCGCCGCGGTGCCGGAAACCCAACAGATCCAACTCCTCCTTATGGTCCCTATTGTAGCCTATTAAAACCCTCACGAAGCCTAGATCCAATGGACATGATTAAAAGGAGGCTTGGGCGAAATCTATAAATAGATTCCAAGGCTTGGGCAAAAAAAAAAGGGTTTTGTTTTGAATCTAATTTTTCCTCCTCCTCCCCTCCTAGGGCCGGCGGCAAAAACCCAACCATTAGGGGTTTTGGCCGGTGCCTCCTCCCTCCCCTCCCTTTGGTGGTCGGCGCCCTTCTTCCTCAAGCAAGGGTCGGTGGATACAAGCAAAGGGAAGCCCTCTCCATCTCTTGGTGACCGGCAATTTGGGTGCTTTCACCCTTCTTCTTTGGCCGCCGGCAACAAGAAAGGGGAGCTCTCCTTGGTGGTCGGCACAAGCAAGGGAGAAGGAGAAGGGTGTTCGGCCAAGAGGAGAAGAAGGGGACAGCTTGTGTTGGAGCGAGCAAGAAGGAGAAAAGGTGGTCTAGGTGGCTTCATTTCTTGGAATATCGTTGCCCACACAACGTCCAAGAAGAGGATAGGTCATACAATAGAAGTTCAAGAGGTAAACAAGAGGTATAATTCTTGTTTAAGTTTCTTTCTTGTTATATGCAATTTGTTTGTAATTGTATGATCATGGACCCCGAAGATAAACACAAAAATCGACGATCCGTACATCATCTATTCTGCGGCTAATCGAGAATAAGAGTTAGGTTGCTTGAACAACAAGTTTGTTTAAGCGACTACTCAAATTGAATAGCACGATAATGGATCGGTTGCTTGGGTAATCCATCTTCGTTTGGATTAATTTTTTTTATCCAGGGACGTATGATAGGATCGCCATGCACAAGTGACCAAAGCAAAGCGAGAAGCGAAGCTTCAACCTTCAAAGTCCAAGCATGGGTCTTGGCAATGGTAAAGTCCAAGTCTTGAGTACTTGGTATGGAAAGTCTAAGCATCGATCTTGGCAAGAGAAAGTCCAAGCTTGAGTCTTGGCAATTGGAAAGTCCAACATGGGTTGACATGGAAAGTCCAAGCATGGATCTTGGTAAGGAAAATTTCAAGCTTGAGTCTTGGCAAATGGAATGTCCAACATAGGTTGGCAAGGGAAGTCTAAAGGTTGATATTGACGGCGTAAAGTCTAAGGGTCGAGTTTTGGCAGTATAAGTCCAATGGTTAGCGGCATAAAGTCCATGCGTGTGTCTTGACAGCGTAAGCCCAATGTCCCTTAGCGATGTAGACCAGCTTAGCATGACAATAGCCGATGAAAGCACCTGAAGGCTAGCGTATGGATGAACAAGTCATGGATGACTTGGAGGGATCCGATAAACGTGAGGCTGATGGAGGTGGCTAGAAGGCGTAGGTCTAGGCTAAGGGTGGTCTAGCAAGTATGAGGGCATCATACTTAGGTAAACCTCATGGTTGAGGTGTAGCAATCGACTGGGGTCATGGACTACCGACCGGGTCAAGTGTTTGACACTTGGCGGTACCGAGTCGACTGGGCAATGATCGATTGGGATGACTACGATCGATGGGAGTCGACTGATGTTCAGCTGCTATTCTATGGTCCATCAGTCGACTATTCTTGATCAGTCGACTACCATGGAGGGCAATCGACTACTAGTTGAGGACACGAGCACATAACATTTCCGAGTCGACTACTGAGTAAGGGCAGTCGACTGGAGGCTATGAGCAGTCGACTGATGGGTCTGATCAGTCGATTGGTAGGTATCCGTTGGAACCTTTCCGATGTGGATTAAGTTATTGTAAGACAACGGCTACAGGAGCAGTCGACTGATGGGTATAAGCAGTCGACTGCTAGGCGGAAATAAGCCTGAGTTGCAGCTTTAAAGGGAGCTCGAGGGGAAGGTTTTTGACATGGTTCCTTGAGGCGATTTGGAGGGGATTTACTGATGCAATCCAGACCTTCAAGGCTCTTCGCAAACAACCAAAAGCAAACATTCAAAGTCTTCTTGTAAAGTGTTTTTCTTTACTTGTATTGCATTTCATCTTTGTATTTGTTTGTATCCGTTGTATTACTTTGTGTATTCACTTGTACAAGGTATCTCCGCTTCTGATTTGTTGTCGAGAAGGAGTTATTGTAGTATTTGCATCGCTATGGCTCGTTTGAGCTCAACCTGTGGAGTAGGAATCCTAAGGGTCCGAACCACGTATATCGTATATCTTGTGATTGTGTATTTGTTTATACATTTCTATTATTTCCGCTGCACATATTAACGATCATTGTAGACAAGCACACAAGAACAAGCGATTCCCATCGACGACAATTTAAGCTATTCAACCTTCCTTCTAGCCGAGCCACGATCGATCCAACATCGAGGAGGTGAAAAATCCAGACCCACATCACTTCAGTAGGGTAACAAATCTTAGAACATTAGGTTGTTAATTGGATTCCTGTCACATTTACTTTTCGATTTATCTTGGTAGTCGATAGGAGCTTTCATGGGGTTGGATCGTCCGTCTCCGAAATTTAATTAATCGGATTGAAGATCTGAATATCTGGATCATAAAAAAAAATATAATTTATAATACTTTACTTAAGTATTGAAGTTAAATATAAAATTATAACCACAACGCCCAAAAATCATTTGGCTTCCTTTTTTTTAACTATATTTTTCTACCAGCACACTCAACGCGTGGAGACCTCGAGTTGATCAGTTTGCCGGGATAAAAGAGATATATCAAATATAACTCCACCAACTCAAATTGGTATTAGGATAAATCAATGTCCAAATAAATCATTAGAATAAGTAAAAATATTATAATTAGAATTTTGTTAGTTAAGAATTATTATTATTGGGTAGGCATTTTGGCGAGTTAAGCAAGGGGATTTTATTATGCCACTTCTTTCCCATACTGAGTAAATTACTCCGGAAGGTGAGTTGTCAGCAGTGTCGCTCTCCTTCCTCCAACCCGACCATCGTATCATACAGTGGACGATTCATCGTCTCCGGCAGCAAGAACGCCAGAAATCCACCCACCATTCCACAGGCCCCGAACACCGCGAACGGCAGTGCGCCACCCAACACCACCGCCAGGGGCGCCACGATTGCCCCCATCTGTGCCGCTTGCGTCGCGCACCCTAGTGCCGCGTTCCGCACCACTGTCGGAAAAAGCTCTGCCGTGTATATGAACAACAAGTTATACGTGGCCGCCATCCCAAAGATTCCGATGACTCCGCAGGCCATCCTCACCTCCTTCATCGCCGCGACGCCGCTTGCTATGCTGCCCATGACGCAGAATAAGCCGCTGAGCCACATGGTGCCGATAACCAGCGGCCTTCGTCCGAACCGGTCAAGCAACATGGCGGTGAGCAAGTAAGCAGGCATCTCGGCGATGGCATTGAGGAGTACGCTGAGGTAGATGTTGGTCTCAAGGTTGACGACGTTGAGGTTAAGGCCATAGTACACGACGGAGCTGAGGAAGTTGATCGCCACTGTCAAGACGAGGCGGACTCTCGTTGTGGGTGAGTGGACGACATCGATGATGGAGGCGGCCGCCACCGCACATTTCCCGTTATTTTTTATTTCTGCAATTTGATTATCTTCTTTATGTTCTTCATGCTCACCGTCGAGTACAAGCATGATGCCCGGCGGAATATCCTCCCCGTTCTTCTTGGCGATGCTATGAATGACGGCCATGGCCTCGGGCGTTTTGCGACGAACAAGGTACCAACGAGGGGACTCGGAGACGAACGGGAGGATCATGAGGACGAAGAGGAGGGAGGGAAGGGAAGTGACGACGTAGAGGAAACGCCAAGTGTCGAAGAGGTAGGCAATGGCTGCAAGGAGGGCAATGCCAGCGGAGAAGAAGTAGAAGGTAGACATGCCGGCTATGCCCCGCTTGGAGGGCCCGACGGGCTCTGTGGCGAGGACGAAAGCGCAGAGGCCGACGCCGCCAGTGCTGAATCCGGTGAGGAAGCGCAGAGCAACGTAGAACCAGTATGCTGGGGAGATGGAGGTGAGAAAGCCGAAGAGGGCGTTAAGGATACAGACGACTGTGAGGGAGCCTTTCCTTCCGAGTAAGGAGTCAGAGAGATGGCCAAACACTCCCGATCCTGAAAGCGCAACATTTAGCGGATACTTTCATCAAAATAAACAAACTGAACAAAAAAGATTCAACCAAACCCGACATTAATACTTTTTAATAAATATATTTTTGGATTTTTAATTTTGCAAATGATTTATCAAATAATAAATAAATATTTTTTTTTTATTGACACCAAAGTATCCGAACTTCGATTTGATTATTTTCTGAGAGTGATCGATTCTGTTCTATGGATCTTCGATCGAGACGTCTCGCTAACAACTGAACCGAGTAAGATCGAAGCCCGAATGATCTTTATCGGCCACCAAGAATAAATCAGAAAAGCGTTCGTAATTTTTTCACGGTTCGACTCAAACCCTGTAGTTATATTATTCTTGAACGACGATCTAATACCGAAGTTGTATTTCATCTATCGGACAAACTCTTAGGTCTCAAGACTGTTCGAATAATTTTTTCTTAAATTTATCATTAAATAATATCACAGCAAAGGATCGAACTATATTTTTTTATTTTCCTACGAGATGTCTTCGTTTTTACCGTTACAAAGAGAATAAATTTTTAATCAAATGACAACTGAGTACAGTTTTATTTTGTTTGACCAAATATTGATATTTTAGTCTATCTGCAATATGATTATAAAAAGTTAAGAAAATATTATTCAAATTTTTTTATGTTTTATCTATTAAAAAGATTTTAAAAATCATTAAAAATATGAATAGTTTTGGTAAGAATATTGGTGTAATAACCAAATTTTTTTAAAATGTATTGCCGATTGATATATCAGGATAAAATACAGTGTAATCTAAACAAAGACAAGATTTTACTCATAAAAATGATCCTAACGCATGGGCTACTTTGGATGGACCACAAAGCTAGTATGGACCTATATTTTAATTAGGACCTGTGATTAATTTTAGGCTGCTTGATTTCAGCGACACTATATATGCTCGTGCTTTGACGAATAAAATTTATCTATATAGACACATAGTTTTCTTGAGAATTAATAAAGAAAGAAAATAAGTACAAATTATTCTAGACTATTTGTTAATCAACAAATGGACTGGATTGATCTGCAGTTCGATCTAACGACTCTGAAGAAGGCTTTCATCAGAAACTTTAGGAAGAATTACTTTTAATTTGTTCTGTTTTAACTATTGTTCTGTTTTAACTACCATGAGATTGTACGATAGCGACACGCATTTGAACCACGTGCTAGACGTGATAATAAACACAGAAAAAGACAGAGAAAAAGAAAATTCGCAAGAATAAATGAACGTCATTTTTTCTAAAACGTGAAAGAAGCATTTTATTTTGTAAAATATGAAAGGTGCTTATCTAAATGTTTTATCGTAAATAAGAATCAGAACCCGCTTTATTTTCACCTGTCTATCAAAAGATTTGATTAACCGATGGAACGTACAGTCTAAATAGACTCATTTGGCCATTTTAATTAAAACTGGTACATTAATTATTTATAAAATAAATAAATTTTTTTAAAATGTAAGAGAATAAAAAGTGATATAAATTATTACACGAAGAATTGATTAAAAATATAAAAATTTCAAAAGGAATTACAAACTCAAAAATTTATAAAATATTTACAAAAAATAATAGAGACTAAAAGGTTATAAAATATGTAAGCTTAGGGGGAAAAGGGACATGTAATTAAAAATATAGAATTGTGGTCAAAATACTCATGTAAAAGTTTTGTTAAAATATAATAATTTTAATCAAAGTTGTTATATGATTATTTTCTCCTTAATTATTAAATATGAATAGATAAATACGATGGCTATTTAAATTCATTCATGCTGGTCGAATGAATTTTGCATTCCACTCATTCTTTTAAAAAATTAATTTATTTTTAAATTTACAAAATTTGTATTAACTTGATCTTAATTATTTATTCATATTTTTTATTCCATTATATATTTTTAATTTATAATTCTTTAAAAATTATATTTTGCATATTTTTTTAATTTATAACTCATATAATATTTTGAAAATATTAATTATTAAATTTATTTATTTATTAAAAACTTTTAATTTATTCAATAGTTCTTGAGTCGATTTAGGATGCCCATGATGTTGGTTGGATAATTAATTAAATGTCTTTAGACAGACAAGTAAGATAGAGAGCATTTATGATCAAAGTTTTTTTGTTGGATTCTTAGTTCACGTTAAGATTTATAGAATCCTTTATGATTTATCTCTTTTATAATGACCGTGGAATAAATTTATAGAGATCGTTACATTGATAAATTCTAATCTTTTATGGAAAGGGCATTTATGATTGAGTGAGATGTTCTTAATTTCCCCGTTCTAAATAAAAAAAATCCTTTACTTTTTACCTAAGAAACTTCAGAAGCACCTTTCCGGAAGAGACATTATTATGCCTGCTGGTCGGTTCGATCTTATCATCTGCTTTCCATGTGATAAATAAGACTCGCTAGCGAAAGCATCAAATTATTATTTTGTGAGATGAATCAAGAGGCGATGATGGGTCAAAAGGTCACTCTTGTATTTTTTCAAATATATATAGACGTAAGGATTGATGTGATCGATGGAATTTTGAAATAATCTGACATGGAGGTAATCTTGTATTTTTCAAATACAGACGTAAGGACTGATGTGATGAATGGAATTTTGAAATGATCTAGTTTTAACGTAGGTGAGAGTCTGAACGTAGAAAAGTCCATTCAATGTTATCAGTTATCACGAACCCGAGATTGGAAGATAATTTGGCTAAGGTGGACAACATTAAAAAAAAACTCGAAATAAATAGCTGAGAAAATATGCCGGCAGAATTAATCGACTCACCGATCATGCAGCCGAGAAAAAAGGCAGATTGAACAAGGCCAATCTTGTAGCGCTGCTCACCGACCAATCCCCACTCCGCGACGGTGGAGGCGGCGCCACCTCTGAGCCAGTCCCATTGCCGAGGTTCCTCGGCCGTCTCGCGGTCGGCGAAGATCATGACCATGGTGTGAAAGGCCTCGAGCGCCCACGCCGCGGACACCAGCACGAAGTGGCGTAGCTGCCACCGCCCGAACTCCCCTGCGTGCTGCCGCAGCACCTCGTCGATGCCCAGCCGCCTCTCCGACGAGGGGAGGAGGGGAGAACGGAGATCGGGGGTGCCGCCCCCCAGAGCGCCCATGACTATTGTGATGAATGATCGGCCGGCGTCCGGGAAATTTGGCCGATTAATTTGGTTAAGAACGTGGGAAATAAGAGGACGTAGAGAGGAGAGGATAAAATGGTTAGTGGATGAGCGTGCTTGGTTGACTTGAATAGACAAGAAGGATGAGTGAGCCAGCTGTTTAGTTTCAAACTTAAATGGTTTGGCAGTCGCCTGTGCCTCTGACTATGGAAAGAAAGTCTGTTCCAGTCTTTATTGGTGATCCACGCACTGTCTCATTTAATATATTAACTGGTTTAACAAATACAACTTGCAGTAGAAAACCGACAGCTGTCAATATTTTACGGTAATTATACTTCCATGTTATCCATTTCGTATATTTAAATTTCAGATTTTTTAAAATCGATTAGTACATTTCATTATATCTCTTTTTTTTTTTCAATACAATATTAACGTGCTCGTCAGGAAACATATAAACCACTCTGCGTGTGTGTCTTGTTGGACTTTCCGAACTGTAAAAATCACTTTTTGCGTTGCGAAAACTTCGAAAGTCCGGCCACGGATCAGTGCGAAGTATAACAAAATAAATTCATATATGTGTTATGGAAACCTAGATCTACCTTAGATCTACATGATAGAGCGTTACCCTCGTAGCAACGCCCTTCACTTATCCCGTTCGTCCAAAAGGTTTGTCGAAACTCAAGAGTGTCAAGTGTACACTCCTCTATTGGTATTCACACGGACAAATGGTGGAGGAAAACAACCTAGAGTGTGCTAGCACTCCTTGGACGTTTCGGCCAAAAAGAGGATTGAGAGAGAGCAAGAATAAGAGCAAGGAAGAAGAAGATGGAGTTACACACAAAATAACTTCACCCTTGAATCACAATCAAAGTGGTCGGCCAATTTGTTTTTGGGGGGTTACATGCATGTATGTAACTCCAAGAGCCAATGACTTTTGGTCTCCCTCATGAGGTGACACCACATGATAAGTCCATGATGATGTGGAACATCATCATTGGTCGGGCCCCATGCCAAGTCATCATGACATGACAATTAGTCAAGTCAAAATTGATCATTCATCTTCCCTCTCAAGTCAAGTCAAACTTGATCTATTATCTCTCATGGTTGATCAAATCTAACCACTTAATTCAAGTCAATTTGATTTAATGAATCTCTATTCATTAATTTAAATTTACTCAATGAATCAAATCTAAATTAGACTCATTCAACACTTGAATCAAATTGAGTCTAACTCAATTAGTCTAATTTGGATTACTCTTAATCCAATTTGGTTCATCCCATGAACCTAATCCTCATAGTTCATCATATGAACTTAATCTCCATCTAATTGCCCTTTGTGTGTGACCCTATAGGTTCTTGTAATGTTGACAATGCTCCTAAACCAATTTAGGAACATAAGCAATGAGCGGTATCTAACAATACATCATTGCTACCCAAGTTACAAGAATGTTGAGATCCAACATCACCTTTGTGACTACTAATTGTGGCTCTCACAATATGTGACAATGTCCCTCTATCCTTGACATCTAGATTGACCAATTGAGGTATAGACTGTGTCATCCTCGGTACAATCTATATCTTGAACTCCAAGTAGACTCACTCTAATCAAATGAGCTCAATATCTCATATTGACTCATTTGGGCATGGTCATGCACTTCGTGGTCTCACTCTATCAAGAATAACGATGTCACTCCCGTCATATAGGAGGGATATATCTCATCTACATCACTCACATCCCTCTGTATAATTTGTTACATACCCAGTAATCGCCTTTATAGTCCACCCATTTACGAGTGACGTTTGACGAAGCCAAAGTATGCAACTCCTTATGTAGGGAACCATGATGACTTCAGGTCCAAGAACTAATAGTCATACTAATAGTCATATGAGAAAATATATGATACTTATATAACGATCCATGATACTTTCTCATGGCGGGTCATTCAGTATACATTCTCCAATGCATACCCATGTGTCAACTTGATATCTCATATCCATGACTTGTGAGATCAAGTCATCGTGTTGATCTACATGCTAGTCTCTACGCATTAACATTGTCCCTGAATGTTAATACTTGACTAGGAATGATTAAGAGTAGTGTTCTCTATATCATCTCATTATTGATTCAACCAATCGATTGATATAGATAAGAACCTTCTACTCAAGGACGTTATTATACTTAGTTATTTGACACCAATACAAGTAAATATAATAATCATGCCTTTATAAATAGGAATATGATACAATAATCATCACATGATTGGCTCTAGAGCTTTCACTAACAATCTCCCACTAGCACTAGTGTCAATCACCGTAGTATCTAATACCCAATGACCTACTGTGACCATCATGCTTTTTCTGTGCCAAAGTCTTGGTCAAGGGATCTGCGATGTTAGCCTCTGTGGATACTCTGCAAATCTTCACATCTCCTCTATCGATAATCTCTCGAATGAGATGGAAGCGCTATAGTATATGTTTGGTCCGCTGGTGTGAGCGAGGTTCCTTAGCTTGCGCAATAGCTCCATTGTTATCACAATAAAGCTCTATAAGATCTGCTATGCTAGGAACCACCCCAAGCTCAGTAATGAAATTGCGGATCCAAACTGCCTCCTTTGCTGCCTCTAATGCAGCGATAAACTCGGCTTATGTTGTTGAATTAGCAACTGTGTCCTGCTTCGAACTCTTCCAGCTCACAGCGCTACCATTCAAGCAAAACATGAACCCTGACTATGATCTATAATCATCCTGGTCAGTTTGGAAGCTGGCATCGCTGTAACCCTTTACAGCTAGCTCCTCATTGCCTCCAAATATTAAGAAATATTCTTTAGTCCTTCTCAAGTACTTAAGAATATTCTTGACTGCTATCCAGTGACGCTCACTTGGATCTGACTGATATCTACTCGTCATGCTCAAAGCATACGAGACATCAGGACGAGTACATATCATGGTGTACATGATAGATCCTATAGCAGATGCATAAGGGATCTTATCCATGCGGTCTCTCTCCTCTCTAGAAGAGGGACTTTGAGTCTTCGAAAGACTCACACCATGTGACATCGACAGAAGTCCCTTCTTGGAATTTTGCATGGTAAACCGTAGTAATATCGTGTCAATGTATGTACTTTGACTTAGGCCAAGCAATCTCTTAGATCTATCTCTATAGATCTTGATGCCTAGAATACAGGCTTCTTCACCTAAGTCCTTCATTGAGAAGCACATCCCCAGCCAAGTCTTCATAGACTGTAGCGAAGGGATGTCATTCCCAATGAGTAGTATGTCATCCACATACAATACAAGGAAGACAACTATATTCCCACTAACCCTCTTGTAGGCACAGGGTTCATCTTCATTCTTGATGGAACCAAACTGTTTGATCGCAGCATCGAATCGAAGATTCCAGTTCCGAGAAGCTTGCTTTAGCCCATAAATGGACCTTTGCAGCTTGCATACTTTCCCAGTATGCTGTGGATCTACAAAACCCTCAGGTTGTGTCATGTACACATCCTCGAGCAAATTTCCATTCAGAAATGTGGTTTTGACATCCATCTGCCAGATCTCATAATCGTAGTATGCTACAATAGCAAACATGATCCGAATGGACTTAAACATCGCCACTGGAGAAAAGGTTTCATCATAGTCAATACCATGAATTTGCTTGAAACCTTTAGCCACCAATCGACCCTTATAGGTATACGTATGTCCATCTATGTCAGTCTTTCTCTTAAAGACTCACTTACACCCAATGGGTTTGACGCCTTCAGGTGGATCAACCAAAGTCCATACTTGGTTAGTGTACATGGATTCCATCTCGGATCTCATGACCTCTAGCCATTTCTCAGAATCTGGGTTCATCACAGCTTCCTAATAGGAGGTAGCCTCATTCTCAATGAGCATAACGTCATCATGGTCAGACAAGAGAAATGAGTATCTCTCAGGCTGACGACGTACCCTATCAGACCTGCGAAGAGATAGGTATACCTGAACAGATGGTTGTTCAACAACTCTTTGTGCAACAAACTCATCATCCACAACACTTTGTGGTTCCTGTTCAACCTCCATCAAGGCCTCAATGCTATGGTCCTTATCTTGAATTTCTTCAAGATCGAATGTACTCCCACTAGTTTTTCTAGAAACAAAATCCCTTTCTAGAAATACCCCAGTCTTTGCCACAAACACTTTGTGCTGACTGGGAATATAGAAGTAATATCCCTTCGTCTCCTTGGGATATCCAACAAAATAGCACTTATCAGATTTGGGTCCCAGTTTGTTTGAGATTTGACGTCGAATGTAAGACTCACAATCCCAAATCCTCATGAAAGACATCTTGGAATTTCTCACTGTCCATATCGTATATGGTGTCTTTATCACAACCTTGGATGGTACACAGTTAAGTGTGAAGGTTGCTGTGTCTAGAGCATATCCCCAAAAGGATATAGGAAGATCTGTGTGACTCATCATAGATTGTACCATATCTAATAGGGTACAATTTCTCCTTTCGGATACACCATTCCACTGTGGTGTTCTAAGAGGAGTGAGTTGGGATAGAATCTCACACTCAGCTACATAGTCACGAAACTCATGGCTAAGGTATTCACCACCTCGATCTGATCGAAGTATCTTAATACTTTTGCCAAGTTGGTTTTGTACTTCATTCTTGAATTCTTTGAACTTTTCAAAGGATTCAGATTTATGTGTCATCAGATACACATAACCATATCTACTAAAGTCATCAGTAAATGTAATGAAATACCTGTAATCACCTCTAGCAGCAACATTGAAAGGACTGCATACATCACTATGTATAAGTCCTAACAAGTCTGTTGCTCTCTCGCTGTGTCCACTAAAGGGAGTCTTGGTCATCTTACCTAAAAGGCAAGACTCGCATGTCTCATATGATTCAAAATCAAATGAGTCCAGCAGCCCATCTTATGGAGTTGGGATAAGCGACTCTCATTTATGTGGCCTAAGCGACAATGCCAGAGATAGGTTTGATTCAACTCATTTGACTTGAACCTTTTGGTACTTATGTTATAGATAGGGCTTTCTAAGTCTAGAAAGTAGAGTCCGTTCATTAGAGGTGCATTACAATAGAATATATCATTTAAATAAATTGAACAACATTTGTTCTTTATTATAAATGTAAATCCTTTCTTATCCAAACAAGAAACTGAAATTATATTCTTAGTTAAAGCAGGCACATAACAACATTCATCTAGTTCTAGTACAAGCCCAGAGGGCGGAGATAGATCATAAGTTCCTACAACAACAGCAGCAACTCTTGCTCCATTGCCTACTCGTAGGTCCACCTCGCCCTTTGTCAATGCCTTGCTATTTCTCAGCGCCTGCACATTGGTACAAATGTGAGATGCACATCCGGTATCTAATACCCATGATGAAGAAATAGATAGATTGACTTCTATAACATTTATACCTGAAGTAGAAGTCTCACTTCTCTTCTTCTTAAGATCTTCTAGGTATGCTTTGCAATTACGCTTCCAGTTTCCAGCTTCCTTGCAGTGGAAGCAAATCCCTTCTTTGGCCACCCCTCCTTTGGGTTTCAATTCTTTGCCTTTGCCCTTGGCTTGGGACTTTCCCTTACCTTTAGGCTTGCCCTTGCCTTTCTTCTTTTGCACCATCAAAATGGAGTCAAATTTTCCCTTCTTAAGATTGAGCTCAGCAGTTCTCAACATGCTGAGCATCTCAGGCAGTGGCTTATCAATTTCATTCATGTTGTAATTCATGACAAATTGATTATAGCTTTGTGGCAAAGATTGCAAGATCAAGTCAGTGGCCAACTCTTGGCCAAGTGGGAATCCCAATCTCTGTAGGTTTTCTACGTACCCAATCATCTTGAGTACATATGGACCTACGAGAGTCCCATCTTGCATCTTGGACTGAAACAATGCCTTAGAGATCTCATATCTCTCGTGCCTTGCTTGTCCTTGATATAGTTGACGAAGATGTTCAACCATATCATAAGCATTCATGAACTCGTGTTGCTTCTAAAGCTCAGAGTTCATGGTCGCGAGCATGAGACATGACACATCTAATGCATCATCTTGATGCTTCAGAAGCATCTTTGTCTCATGAGGCAAAGGATGCAGAGGAGGTGCCTCCGAAATGGGCTGCTCCAGGACGTACAATTTCCTTTCTTGGGTAAGAATAATTCTCAGGTTCCTGTACCAGTCTAGGAAATTTGCTCCATTGAGCTTGTCCATCTCAAGGACAGAACGCAGGGAGAGAGTGTTCGTATTCGTCGACATGGTAATCTACAACATACACAATGAAAAAAAATTAATATCATATTCCATTTATCATTTAATTAGGTCTTTAATCAAATGATGCTCCCACTGAATTATAGGACTTTTATAGAATCGAGTTATGGATGTCGTCAAACCACATTACTAGATTCATACAAACATGCTATAATTCTTGCGGGACAAGATCCACATCATACTAGGCCTTGAGTTAGCTTTGGCTAAATCGCCCAAGACTTAGTATGATCGGTAGGTAACACATTACCAATTACATCTCTATGCAACTCTTGTTTATAGGATCAAGACTCACATTTACAAAAGACCTTGAGTTAGCTTTGACTAAATCGCCCAAGATTTAGTGTAAATGCGATCTTATCCTATCTTTCCAATGGTTAGAATATGCCTATAGTTCTACTCGATCCAATTGAGTTAACTAGTTTTACTCAATCTAATTGAGCTTACTCTAACCCAAGCCGTGATAGGCTAGACCAAGATTGTCCCATCGTACCCTACTAAGATAATATGCATTGCTCTGCTTTGGCAGATTCAACAACTACAAATGATCGAGGTAGTGATGGGTATCAAGACTTGGTAGGCATTTTCGAGTTGATTCGATTAGGATCTAATCAAATCGTGAATGTGTATGATATACGCATCAAGACCTTTATTACCCTACACCAACATGCATCACATACATACAAGCATTATTCTAGCATGCATCATATACATACAAGAAAAATATCTTAGCATGCATCATATACATACAAGCAAAACAAATATATATATATATATATATATATATATAAATTAATTGTGATGTGTTCATGTCCCTACTACGATCTTCTCAAGCCAATGAGAAGATCAGACGGTCAACCTAGGGTCAGCGGCTTCTCCAAGCACCTCCTTTGACCGTCATGTGTCGTCGGCACCCTTCTCGTAACTCCGTCTACTAGTGGACCTTCCACCGCTCCATTTTATACATTACAAACATGAAACTCGAGTTACATTCGAGTCTAAAACTATTTACAACTAGAATTTTAAAAGAAAAGGCACGACACGCAGGTCGCATACCCTATACAACATGCATGACCACAAAAACGGCACGCAGACCCTATTATGAATTACAACACATTTATCATCCAATAATATTGGGGTTCTTGGGACATAACCATTACAGAATTATACATAATTCTAAATTATGTATATTACAGAAATTTCTATAATTTTTCCTATTTTTTTTTTCAATTTTATGAGTCACTTCTCCATAACGGTCCCGCTAAGCGGTTTTCGGGCGCGATCGCGGGACAATGCCCCTTTCGGGGTTAGAGGAAATGCCCCTACCCATAAAATAAACTTTGCGAGTGTCCCATCTTGATCTTACAGCGACTTAAGTCGCTATCCCAAAAACCTAAAGCGAGAACTCGCCGTTTCGGAGTGTTTTTCTCGGTGGTTGAAGCCTACAAGTGTCCCAACACTTGTTGCTTCGACTCTTTGAGAAAAAAACCCAAAAATTCTATAAAAATAGGAAATTTATAGAAACTTAAAAATCTGTAATTTTTATATCTAATACAAAAACTACAAATTTAAAACACATAAATGTTTCGCACGTGACTCTGATACCACTGTTGGACTTTCTGAGCTGTAAAAATCGCTTTTTGTATTGCGGAAACCTCGGAAGCCCGACCACGAATCAGTGCGAAGTATAACAAAATAAATTCATGTATGTGTTATGGAAACCTAGATCTACCTTAGATCTACATGATGAGAGTGTTACCCTCGTAGCGACACCCTTCGCTTATCCCGTTCGTTCAAAAGGCTTGTCGGAACTCAAGAGTGTCAAGTGTTGACTCCTCTATTGGTATTCACACGGACAAATTGTGGAGAAAAACAACCTAGAGTGTGCTAGCACTCCTTAGAAGTTTCGACCAAAAAGAGGATTGGGAGAGAGCAAGAAGAAGAGCAAGGAAGAAGAAGATGGAGTTACACACAAAATAACTTCACCCTTGAATCACAATCAAAGTGGCCGACCTCTTTGTTTTTGGGGGGTTACATGCATGTATGTAACTCCAAGAGCCAATGGCTCTTGGTCTCCCTCATGAGGTGACACCACATGATAAGTCCATGATGATTTGGAACATCATCATTGGTCGGCCCCCATGCCAAGTCATCATGATATGGCAATTGGTCAAGTCAAAATTGATCATTCATCTTCCTTCTCAAGTCAAGTCAAACTTGACCTATTATCTCCCATGGTTGATCAAATCTAACCACTTGATTCAAGTCAATTTGATTTAATGAATCTCTATTCATTAATTTAAATTGACTCAATGAATCAAATCTAAATTAGACTCATTCAACATTTGAATCAAATTGAGTCTAACTTAATTAGTCTAATTTGGATTACTCTTAATCCAATTTGGTTCATCCCATGAACCTAATCCTCATGGTTCATCATATAAACCTAATCTCCATCTAATTGCCCTTTGTGTGTGACCCTATAGGTTCTTGTAATGTTGGCAATGCTCCTAAACCGATTTAGGAACATAAGCAATGAGCGATATCTAGCAACACATCATTGCTACCCAAGTTACAAGAATGTTGAGATCCAATATCACCTTTGTGACTACTAATTGTGACTCTCAAAATATGTGACAATATCCCTCTATCCTTGACATCTAGATTGACCAATTTAGGCATAGACTGTGTCATCCTCGGTACAATCTATATCTTGAACTTCAAGTAGACTCACTCTAATCAAATGAGCTCAATATCTCATATTGATCCATTTGGGCATGGCCATGCACTTCGTGGTCTCACTCTATCAAGAATAACGATGTCACTCCCATCATATAGGAGGGATAGATCCAATCTACATCACTCACATCCCTCCGTATAATTTGTTACATATCCAGTAATCGCCTTTATAGACGTTTGACGAAGCCAAAATATGCAACTCCTTATGTAGGGAACCATGGTGACTTCAGGTCCAAGAACTAATAGTCATACTAATAGTCACATGAGAAAGTATATGACACTCATATAACGATCTATGATACTTTCTCATGGCGGATCATTCAGTATACATTCTCCAATGCATACCCATGTGTCAACTTGATATCTCATATCCATGACTTGTGAGATCAAGTCATCATGTTAACCTACATGCTAGTCTCTACGCATTAACATTGTCCCTGAATGTTAATACTTGACTAGGAATGATTAAGAGTAGTGTTTTCTATATCATCTCATTATCGATTCAACCAATCGATTGATATAGATAAAAACCTTCCACTCAAGGACGTTATTATACTTAGTTATTTGGCACAAATACAAGTAAATATAATAACCATGCCTTTATAAATTGGAATATGATATAATAAAGTCCGTACAATAATCATCACATGATTGACTCTAGGGCTTTCACTAACATGTCTAACGTAACGTGCAGTGGCGAAGAGGGGGGGGGGGGGAGGGGGCGAGGGTGTGCAGAAGCATCGTCTTCCTCCAAGAGGTAAAGGTAATTTTCTCCCGTTGGCCATTGATCATTAGTCCAATCGCTGTCGACTTTCATTGAGCATCCGTTCAAATTTCAATCTATATTCACCATTGATAACGTGGGTGCATGAAGTCTCTAGTCTTGACGTCATTTTTCGATCTCCTCGAAATTTTTATCCACGATAAACCAAAACCCTATTCTCCCAGCCAAATCTCCTGCATCGCCATCCGAATAAAACTCCTACATCACTGCCATCTCCATTCACGACAAAAATACATCAAAATAGCGATAAAATTTGGCAACGAAAATAATTTATTTTAAATTTGCAATAAAATTTGCGACGAATTACAAATTTCGTCGCAAATTAGTAACAAAATTTCCAACAAAATTTTTTTTGTTACAAACTTATTTACATTTGCAACAAATTAAATTTCGTCACAGTTTTACAACGAATTTGATTTTTCGTCGCAAATTTGGGACGAAAAATCAATTTAGTTGTAAAATTTTGCAACGAAATATAAATTCGTTGCAAAATTTGTGACGAAAATATAATTTGTTGCAAAAATTTGCAATGAATTATTAATTCGTTGCAAAATTTTGCAATGAATTATATTTTCGTTGCAAATTTGCAATCAATTTATAATTTGTTGCAAAATTTTGCAACGAATTCATAATTCATAGCAAATTTTTCGATAAATTTGGCGACAAAAAATTTTCATCGGACGTTTTCATTTATTTGGCGGAAAAGAGAACGACGGGGAAATTTGCGACGAATTTAATATTCATCACTAATTTGACAACGAATTTAATTTTTGTCGCCAATTTTACGATGAAAAATAAAATTCATCGCAGAATATTATGACAAAATATGAATTCATTGCTGAATTTGCAGCGATTTAATAATTCGTTGCAAATTTTTACGACGAATATTAAATTCATCGTAGAATTAGCGACGAATATTTGATTCATCGCCAAATTCCACTTAAATATCAATCATCTCCACCCCTTTCCCTTTCTCACGCTCCGATCGATCCTCCCTCCCGTATGTGTCTCTCCCTCTGCTCTTCCTCGCTCTTCCATTGTCAGCTGAAGCAGATTCGTCGTTCGCACGCGACCGATAGGTGTCGTGTGAGCTCATGGCAGGCTTGTCACCGCGTAAGCTCGTGACTGCCTACCGCGTGAGCTCATGGTAGCTGCGTGCTCGCGGCAGACCGGCGCGTGCTGTCGCGAGCACATGTCACGTGCTCGTGAAAATCGCCCCTACTGCGCGATCGACATGCGACAACGAATGCCCTTGCCTCATCCTTCGTGCGGCAGGGTCGATGTCCTTATCGCGTCGTTGCCTCCTAACGCCTCTTTCGCACGGTAAACGTTTCTGTCATCCCGACATCCCTTCTGCATCGGTCGCACGACTAGGGTCAACGACTTTGTCGCGCTGATGGCCTATCTAGGTCGTTCACCCAACTGGGGTGTTATTCCAGGCTCGGTGCATGGGTAGTTCATTGTCGCCCTTGGATCTTGCACAACTATATTGGGGATCCTTGGAAGGCTAGAGGGGGGGGGGGTGAATAGCCTCTTTTCAAATTCTACAAAAGGGTTAGCGGAAGTAAAAACAAAAAGCTAAACGAAATTGAAAAGCAAGCAAATACAATCGGTAACAAGGAGATTTACGTGGTTTGGAGATAAAGCTCCTATTCCACGGCAATCTTTAAGGTGGATCAACCCAAGCAATTCCACTAAGAAGCTTTCTCTTACAAGACCCTCTCCTCTTCTTACAATGATGAAAATGAGATTTAGGAGAAGAGGAGGAATTAAACACAAAGAAAGCCTTTGAAAATCGTGGGGGGCTTGAGAATAAGGTTGGAAGATAAGCACTAGCCTTCTCAAGCACCCCAAGTCCTCTTTTTATAAAGAGAGGGATATTTTTCCCATCCATTATGATCGATCGATGTTGTACATCCGACGACGCATCGCACTAACGGCTCGAATAGCCGAATTGGGATTCACAGCGCCATCATCCAACGATAGGCTCATTAGTCGATCGATCCCTCCATCGATCGATTGATGGAGTGATCGGTCAGTGATCACGGCGCATACCGAGTGAGACCCCATTCGCGCCGATGTCGACTTGATCGATCGGCCGATCGCATCGTTAGGCCGATCGATGGTGACATCAGTCGACTGCCAAGACTAACCAATCGACTGCTCGTCAGCTTGTCAGCCTGATTCAGTTGAGCACCCTATCAGTCGACTACTACATCATATCAGTCGACTGATACTCGTCAAGTATGAGTAATTCATACTTGAATTGACTCCCTAGACATATACTCAACCTTCTAGCTCTTTCTTAAGCCTTGCGCCACTAGGATCCCTCCGAGTCCGCGACTTGTTCATCCTTTGCGCTTCCAAGAGCTTCCTTCGGTTTTGTCATGTCTTGGGTTTCCCTTTGCCAAAGTACGCTTAGACTTTACGCCGCCAAGACTACATGCTTGGACTTACGCTGCCAAGACTTGCCTCTGGACTTCCTTTGCCAAGATCCACTTGGACTTTACGCCGCCAAGACGACATGCTTGGTCTTACGTCGCCAAGCCCTTTCCTTGGACTTCTCTTGCCAAGATCACACTTGGACTTTGACTTTACCAAGTCTTTATACTTGGATTTTCCTGTCACTTGAACACATTCACAATTAGATCACAAAGCATTGCCTAACTTAGATGATTATCCAAACATCAAAACATATAAATGCTTGGGGCATTGTTGCACCAACAATCTTTCTCTTTTTGATGTTTGATAATCATTTAAGTTAGGTCTTTAACACATGCACATAATCATATTTCCAATATGAATTCTAACTTAAACATTCCTTCTCCCCCTTTGACATACATCAAAAAGAGAAGAATTCAATAATAAGTTCATGAAAGAATTAAATTTGGTTTATCTTGAACTAAGGCATAAGATTGATATGAGGCTCCCCCTTAATCCAAGACATGGTTCATGATGTGTGAATAACATGTGGAGCAAAGCATAACAAAAGATAGAAGGTTAAGTCCTAACTTTGCACCAACAATATAAATTTAGGGAATAAAAGGATTTATATTATGAAACTCCCCCTAAAATATTGCATAAAACAGTCTCATACCCTTTTAATTACTTAAGTTAACATACCATAGGGTTAGGACACTTAATATCACACTCAAGATCAAGAAATAAGGCTGAAATGTAGAAAAACCAGGGTACCAGTCGACTGAATTCTTATTCGGTCGACTGCTACGCCCGTAGTCCATTTTTCATCTCAACTTCAAAAATGCGCCAAAAATTCTAAAAACATTGAAAAATCATGAAATTTTGTGTACATATTTCTGAAATCATTTTCTATCAAGGAAAAATAATTTAAAAAAATATATGATTTCTATATTTTGAAACCTAGCAAAAGCTTTAAGTATTTTGCAAACTTTGTATCACTTTTGCTTAGCAATTGAAAACTATTTTTCAAAGTATGATAAACATGGTTTAAATTATATTTTATTTGACATTTCCAATCATATTCTTGGAGCTATATGCACATCAATTGTGCATAAGCCTTCCCAATGATTGGTCCAATGAAAGATTAATGTCTCTAGATGACACTTGGTTCATAGTAATGCATCATAACAAGCATGATGACACAAGTGCATCTTCCTAACATCTCACATGTTGTCTAAGTGACTTAATACAAAAATCATGATTTTCTAGGTGTTTTGTGAGATGCCTAAAGGTATAAATTCTAGAATTTCTATAGGATCATGCAAACCTAGACCTCTATTCTACTAAGCACATCCCAAGTTCTCTCCTTAGTGATGATGAATATTCCACTTTGGGGAGAGCCTTGGTGAATATGTCGACTAAGTTGAACTTAGATTCTATGTAATTAAGTTCAATGTCCCCCTTAGCAACATGATCTATAATGTGTAGTGTAGCTCATAAACTTTTACATTGGAGTAGTGTAGCTCATAATCCTCTAATGTGTGTCTCATCCAAAGTAATTGAGCCACACAACCACCCATAGCCACATATTCGGCCTCGATGGTTGACAAAACAACAAAGGTTGCTTTCTACTACTCTAACTTACTAGGGAGAATCCAAGAAATTGTCATCCACTACTAGTACTCTTCCGATCCAACTTGCAACCCGCATAGTCAGAGTCGGTGTACCCAACCAAATCAAAAGACTTAGTCCTAGGGTACCAAAGTCCTACATTTAGTGTGCCCTTGATATACCTTAAGATTCTCTTAACGACCACTAAATGGGACTCTTTGGCACATGATTGGTACCTTACACACATACCTACCGCAAATAATATATCGGGTCTACTAGCGGTTAGGTACAAAAGACTACCAATTATACTCCTATAAAGTTTAAGGTCAATTTGTTTTCCTTCATGATCATTATCTATTTTTGTATTAGTTGCCATTGGGGTTGAAACTACCTTAGTATTTTCCAAACCAAATTTCTTAATCATTTCCTTAGCATATTTGGTTTGGTATACATAAATTCCTTCATTTGTTTGTTTGACTTGTAGACCTAGGAAGAAATTTAGTTCCCCAACTAGACTCATCTCAAACTCATTCTCCATATTTTTTATGAAGTCTTGAAGGAGCTCATCATTTGTTGACCCAAAGTTAATGTCATCTACAAATACTTGGGCTACAAAGATGTCCTTAGACTTTGATTTAATGAAAAGAGTTTGGTCTACTTGACCCCTTCTAAACCCCTTAGAGACCAAGAAAGATGACAATCTTTCATACCAAGCCCGGGGAGCTTGTTTCAAACAGTATAAAGCCTTTTTAAGCTTAAATACATGGTTTGGATAGTCTATGTTTTCAAACCCGGGAGGTTGTTCTACATATACTTCTTCCTTAATGAACCCATTTAGGAATGTCGATTTTACATCCATTTGATGAAGTTTAAATCCCATATAAGAGGCATATCCTAATAGGATTCTTATGGACTCTGACCTAGCAACCGGAGCATATGTTTCATCATAATCAAGTCATTCAACTTGATTGAAGCCCCTTGCAACTAACCTTGCCTTATTCCTAGTTATATTGCCTTGATCATCTAATTTGTTCCTAAAAACCCATCTTGTAGTAATGATAATATTATCATTAGGTCTAGGAACTAACTCTCATACTTGACTCCTTTCAAATTGAGCCAATTCATCTTGCATTGCTAAGATCCAATCCGGATCAAGTAATGCATCATTGATTGTTTTAGGTTCAATTTGGGAGATGAGGGCTATATGACTAGAGGGAGCTCTATGAAATGACCTAGTCCAACACCTTGAGATAATTCACCTACAACTTGATCTAGAGGGTGATTTTGATGAACTCTTATTATTCTGGGAGGTGTATTAAATTGATTTTGATCATGATTATCCTCAACCCTTCTTTCATCATCGGAATCACCTCTTACTCCCCTTTGATTTAACTCTCCCCCTTGACCTAACTCTCCCCCTTGATCATTACCCCCTAAAGTCAAATCTTGAAATTTTTGGGTAATTTCTTGATTTTTGTCATTGACATCATTATCAATGGGAGATTTCCTAGGGTAAGTATGAGAGGTTTCATCAAATTGCACATTTGAGGATTCCTCAATCTTTTGAGTTCTCTTATTATAAACTCTATACCCTACACTAGTGGATGAGTATCCAACTAGGATTCCTTCATCCGCTTTGGATTCAAATTTACCGAGGTTATCTTTGGTGTTTAAAATGTAAACTTTGCATCCAAAGACTTTGAAATAGTGAATTGTTGGAATTGTACCATTCCATAATTCAAATGGGGGTTTTCCTAAAAACCTATGAATTAAAACCCTATTTTGGATATAGCAAGCAGTGTTGACCGCTTCCGCCCATAAGTAGCTAGGTAAAGAATATACATTGAGCATAGTCTTAGCCGCTTCTTGTAGGACACGATTTTTCCTTTCCACAACCTCATTTTGTTGAGGTGTTCTAGGACAAGAAAATTCATGCTTGTACTCTTGTTCTAAACAAAAATTGGAGAAGTTAGAATTCTCAAATTCTCCACCATGATCACTACGGATCCGGTTGATTTTGAGATTTTTTTCATTCTCTACTCTTTTGCTAAAGCCTATTATTATTCCTAGGGTTTCATCCTTATGTCTCATGAAGAATACCCAAGTAAATCTAGAAAAATTATCTACTATAACTAAGCAATATTTACTACCAATTAAAGAAGGGGTACTATGACAATCAAATAAATCAACATGCAAGAGTTCTAAAGGTAAAGCGGTACTAAGTAAAGTTTTACCTTTGTGTGATGATCTTGATTGCTTTCCTTCTTGACATGCATCACACATTTTGTCCTTAAGATACTTGACTTTTGGCAACCCCTTGACTAGCTTCATCTTGGCTATTTTGGCAATGTTTTTCATGTTGATGTGCCCTAGCCTCCTATGTCATAGCCAACTCTCTTCTTCTTTTGCAATAAGACACTTAGTAGAAGGGTTAGTAGCATAGGATAAATCAACATAGTATATATTTGATTTCCTAAAACCTACTAACATGCAATCATTTTAATTTTTGTGTCTTATGAAGCATTTAGAAGAATCAAATTTAACATCAAAATTGGCATCACATAGTTGACTTACACTAAGCAAATTAAATTTCATATTTTTAACTAATAATACTTTGTGAATTGCAAGGTTTGGGGATACCTCAATTGTCCCTTTTCCTAGGATCTTAAGTTTACCACTATTTTCAAAAGACACCTTCCCCTTGTTAATGTGGTTAATTGTTGAAAATTTGCTCTCATCACCGGTCATGTGTTTTGAGCAACCACTATCAACAATTCATAAGCTTGGTCCTTCTACCTATACAACATGAAAAATGCAAGTCTTAGGCACCCAAATTTTAGGTCCGGTAGCATCAATTAAAAATTTCTTGTAGGGTCGATCGATGTGTAGATGTTGGCCGGCTAGAGGGGGGTGAATAGCCTTTGTCATAGACGGTGGAATTCATTCGTTCGTTGCTCGTCTACAAAACTATTAGCGCAAGCGGAATATGCAAATACAAACAATTAAAGACAAAACAAAGGAAGAATAAACAAACGCTAACACAAAGTCGTAACGTGGTTCACAGCTACGCCGCTAATCCACGGTCCCGATTCGTCCAAGGTGAATAACTCCTTTGCTAAATCCACTAGATCTCTCCTTTGCACTAAGCTAGGTGGAGGTAACCTCTTTACAATCCCTCTTCTTACAATAGAATGGAATAATAGCAAGTAAAAAGAGTGGGAATTCTTTGGGGCACTTTGGGAGAAGATTAGAGCATGAACATTAGGCCCCCAAAACCCCACACCCTTCCTCTTTATAGAAGAAGAGGGTTTCTTCTCGTTGACACAGGATCAGTCGACTGATGCCACTGATCAGTCGACTGATCCTGTAGCCGTTGTCCAATAACGGCTGCTTTCCACGTTGGATTTCATCCAACGACTTCCACATCAGTCGACCGATATTGCCATCAGTTGACTGATGCTCCTATCAGTCGAGTGCTCGCGAGCTCGACTCCATTCTGTGCCCGAAACACTTACGACCGATCGACTGATGCCTTCATCAGTCGACTGGTGGTCTCGCAGTCGACTGCCAATCCATGACAGTCAACTGTTGGCACTTGAACCGGACTCGAACACTAGTCGAGTCACAATCGACTTAGAGTAGTCGACTACCATAACATTATAGTCAACTAATGTTAGGAAATCTCATCCGACACTTAGTCAAATGGTCAAGTTTCACCTAAGAGCACTACCCCTTCCCGGGTTACATTCGCTCACTCTCATCCCTTGGAGTCCCTCGCCTTTGAGGCGAGTTTCACATCTCATGACTCGGTCCTTGAGTCGGTGAAGGATGACTTTGCGGAAGCCATGCGCTTGGAGCATTCGAGAGACCGCTGGATAAGGAGCTTGGAGTGAAGGCGGAGGAAGTAGACTTCGTTCGGCCACGTCCCTCGGATGCGCCAAGCGCACGACTCTGCAGCGCCATCCTTCGCGTCTCGCCCTGAAGTCTACTTCCTCCGCCTTCACTCCAAGCTCCTCGTCCGGCGGTCCCTCGAATGCTCCAAGCACACGACTTCCGCAAAGCCATCCTTCACCGACTCAAGGACCGAGTCATGAGATGTGAAACTCGCCAAGGCTCCATGTGCAAATTACTAAGTCCTGCAAGACTCCAACGCACATATCAAATCCACACATCCTAACTTAAACCCTTTACCACACACATCAAAACCATATCAAGGATTGATTGCACTAACAATCTCTCCCTTTTTGATGTGTGGCAATCCATTTAAGTTAGGTAAAACATTTGATAAAACTATTAAGGAAAGAAAGCATGTAAATAACATGATTAGCAATTCTCCCCCTTAATACATGAAACTCCCCCTAAATACAATTCCCCCTTACTTAAACATATACATTTCTCCCCCTTTGACACCATCAAAAATATTAAACAAAATTTATATAAGTATGACATCAAGTTTAGAGAAAAACAAAAACCAAAACATACCTTAAAATTGGATAAAAGAAATTACTGGGCATGTTATCAGGCTACCAGTCGACTGGTTCAGACTACCAGTCGACTGGCACATGCATTTCGAGTTTTTCAGGGTTTCAGGGTGAATTTTAGAAATGCATTAAAAATTCTACAAAATTTGAAAAATCATGAAATTTGGGGAACATATTTCTTGTAAGTATATTTATCAATGAAAAATAGTTTTTCATGAAAAATCATTATATTTTCAAATATTTGTCAAAAATCTAAAAGCTTTAAAAACAACTAGGTTTTTGATCAAGTTAGTATCAAGTTTAACACCTAGTTTTGATTTGAATTGTTTCAAAACATGAACACACAGATTTTAAAGTAAGAAATTGTTTTGAAAACAAATGAAATATACAACCATGATCTTTGGGCAATATGTCTATGAATTAAACATAAGTCTTCCCCATGATTGATCTATTATTGCTATTTTGATACTTTAAATGACCATCTAAATGTCATAGACATTAGTGAACATTTGTATCATCCTATCATCTCACCCATGCTAAGTTTTCAATCATGGTAGCCTATGGTGAGTGTGAGATGTATCCTAAAGGTATTTGTATATACTTAACCATTAATTCATGCAATTCTACACAAGGTTAAGTATCATCCTAACATACCACATGATCATAAAGACATATATGTATGAATTCCATATTATGATCATGAAACAAGTGTATTCATCAAATTGTGATCATGCATTAGGTATTACATCATGATAATAAGGTAAATATCACCTAAAGCATGATTTATCTATTTATAGGTGCATTATCATCACCTAACACTATTTCAAAAAAATTGTCCCGCCATCCTAAGTCAACAAAAAATATGATATAGGTGAAATCCTTATGGTTGACTATCCTAGGGTTTTCCTAACCCTTTAGGATGAATTTAGGAACCCAAAACAAATTCTTGCCTATGGGGTTCACTAAAAATTCTTTAGGGATCCATTTTCTAGCTATTACCTTCTTTTTGTCTTGACCCCTAGCAATTAAACATTTATAGGCCTTTTCATTTTTATTTTCTTTATATCCTAGGCCTTTCTTGTTGAAGCTTGCCCTTTGGCTCCCTATGATCATGTTAAGGGTGTTGGAGCCTATTGTAAACTTTTCTAGGGCCTTGGTCAAATGATCTACCTTTTCCCTTAGAGCCCTATTTTCCTCTATGCATGCATCATTAACATCAAATGGCATATAAAGATCATGTGAGCATGCATCATCATGACTAGAAGAAATATTTTCATTAATATTTAAGCATGCTTTTTCTAGTTTTTCTTCTAAGTCCTTAATTTGATCTAGCATGCTCTTATTTTTCTTTTTAGCCCTAAATATATCCTTAGTAAGACTAGAAATCATGGAAACTATTTTACTTGGTGAGAGGTTCGTTACCATAGTCTCCATGTCTTCTTCTTCTTCGGATGAGGATGGTGAAGAAGCTCCCCCTTCACTAGAGCTCTCCTCACTTGTGCTTGATCCTTCATTTTCGGAGGAGGAGGAGTCTAAGTCGTCAAAAGACATTAATGCCAAATTTGTGACAAAGACATTTTCTTCCTCTGATGATGATGATGATGAGAAAGAAGGGTCATCCCAAGTCCTTGCTTTTAGTGCCTTTGCCTTTCCTTTTTCTTTGGCTTTCTTCTCTTCTTCCTTCTTCTTGCTCCCCTTTTTCTTCTTTTTTTCTTCCTTCTTTCTCTTCTCCTCCTTGCTCTTGTTCAAGAGGGGACAATTATCCCTTATATATCTTTCTCCTTGGCAATTATAGCAAATCACCTTCCCCCTTGGTCTTCTTCTCCTATCATTAGATTTATTAAATTTAAAACCTTTTAATGCACGCCTTACCCTCCTTACCATATAAGCTTCTTTCGTGCTATCCATGGAGGAGGAGGAGGAAGCTTCGTCAGAGGAGGAGGGAATTTCCATCTTCTTCTTCCCCTTGTTTGCCATCAAGGCTACTCCTCTTGAAGGTTGAATTCTAGGCTCTTCTACTATTCCTTCAAGCCTTGTTTCGTGGAGCTCCATGGTTGAGAAAAATTCCTCCAAGGTGGTAACTTCCAAGTTCTTGGAGATGTAGAACGAGTCTACCATAGAGCTCCATCTTGAGGACCGGGGAAAGACATCTATAGCCTTCATGAGCATGCCCCTATTTGAAAGCTTCTCTCCTACACTAGATAAACCGGTTATTATCTCTTTAAATCTAGAGTGTAGTGAGGTTACCTTTTCTCCCTTTTCTAATTTGATGTTTGATAGTTGGGAGCGGAGCAAGTCTCTCCTTGCAAGCTTGGCCTCCGAGGTACCTTCATGAAGCTCTACTAGCTTCTCCAACATCTCCTTGGTGCTAGCACACTCCCCTATCCTATTCACTTCTTGTTGGGGGAGTACGTTGTAGAGATGATATTTGGCTTTTGAGTTTGCTAAGTACTCTTCCCTTTGCCTCTTGCTCCACCTTGATTTTTCCAATGGCTCCCCTTCTTCATCCCTAGGCATTTCGAAACCGTTTTCCATAATCAAAAGAATTTCAAAGTCGGTTTCAAAAAATACCTCCATTCTCTTTTTCCACCAAGAGAATTCTCCTTCAAACTTCGGTGGATGAATGTTCGAGCCGGCCATTCTTGAATGTAGTGCTTGTGTTGGCGGTTAGTCCTCAATAAGCGCCTTGGCTCTAATACCACTTGTAGGGTCGATCGATGTGTAGATGTTGGTCGGCTAGAGGGGGGTGAATAGCCTTTGTCGTAGATGGTGGAATTCGTTCGTTCGTTGCTCGTCTACAAAACTATTAGTGCAAGCGGAATATGAAAATACAAACAATTAAAGACAAAGCAATGGAAGAATAAACAAACGCTAACACAAAGTCGTAACGTGGTTCATGGCTACGCCGATAATCCACGGTCCCGATTCGTCCAAAGTGAATCACTCCTTTGCCAAATCCACTAGATCTCTCCTTTGCACCAAGCTAGGTGGAGGTAACCTCTTTACAATCCCTCTTCTTACAATAGAATGGAATAATAGCAAGTAAGAAGAGTGGGAATTCTTTGGGGTACTTTGGGAGAAGATTATGTAAGGAGATCGGATGGCCGGCTAGAGGGGGGTGAATAGCCCTCGTTCGTTGGTTATCGGAATTTGCTCGTCTACAATTAGATTAGCGCAAGCGGAAACAACAATACAAGCAAATTAAACAAATAAAAACAAAGCAAAGGAAATAGACAATGCTAACACAAGATGTAACGTGGTTCACGGCTACGCCGCTAATCCACGGTCCCTGATTCGTCCTCGGTGAATCACTCCGCTCAACCAATCCACTAAATGGTCTCTCCTTTGCACCAAGCTAGGTGGAGGTAACCTTTACAATCAAGATCACTCTTCTTACAAATAGAATGGATTAAAAGCGAGTAAGAAGAGTTTAGAGCTTGTGGGGCACTAGGAAGATTGTTTGGAACTTAAGCATTAGCCTCTCAAAGGCTCACACCCTCTCTTTTTATAGAGAGGGCTAACTTCTTCCCGTTGGCCGCCATCAGTCGACTGCCGCCCATGGCAGTCGACTGCCGTCACTACAACGGCCTCCGAACACGTCGGATGCCGACCGTTGTTGTCCAACGGAACTCTTAGCGATCATTCTTCTGGACCTCACCGATCATCGGCGACCGTAGTCGGCCCGGCCGGCTACGGCTAATGCCAAACCCTATTGACGATGGGCCGCGCCTTGGCTCACTAATCTTGATCGGCCAGCGATGGCGATCATGCTCGCCACGCCACAAACCGATCGTATACGGTCGAGCTACACTCGACTGAGCGATCATTGCCATTCCATGGCAGTCGACTGGTGTCGGGAAAACCCATCCGACACTTGGCCAAATGGCCAAGTTTCACCTAAGAGCTACCCCTCCCCGGGTTACAATCGCTCACTCTCATTTCTCGGAGTCCTTCGCCTTCGAAGTTCTCTTCGTTCTCGGCCACGTCCCTCGGCAGCATCAGGCGCACGGCTCTGTAATGCTCCTTCGCGTCTCTTGCCTCGAAGTCTACTTCCTCCGGCTTCACTCCAAGCTTCTCGTCCGGCGGTCCCTCGGATGCTCCAAGCGCACGGCTTCCGCAAAGCTATCCTTCACCGACTCAAGGCACGAGTCATGAGATGTGAAACTCGCCATGGCTCCATGTGCGAATTACTAAGTCCTGCACGACTTCAACGCACATATCAAATAAACATAACACACTAACTTAAACCCTTTGCCACACCATCAAAACCATATCACGGCAAGAGATTGCCCTAACAATCTCCCCCTTTTTGATGTGTGGCAATCCGTTTAAGTTAGGTAAAAACATTTGATATAAATTCTAAGGGTAAGAAAGCATGTAAAGATAAACATGATATAACAACATGCAACTCCCCCTTAATCCATGAAACTTTTTATAAAAATTTTCCTCCCCCTATCATATATTTCTCCCCCTTTTATAATTAACTTAAATATAATATTTTCTCCCCCTTTGACACCATCAAAAAGATTATCACTAAGTTAAGAACCCATGGCATCAAGTCTAATGGAGGGAAAATATGACAAGTTATAAAATTGGGTACCACTTGTAAGTTCACAAACTGAAATCGGCCTTCAATGTTCTGATTTAGAGCCACCCGATCAGCTATCGATGGCGATGATCGCATAAAAGCAATTTCTGATTTTCTGGATGAAATTCAGAAATGCATTAAAAATTTCAGAAAATTCGAAAAATCATGAAATTCGAGGAACATATTTCTCTTAAGTATATCTATCAAGGAAAAATAGTTTTTCATGAAAAATCATTATATTTCACAAGATTTGCCAAAAATCCAAACACTTGAAAAACCACTAGTTTTTGAGCATGTTAGTA
Organism: Wurfbainia villosa; assembly: GCA_025175895.1. Lineage (NCBI taxonomy): Eukaryota > Viridiplantae > Streptophyta > Magnoliopsida > Zingiberales > Zingiberaceae > Wurfbainia > Wurfbainia villosa. The sequence continues at coordinate 7,970,864 of JAKLTH010000072.1, read as the reverse complement.
TCAAGTTAGCTACCTAGTTTTGCATCCAATTGTTTCAAAACATGAATACATGTATTTTAAGGTAAGAAATTGTTTTGAAAACATTAGAAATATCCAACCATGATCTTTGGGCAATATGTCTATTAATTAAACATAAGCCTTCCCCATGATTGGTCTATTATTGATATTTTGATACTTTAAATGACCATCTAAATGCCATAGACATTAGTGGACATTTGTATCATCCTAACATCTCACCCATGCTAAGTTTGCAATCAAGTTAGCCTATAGTGAGTGTGAGATGCATCCTAGGGGGGTATTTGTATATATATACTTAACCAATATATTCAAGCAATTCTATCATGGTTAAGTATCAACCTAACAACCTACATGATCATAATGACATATATCAATTAATTTCACATTATGATCATGAAATACATGTTTTCATCAAATTATAACCATGCATTAGGCATTATATGATGATAATAAATAAAGTATCACCTAAAGCATGATTTAAACCTATTTCTCATGATGATGTGCCCAATATCAAAATCATAAACCATGATTACACATATGCATAGAAATTACATTAATCATCATGATTTAAGCATTATTACCTTTTTATGAGCACGTTATCATCACCCAACACTATCTAAAAATGTTGTCCCGTCATCCTAAGTCAACCAAAATATGATATAGGTCAAATTCATATGGTTGACTACCCTAGGGGTTTTCTAACCCTTAAGGATGGATTTTGGAACCCAAAATAGATTTTTACCTATGGGGTTCACTAGAAATTCCTTGGGGATCCATTTCTTAGCTATTACTTTGTTTTTGTCTTGTCCCCTAGCTATTAGGCATCTATAGGCCTTCTCATTTTTCTTCTCTTTATATCCTAGGCCTTTCTTGTTAAAACTTGCCCTTTGGCTCCCTATGATCATATTCAAGGTGTTGGAGCCAATTGTGAATTTTCCTAGGGCTTTGGTTAAATAATCTACCTTTTCCCTTAATGCCCTATTTTCTTCTATGCATGCATCACTAACATCTAAAGGCACATAATTATCATGTGAGCATGCATCATCATGGCAAGAAGAAGTATCATTATTATTTAAGCATGCATTTTCTAGCTTATTTTCTAATGCCTTAATTTGATCTAGCATGCATTTATTTTTCTTCTTTGCTCTAAACAAATCCTAGTTAAACTAGAAATCATAGAAACTATTTTACTAGGAGAGGCTTTGTTACCATAGTTTCCATGTCCTCTTCTTCTTCTTGGATGATGAGGAGGATGATGATGTGGAGGAGGCTCCCCTTCACTTGAGCTCTCTCCTCTTGTGCTTGATCCTTCATTTTTGGAGCAATCCAAATCGTCAAAGGCCATCAAGGCCAAATTGGCGACAAAGGCATTCTCCTCATCCGATGATGAGGAGGAGGATGAGGAAGGATCATCCCATGTCTTGGCCTTGAATGCTTTGGCCTTCCCTTTTTCTTTTGCCTTCTTCTCCTCTTCCTTCTTTTTCTTGCTCCCCTTTTTCTTCTTCTTTTCTTCTTTCTTTTTCCTCTCTTCCTTGCTTTTGTTTAGGAGAGGACAATTGTCCCTTATGTGTCCCTCTCCTTGGCAATTGTAGCATATCACCTTCCCCCTTGGTCTTCTATTCCTATCATTAGATTTATCAAATCTAAAATTCTTAAATGCACGTCTTACCTTCCTTACCATGTAGGCTTCTTCCGTGCTATCCATGGAGGAGGAAGACGCTTCATCATCGGAGGAGGAGGGGATCTCTATCTTCTTCTTCCCCTTGTTTGCCAACAATGCTACTCCTCTTGAGGGTTGAATTCTTGGCTCTTCTTGAATTCCTTCAAGCCTCGTTTCGTGGAGCTCCATTGTCGAGAAGAACTCCTCCAAGGTACTTACTTCCAAGTTCTTGGACATATAGAAGGAGTCCACCATGGAACTCCACTTTGAGGACCGGGGAAAGGCATCTATAGCCTTCATGAGCATGTCCCGGTTCGATAGCTTCTCACCTACACTTGTTAGCCCAATTAAAATTTCTTTAAACCTAGAGTGTAGTGAGGTTACCTTTTCTCCCTTTTCTAGTTTTATATTGGATAGTTGGGAGCGGAGGAGATCTCTCCTTGCTAGCTTGGTCTCGGATGTGCCTTCATGAAGCTCTACAAGCTTCTCCCACATCTCTTTGGCGCTAGTGCATTCTCCGATCCGGTTGATCTCTTGTTGAGGGAGCACATTGTAGAGATGGTGCTTGGCTTTGGAGTTTGCAAGGTGCTCCTCTCTTTGCCTCTTGGTCCACCTAGATTTCTCTATTGGCTCACCCCTTTCATCCCTAGGCAACTCGAAACCATTTTCCATTATAAGCATAATATCAAATCGGTTTGAAGAATACCTCCATTCTCCTTTTCCACCAAGAGAATTCTCGTAGTCGAACCGGTGGGTGGATGTTTAGGCCGACCATTTTGATGTAGGGCTTGTTCACGTGATTTCGGTGACAAGCAACCTCGGCTCTGATACCACTTGTAAGGAGATCGGATGGCCGGCTAGAGGGGGGTGAATAACCCTCGTTCGTTGGTTATCGGAATTTGCTCGTCTACAATTAGATTAGCGCAAGCGGAAACAACAATACAAGCAAATTAAACAAATAAAAACAAAGCAAAGGAAATAGACAATGCTAACACAAGATGTAACGTGGTTCACGGCTACGCCGCTAATCCACGGTCCCCGATTCGTCCTCGGTGAATCACTCCGCTCAACCAATCCACTAAATGGTCTCTCCTTTGCACCAAGCTAGGTGGAGGTAACCTTTACAATCAAGATCACTCTTCTTACAAATAGAATGGATTAAAAGCGAGTAAGAAGAGTTTAGAGCTTGTGGGGCACTAGGAAGATTGTTTGGAACTTAAGCATTAGCCTCTCAAAGGCTCACACCCTCTCTTTTTATAGAGAGAGCTAACTTCTTCCCGTTGGCCGCCATCAGTCGACTGCCGCCCATGGCAGTCGACTGCCGTCACTACAACGGCCTCCGAACACGTCGGATGCCGACCGTTGTTGTCCAACGGAACTCTTGGCAGTCGACTGCTGGACCTCACCAGTCGACTGCTGACCCCGTAGTCGACTGCCCAGTCGGCTACGAGCGGTTCTGTGGCCAAAACCCTATTGACGACCGATCGCCGCCGGTGATCGCTAATCTTAATGATCGCTAGCGTATGGCGATCGCGCCACAAACCGCGATCGATCGTATACCGGTCGAGCTACACTCGACTCGGAGCGATCCGCCATTCCATGGCAATGATCGTGTGTCGGAAAACCCATCCGACACTTGGCCAAATGGCCAAGTTTCACCTAAGAGCTACCCCTCCCCGGGTTACAATCGCTCACTCTCATTTCTCGGAGTCCTTCGCCTTCGAAGTTCTCTTCGTTCTCGGCCACGTCCCTCGGCAGCATCAGGCGCACGGCTCTGTAATGCTCCTTCGCGTCTCTTGCCTCGAAGTCTACTTCCTCCGGCTTCACTCCAAGCTTCTCGTCCGGCGGTCCCTCGGATGCTCCAAGCGCACGGCTTCCGCAAAGCTATCCTTCACCGACTCAAGGCACGAGTCATGAGATGTGAAACTCGCCATGGCTCCATGTGCGAATTACTAAGTCCTGCACGACTTCAACGCACATATCAAATAAACATAACACACTAACTTAAACCCTTTGCCACACCATCAAAACCATATCACGGCAAGAGATTGCCCTAACAGATTAGAGCATGAACATTAGGCCCCCAAAACCCCACACCCTTCCTCTTTATAGAGGAAGAGGGTTTCTTCCCGTTGACACAGGACCAGTCGACTGATGCCACTGATCAGTCGACTGATCCTGTAGCCATTGCTCAATAACGGCTGCTTTCCATGTTGGATTTCATCCAACAACTTCCACATCTGTCGACAGATATTGCCATCAATCGACTGATGCTCTGATCAGTCGAGTGCTCGCGAGCTCGACTCCATTCTGTGCCCGAAACACTTGCGACCAGTCGACTGATGCCTTCATCAGTCGACTGGTGGTCTCGCAGTCGACTGCCAATCCATGGCAGTCGACTGTTGGCACTTGAATCAGACTCGAACACTAGTCGAGTCACAGTCGACTTTGAGTAGTCGACTACCATAACATGGTAGTCAACTGATGTCAGGAAATCCCATCCGACACTTATCCAAATGGCCAAGTTTCACCTAAGAGCACTACCCCTTCCCGGGTTATATTCGCTCACTCTCATCCCTTGGAGTCCCTCGCCTTTGAAGTTATCTTCGTCCGGCCACGTCCCTCGGATGCGCCAAACGCACGACTCTACAGCGCCATCCTTCGCGTCTCGCCTTGAAGTCTACTTCCTCCGCCTTCACTCCAAGCTCCTCATCCGGCGGTTCCTCGAATGCTCCAAGCGCACGACTTCCGCAAAGACATCCTTCACCGACTCAAGGACCGAGTCATGAGATGTGAAACTTGCCAAGACTCCATGTGTGAATTACTAAGTCCTGCAAGACTCCAACGCACATATCAAATTCACACATCCTAACTTAAACTCTTTGCTACACACATCAAAACCATATCAAGGATTGATTGCACTAACATTTCTTAGGGACCCAAGCCTTTTTAACCTTTCTCCTAACGGTTGATTTTCTACTCACAAGGGATGTAAAGGCTACCTCCTTCTCCTTAGGCCTATATCCTATGTCGACCTTATTATAAATGACCCTTTGGTCCTTAATTATCATGTCAAGATATTTGGACCCATTCGTAAATTTCTCTAAGCATGCTCTTAGGTTACTTATTTCTTTCCTAAGTTCATCATTCTCATTTCTAAATGAACATGCATCATCACAAGAAACTTCTACATTCTTAATGGATCTAATTTCTACTTTTAAATCCTTAATCCTAGACTTTGATTTATTTAGTGCATTTTGAAGGCATGCAATAGTTTTATATAGTAAGTCTATTCTAGGGGAGTCTTTTACCTCATCGTCACTAGATGACGATTCGTCACTTGAGGAGGAGGAGGATGACTCTTCACTTGAGCTACTTCCAAAGCCATGAGTGTCATGTTTCTATTGGGATTGAGGCTCACTAGAGGGGGGGGGGGGGTGAATAGCGAGTTGAAAACATCTAACTCAAATTTCACTACAAAACAGAGGATTACGTAGCAGAAATAGAAAGCAAAGCAAAGAGCACAAACACAACCAATACGTAGGTATTTACGTGGTTTGGAACTCAGTAGTTCCTACTCCACGGGCATCTCAAAGGAAAGTCTACTATGAATGGATCGGAAAGTTTCTGGAGGTGAAAAACTTCACCTCTTACAAGCTTACAATGCAATAAGATAATCAAGAACAGTAAGCTAAGAACTTAAAACAGGTTACAGATTTGTTGTTCAGCTTCTTGCATTGAAGATGGAGTTGTAGCGCCTGCAAGAAGGAGATCGACAGCAGTTGGGAGCACTTGTTGGAGAGGAGGCGAGATTAGAGCAAGGTTTTTTCACTCTTTCTCCTTCAGAATGAATCACAGGAAGCTTGACTAACTCAAATTGAAAAACTGAAGCTCAAGTTCTGCCTCTCTTCTTCTTCAACAAGCCTTTTATCTTCCTCCATTGGAACCCTAGAAGTCACGCCCGACCAAAACCTGACCACTTGAGCTTGTCCCCGTAACCACCTCCAACCTTTGGTGGTTTGTCGTGAAAGGAACCTGCTCCTCCAATCGAAAATCGGTGCATTTGAATTTTTACTCGAAACAGAAGCATCCCATTGCCGCCTTCGCAATCAAGCCTGCAGTTGAGTCTGACTCGCATCTGTACTCGAAAAACACCTGTCAGACGAGCCCGCATTCAAGCCAGGCTTAGTTCTGTGACCGAATTTTGTAGCTACCAGTAGAGCTGCTACCAAATCGACTCGACTGGTATAGGGTTTAGAATTTGGTGATCAGAGTATACAGTCGAGCCACTACCAAATCAACTCGACTGGTATAGGGTTTAGAGTTTGCTGATCAGAGTATGCAGTCGAGACGCTACCAAATCAACTCGACTGGTATAGGGTTTAGAGTTTGGTGATCAGAGTATGCAGTCGAGCCGCTACCAAATCAACTTGACTGGTATAAAGTTTAGAGTTTGCTGATCAGAGTATGCAGTCGAGCCTGTAGTTGACCAGGGCTCGGTTCTGTGCTGTTCCACGTAGTGAGCATGTCACGCCCCGAGAGCATGCCGAGCCGAAAATCAAACGGACGGCATCTCCCCTGTACGTGGCAACATTTCGGGTTAATACAAGGCCCGTAGGCCCACAACAACAATAATATATATATAACAAATAATAGCAGCGGAAATAAAGAGCGCATACCCACAACATACATAACAAAAATATAATATACATGTGTACTCCACCTGACAAGACCACAGCACTAAAACCGTACAAAAACATCAACACCAGAATAACGTCCACAACATAAAGACGAAGTCCAAATATAAACTAAGGTCCATGACATAGGACCAAAATCCAAAACACAATAAACAAGTCCAAGCCATAAGAAAACGAACTCCTCGGGAGACTCAGAAAACGGAGATGGGATGGATCGGTCGGCGCAGCTCCAAGTAAATCACGGTCGTCACATTACGGGCGACGAAAAACCGAGTCGGAGGTGGTGAGTAAAACTCGAGTGTCGGAGAAAACATGTAAATATATGTATCAATATTACATGTCATTCAACAGTCTAAGTCTACTCGAACAACAGGTATACATCAGCATAAAAGGTATATATGCATGCATACACTAAATAAACTGAACATCAACGATGCTGACATACCTGGCAGTCAGCTACTCTATCCTGATCCAACCTGGGCATATAATCACATCATAGGGTATAACAGTATAGTACTAACACAATATCCTAACCTGAGTCAAGGGTATCACTGTGAATATCTGATAGGTATACAAATATCAACCTACTACCATACAGGAATATGCAACAACATGTATGAATATGTACAAACAAATGCAACAAGCATAGTACATACAAATGCATCATCAAAGTGAGTATACATATAGACTGTATCTGTATGTATACTAATCACCATCATCCATATATATATATATATATATATATATATATATATACAAGCAGGTATGTATATATATATAATCATATGCAAAACACCGTATGGTACGTCAATGCAGCATGCATGGTCATGCCTGCTCACCCCTACTCGCTACCACGACCCCAGTGTGACCTAGGTGGAACGACATGACAACTATCCCGACTCCAACCGCCACCACTCTCGAGTGACCGAGTTGGGTAGTATGATCAAGTAGCATATGAGCGTAAAGAGCTCGCTACGCAACGGGGGTCCCTGCTGCTGGCCACTCCGACTAACACTACTAATGAGTGGTCGAGTACCACGCACCCAGGACAACTGCACGCAACTCCAACAACCATCGTCAATAATGGTAGAGTGCGGCACAACAAATGCTATGCCCTCACACCAGTTACTCCTCTGGAAGTAACCTGGGAGGCAGGATGACTGACGACTCTCTCTCAACCCCAAGGGGAGACGATGTCGTCAGTATACATGCAATGACATGAGGGTACTGTCTCACATACAGAACATCTACCCTAGACTCTCTGTTCAACAAAGAGTCGCACCCAATTGATCAGTACACTCTCTACCCTGTAGAGAGTCACTCATCTGATCATGACAAGCTAGGACCATCGGTTCGTAGCGACACACTGTCCACGACTCACATGACCATTCACATGACCCGTGATTGGTGAATAAATGTGCAACATACAGGTATGGAATAAGTCCTACATCTAGGGCCATACTTATCCACAGAAAACCTTTTTGCCAAATTTACAACTTAGGTCATCCTCCGTACTCTAACATCTACACGCTACTAAACAGTTAGACCTACTTACATCACATCTGTAACTTCAAGATTATGCTAGGGAATATGTGTTATCAATAATCGAGCACACATATATATCAACGGTAAGTTCAAGCATACGAAAAATAGAGCATGATCAAGGTAATATGAACACTTAACATGTTCATATCTATGTCTAAATCTGGAAATCATTATATCTACCCGACCGGTAGAAAATTACCTACCTGACAAGAAGCTCGTGACAATAAGATCCTCACGGCCGCGGTCCTGCCTCGTATCCACGTCCTGCATAAATCATAATATGCATTAACTCAAGTACATGACAACATATTATTTACTACTATCTTGTTCCTATAGTCGCATCCTTTTTATCGAATACGGATTAGAAAAATCCCTCAAATTATCCAAGGTCGATTCACTGTAACCAACCTCCACATTAGACCCTCAACTGATACGGTTAACATCATAATTAAAAATCCCCCATTTCCAATTAACCACTACACCAATCTATACATTCAATTCCACACTACCCGGACATTCCTGCGCTTATTTCTACTAAACAGCCCCTTCGTGATCAAGAGTAGTCCTGTTCACAGTCGCACCGTCGACAATTCCTTGCCCACAGCCGCACCGCTATTCACAGCTTACCCACACGGTCTTTTACACTCACTCACAGCTACCCCAACAACTGTCAATCTATTCACAGCTGAACCATTCCCAATCACAGCCCTTACCGTTCAACACTACTAGAGACCACATTAGCATAGCAAGGTAACTAATCCACTGGACTGAATAGGAATTAGGGAAAAATAGTTCATGCTTACCGACAGTAGGACTTCACCGGCAGAAACAATCCCTCCAAGATCCTCAGTCGGCCGGAAACAACCACTGCTCAAATTAGGTTTCAAGCTTAGCCACACCAAATCCATATCAACAACAAGATCAAATAAATATTACCATCTTATTTTACTGTTGTAATCTCCTCCGGCAGCCCAATCCCAAAACCGGCAGTAACTCCCCACTGATCGGCAGTCACAGCCCTATTTGGACTAGAACCTAAATCCGGTGGCTCTGCTCACCGACGACCACCCGTGCTCCCAATTTCTGCCCAAATCGCTAGGTCAAGCTCCGTTAAGGGAAGACCACCGTAGGTATTCGTCCACCAGTGAAATCCCCTCTGAGATCGAGGGAAAAACGAGGAATGAACAGAACCTTACCTTGCTTCGGCAGAAAATCACAGCTTCCGGCAGGACACGCTGCCCCCCGAGCAGAACTAGGTGTAGCCGTCGCCGGCATAAGTTTCCAGTCGCGCGCACCCTTACTGCTCCGGCTCGTCAGTGGTGTTGGTGAGGGAAAGGTCGCTTGCCGCCGTCCACTCGCGCAGAGGAGCCGACGAACTCCGGCCGGCAGGGGTCACAAAAGTCGCGCGGAGGAGAGAAACAAGATCGGGAGCGGAGAGAAGGAGTTGATCGGGCGATTTGTCGCGACGGATGAGGTAAGGAAATAACGCGCAATCGGGGAAACGCTCGCCGAACACTTAAGGTTAGCGGCGTAGAAACGGAAAGAAACCGAGCATTAATGGTTAACGGGTTGGGTCGGGTTTGATTAACGGGTTGGATTCTCGACCCGTTAAGCCCACTATCACTTACACAAAAAGGGTTTAGAAATTTCCGTTTGAGTCCAGAAAAATTCCTGGAAAAATTTCATAGGGTATTCTACATTCTCCCCCACTTATTAAAATTTGGTCCCCAAATTTCGTACTTTAATGCCAAAAATTAATTCAAGCATATTCTGAAATAACCATATACCTCAGGTAAATAGATGAGGGTATCGAGCTCGGATAGTATCCTCCAGCTCCCAGGTAGCCTCCTCATCCGTATGATGCTGCCATCCCACCTTTACGAGTCGGATGGTTTTGTTCCGCAACTGCCGCTCCTTGCGATCAAGAATCCGCACTGGAGTCTCCTCATAAGTCGCATTCGCCTGGAGGGGTATCGGAACCTCTTTCAGAACATGATCAGATCGCGACAAGTATTTCCTCAACATGGAAACATGGAATACGTTGTGAACACCCGCAAGTGTCGGAGGTAAAGCCAACCGATAAGCTACACCTCCAACCCGCTCTAATATCTCAAATGGACCAATATAGCGTGGAGCTAATTTTCCTTTTAGCCCAAATCTCTTGACTCCTTTGGTGGGTGACACTCGTAGGAATACATGGTCCCCGACTGAAAATTCCAAAGGCCTTCGCCTCCGGTCCGCATAACTTTTCTATCTATCCTGTGCCTCTGATAATCGTCGTCTGATGACTCGTACCAACTTTGCATCCTGCTGGATACTCTGAGGCCCCAATATCTGTCGTTCCCCAACTTCCCGACTCCCTAGGCCAATAGCTTCTGAGCCTATAGGGCCGATATAACTGATAATCCATCATCTCTGGTATCAACAAATTCCCAAGCTGGTTGATCTGGTGGTCGGAATGTCACCACTCGTGCTCTACAATCCACTGTAGCGTGATAAGCGGCCAACCAGTCCATACCGAGAATAATATCGAACTCTATCATTTCCAACACCTGAAGATCCACTGTAAGGATATGCCCGTCAAATTCTAATGGGCAACCCTTGATTTCTTGGTGGCTAGTTAGCACCTCTCCTGATGGCAAGGATACTGCTAACCCACAAGAACGAACCCTGGGGATTCTTCCAACTCTACTCAGAAATACTCTAGATACAAATGAATGGGAACTACCGGTATCTATCAACATATCAGCATATATAGAATAAACTGAAACCATACCGCGTATGACTGATCCATCAGCCCGCTGTGCCTCCTCTCTAGTGATGGTGAAAATTACCTACCTGACAAGAAGCTCGTGACAATAAGATCCTCACGGCCGCGGTCCTGCCTCGTATCCACGTCCTGCATAAATCATAATATGCATTAACTCAAGCACATGACAACATATTATTTACTACTATCTTGCTCCTATAGTCGCATCCTTTTTATCGAATACGGATTAGAAAAATCCCTCAAATTATCCAAGGTCGATTCACTATAACCAACCTCCACATTAGACCCTCAACTGATACGGTTAACATCATAATTAAAAATCCCCCATTTCCAATTAACCACTACACCAATCTATACATTCAATTCCACACTACCCGGACATTCCTGCGCTTATTTCTACTAAACAGCCCCTTCGTGATCAAGAGTAGTCCTGTTCACAGTCGCACCGTCGACAATTCCTTGCCCACAGCTGCACCGCTGTTCACAGCTTACCCACACGGTCTTTTACACTCACTCACAGCTACCCCAACAACTGTCAATCTATTCACAGCTGAACCATTCCCAATCACAGCCCTTACCGTTCAACACTCACGGTAGGAGACCACATTAGCATAGCAAGGTAACTAATCCACTGGACTGAATAGGAATTAGGGAAAAATAGTTCATGCTTACCGACAGTAGGACTTCACCGGCAGAAACAATCCCTCCAAGATCTTCAGTCGGAGCGAGTAGGGGTGAGCAGACATGACCATGCATGCTGCATTGCCGTACCATACGGTGTTTTACATATGATTATATATATATACATACCTGCTTGTATATATATATATATATATGGATGATGGTAATTAGTATACATATAGATACAGTCTATATGTATACTCACTTTGATGATGCATTTGTATGTACTATGCTTGTTGCATTTGTTTGTACATATTCATACATGTTGTTGCATATTCCTGTATGATAGTAGGTTGATATTTGTATACCTATCGGATATTCACAGTGATACCCTTGACTCAGGTTAGGATATTGTGTTAGTACTATACTGTTATACCCTATGATGTGATTATATGCCCAGGTTGGATCAGGATAGAGTAGCTGACTGCCAGGTATGTCAGCATCGTTGATGTTCAGTTTATTTAGTGTATGCATGCATATATACCTTTTATGCTGATGTATACCTGTTGTTCGAGTAGACTTAGACTGTTGAATGACATGTAATATTGATACATATATTTACATGTTTTCTCTGATTACCTGCTGAGTTTTACTCACCGCCTCCGACTGGTTTTTACATGTGTAATGTGGTAGCGACCGCGGATTTGACTTGGAGTCATTGTGACCGATCCATCCCATCTCCGTTTTCTGAGTCTCCCGAGGAGTTCGTTTTCTTATGGCTTGGACTTGTTTATTGTGTTTTGGATTTTGGTCCTATGTCATGGACCTTAGTTTATATTTGGACTTCGTCTTTATGTTGTGGACGTTATTCTGGTGTTGATGTTTTTGTACGGTTTTAGTGCTGTGGTCTTGTCAGGTGGAGTACACCTGTATATTATATTTTTGTTATGTATGTTGTGGGTATGCGCTCTTTATTTCCGCTGCTATTATTTGTTATATATATATTGTTGTTGTTGTGGGCCTAAGGGCCTTGTATTAACCCGAAATGTTGCCACGTACAGGGGAGATGCCGTCCGTTTGATTTTCGGCTCGGCATGCTCTCGGGGCGTGACAACTTTATTGGTATCAGAGCGTCAGGTTCTGCGATGCCATATATGATTTTGTTTTTGAGTCTTAGATTCTCGGGAGTCGGTATATTGTTTCAGTTTTGGTTTTTGTGAGATGGGATTGGCAATGCATAAGCTCAGGCGACAAGTAAGTGTTCCTGATAATTTATACTTTAGTTATATACTTATCTAGACTTGTTCAACAGTGAATATCGCGAGTTATGCCACTGCTCGGACTTCGTGGTCGAGGCCGCCCATCCAGCGGCGCGACGAGGAGGGGACGAGATACCATTGAGACTGAGCCTGCTACTCAAGCACCACCTCAGCAAACCCCTATTGGTGATTCGGAGCCTCAGAATCTGGATACACCACTGACTACGCCAGAGCCCACAGAGTCTAGTAGGCTCAATGATAAGTCACGGATACTCGTGTTAGCACAATCAGCCAAGGAGAAGTTCACCTTGTTCCGAGGGGAGTCCGACCCATGGATTGCCCGATCTTGGCTGGAAAATATGGAAGACACCTTCGAGTATATGAACTGCACGGATGTGGAGAAGGTGGGCCTTGCTGCATATCATCTCAGAGATCAGGCTGTCACTTGGTGGAAATTGCAGAAGACTCTATCCGGGGAGCATGGAATTACTTGGGCCAGCTTTCGAGATGCTTTCTGGAGACAGTACTTTCCTTCGGTGTTTTCTACAGCACGTCGTCAGGAGTTTCTAAGCCTGAAGCAAGGTGATCGTTCTATCATGGAGTACAACGCAGAGTTTACCAGACTATCAGAGTTCTACTCTCACCTAGTAGCTCAGGATGCAGATCGTATGTACCAGTTCACCCAGGGCCTTGCTATCTATATACGGAGCCGAATGTCAGGATCTACCATTACCTCATACAGGAGGCATCGATGCGCCTCTTCATCGAGATGACTTCCAAAGAAATTTCCAAGGAGAAGGATATCGAGAAGCAGATGACCAGCGCAAAGCAGAACCAGGAGTTGGTTCACTCGGACTCAGAAGAAAGGAACTACGCGAAGTGCTACAGAAGGGTCAGCTAGATCACAGAAGGGGAAGCGTCCAGCATCAGAGTTTTCTGGAGGATCTCAGAGTAGTCGTAAGGGTCGAGGCAGGAATGGATGCTATAAATGTGGATCTGAAAGTCACAGGGTATCAGAGTGTCCGTTGGATCATCCGGTTTGCTATTATTGCAAACGACCGGGTCATACTAGCCATGATTGTACACTGAAGGCACAGTTGGAGTTTCCTGATAGCTCCAACAAAGGGAAGAAGTCTACCCAGCGGCAGTGAGGACAAGCGGACTCAAACTTATGGACAGCGGCGGTACCTCCACGGCTCGGTTGTACGGATGCGAGGGGTGCCCATACGATGATGTCGGCGGCGATCGATACTGCATCTCGGTGATCTACTACCCGAGTATCTCGCACCTCGGCGATTTGTACGGCCAATTCTGGATATCCGATGTCGCACCGGCTACTCACCTCCAATACCACAGAGCGGATCCAGGAGTGGAGGCACACTACTTCGCCGTCGGGGATGCACGAATTGAGATCGACGAGTTTTGCCATCACTAGAGAGGAGGCACAGCGGGCTGATGGATCAGTCATACGCGGTATGGTTTCAGTTTATTCTATATATGCTGATATGTTGATAGATACCGGTAGTTCCCATTCATTTGTATCTAGAGTATTTCTGAGTAGAGTTGGAAGAATCCCCAGGGTTCGTTCTTGTGGGTTAGCAGTATCCTTGCCATCAGGAGAGGTGCTAACTAGCCACCAAGAAATCAAGGGTTGCCCATTAGACTTTGATGGGCATATCCTTACAGTGGATCTTCAGGTGTTGGAAATGATAGAGTTCGAATCCTGGGGAAGGCAAAAACCCACTTCCAGGGGTAGGAAGTCCAGGTGAGTAACGACGGGCCAAAAGGGGCGACGGTCGTCGACCAATAGAGGTCGTCGAATTCCGCCAACAGGGGCGACGGTCGTTGACCAATAGGGGTCACCGAATTTCGCCAACAGGGGCTCGGTCATTACAATAAAAGGCGCCTTTTTATTGTCGAGTCTTGGCAGAGCCGGTGACCTATTGTCGTCGCCATCGTCGCGAGACCTCGACGGCGGCGACGTCGACCTGTCGTTACTCACTCGACTTCCACCATGGAGTTTTACCTTCCCAGATCCGAACTCTAGACCTCAGCTAAGTACTAAAGTTTATGAATCACGCAACCAAGTGATCCACGATCACTTGGTTACCGTGATTCATAAACTTTAGTACTGCTGGAGGTCTAGAGTTCAATCTGGGAAGGCAAAACCCACTTCGGTGGTGAAGTCCAGTGAGTAACGACGGCCAACAGCGATGCCGTCGACCAATAGGGGTCGTCGAATTTCGCCAACAGGGGCGACGGTCGTTGACCAATAGGGGTCACCGAATTCCGCCAACAGGGGCCCGGTCGTTACAGAGCAGTCGAGCTGATAGTCGAGCCAACTCAACTCTGTGCTATACCAAATGATAAGTAGTCGAGCTGGCAATCGAACCAACACGATTCTGTGCCTTTGTACAAGAGTGCCAGTCGAGCTGACCCCCATGGTGGCTCGACTGATACGACAAATATTTGAAGCACATGAGTATCTTTCCTAGTAAGCTGTCACTCCTAGAGTTTCAAGCACCCTAGTAAGAGACTAAGCACGGTACGGTGCCTTCTCCAACTAATGAATGCTCTGAGTACCTTAGACAAAGACCGAGCACGCTATGACGCCCTCCTTGCCTAACGAGTACTCCATGTACCCTAGCCAAAGAACGAGCACGTTACTATGCCCTCTCTTACTAACGAGTACTCCCAGTACCCTAGCCAAAGAACGAGAACATTACGGTACCCTCTTTGTCTAACGAGTATTAGGCCCATGTACACTAGTAAGAGAACGAACATGTTACTATGCCCTCTCTTACTAACGAGTACACTAGTTAGAGACCGAGCACTCCCTTGTGCCCTCTCTAACTTTAATGGAGACCGAGCACGTTACTATGCCCTCTCCATCACCAACCTTCCGGACCTCCGGCCAGCTTATATTCTTCCCAATGGAGAACGAGCACGTTACTATGCCCTCTCCATCACCTGTTAGTAATATATGAGAGATGTCCTAAGGCAATCGCCTTATGTATGAACCATTTATATGATAAATGAAGATTCACTATTTGAGTATACATGTTTAATGTATTTGATTGGATCTTAAACTCATTTACTGAATGTCCACGATACGATTCACAGCATGAGAGAATTTGTGATTGGATCACAACTAGTGAGTATCTCTACATGTGTAATTGTGATGTATCGAAATTATCCCTAGTTGATGAATTGATGGATTTGGACACCATCAATTCTGTCGAGACTAGCACGAGGTATACTCCTTGGTGTATCCAAGCAGCTGATTCTCACTGGCTGGAGACATTGTGATGTCCGGAGTTAATCGTGGATGCTAGTTATGGTAACTAGTTCATTGGAGTGACCCAGTAAGACTTCATATGGTTCTCTGCATATATAGATATGTCAATGAAGTTCTTCTTGTGGCTTAAGTGCGATGTTCCTTTGACTTGCGGTATTCAAGTCATCTTGATCATGGAGACTTATGCTTTGACATCTTAAGCAAACATCTCCGAGGAGATGTGGACCCGGGATGATTGGGTATAAGTCGAAGTGATCGAAGGTGTTTGAATAGCCTATAAAGGATTCACCACTCCTTGCGAGGAGATGTATACCCATGGTCTCTCGTCGGATTGTTACTAAAGTCTTTGGCCAAAGCATTACATGTTTAGAGTAAAGTACTCTTCGATACATGTGGAGTAACTAGAATCCGTAGGACGAGGAAATGATACTTGGGCTAGGTGTGACGTAGTCAGCCTAGTGGGGACTGACACAATAGACCATGTCCTGAACCAAGTGGGTATAAGATGAGTGAAGGGAATGGGGCACGATTCATTCGAGCTACTGAAGGGTTTTAGAAATAGTTATGGATCAACCGTTGATCTTTTCGGTTAATTGGGGATCATGATGTACTACTAGGTGCCACTCATGATCGTTCTATAATTAATGGTTAATTATAGACGGCCAACATAAACCGAGAACCTATTTGGTCACACGCACAACGAGTGTAATCCAAAGGATTTTAAACGAGCTTGAGAATGGGATTCTCAGACCGAGAGAAACTATGTTTGGTTGGACCAAACATAAAGCGAGCATGAAATTGTTTCAGTCGCAATGGAAGCGTGGATGGGCCGTGTCTTATGAAGACATAAGGGATGGACCAAAATGGTTTGGTTCTAATCCAATGGATGAGAATAAACCAAAGGGTTTGGTTTATATTAAACGAATGAACCAAAGGTTGGTTCGGTTCGTTTTAACTTAAAATAAACCATCATGGTTTGGTTTATTTTAACTTATCTTAATGGAATGGGTTAACGGGCTTTATGGATATGATCCATTAACCATTAAGAGAATTAGTTCTCTATAAAAGTGGGCTTAAGGGATTGTTAAACCCTAACTAATCCAAACCCTAGCCCCCCTTGAGTTGCCGCCCACTCCTTGGAGGAGTTAATCGGCGCCAACCCTAAAGCTGCCGCCGCCCAGCTTTGTGCCGCCGTCCAAGACCCTTGCCGGCGTCCAAGCTCCAGCCGGTGAACCTCCGGCGACCCTCCGGTGATCTCCTATAGGTTCGGCATCAAGGTGAGCTTTTTCTCTCCTTGTTTTGGCCGGCGCCTACTCCTCCACCAAGCTGTCCAGTTTTCTGGACAGCTTCTCCTCCTCTCGTCGGAGCGTCGTTTGGACGACGGTTAGTGCTCCGACAGCGGCTAACTTACCGGGGATTTGATCTCCGGTAATCCTCTGAGGTGGAGGACGAAGGATTCGTCAAACGGTTGACGAATACCTCTCCGGAGAAGCGAGTTTTGAGAACTCATTTTAGGATCCGAATTTGGATTCGGATCGTGATCATCTCTCGATCACGTCGTCTTCAACACGAGGCTAGTAACCCGTACGAAGACGAAGCTCGTGACTTAGCGAAGTCATCCTGAGGAGCTCGGCGTGGATACGGATAGAGACGATTCTTACGAGGATCGTTCCGGTTGATGCCGTTCCCGCTACACGTCATACGGAAGGTATAACGTAGTTTAATTTCCTTTTATTGCAAATTTTAATTTACGGTTATGTCTACACTTGTTGTAATAGCATGCGTGTGTTGTGTGTGTTGTAATAAATATAGATTTATTATTTTAATTGCTTCCGCTGTGCTCATGTTTACGAAACATGATCGAATACACACACGCCGCGGTGCCGGAAACCAAACAGTGGTATCAGAGCCCAGGTTGTGTTTCGACATAATCGTAAAATGGTTTTGCGATTGTCATAATGTATTTCTGGAAATTTTCTAATTTTGGAAATTTAGAAGTATTTATGGAAATTTTTCAATTTTGGAAAGTCTAGAAGTATTTATGGAAATCTTCCACTTTTGGAAAGTTGGAAGTATTTATGGAAATTGATATTTTCCATAAATAAAATATTTGATTAGATTCTGGAAATTTTTTCCTAATTTAATCATGATTTGATTTGGGAAATCAAATCTTAAAATATTTTATTTCCATAAGTAGTTTTAAAGATTTAGGAAATTGGTTTCCTAAATAGATTTTCCTTAATCAAATAATTCCATGAATAAAATATGTGATTAGATTTGGAAATTTGTTTCCTAATTTAATTATGATTTGATTTGGAGAATCAAATCTTAAACATATTTTATTTCCATAAATAATTATGACATATAAGGAAATATACACATGACATAATTGTATGCCATGTAATTGCATTAGATGCATAACATTATGCCATGCGTGTCGTGACATGTAGATGTATGCCATGTATGTCATGCCATGTAGATAATAGTTATTTGCATGCAAAGAGGATGAGACATAAAAACCCTAACTCAATATTAAAGCCTACACCTTCCATTAATATGGTTAGAACCAGAGTTCTGTTTCTTGTTTGGGTTGTTGGACTCACTCCAAGCCCGGCTCGAACCTGAACATGTTCAAATTATTGGAATAGTTTAACTCTAATATGGTAAGAGTCAGAGGTCAATCGTTAGTTTGGGTTGTTGGACTCACTCCAAGCCTGGCTAATTGGTTGAATGCGATCTAACCATATTAAAACTATTTCGCGATTAATGGGTCGGCTTTAACTTGGAGCATCGATTTGTTGGACTCACTCCAAGGTCGATGTGAAGAGAGGTGAAGTTGGGTGCTATGCATATGATGCATACTTGTTAATGTGTTAACAACCCAATGTATGTGTAAACATTCAATTAGTTGATAGCACATTGTGATAGTTACATATACATGATATGTAATCGGTATACTTGATACCCACCATCATAGCTAAGAATGGCTTGTTGGACTCACTCCAAGGTTGTTCTTATCTATGATGGATATCAGCCCATTCGGAGATGGACCTACGATCTCCCGAAGTGATTTTAAGGGTTTTTGAATTCGAAAATGAATGGGATTTTGTAAATGTATGTGGATGCATTTTAAAATCATTTTCTCATATATGCTCGTTTTGTATTTCTAGGTCAATAAATTGATCATGACGTCTTTGAATTTGCGCACTATTTTGGATTCGAACAAACTGACTGGGCCTAACTTCCTGGACTGGCTTAGAAACCCGAGAATTGTTCTCAAGGCGGAAAAGCTTGCATATGTCCTTGAAGAGCCTCTTCCTGACCGTCCTAAGGACGATGCAACTCCAGACCAAATGTTGGTCTATCAGAAACATGTGGCAGATTCTGAGCTGGCGAGTTGCATCATGCTAGCGGCGATGGTACCTGAGCTGCAAAAGCAGCATGAGCATATGAATGCTAATACTATGGTCTTCCATCTTCATGAGTTGTTCGATGAGCAAGCGAGATCCGAAAGGTTCGAGGTCTCTAGGCTCCTCTTCACTACGAAGATGCAAGAAGGTTCGTCTGTAGTGCAGTTTGTGCTAAAGATGAACGGGTACATCGAGCGGCTAGCTACCCTCGGTTTTGTGATGGATCATGAGTTAAGTATTGACTTAATTCTGCATTGTTTGCCCAAGAGCTTCTCGCAATTTGTGATGAACTATCGGATGAACAAATTGGAATCCACCATTCCCGAGCTCCTTAATATGCTGAAGACTGTGGAGCCTTCTGTAAAGCATGAGGAGAAGGCGGTTCTGTTAGTTGATTCCTCAAAGAAAGGTTCTAAGAGGAAGGCAAAAGAACAGAAGAAAGGAAAGAAAAAGGCAAAGAAGGCGGAACCAGCGAAAAAGGGCACTTGCCATAACTGTGGCAAGGAAGGCCACTGGCGAAGAAACTGCAAGACTTATCTTGAGTCCATGAAGAAGAAGAAGGCATCCGATGCCCCATCCTCTTCAGGTATCTTCGTTATTGATTGTCATTCTATTTCCTTAGACACTTGGGTATTGGATATTGGGTGTAGCTCACATATATGTAATGACATACAGGGGCTAAGGAATAGAAGAAGACTTGTCAGAGGGGAGTCAAATTTGCGAGTTGGCAATGGAGCAAAGGTTGCTGCGGTCGCCATCGGAACTTATTTGCTGAAGCTCCATAGTGGACTAGTCTTGGAACTGGACAATTGCTATTATGTTCCTTCTCTAATAAAGAACATTGTTTCTATTTCCTGCTTAAATAGAAATGGTTTCCATTTAACGTTTAGTAACAATTGTTGTTATATAACTTTGAATGGCGTACTTTATGGAACTGGAACTTTGAGTAATGGCATTTATACGTTGGACGTATCCAGTGACATCTTCAATATCGAAGCGAGCAACACGCGTGCTCGAAAGGATAATCAAATA
The DNA here is from genome assembly GCA_025175895.1 of Wurfbainia villosa. Taxonomy (NCBI): domain Eukaryota; kingdom Viridiplantae; phylum Streptophyta; class Magnoliopsida; order Zingiberales; family Zingiberaceae; genus Wurfbainia; species Wurfbainia villosa. The sequence continues at coordinate 7,950,554 of JAKLTH010000072.1, read as the reverse complement.
GACTCCTATATGTGGCATTGTCGTCTTGGCCATATAAGCAAGAAACGCATGTCCGAATTACACCGATGTGGAATTCTTGAATCGTTTGAATTGGATTCATACGATACATGCGAATCATGCTTAAAAGGCAAGATGACTAAGTTACCTTTTACTGGAAAAGGTGAACGAGTGGGAGAGTTACTAGGTCTAGTACATACTGATGTATGTGGACCTATGTCAACTCAAGCTTTAGGAGGCTATAACTACTTCATTACCTTCACCGATGATCACTCACGGTTTGGGTATGTGTTCTTGATGAAACACAAGTCTGAAGCCTTTGAAAGGTTCAAAGAATTCAGAAATGAAGTAGAGAAACAACATGACAAAAGTATTAAAATACTTTGATCGGATCGAGGTGGTGAATACTTAAGTCAAGAGTTTCTTGATTATCTAAGAGACAATGGCATATTGTCTCAATGGACTCCGCCCTATACACCACAAAGATAATGGTGTATCCGAGAGGCGAATCTTAGGACCTTGTTGGACATGGTCAGTCAATGATGAATCATCGACTCTTCCCAAGTCCTTTTGGGGTTATGCACTTTTTGTTTACTTGTTAAATGTAATGCCTACCAAGGTAGTCTCTACTACTCCATATGAGATATGGGCTAGTAAGAAACCTCATGTATCTTACTTGAAGATATGGGGTTGTCTCGCTTATGTGAAGCTGATCAGACGCATAAATCGGATGCTAAGTCTGATAAATGTCTATTTATTGGATACCCTAAGGAAACAAGGGGTTACCAATTCTATCATCCTGTGGAACAAAAGGTATTTGTTTCAAGGCATGCTGTGTTTCTAGAGAAAGAGTTTCTCTTGCAAGAAAACAGTGGGAGTGTCGTCGAGCTTGAGGAGGCTCGAGAGACTCAAATAGACATTGATGAGATACCTGGTGAAGCACAACAGTCGACAACTCATAGTGATGAGCAATCGGCTGGACCTATTGTAACACCACATCTTCGTAGATCTGGTAGAACACGCAATATTCCTGAGAGATATGGATTTCTCGTAAGTGAATCGAACGACGTGTTACTCATTGATGATGAGAAGCCTACCAGTTATGAAGAAGTGCTGACAAGTTCAGAAAGGGATAAGTGGCTTGGTGCCATGAAGTCGGAAATGGATTCCATGTATGAAAACCAAGTTTGGAACTTGGTTGACCCACCTGAAGGCATAAAACCTATAGGGTGCAAGTGGGTTTTCAAGAAGAAAACCGACATGGATGGTAATGTGATTACCTATAAGGCTAGATTGGTGGCGAAAGGATATCGTCAAAAGCAAGGTGTTGATTATGACGAAACCTATTCGCCTGTAGCTATGCTTAAATCCATTCGGATGCTCCTGGCCATAGCGGCTCATTATGATTATGAGATATGGCTGATGGATGTGAAAACAGCTTTCCTTAATGGAAACCTGCTCGAGGACGTGTATATGATACAGCCTGAGGGTTTCACATCGGTTGACAAAACCAAGGTATGCAAATTGCGACGATCCATTTATGGATTGAAGCAAGCATCCAGGAGCTGGAATATCCGTTTTGATGAGACAATCAAAAAGTTTGATTTCTCACAAAATCCAGACGAACCTTGTGTGTACAAGAAGGTTAGTGGGAGTGCAGTCGTGTTCCTAGTATTGTATGTCGATGACATATTACTTATAGGAAACGATGTGTCAATCTTACAGTCAGTTAAGGTTTGGTTATCCAAGACATTCTCCATGAAAGACCTGGGAGAAGCAACCTACATCCTTGGGATTAAGATCTATAGAGATAGATCGAAATGGTTGCTTGGTCTTTCGCAGTCTACATATATAGACCGAGTGCTAAAGAGGTTTAGCATGTCGGAATCCAAGAAAGGTTATCTACCCATCAGGCATGGGGAACACCTTTCGAAGTCTATATGTCCGCATGACGAGAAGACGAGAGGATTTGCATGAGTAAGATTCCCTATGCATCCGCAATAGGATCTATCATGTATGCTATGTTATGTACGAGGCCCGATGTATCGTACGCTCTGAGTGTCACGAGCAAATACCAATCCGATCCAGGAATGGATCATTGGGCGGCTGTTAAGACGATCCTTAAGTACTTGAGAAGAACTAAGGATGTGTTCCTAATATATGGAGAAGGGGACATGGTGATCTGTGGTATACGGATGCGGCTTCGACAGACAAGGATGATTCGTGTCTCGATGCGGATCGTGTTCACCTTGAATGGGGGCGCAGTGAGTTGGAAAAGTTCCAAACAAGAGACTGTAGCGGATTCTACCACTGAGGCAGAATATATTGCAGCTTCGGAAGCAGCAAAGGAAGCGGTTTGGATCAAGAAGTTCGTTCTTGAACTTGGTGTGATTCCGGCCATTGTTGAAGCAATACCGGTCTACTGCGACAACAATGGAGCAATTGCACAGGCGAAAGAGCCAAGGTCTCATCAACGATCCAAATATGTGCTTCGCCGCTATCATCTTATCAGAGAGATCATAAGTAGGAACGAAATACAAATCGAGAAAATTCCCACTGAAAGGAACTTAGCGGATCCTTTGACTAAAGCATTACCTCAAAGTAAGTTTGAGGGTCATGTTAGAGCTTATGGTATTGGATACCGTAGCGATTGGCATTAGGCCAAGTGGGAGTCTGTTAGTAATATATGAGAGATGTCCTAAGGCAATCGCCTTATGTATGAACCATTTATATAATAAATGAAGATTCACTATTTGAGTATACATGTTTAATGTATTTGATTGGATCTTAAACTCATTTACTGAATGTCCACGATACGATTCACAGCATGAGAGAATTTGTGATTGGATCACAACTAGTGAGTATCTCTACATGTGTAATTGTGATGTATCGGAATTATCCCTAGTTGATGAATTGATGGATTTGGACACCATCAATTCTGTCGAGACTAGCACGAGGTATACTCCTTGGTGTATCCAAGCAGCTGATTCTCACTGGCCGGAGACATTGTGATGTCCGGAGTTAATCGTGGATGCTAGTTATGGTAACTAGTTCATTGGAGTGACCAGCCGTAAGACTTCATATGGTTCTCTGCATATATAGATATGTCAATGAAGTTCTTACTGTGGCTTAAGTGCGATGTTCCTTTGACTTGCGGTATTCAAGTCATCTTGATCATGGAGACTTATGCTTTGACATCTTAAGCAAACATCTCCGAGGAGATGTGGACCCGGGATGATTGGGTATAAGTCGAAGTGATCGAAGGTGTTTGAATAGCCTATAAAGGATTCACCACTCCTTGCGAGGAGATGTATACCCATGACCTCTCGTCGGATTGTTACTAAAGTCTTTGGCCAAAGCATTACATGTTTAGAGTAAAGTACTCTTCGATACATGTGGAGTAACTAGAATCCGTAGGACGAGGAAATGATACTTGGGCTAGGTGTGACGTAGTCAGCCTAGTGGGGACTGACACAATAGACCATGTCCTGAACCAAGTGGGTATAAGATGAGTGAAGGGAATCGATTCATTCGAGCTCTTGAAGGGTTTGAAATAGTTACGGATCAACCGTTGATCTTTTCGGTTAATTGGGGATCATGATGTACTACTAGGTGCCACTCATGATCGTTCTATAATTAATGGTTAATTATAGACGGCCAACATAAACCGAGAACCTATTTGGTCACACGCATAACGAGTGTAATCCAAAGGATTTAAAACGAGCTTGAGAATGGGATTCTCAGACCGAGAGAAACTATGTTTGGTTGGACCAAACATAAAGCGAGCATGAAATTGTTTCAGTCGCAATGGAAGCGTGGATGGGCAGTGTCTTATGAAGACATAATGGATGGACCAAAATGGTTTGGTTCTAATCCAATGGATGAGAATAAACCAAAGGGTTTGGTTTATATTAAACGAATGAACCAAAGGTTGGTTCGGTTCGTTTTAACTTAAAATAAACCATCATGGTTTGGTTTATTTTAACTTATCTTAATGGAGCGGGTTAACGGGCTTTATGGATATGATCCATTAACCATTAAGAGAATTAGTTCTCTATAAAAGTGGGCTTAAGGGATTGTTAAACCCTAACTAATCCAAACCCTAGCCCCCCCTTGAGTTGCCGCCCACTCCTTGGAGGAGTTAATCGGCGCCAACCCTAAAGCTGCCGCCGCCCAGCTTTGTGCCGCCGTCCAAGACCCTTGCCGGCGTCCAAGCTCCAGCCGGTGAACCTCCGGCGACCCTCCGGTGATCTCCTATAGGTTCGGCATCAAGGTGAGCTTTTTCTCTCCTTGTTTTGGCCGGCGCCTACTCCTCCACCAAGCTGTCCAGTTTTCTGGACAGCTTCTCCTCTCGTCGGAGCGTCGTTTGGACGACGGTTAGTGCTCCGACAGCGGCTAACTTACCAGGGATTTGATCTCCGGTAATCCTCTGAGGTGGAGGACGAAGGATTCGTCAAACGGTTGACGAATACCTCTCCGGAGAAGCGAGTTTTGAGAACTCGTTTTAGGATCCGAATTTGGATTCGGATCGTGATCATCTCTCGATCACGTCGTCTTCAACACGAGGCTAGTAACCCGTACGAAGGCGAAGCTCGTGACTTAGCGAAGTCATCCCGAGGAGCTCGGCGTGGATACGGATAGAGACGATTCATACGAGGATCGTTCCGGTTGATGCCGTTCCCGCTACACGTCATACGGAAGGTATAACGTAGTTTAATTTCCTTTTATTGCAAATTTTAATTTACGGTTATGTCTACACTTGTTGTAATAGCATGCGTGTGTTGTAATAAATATAGATTTATTATTTTAATTTCTTCCGCTGTGCTCATGTTTACGAAACATGATCGAACACACATACGCCGCGGTGCCGGAAACCCCAACATCACCAAGCTTCCGGACCTCCAGCCAACTTGTATTCTTCCTCTACCAAGATTCTCCTTTCGATTTCCATCCATACCAAGGCTTATCCTTGGATTTCTCCCAAGGTCTAATGTCAGTCTAAACATCTAACTTAGTGACTTTCAGTTTGTATCAGTCAAGTAATGTCTTGACTATACTCTAGCTCAAATTAGATTTCTATTTCCTTGACTTAAACCTTGTTGTTAAACATTGAAACATTAGATGGGATTGATTGCACTAACAGTTTCTTGTGACATGGCAAATTTCTTCATCATCGGAGGAATCTTCAAGGCTTAGGGTATCCCATGTTTGTGCCACCATTGCCTCCTTCTTCTTCTTCTTCTCCTTCTTCTCCTTTTCCTTCTCCTCCTTCTTCTTTAGGTCTGGGCAATTTAGCTTGATATTGTTAGTAATATATGAGAGATGTCCTAAGGCAATCGCCTTATGTATGAACCATTTATATGATAAATGAAGATTCACTATTTGAGTATACATGTTTTATGTATTTGATTGGATCTTAAACTCATTTACTGAATGCCCACGATATGATTCACAGCATGAGAGAATTTGTGATTGGATCACAACTAGTGAGTATCTCTACATGTGTAATTGTGATGTATCGGAATTATCCCTAGTCGATGAATTGATGGATTTGGACACCATCAGCCGAGACTAGCGATGTATACTCCTTGGTGTATCCAAGCGGTGATTCTCACCGGGAGACATTGTGATGTCGGAGTTAATCGTGGATGCTAGTTATGGTAACTAGTTCATTGGAGTGACCAGTAGTAAGACTTCATATGGTTCTCTGCATATATAGATATGTCAATGAAGTTCTTCTTGTGGCTTAAGTGCGATGTTCCTTTGACTTGCGGTATTCAAGTCATCTTGATCATGGAGACTTATGCTTTGACATCTTAAGCAAACATCTCAGGAGATGTGGACCCGAGATGATTGGGTATAAGTCAAGTGATCAAGGTGTTTGAATAGCCTATAAAGGATTCACCACTCCTTGCGAGGAGATGTATACCCATGGCCTCTCGTCGGATTGTTACTAAAGTCTTTGGCCAAAGCATTACATGTTTAGAGTAAGGTACTCTTCGATACATGTGGAGTAACTAGAATCAGTAGGGACGAGGAAATGATACTTGGGCTAGGTGTGGCGTAGTCATCCTAGTGGGGCCCGACACAATAGACCATGTCAACCAAGTGGGTATAAGATGAGTGAAGGGAATGGGGCACGATTCATTCGAGCTCGAAGGGTTTCGTAAAATAGTTCGGATCAACCGTTGATCTTTTCGGTTAATTGGGGATCATGATGTACTACTAGGTGCCACTCATGATCGTTCTATAATTAATGGTTAATTATAGACGGCCAACATAAACCGAGAACCTATTTGGTCACACGCACAACGAGTGTAATCCAAAGGATTTAAAACGAGCTTGAGAATGGGATTCTCAGACCGAGAGAAACTATGTTTGGTTGGACCAAACATAAAGCGAGCATGAAATTGTTTCAGTCGCAATGGAAGCATGGATGGGCCGTGTCTTATGAAGACATAATGGATGGACCAAAATGGTTTGGTTCTAATCCAATGGATGAGAATAAACCAAAGGGTTTGGTTTATATTAAACGAATGAACCAAAGGTTGGTTCGGTTCGTTTTAACTTAAAATAAACCATCATGGTTTGGTTTATTTTAACTTATCTTAATGGAGCGGGTTAACGGGCTTTATGGATATGATCCATTAACCATTAAGAAAATTAGTTCTCTATAAAATAGGGCTTAAACCCTAATCCAAAATTCTAATCTATTTTGGCCGCCCAACCTAGTTGCCGCCCACCCCTTGTTGGTGAATTCGGCGCCCAACCCTAAGTGCCGCCGCCCAGCTTTTGTGCCGCTGTCCAAGTCCTTGCTGGCGACAAAGCTTCAGCCGGTGAACACTCCGGCGACCCTCCGGTGATCCCCTATAGGTTTGGCATAAAGGTGAGGCTTTTCTTTCCTTGGTTGGCCGGCGCCTATATCCTCCACCAAGCTGTCCAGTTTTCTGGACAGCTTCTCCTCCTCTCGTCGGAGCGTCGTTTGGACGACGGTTAGTGCTCCGACAGCGGCTAACTTACTGGGGATTTGATCTCCGGTAATCCTCTGAGGTGGAGGACGAAGGATTCGTCAAACGGTTGACGAATACTTCTCCGGAGAAGCGAGTTTTGAGAACTCGTTTTAGGATCCGAATTTGGATTCGGATCGTGATCATCTCTCGATCACGTCGTCTTCAACACGAGGCTAGTAACCCGTACGAAGAAGAAGCTCGTGACTTAGCGAAGTCATCCCGAGGAGCTCGGCGTGGATACGGATAGAGACGATTCTTACGAGGATCGTTCCGGTTGATGCCGTTCCCGCTACACGTCATACGAAAGGTATAACGTAGATAATTTTCTTTTATTGCAAATTTTAATTTATGGTTATGTTTACACTTGTTGTAATATGCATGCGTGTGTTGTGTGTGTTGTAATAAATATAGATTTATTATTTTTAATTGCTTCCGCTGTGCTCATGTTTACGAAACATGATCAAACACACACACGCCGCGGTGTCGGAAACCCAACAGTGGTATCAGAGCCCAGGTTGTGTTTCGACATAATCGTAAAATGGTTTTGCGATAGTCATAATGTATTTCTGGAAATTTTCTAATTTTGGAAATTTAGAAGTATTTATGGAAATTTTTCAATTTTGGAAAGTCTAGAAGTATTTATGGAAATCTTCCACTTTTGGAAAGTTGGAAGTATTTATGGAAATTGATATTTTCAATAAATAAAATATTTGATTACATTCTGGAAATTTGTTTCCTAATTTAATCATGATTTGATTTGGGAAATCAAATCTTAAAATATTTTATTTCCATAAGTAGTTTTAATGATTTAGGAAATTGGTTTCCTAAATAGATTTTCCTTAATCAAATAATTTCATGAATAAAATATGTGATTAGATTTGTAAATTTGTTTCCTAATTTAATTATGATTTGATTTGGAGAATCAAATCTTAAACATATTTTATTTCCATAAATAGTTATGACATATAAGGAAATTATATACATGACATAATTGTATGCCATGTAATTGCATTAGATGCATAACATTATGCCATGCGTGTCGTGACATGTAGATGTATGCCATGTATGCCATGCCATGTAGATAATAGTTATTTGCATGCAAAGAGGATGAGACATAAAACCCTAACTCAATATTAAAGCCTACACCTTCCATTAATATGGTTAGAACCAGAGTTCTGTTTCTTGTTTGGGTTGTTGGACTCACTCCAAGCCCGGCTCGAACCTGAACATGTTCAAATCATTGGAATAGTTTAACTCTAATATGGTAAGAGTCAGAGGTCAATCGTTAGTTTGGGTTGTTGGACTCACTCCAAGCCTGGCTAATTGGTTGAATGCGCTCTAACCATATTAAAACTATTTCACGATTAATGGGTCGACTTTAACTTGGAGCATCGATTTGTTGGACTCACTCCAAGGTCGATGTGAAGAGAGGTGAAGTTGGGTGCTATGCATATGATGCATACTTGTTAATGTGTTAACAACCCAATGTATGTTAGTAATATATGAGAGATGTCCTAAGGCAATCGCCTTATGTATGAACCATTTATATGATAAATGAAGATTCACTATTTGAGTATACATGTTTAATGTATTTGATTGGATCTTAAACTCATTTACTGAATGTCCACGATACGATTCACAGCATGAGAGAATTTGTGATTGGATCACAACTAGTGAGTATCTCTACATGTGTAATTGTGATGTATCGGAATTATCCCTAGTTGATGAATTGATGGATTTGGACACCATCAATTCTGTCGAGACTAGCACGAGGTATACTCCTTGGTGTATCCAAGCAGCTGATTCTCACTGGCTGGAGACATTGTGATGTCCGGAGTTAATCGTGGATGCTAGTTATGGTAACTAGTTCATTGGAGTGACCTAGTAAGACTTCATATGGTTCTCTGCATATATAGATATGTCAATGAAGTTCTTATCGTGGCTTAAGTGCGATGTTCCTTTGACTTGCGGTATTCAAGTCATCTTGATCATGGAGACTTATGCTTTGACATCTTAAGCAAGCATCTCTAAGGAGATGTGGACCCGGGATGATTGGGTATAAGTCGAAGTGATCGAAGGTGTTTGAATAGCCTATAAAGGATTCACCACTCCTTGCGAGGAGATGTATATCCATGGCCTCTCGTCGGATTGTTACTAAAGTCTTTGGCCAAAGCATTACATGTTTAGAGTAAAGTACTCTTCGATACATGTGGAGTAACTAGAATCCGTAGGACGAGGAAATGATACTTGGGCTAGGTGTGACGTAGTCAGCCTAGTGGGGACTGACACAATAGACCATGTCCTGAACCAAGTGGGTATAAGATGAGTGAAGGGAATGGGGCACGATTCATTCGAAGCCATCAAGGGTTTCGTAAATAGTTCTCGATCAACCGCTGATCTTTTCGGTTAATTGGGGATCATGATGTACTACTAGGTGCCACTCATGATCGCTTCTATAATTAATGGTTAATTATAGACGGCCAACATAAACCGAGAACCTATTTGGTCACACGCACAACGAGTGTAATCCAAAGGATTTAAAACGAGCTTGAGAATGGGATTCTCAGACCGAGAGAAACTATGTTTGGTTGGACCAAACATAAAGCGAGCATGTAATTGTTTCAGTCGCAATGGAAGCGTGGATGGGCAGTGTCTTATGAAGACATAATGGATGGACCAAAATGGTTTGGTTCTAATCCAATGGATGAGAATAAACCAAAGGGTTTGGTTTATATTAAACGAATGAACCAAAGGTTGGTTCGGTTCGTTTTAACTTAAAATAAACCATCATGGTTTGGTTTATTTTAACTTATCTTAATGGAGCGGGTTAACGGGCTTTATGGATATGATCCATTAACCATTAAGAGAATTAGTTCTCTATAAAAGTGGGCTTAAGGGATTGTTAAACCCTAACTAATCCAAACCCTAGCCCCCCCTTGAGTTGCCGCCCACTCCTTGGAGGAGTTAATCGGCGCCAACCCTAAAGCTGCCGCCGCCCAGCTTTGTGCCACCGTCCAAGACCCTTGCCGGCGTCCAAGATCCAGCCGGTGAACCTCCGGCGACCCTCCGGTGATCTCCTATAGGTTCGGCATCAAGGTGAGCTTTTTCTCTCCTTGTTTTGGCCGGCGCCTACTCCTCCACCAAGCTGTCCAGTTTTCTGGACAGCTTCTCCTCCTCTCGTCGGAGCGTCATTTGGACGACGGTTAGTGGTCTGACAGCGGCTAACTTACCGGGGATTTAATCTCTGGTAATCCTCTGAGGTGGAGGACGAAGGATTCGTCAAACGGTTGACGAATACCTCTCCGGAGAAGCGAGTTTTGAGAACTCGTTTTAGGATCCGAATTTAGATTCGGATCGTGATCATCTCTCGATCACGGCGTCTTCAACACGAGGCTAGTAACCCGTACGAAGACGAAGCTCGTGACTTAGCGAAGTCATCCTGAGGAGCTCGGCGTGGATACGGATAGAGACGATTCTTACGAGGATCGTTCCGGTTGATGCCGTTCCCGCTACACGTCATACGGAAGGTATAACGTAGTTTAATTTCCTTTTATTGCAAATTTTAATTTACGGTTATGTCTACACTTGTTGTAATAGCATGCGTGTGTTGTGTGTGTTGTAATAAATATAGATTTATTAATTTTAATTGCTTCCGCTGTGCTCATGTTTACGAAACATGATCGAACACACACACGCCATGCAAGCCTAAAACCCAACAAAGGGTATCGAGCCCAGGTTTGTGTTTCGACATAATCGTAAAATGGTTTTGCGATAGTCATAATGTATTTCTTGAAATTTTCTAATTTTGGAAATTTAGAAGTATTTATGGAAATTTTTCAATTTTGGAAAGTCTAGAAGTATTTATGGAAATCTTCCACTTTTGGAAAGTTGGAAGTATTTATGGAAATTGATATTTTCCATAAATAAAATATTTGATTAGATTCTGGACATTTGTTTCCTAATTTAATCATGATTTGATTTGGGAAATCAAATCTTAAAATATTTTATTTCCATAAGTAGTTTTAATGATTTAGGAAATTGGTTTCTAAATAGATTTTCCTTAATCAAATAATTCCATGAATAAAATATGTGATTAGATTTGGAAATTTGTTTCCTAATTTAATTATGATTTGATTTGGAGAATCAAATCTTAAACATATTTTATTTCCATAAATAGTTATGACATATAAGGAAATATACACATGACATAATTGTATGCCATGTAATTGCATTAGATGCATAACATTATGCCATGCGTGTCGTGACATGTAGATGTATGCCATGTATGCCATGCCATGTAGATAATAGTTATTTGCATGCAAAGAGGATGAGACATAAAACCCTAACTCAATATTAAAGCCTACACCTTCCATTAATATGGTTAGAACCGTAGTTCTGCTTTCTTGTTTGGGTTGTTGGACTCACTCCAAGCCCGGCTCAACCTCAACATGTTCAAATCATTGGAATAGTTTAACTCTAATATGGTAAGAGTCGAGGTCAATCGTTAGTTTGGGTTGTTGGACTCACTCAAGCCTGGCTAATTGGGTTGAATGCGCTCTAACCATATTAAAACTATTTCGCGATTAATGGGTCGGCTTTAACTTGGAGCATCGATTTGTTGGACTCACTCCAAGGTCGATGTGAAGAGAGGTGAAGTTGGGTGCTATGCATATGATGCATACTTGTTAATGTGTTAACAACCAAATGTATGTGTAAACATTCAATTAGTTGATAGCACATTGTGATAGTTACATATACATGATATGTAATCGGTATACTTGATACCCACCATCATAGCTAAGAATGGCTTGTTGGACTCACTCCAAGGTTGTTCTTATCTATGATGGATATCAGCCCATTCGGAGATGGACCAACGATCTCCCGAAGTGATTTTAAGGGTTTTTGAATTCGAAAAATGAATGGGATTTTGTAAATGTATGTGGATGCATTTTAAAATCATTTTCACATATATGCTCGTTTTGTATTTCTAGGTCAATAAATTGATCATGACGTCTTTGAATTTGCGCACTATTTTGGATTCGAACAAACTGACTGGGCCTAACTTCCTGGACTGGCTTAGAAACCTGAGAATTGTTCTCAAGGCGAAAAAGCTTGCATATGTCCTTGAAGAGCCTCTTCCTGACCGTCCTAAGGACGATGCAACTCCAGACCAAATGTTGGTCTATCAGAAGCATGTGGCAGATTCTGAGCTGGCGAGTTGCATCATGCTAGCGGCGATGGTACCTGAGCTGCAAAAGCAGCATGAGCATATGGATGCTAATACTATGGTCTTCCATCTTCATGAGTTGTTCGATGAGCAAGCAAGATCCGAAAGGTTCGAGGTCTCTAGGCTCCTCTTCACTACGAAGATGCAAGAAGGTTCGTCAGAGTGCTTTGTGCTAAAGATGAGCAGGTACATCGAGCGGCTAGCTACCCTCGGTTTTGTGATGGATCATGAGTTAAGTATTGACTTAATTCTGCATTGTTTGCCCAAGAGCTTCGCATGATTTGTGATGAACTATCGGATGAACAAATTGGAATCCACCATTCCCGAGCTCCTTAATATCTTGAAGGCTGTGGAGCCTTACGTAAAGCATGAGGAGAAGGCGGTTCATTAGTTGATTCCTCAAAGAAAGGTTCTAAGAGGAAGGCAAAAGAAGAAGAAAGGAAAGAAAAAGGCAAAGAAGGCGGAACAGGAAAGGGCACTTGCCATCAACTGTGGCAAGGAAGGCCATCGCGAAGAAAGCTATGCAAGACTTATCTTGAGTCCATGAAGAAGAAGAAGGCATCCGATGCCCCATCCTCTTGGTATCTTCATTATTGATTGTCATTCTATTTCCTTAGACACTTGGGTATTGGATCTTTGGGTGTAGCTCACATATATGTAATGACATACAAGGAATAGAAGAAGACTTGTCGAGAGAGTCAAATTTGCGAGTTGGCAATGGAGCAAAGGTTCTTGCTGCATGCCATCGAACTTATTTCTTTGAAGCTCCTAGTGGACTAGTCTTGGAACTGGACAATTGCTATTATGTTCCTTCTCTAATAAAGAACATTGTTTCTATTTCCTGCTTAAATAGAAATGGTTTCCATTTAACGTTTAGTAACAATTGTTGTTATATAACTTTGAATGGCGTACTTTATGGAACTGGAACTTTGAGTAATGACATTTATATGTTGGACGTATCCAGTGACATCTTCAATATCGAAGCGAGCAACACGCGTGCTCGAAAGGATAATCAAATAGACTCCTATATGTGGCATTGTCGTCTTGGCCATATAAGCAAGAAACGCATGTCCGAATTACACCGATGTGGAATTCTGGAATCGTTTGAATTGGATTCATACGATACATGCGAATCATGCTTAAAAGGCAAGATGACTAAGTTACCTTTTACTGGAAAAGGTGAACGAGTGGGAGAGTTACTAGGTCTAGTACATACTGATGTATGTGGACCTATGTCAACTCAAGCTTTAGGAGGCTATAACTACTTCATTACCTTCACCGATGATCACTCACGGTTTGGGTATGTGTTGTTAGTGCATATAAGATCCACATATCTCCACAATGGTATGATATTGTCCACTTTGGGCCCAAGCCCTCATGGTTTTGTTTTTGGGCTTTACCCAAAAGGCCTCATTCCAATGGAGATATCTTTTTTCTTATAAGCACATGATCTTTTCCATGTCTTACCAATGTGGGACTTTGATTGTATTCCCCATACTCCCAACAATCCCCCCCTCAAACGAAGGACCACATTGGGCCCCCCCTCAAGCCTATCCCTCCTCGAAGGATTTTCTCTGCTTGATGTCCGATCTTCAACCCACCAGGACTTCCTGCTAGTTGTTCGGTCCCCCCGACCCAACTAGACTTCCTTCCTGATGTCTGGTTCTCTTGATCCGGACGTGGGAGCTCAACTTCCTTCGTTCGAGGTTCATGGCTTGACATGGACCATGGCTCTGATACCAATTGTTAGTGCATATAAGATCCACATATCTCCACAATGGTATGATATTGTCCACTTTGGGCCCAAGCCCTCATGGTTTTGTTTTTGGGCTTTACCCAAAAGGCCTCATTCCAATGGAGATATCTTTTTTCTTATAAGCACATGATCTTTTCCATGTCTTACCAATGTGGGACTTTGATTGTATTCCCCATACTCCCAACATGTGTTCTTGATGAAACACAAGTCTGAAGCCTTTGAAAAGTTCAAAGAATTCAGAAATGAAGTAGAGAAACAACATGACAAAAGTATTAAAATACTTCGATCGGATCGAGGTGGTGAATACTTAAGTCAAGAGTTTCTTGATTATCTAAGAGACAATGACATATTGTCTCAATGGACTCCGCCCTATACACCACAGCATAATGGTGTATCTGAGAGGCGTAACCGGACCTTGTTGGACATGGTCAGGTCAATGATGAATCATGTGACTCTTCCCAAGTCCTTTTGGGGTTATGCACTTCAGACAGCTGTTTACTTGTTAAACAGAATGCCTACCAAGGTAGTCTCTACTACTCCATATGAGATATGGGCTAGTAAGAAACCTCATGTATCTTACTTGAAGATATGGGGTTGTCCTGCTTATGTGAAGCGGACTGTATCAGACAAACTGGATGCTAAGTCTGATAAATGTCTATTTATTGGATACCCTAAGGAAACAAGGGGTTACCAATTCTATCATCCTGTGGAACAAAAGGTGTTTGTTTCAAGGCATGCTGTGTTTCTAGAGAAAGAGTTTCTCTTGCAAGAAAATAGTGGGAGTGTCGTCGAGCTTGAGGAGGCTCGAGAGACTCAAATAGACATTGATGAGATACCTGGTGAAGCACAACGGTAAATGACTCATAATGATGAGCAATCAATTTGGACCTATTGTAACACCACATCTTCGTAGATCACGGTAGAACACGCAATATTCTGAGAGATATGGATTTCTCGTAAGTGAATCGAGCGACGTGTTACTCATTGATGATGAGGAGCCTACAGTTATGAAGAAGTCTTGACAAGTTGAGAAGGGATAAGTGGCTTGGTGCCATGAAGTCGGAAATGGATTCCATGTACGAAAACCAAGTTTGGAACTTGGTTGACCCACCTGAAGGCATAAAGCCTATAGGGTGCAAGTGGGTTTTCAAGAAGAAAACCGACATGGATGGTAATGTGATTACCTATAAGGCTAGATTGGTGGCGAAAGGATATCGTCAAAAGCAAGGTGTTGATTATGACGAAACCTATTCACCTGTAGCTATGCTTAAATCCATTCGGATGCTCCTGGCCATAGCGGCTCATTATGATTATGAGATATGGCAGACGGATGTGAAAATAGCTTTCCTTAATGGAAACCTGCTCGAGGACGTGTATATGATACAACCTGAGGGTTTCACATCGGTTGACAAAACCAAGGTATGCAAATTGCGACGATCCATTTATGGATTGAAGCAAGCATCCAGGAGCTGGAATATCCGTTTTGATGAGACAATCAAAAAGTTTGATTTCTCACAAAATCCAGACGAACCTTGTGTGTACAAGAAGGTTAGTGGGAGTGCAGTCGTGTTCCTAGTATTTTATGTCGATGACATATTACTTATAGGAAACGATGTGTCAATCTTACAGTCAGTTAAGGTTTGGTTATCCAAGACATTCTCCATGAAAGACCTGGGAGAAGCAACCTACATCCTTGGGATTAAGATCTATAGAGATAGATCAAAACGGTTGCTTGGTCTTTCGCAGTCTACATATATAGACCGAGTGCTAAAGAGGTTTAGCATGTCGGAATCCAAGAAAGGTTATCTACCCATCAGGCATGGGGAACACCTTTCGAAGTCTATGTGTCGCCACGAGAAGGCGAGAGGATTTGCATGAGTAAGATTCCTATGCATCCATGATAGGATCTATCATGTATGCTATGTTATGTCACGAGGCCCGATGTATCGTATGCTCTACGAGTGTCACGGCGGATACCAATCCGATCCGAGGAATGGATCATTGGGTTATTAAGGCGATCCTTAAGTACTTGAGAAGAACTAAGGATGTGTTCCTAATATATGGAGAAGGGACATGGTGATACGCGGGTATCACGGATGCGGCTTCGAGACGAGACAAGGATGATTCGAGTCTCGATGCGGATCGTGTTCACCTTGAATGAAGCGCGATGAGTTGGAAAAGTTCAAACAAGAGGCATGGCGGATTCTACCGCGAGGCGAATATATTGCGGCCGGGCGTGAAGGAAGGCGGTTTGGATCAAGAAGTTCGTTCATGAACTTGGTGTGATTCGGCCATTGTTGAAGCAATACCGGTCTCTGCGACAACAATGGAGCAATTGCCGACGAAAGAGCCAAGGTCTCATCAGCGATCAAACATGTGCCGCGCGCTATCATCTTATCGGAGAGATCATAAGTAGGAGCGAAATACAAATCGAAAATTCCCCTTTGAAAGGAACTTAGCGGATCCTTTGACTAAAGCATTACCTCAAGTAAGTTTGAGGTCATGTTAGAGCTTATGGTATTGGATCACGTAGCGATTGGCATTAGGCAAGTGGGAGTCTGTTAGTAATATATGAGAGATGTCCTAAGGCAATGCGCCTTATGTATGAACCATTTATATGATAAATGAAGATTCACTATTTGAGTATACATGTTTAATGTATTTGATTGGATCTTAAACTCATTTCTTGAATGTCACGATCGATTCACGGCGCATGAGAGAATTTGTGATTGGATCACAACTAGTGAGTATCTCTACATGTGTAATTGTGATGTATCGAATTATCCTAGTCGATGAATTGATGGATTTGGACACCATCGATTACATCGAGACTAACGAGGTATACTCCTTGGTGTATCAAGCGGTGATTCTCCTTTTTGGAGACATTGTGATGTCGGAGTTAATCGTGGATGCTAGTTATGGTAACTAGTTCATTGGAGTGACCGGTAGTAAGACTTCATATGGTTCTCTGCATATATAGATATGTCGATGAAGTTCTTCTTGTGGCTTAAGTGCGATGTTCCTTTGACTTGCGGTATTCAAGTCATCTTGATCATGGAGACTTATGCTTTGACATCTTAAGCAAACATCTCTGGAGATGTGGACCGAGATGATTGGGTATAAGTAGTGATAGAAGGTGTTTGAAGAATAGCCTATAAAGATTCACCACTCCTTGCGAGGAGATGTATACCCATGGCCTCTCGTCGGATTGTTACTAAAGTCTTTGGCCAAAGCATTACATGTTTAGAGTAAGAAAGTACTCTTGATACATGTGGAGTAACTAGAATCCGTGGGGCGAGGAAATGATACTTGGGCTAGGTGTGGCGTAGTCGACCTAGTGAGGCCCGACACAATAGACCATGTCTGAACCAAGTGGGTATAAGATGAGTGAAGGAATGGGGCCGCGATTCATTCGAGCTCTTGAAGGGTTTGAGAAATAGTTACGGATCAACCGTTGATCTTTTGGTTAATTGGGGATCATGATGTACTACTAGGTGCCACTCATGATCGTTCTATAATTAATGGTTAATTATAGGCGGCCAGCAACATAAGCGAGAACCTATTTGGTCACCGCTGTGAGTGTAATCCAAAGGATTTAAAAGCGAGCTTGAGAATGGGATTCTCGGGCCAGGAGAAACTATGTTTGGTTGGACGAACATAAGCGAGCATGAAATTGTTTGATCGCAATGGAGCGTGGATGGGCGTGTCTTATGAAGACATAATGGATGGACCAAAATGGTTTGGTTCTAATCCAATGGATAAGAATAAACCAAAGGGTTTGGTTTATTTTAAACGAATGAACCAAAAGTTGGTTCGGTTCGTTTTAACTTAAAATAAACCATCATGGTTTGGTTTATTTTAACTTATCTTAATGTCGCGGGTTAACGGGCTTTATGGATATGATCCATTAACCATTAAGAGAATTAGTTCTCTATAAAAGTGGGCTTAAGGGATTGTTAAACCCTAACTAATCCAAACCCTAGCCCCCCCTTGAGTTGCCGCCCACTCCTTGGAGGAGTTAATCGGCGCCAACCCTAAAGCTGCCGCCGCCCAGCTTTGTGCCACCATCCAAGACCCTTGCCGGCGTCCAAGCTCCAGCCGGTGAACCTCCGTCGACCCTCCGGTGATCTCCTATAGGTTCGGCATCAAGGTGAGCTTTTTCTCTCCTTGTTTTGGCCGGCGCCTACTCCTCCACCAAGCTGTCCAGTTTTCTGGACAGCTTCTCCTCCTCTCGTCGGAGCGTCGTTTGGACGACGGTTAGTGCTCCGACAGCGGCTAACTTACCGGGGATTTGATCTCTGGTAATCCTCTGAGGTGGAGGACGAAGGATTCGTCAAACGGTTGACGAATACCTCTCCGGAGAAGCGAGTTTTGAGAACTCGTTTTAGGATCCGAATTTGGATTCGGATCGTGATCATCTCTCGATCACGTCGTCTTCAACACGAGGCTAGTAACCCGTACGAAGACGAAGCTCGTGACTTAGCGAAGTCATCCTGAGGAGCTCGGCGTGGATACGGATAGAGACGATTCTTACGAGGATCGTTCCGGTTGATGTCGTTCCCGCTACACGTCATACGGAAGGTATAACGTAGTTTAATTTCCTTTTATTGCAAATTTTAATTTACGGTTATGTCTACACTTGTTGTAATAGCATGCGTGTGTTGTGTGTGTTGTAATAAATATAGATTTATTAATTTTAATTGCTTCCGCTGTGCTCATGTTTACGAAACATGATCGAACACACACACGCCGCGGTGCCAGAAACCCAACAATGTATGTGTAAACATTCAATTAGTTGATAGCACATTGTGATAGTTACATATACATGATATGTAATCGGTATACTTGATACCCACCATCATAGCTAAGAATGGCTTGTTGGACTCACTCCAAGGTTTTTCTTATCTATGATGGATATCAGCCCATTCGGAGATGGACCTACGATCTCCCGAAGTGATTTTAAGGGTTTTTGAAATTCGAAAAATGAATGGGATTCATAAATATATATTGATGCATTTTAAAATCATCTTTCTCATATATGCTCATTTTGTATTTCTAAGTTAATATATTGATCATGATGTGTTTGAATTTGCGTTCCATTTTGGATTCAAATAAATTGACTGGGCCGAACTTCTTGGACTGGCTTAGAAACTTGAGAATTGTTCTCAAGGTGAAAAGCTTGTAAATGTCCTCGAAGCGCCTCTTCCCGCCCGTCCTAGTGACGATGCAACTCTGGACCAATTGTTGGCCTATCAGAAACATGTGAGTGATTCTGAACAAATGAGTTGCATCATGCTAGCCACGATGGAACCCAAGCTACGAAAGCAGCATGAGCATATGGATGCTCATACCGTAGTCCTTCATCTTTGTGAGTTGGTTGATGAGCAAGTGAGATTCGAAAGGTTCGAAGTCTCAAATCTCCTCTTCACCTCTGAGATGCTAGGAGGTTCATCTGTGGTACTGCTCAATATGCTGAAGACTGTGGAGTCTTCTGAGAAGCATGAGCAGGGGACGGTGCTGTTAGTTGATTCCTTGAAGAAAGGTTCTAAGAGGAAGTCAAAGGAACAGCAGAAGGGAAAGAAGAGAAGGGCTAAGAAGGTAGAACTAGCACAAAAGGAAACTTGCCATCATTATGGCAAGGAGAGCCATTTGAGAAGAAAGTGCAAGATTTATCTTGAGTCCGTGAAGAAGGATAAGGCATCGGATGCCCCATCTTCTTCAGAAATCTTCTTTATTGATTGTCATTCTATTTCCTTGGACACTTGGGTATTTGATACTGGGTGTGGCTCACATATATGTAATGACATACATGGGCTAAGGAATAGAAGAAGACTCGTCAAGGGGAGAGTCAAATTTACGTGTTGGGAATGGAGCAACGGTTGCTGCACTCGCCATCGGAACGTATTTGTTGGAACTCCCTGTAGGACTTGTCTTAGAACTGGACAATTGCTTTTATGTTCCTTCGTTGATAAAGAACATCATTTCTATTTCTTGTTTAAATAGAAATGGGTACCATTTGACTTTTAGTAACAATTATTGTTACATAACTTTTAATGGAGTTCTTTATGGGACTAGAACTTTAAGCAATGGTTTTTATACGTTGGACGTATCCAGTGACATTTGCAATATCGAAGCGAGCAACACGCGTGCTTGAAAGGATAATCAAATAGACTCCTATATGTGGCATTGTCGTCTTGGCCATATAAGCAAGAAACGCATGTACGAATTACACCGATGTGGAATTCTGGAATCGTTTGAATTTGATTCATACGATACATGCGAATCATGCTTAAAAGGCAAGATGACTAAGTTACCTTTCTTGGAAAGGTGAGCAGTGGGAGGATTACTAGATCTAATACATACTGATGTATGTGGACCTATGTCAACTCAAGCATTAGGAGGCTATAGCTACTTCATTACCTTCACCGATGATCACTCACGGTTTGGGTATGTGTTCTTGATGAAACACAAGTCTGAAGTCTTTGAAAGGTTCAAAGAATTCAGAAATGAAGTAGAGAAACAACATGACAAGAGTATTAAAATACTTCGATCGGATCGAGGTGGTGAATACTTAAGTCAAGAGTTTCTTGATTATCTAAGAGACAATGGCATATTGTCTCAATGGACTCCGCCCTATACACCCAGCATAATGGTGTATACGAGGCGTAAGCGGACCTTGTTGGACATGGTCGGTCAATGATGAATCATGCAACTCTTCCCAAGTCCTTTTGGGGCTATGCACTTGACATTGTTTACTTGTTAAGCGAATGCCTACAAGGTAGTCTCAACTACTCCTATGAGATATGGAATAGTAAGAAACCTCATGTATCTTACTTGAAGATATGGGGTTATATCTGCTTATGTGAAGCGGTTTGTATCGGACAAATTAGATGCTAAGTCGATAAATGTCTATTTATTGGATACCCTAAGGAAAGCAAGGGGTTACCAATTCTATCATCTGTGGAACAAAGGTGTTTGTTTCAAGGCATCTTTGTGTTTCTAGAGAAAGAGTTTCTCTTGCAAGAAAGCGATGGGAGTGTCGGAGCTTGAGGAGGCTCGAGAGACTCAAATAGACATTGATGAGATACGGTGAAGAACTGGTGAGCAACTCATAGTGATGAGCAATCAATTTGGACCTATTGTAACACCACATCTTCGTAGATCACGGTAGAACCGCAATATTCTGAGAGATATGGATTCTCGTAAGTGAATCGAGCGCGTGTTACTCATTGATGATGAGAGCCTACAGTTATGAAGAAGTCTTGACAAGTTGAGAAAGGGATAAGTGGCTTGGTGCCATGAAGTCGGAAATGGATTCCATGTATGAAAACCAAGTTTGGAACTTGGTTGACCCACTGAAGGCATAAAGCCTATAGGGTGCAAGTGGGTTTTCAAGAAGAAAAGCCGACATGGATGGTAATGTGATTACCTATAAGGCTAGATTGGTGGCGAAAGGATATCGTCAAAAACAAGGTGTTGATTATGACGAAACCTATTCGCCTGTAGCTATGCTTAAATCCATTCGGATGCTCCTGGCCATAGCGGCTCATTATGATTATGAGATATGACAGATGGATGTGAAAACAGCTTTCCTTAATGGAAACACCGCCGAGGACGTGTATATGATACACTGAGGGTTTCACATCGGTTGATAAAACCAAGGTATGCAAATTGCGGCGATCCATTTATGGATTGAAGCAAGCATCCAGAGTCGAATATCCATTTTGATGAGACAATCAAAAAGTTTGATTTCTCACAAAATCCAGACGAACCTTGTGTGTACAAGAAGGTTAGTGGGAGTGCAGTCGTGTTCCTAGTATTGTATGTCGATGACATATTACTTATAGGAAACGATATGTCAATCTTACAGTCAGTTAAGGTTTGGTTGTCCAAGACATTCTCCATGAAAGACCTGGGAGAAGCAACCTACATCCTTAGGATTAAGATCTATAGAGATAGATCGAAACGGTTGCTTGGTCTTTCGCAGTCTACATATATAGACCGAGTGCTAAAGAGGTTTAGCATGTCGGAATCCAAGAAAGGTTATCTACCCATCAGGCATGGGGAACACCTTTCGAAGTCTATGTGTCCGCACACAGAAGACGAGAGGATTTGCATGAGTAAGATTCCCTATGCATCCGCAATAGGATCTATCATGTATGCTATGTTATGTACGAGGCCCGATGTATCATACGCTCTGAGTGTCACGAGCAGATACCAATCTGATCCAGGAATGGATCATTGGGTGGCTGTTAAGACAATCCTTAAGTACTTGAGAAGAACTAAGGATGTGTTCCTAATATATGGAAAAGGGTACATGGTGATACGTGGGTATACGGATGCCAACTCCAGACAGACAAGGATGATTCCATGTCTCAGTCTGGGTATGTATTCACCTAGAATGGAGGCGCAATAAGTTGGAAAGGTTCCAAACTTGACACTATAGCAGATTCTGCCACTAAGGCAGAATACGTTGCAGCTTTGGAAGCAGCAAAGGAAGCGGTTTGGATCAAGAAGTTCATCTATGAACTTGATGTGGTCTCATCAATGATCCAAACATGGGCTTCGCCGCTATCATTTGATCAGAGAGATCATCAGTAGGAACGAAATACAAATCGAGAAAATTCCCACTGAAAGGAACTTAGCGGATCCTTTGACTAAAGCATTACCTCAAAGTAAGTTTGAGGGTCATGTTAGAGCTTATGGTATTGGATACCGTAGCGATTGACATTAGGCTAAGTGGGAGTCTGTTAGTAATATATGAGAGATGTCCTAAGGCAATCACCTTATGTATGAACCATTTATATGATAAATGAAGATTCACTATTTGAGTATACATGTTTTATGTATTTGATTGGATCTTAAACTCATTTACTGAATGCCCACGATACGATTCACAGCATGAGAGAATTTGTGATTGGATCACAACTAGTGAGTATCTCTACATGTGTAATTGTGATGTATCGGAATTATCCCTAGTCGATGAATTGATGGATTTGGACACCATCAATTCTATCGAGACTAGCACGAGGTATATTCCTTGGTGTATCCAAGCAGCTGATTCTCACTGGCTGGAGACATAGTGATGTCCGGAGTTAATCGTGGATGCTAGTTATGGTAACTAGTTCATTGGAGTGACCAGCCGTAAGACTTCATATGGTTCTCTGCATATATAGATATGTCAATGAAGTTCTTACTGTGGCTTAAGTGCGATGTTCCTTTGACTTGCGGTATTCAAGTCATCTTGATCACGGAGACTTATGCTTTGACATCTTAAGCAAACATCTCTAAGGAGATGTGGACCCGGGATGATTGGGTATAAGTCGAAGTGATCGAAGGTGTTTGAATAGCCTATAAAGGATTCACCACTCCTTGCGAGGAGATGTATACCCATGGCCTCTCGTCGGATTGTTACTAAAGTCTTTGGCCAAAGCATTACATGTTTAGAGTAAGGTACTCTTCGATACATGTGGAGTAACTAGAATCCGTAGGACGAGGAAATGATACTTGGGCTAGGTGTGACGTAGTCAGCCTAGTGGGGACTGACACAATAGACCATGTCCTGAACCAAGTGGGTATAAGATAAGTGAAGGGAATGGGGCACGATTCATTCGAGCTACTGAAGGGTTTCAGAAATAGTTCTGGATCAACCGTTGATCTTTTCGGTTAATTGGGGATCATGATGTACTACTAGGTGCCACTCATGATCGTTCTATAATTAATGGTTAATTATAGACGGCCAACATAAACCGAGAACCTATTTGGTCACACGCACAACGAGTGTAATCCAAAGGATTTAAAAGCGAGCTTGAGAATGGGATTCTCGCGAGAGAAACTATGTTTGGTTGGACCAAACATAAAGCGAGCATGAAATTGTTTCAGTCGCAATGGAAGCATGGATGGGCCGTGTCTTATGAAGACATAATGGATGGACCAAAATGGTTTGGTTCTAATCCAATGGATGAGAATAAACCAAAGGGTTTGGTTTATATTAAACGAATGAACCAAAGGTTGGTTCGGTTCGTTTTAACTTAAAATAAACCATCATGGTTTGGTTTATTTTAACTTATCTTAATGGAGCGGGTTAACGGGCTTTATGGATATGATCCATTAACCATTAAGAGAATTAGTTCTCTATAAAATAGGGCTTAAACCCTAATCCAAAACCCTAATCTATTTTGGCCGCCCAACCTAGTTGCCGCCCACCCCTTCTTGGTGAATTCGGCGCCCAACCCTAAGTGTCGCCGCCCAGCTTTTGTGCCGCCGTCCAAGTCCTTGCCGGCGACCAAGCTTCAGCCGGTGAACACTCCGGCGACCCTCCGGTGATCCCCTATAGGTTTGGCATCAAGGTGAGGCTTTTCTTTCCTTGGTTTGCCGGCGCCTATATCCTCCACCAAGCGTTCCAGTTTTCTGGACAGCTTCTCCTCCTCTCGTCGGAGCGTCGTTTGGACGACGGTTAGTGCTCCGACAGCGGCTAACTTACCGGGGATTTGATCTCCGGTAATCCTCTGAGGTGGAGGATGAAGGATTCGTCAAACGGTTGACGAATACTTCTCTGGAGAAGCGAGTTTTGAGAACTCGTTTTAGGATCCGAATTTGGATTCGGATCGTGATCATCTCTCGATCACGTCGTCTTCAACACGAGGCTAGTAACCCGTACGAAGACGAAGCTCGTGACTTAGCGAAGTCATCCCGAGGAGCTCGGCGTGGATACGGATAGAGACGATTCTTACGAGGATCGTTCCGGTTGATGCCGTTCCCGCTACACGTCATACGAAAGGTATAACGTAGATAATTTTCTTTTATTACAAATTTTAATTTACGGTTATGTCTACACTTGTTGTAATATGCATGCGTGTGTTGTGTGTGTTGTAATAAATATAGATTTATTATTTTTAATTACTTCCGCTGTGCTCATGTTTACGAAACATGATCGAACACACACACGCCGCGGTGCCGGAAACCCAACAGATATGCCCTTTCTTGTTGCAACCATAACAAACAACATTAGGAGTATAAATTGAATTACTAGAATTTTTACCTTTGGAGGATTGGAACATCCTCCTCACATCTTTCTTGGTGAGTTTCCTTGACCTCCCACCAAACTTCTTAACATAATGAGCTACCTCACTAGCCGATAGCTCGTCATCGCTACTAGATGACTCCTCCTCGGATTCGGATGAAGAAGAGACTTCTTTCTTCTCCTTCTTCTTCTTGTCGTTCTTTCCTACAAAAAGAGCTACACCTTTCTCCTTGGACAAAGTGTTAGCTTGCTCGTGCAACTAAAATTCACAAAAGAGTTCATCTAATTTAACCAAAGAAAGATCTCTAGATACCTTATAAGCATCTACCATTGATGCCCATAAGGTTGTTCTAGGGAAAGCTTGAAGAATATACCTCACAAGGTCTCGGTTGTTGACCTTCTCACCTATCACATGTAGTCTGTTGACTTCCTCCTTGAAGTGACCATGCATTTGGCTTACGATCTCGTTGGTCTTCATGGCAAAGCTTTGGAGTTGTCCTACCAAAGGATTTGTCTTTTCTTCAATCCCTCGTTGAGCTCAATTAGCTTCTCCCAAAGCTCCTTTGCTGATTCGAAAGGCCCCACTTTGCTTAATTGCTCTTTGGACAAACCACATTGAAGTGTAGTCGTTGCTTTGGCGTTAGCTTGAGCCTTCTTGGCCATGTCCCTCGTCCAATCCTTGGTCGGTATAGGCGCTCCATGTTCATCGACCGGCTTCTCGAATCCATATACAACACTAAACTAATTTTCAATATCGTTCATAAGGTAGTATTCCATCCTACCTTTCCAGTAGCCGAAGTCGTTGCCGTCGAAGAATAGAGGCCTCGCCGTGTTATACCCCTCTTGGAATGCCATTATGCTCCGGTTGATGGTTAAATCTTCCGACGCGATCCAGGCTCTGATACCACTTGTTGGGGATCCTTGGAAGGCTAGAGGGGGGGGGGTGAATAGCCTCTTTTCAAATTCTACAAAAGGGTTAGCGGAAGCAAAAACAAGAAGCTAAACAAAATTGAAAAGCAAGCAAATACAATCGCTAACAAGGAGATTTACGTGGTTCGAAGATAAAACTCCTACTCCACGGCAATCCTTAAGGTGGATCAACCCAAGCAATTCCACTAAGAAGCTTTCTCTTACAAGACCCTCTCCTCTTCTTACAATGATGAAAATGAGATTTAGGAGAAGAGGAGGAATTAAACACAAAGAAAGCCTTTGAAAATCATGGGGGGCTTGAGAATGAGGTTGGAAGATAAGCACTAGCCTTCTCAAGCACCCCAAGCACTCTTTTTATAGAGAGAGGATTGTTTTTCCCGTTGGGCCACGATCAGTCGACTGATGTTGTACATCAGTCGACTGCCATCGTGGCTAACGGCTTCTGAATAGTCGAATTAGTGGGATTCACAGGTGTCATCATCCAACGGCAAGCTCATTAGTCGACTGATCCCTCCATCAGTCGACTGATGGAGTGATCAGTCGAGTGATCACGACTTGCAGTCGAGTGAGACCTCATTCTGTGCTCGATGTCAACTTGATCACCGATCGCCACTATTTGGCAATCGGATCGATGAGATCACCGACCGCTAAGACTAGGCAATGATCGCTCGTTAGCTTTTCACCGACTTAGTCGATTACCCTATCACGATGCTACATCATATCGATCCGGTCGATAATTCATACTTGAATTGACTCCCTATACATAGACTCAACCTTCTAGCTCTTCCTTAAGCCTTGCGCCTTCAGGATCCCTCCGAGTCGGCGACTTGTTCATCCTTTGCGCTTGCTTTCAAGAGCTTCCTTCGGTTTTGTCATGTCTTGGGTTTCCCTTTGCCAAAGTATGCTTGGACTTTATGCCGCCAAGACTACATGCTTGGACTTACGCTGCCAAGACTTGCCTTTTGGCTTCCTTTGCCAAGATCCGCTTGGACTTTACGCCGTCAAGACTACATGCTTGGTCTTACGCCGCCAAGCCCTTTCCTTGGACTTCTCTTGCCAAGATCACACTTGGACTTTGCCTTTACCAAGTCTTCATATTTGGATTTTCCTGTCAATTGAACACATTCACAATTAGATCATAAAGCATTGCCTAACTTTGATGATTATCCAAACATCAAAACATATAGATGCTTGGGGCATTATTGCACCAACAAACTATTGTGTCGACCTTGGATCGCGCACAAAACGTAGACATGTTATTCAAATTAAATCATTTAAATTACATAATGTGTAATATAAATATAAAATTAATATTTTATTTTTCATAGGCTTATCGTACTTCATCCTTTAGGTGATCTGCATGTTTGTAAAATTTTATGCTGTGAGCTCATCCGTTACTTCCACCAAGCAAGTATATTATATATTCAAAATTTTATAGTATTATCATTCTATAATATATATAATTAATATTTGATTTTATGTACTTCTTCCGCGGAGAATTTATTATTATTTTTTTCCTTTACATTACTCTTTTTAGGTATCAAATTTTATGATACAATAAGCACCTATGTTGATCCACATATTTACAAGATGTCACTAGTCTTTGAGAAGATGACCAGCAGTTTCTTATAACTTACATTATTTTCTTCGCTCGATTTGCATCACTATATATATATATATAGTATCTTAATTTCTCCGATCGAACTCTCACCTTCGATTTTCCTCTGGCTTAGACTCGGAATCATGTCTTGTAACATTACATGAAGAGGATCTGCCAAAATGGTTCTAACTTCTTGTGTCGTCCAGGACACAAAAGTCACTTCATGACGACACAAAAAGTTTGAACAATTTTGACAGATTCTCTTCATGTCATGTTACTAGACATGATTCCGAGTTTAAGCCAGAGGAAAGTCGAAGGTGAGAGTTTGATCGGAGAAGTTAAGATACCACATATAGATAGCGATGCAAATCGAGCGAAGAAAAAATTATTAGTTATAAGACGTTAGAGAATTTTTTTGATATATTAGTAGATTATTTCGGTGTCTAGTACTTCAGATAAAATATGGTAAATTTTTTCATATTATTCATTATATATCCGATGAAAATGCATTTCATTTTTACTTTATTATTCTAATAATTATGATTGATAGTTTTGATGTGGCGATTATAGATAGAATAGTGATGGAAAAAATACTCTCTTCCTCTGCTTCAACTCCTGTATCGTCTGATTCACTTGTAAGATATGTGTCTTCGGCCCCTTCTTCAGCTGCAGGATCTCCTTCTCCAGTTGCAAGATCTTCTGATTCTCCAACTACAAGATCTCCTTCTCCAATTGCAGGATCTTCGGTTCTCCAGCTGTAGGATCTCCTTCTCCAGTTGCAGGATCAATTGTTGAGAGGGAAGATACGCAAGATGAAAGATACACGAGAGTTGATGATGGTAGTTATGTTTTAAGTTTATACCTAAATGCTTCTTGACTTGTTACGTTCGATATTTTTGTATTATAAGTTTCATACGATGAATGGTTTATTGTTTGTATTGATAAATCATTTTAAATGATTAGATGTGTTTATCAAGTTTGATATGTAAATTTTTATATATTGTTAGATATGTTTGGAGTAAAATTTATAAAAACAGGTAAAAACAGTAAGTAGATAATAGTTTTTTTCATAATAGTGTTATACTGTTATATGTGTTTGTTGTAAAACAAGAAAAATAGTATAATCTATCATAATAATTTTTTTTTAAAATTTTTCTAGATTAGCAACAAAAAAAAATTTCATCCCAGATTTGCGACGAAAAATCATTTTTCGTCGCAGAATTGGCAACGAAAAAGCAATTCTGTTGTAAAAAATGAAGCAACAGTCGACTGTCGCATGTGTCCAGTCCACTGGTATACTATCAGTCGAGTGAGCAGTCGACTAAAAAAGGTTCTCTGACCAGCTTCTCCACTACCAGTCGATTGATGTCCACCATCAGTCAACTGATACATGCGAATTTGCGACAAAAATTTTTTTTGTCGCAGAAATTGCATCGATTTTTTTTTTGTCGCAGATTATCCATTAGCAATCGACTGATCAACATGATCAGTCCATTGCTATTATTGTAGCATCTTACAGGACCTTTGGTAGCCGACTGACTAATTAAACTCGTCAAACATCAGTCGACTGATGGTATTCTTCAGTCGACTGGACTTGAATATTTTGCAACGAAATTTTTTTTTCGTCACAGATTTAGCGACGAAAAAATATTCGTCGCCAATTTTTTTTTATTCATGAAAATATGTTTATTAGACTTTTGTGACGAACTGTATTTTTGTCGCAGATTTGGCGACGAATATAACTATTCATCGCTAAATTTGGCGACGATATTTATTTTCGTCGCCAAATTTGGCGATGAATAGTTATTTTGGTCGCCAAAATTGGTGGTGAATACTTATTTTCAATGCCAAATTTTTGCGACGAACTATTTTTTCGTCATAGATTTGGCGACGAATTATTTTTTCGTCGTAGATTTGGCGACGAACTATATTTCACAGTCAAATTTGGCGACGAATAATTATTTTCATCGTCAAATTTGGAGACGAATTTTGCAATGAAAATTTTATTCATTGTTGGCGATGATTTTTTTTCTGCAGAATTTAGCGACGAATTATTTACAATAAAAAAAAAATTCGTTCCAAAAAAATTTTACAACAAATTTTTATTCAAAATTTATTACAAAATTCGTCGTCAAATTCTATAATTTTTGCAGTGGTTCTCTTCTTCTATTGTTTTTGCTAAATGCGACTTCGACTGAATCTGAAGCCTTCGTTCATAAAAATCAAGACCCTAGTTTCCCTTCGGCCGAAGCTCCCTCTGACAAAGCTTTGTTCTGGTGGGTGACTTGTCTTCTGGCTCCCACTTTCATTCTCAATTTGATTCTCCCATTATTCTTCATTCTTGTTGTAACTTGCATCTGCTACAAAATCACATTCCTCACGCAGTGTCGAAGACTCAAGATTCTAACTGACAATCATCCCCACCAGTAATATTTTTTAGGCTATATATTATTTTCACTATCCGTAAATTATTAGAGAAAAGTAGTATTGATCACAAGTATTTTTTCTTGACCTCGGTGTAGAATCAATCGAGAGGAGGGAGGTGAATCTCGATATTAAAAATTCTTTAGTATTTTTAAAAACTTTTTTTTATCTTTTAAAGTCAAAGTAAATTGCATCGGAAATAAATATGA
This sequence comes from Wurfbainia villosa, assembly GCA_025175895.1. Classification (NCBI taxonomy): domain Eukaryota; kingdom Viridiplantae; phylum Streptophyta; class Magnoliopsida; order Zingiberales; family Zingiberaceae; genus Wurfbainia; species Wurfbainia villosa. Next base: position 7,920,378 of record JAKLTH010000072.1, on the reverse strand, counting down.
CAATAAAGATTTTTATTTGGTTCGCAATTTGAGACAGATTGCTATTCCAAAGTCCATAACCCTCCTCTGGGGTTACCTCATCGGACAATCCACTAAGATCCATTCGATTCGAAAACTTTCGACTTTAGAGGATATTCATTTACAAATATTTGAGGGTAAAATAACACCTTACCTTCTGTTGGGTTTCTAGGAGCATGTGAAGTGGAAAAAGTGTAAATAAAAAAAAATATTTCCTCACAAACATCCCATGGGGGTTAGGATCTCATGCTTTGACATAATCACAATAAAGAAAGGACGATAAAAGCTTTATACCTTCGAGATTCTTTTGAATTCGTAGAAATTGGTGATGTAATTGAGAGGCATCTTAAGGCAATCGTTAAAAGATTAATAAAATTCACTATTTGAGTATACATTATTTATGTATTTGATTGAATTTTAAACTCATCTACTGAAGTCCATAATACAATACATAGTATGAGAGAAATTATGATGAGATCATAATTAATTGGTATCTCATCATATGTAAATATGTAAGTGATACTACTGGTACCTTCCCTACATAATCCTCGATAGAGGGGTTAGCAGGTGACCCAAGATCCGATCCAAAATACACGGCTCAGCTAAGAAAGGAAAGGAGGATTGGCACGGGGCGAACATTGAAAGCCATTGGCACGGGCGAACATTGAAAGTCATTGGCACGGGCGAATATTGAAAGTCATTGGCACGGGCGAATATCAGAAGCCATTGGCACGGGCGAACATCAGAAGCCATTGGCACGGGCGAACATCAGAAGCCATTGGCACGGGCGAATATTGAAAGCCATTGGCACGGGCGAATATTGAAAGCCATTGGTACGGGAGAGTTAATGAAAGCAATTGATACGGCAAAGGAGAGACGGAAGGCGCTTCGCCAAGAGGTCGGTCCAATCTGATCAATACAAAGGGAATTTGACATGGGGAAAAGAGGAGTTGGTTCGGGTTGATAAAAAGCCCTAGGGCTAGGTCACCCGTGGGCTATAGACCTAAACTAGCTTCCCTCAACACGGAAGGTTGAGGGAGATAGTCTAGCCTAGTTTCCCGAAAAATAGAGGAAAAGGTGTTAGGCAACGGCCTGGGAGGCCCCACATAATATTCCAAGGAGTCTTCACTCCTGATATCTGTAACAGAATTATTCTCCAGGGAAAGGTGGTGGCCACGTGTACGATGGAGATAACCTACGACGTTACGATGAAGGAAGGGGGAAGATAAAAGGGAGGGAGCAAGGAGGAAAAGAAGAGGGAGCCGGCAATCATTCCAACCCAGCAAGAGAGCAGAGGACGCAAGAGGAAGAGGAGAACCACAGTCGCCTCACCGGAGAAGAAGGAAGGAGATCTATCGTTATCACATCTCTTGTATTTTTCTCGCTTTATGATATCACTGTAAAAGGTCTTCTATCCTCCACCTTCGGAAATTGACCCTCAGTAAAGGAGGACCCTCATAGTGAAAGTGCTTAGGCACCGCCTCCGGTGAGAAAGTTCACCTCCGTGGAGTAGGAATCTTTATTCCGAACCACGTTACATCTTGTGTCTGAATCTCGATTTCTATCGTCGATTTGCTTGCGTTTCACCTATTTCATCTTCTTATTCTTTACTGATTGCGACCGGTGATGATCCTCTGAGACCCCCCTCAGTGCTTCACTGCATTGAAAACGGGGCGAGCAGGTTTTCACTCTTTCCGCATCAGTAAGTATTGAAACTATCCCTAGTCGATGAATTGATGAGATTAGATATCATCAATTCTGTGAGACTAGCATATATTATACTCCTTAGTTTATCCAAGCATTCGGTATTCTCTGAATGAAAGCATAGGGATGCTGAAAGTGAATATGTGGATGCTAGTTAGGGTAACTAGTTCATTAGAATGACCTACTATGAGACTTCATATGGTTCTTTATGTCGTTGAAGATCTCAGTGCGAGATTCCTTAGACTGGAGGTATTCAAGTCATCTTGATCATTGCGACTTATGCTTTGACTTCTTCGCAGTCATCTCCATAGGAAGTGTAACTCCGGATTGATTGAGCTTAAGTTAAAGTGATCGAATGTGTTTAAATATCCCATAGAGGATTCACCACTCCTGATAAAGGAGATGTATACTCTAAGTCTCTTGTCAGGATTGTTACTTAGAAGTCTTTGCCTAGAGCAAGCATGCTAAGAAGACAGTCTTCTTGGAAACATGTAAGATTAACTTGAATCCACAAGACAAGAAAACTAACTTAGACTAGGTGTGACATAGTCAGCCTAGTAGGGGAAAGCACATATATCATGTCCTGAACCAAGTAGGTATAGGATGAGTGAAAGGAATAAGGCACAAAGTAATTGTAGTTACTGAAGGGTTTAGAAATATTCTGAAATCAATTTAGACTTTCCGATCAATTTAGAATCATGATGTACTACTAAGTGTCACTCATGATCTATTCATAATTAAAGAGTTAATTATGAATGACCATTATAGCCGAGAATTTATTGGGTCACATGCAATACGGGTGATCTTGAGACGTAAAACTGTTAGGACCTTGATGTCGCGCTAGAGGGGGGTGAATAGCGATTCTCGATTTTGTTCGTCTCTCAATCGTGTGCTTGTCTACGAGTTATTAGTGCACAGTGGAAATAGAAATAAACACAAACAAACAACTCACAAACATAAGACAAGATTTTATATGGTTCGGAACCTTAGTTCCTACCATACGACAGAGCTCTAGTGATGCACATCACCACTAAACCTTCTCTTTCTCGGAAATAATCTGAAGGTGGAGAAATCTCTTACAATGGAGTTTATCCAAGAAGAATACAACTAAATACGAAATACAAAAGCAAATATAGAAAAACAAGTGAAAACACTTTTACAAGATGAGCTTTTGATCGCTTATTGATTTTATTACTTTGAATGGCTTGGAAGGTCTAGAATGCAGCATCAAATCCCTTTCAAAGTCCTAAGAACCGACTACTTCTTCCTCTACCGAGATCTCCTTTTAAAGCCTCCGCTAGAGCTGATTTTCCGTCAATAGTCGACTGACCTTACCCATCAGTCATGTCATGCCCCGAGAGTATGTCGAGCCGAAAAGCAAACGGACAACATCTCCCTTGTACGTGACAACATATCCTATTTATACAAGCCTTTCGGCCACAACCACAATAACATATACAAATGTAAATATAACAAAGCACAGCAGAAACTATCACAATGACATAACAACTACACACAGTGTATACCGGTATGACTAACACAACATAAAGAAAGCATCGTCAAAACCCGAATCAATAAGTGCGTACATCAACAACGTCAAACACAACATTCACCATATAAATCCGGATCAATATACAAAACATCCGAAAACAAAAGGAAACATAAATCCAAGCCGAGACCCTCGGAAGTGAGATGAGAGGTTGCCAGCCAGCTTTGCTCCAAGCCCATCACGGAGTCGAGTACCTGTTACCTGGGTGACAGAAAACCCAAGATCTGTGGTGGTGAGTACAAAACTCAGCGGTAATAAGAATAAAAGTGCATGCATAATATATACATATATATATCATATGTGAGTCAACAATATGTTGTCTAAAGGTATAATAGGTATACACCAACATGATATAACAACTGTATAACTAAATCGATCAACAATAATAACATAAGGTACTGACATACTTGAGATCATACAACCTGAGTATAAGTACCATAGTACAACACCTACAACATGGTAGAGTAAATACTGACTCTATAATAATCAACACCGCCATACTAACATTCTATGGCTAATACAACCATGAACTGGGTCCATCCCGTATCACCTCAAGGTACTGGTCAAAGGTATACGACAATCTAACCAACTCAATTTTGGTAATCCACACATGACCATACAAGAATATGCAAGTGGAATGCAAGATAATTACAATCAAATGCAGTAAGCATAGCACAAACAAATGCAACATCACAATATATATATATATATATATATATATATATATATATATATGCCATAAGAACATGACAATGCAGAATGCATGGTCATGCCTGCTCACCCTAATCACTACCACGACCCCAGTGTGGCCTATGTGGCTCGACATGACAACTGTCCCAACTCAATACCAACCACTACTCTCGAGTGGGCGAGTGGGCGAGTGGGCAGTATGAACAAGTAGCATATAAGAGTAAAGAGCTAGCTACACAACGGGGGTCCCTGCTGTTGGCCACTCTGACAGTCACTACCTATGAGTGGTCGAGTGCCACACACGTAGGATAACTGCACGCAACTCCAACTACCACCGTCTATAGTGGTTGAGTGCGACACAACAAATGCTTTGCCCCTCACACCAATTACTCCTCCACGAGTAACCTGGGAGGCAGGATGACTGACGACCCTCTCAACCACAAGGGAGACCAAGTCGCCAGCATGAATGCACAGTCACACATACATACATCTACCACAGACTCTCTATCCTACAAAGAGTCATACTCAACTGATCATAACACTCTCTATCCTGCAGAGAGTCATACTCGACTGATCAATGCATTCTCTATCCTGCAGAGAGTCGTACTCAACTGATCATAACACTCTCTCTATTCTACAGAGAGTCATACTCGACTGATCAAGACACTTTCTACTTGTAGAGAGTCATACTCAATTGATCACAACCAAGCTAGGACCACCGGTCCGTAGCGACGCTCTATTCACAATCCACATGACCATACATAAACACATGATTAGAAATGGGTATGCAACATAAGGATTTATCATAAGATTCAATTCTTTGTTCAGGACATTACCCACTCCCCCGGATGACCTTTTATCCCATTTACAAATTAAGTCTTCATCCGTACTCTACTAAATACACATAATTGAACAACTATAGGCTTACATGCATCACATCTATAACTCATAATCCCGATAAAGGAAAATGTGATTACAACAATAGAGTATTTAAAAGGGCAAAGACTAAGTATCAAGTATTAAAAAATCTAGAGTGGAGTCTGTTAGGACCCTTGGAATGGCTAGAGGGGGGGGGGTGATTAGCCTTTCTTTCTTTCTACAAAAATGTTAGCGAAAGCAATACAAATATAAACACAAATAAAAGAAAGAAACAAAGCTAACACCCGATGTAACGTGGTTCGGAGATGACGCTCCTACTCCACGACAATCCGTAAGGTGGATTAGCCCTAATCAATCCTCACTAGAACCTCCTTTGGATGAACCAAGGTGGAGAAACCTTATCTTACAATGCACTCCTCTTCTTTACAATGATGGAAGATTAGGATTAGAGAAGAGGAGGTTTTCGATTGCTAAAAACACTTGGAAAGCTTGGTGAGCACGTAGGTGTAGTTGGGAGCAAGAGCACTAGCTTCACCAAGCTCCCCATGGCCCCTTTTTATAGAAGAGGGGCTATTTTTCCCATTGGGCTTCGATCAGTCGACTGATGCTTACCATCAGTCGACTGCCGCCGAAGCCAACGACTTCTGAAACGCAATCTCCACGGAGATTCGTAGCCGCAATCTCCAACGGCCAGGTGATCAGTCGACTGATCCATCCATCAGTCGACTGATGGGGTGATCAGTCGAGTGATCAAGGCAGCAGTCGAGTAAGACTGCATTCTGTGGCGATATTCCCCTTGATCAGTTGACTGATGCCCTTGGTAGTCGACTGATAGCAGTATCGATCATTTCTACCCAAAGCAATCGGTGATGGTTAGGGTTTCATCGACTCGAACGAGCGCGACGAGATCGATACTCATCAAGTATGAGTAATTCACACTTGATTTTATACCCTAGACCTAGACTCAACCTTCTAGCTCCTCAATAAGCCTTGCGCCTTTAGGATCCCTCCGAGTCCGCGACTTGTTCATCCTTTGCGCTTTGCTTCCAAGAGCTTCCTTCGGTTTCGTCATGTCTTGGGTTGCCAAATGCTTGGACTTTACGCCGCCAAGACTACAAGCTTGGACTTAAGCTGCCAAGACTTTACTTTGGACTTCCTTTGTCAAGGTTCACTTGGACTTTACGCTGCCAAGACTACAAGCTTGGTCTTACGCTGCCAAGTCCATCCCTTGTACTTCCTTTGCCAAGATCATACTTGGACTTCCCTGTCACTTAAACATTTTCGCAATTAGATCACAAGATATTGCCTATCTTAGATGATTATCCAAACATCAAAACATATATAAATGCTTGGAGCATTGTTGCACCAACAATCTCCCCTTTTTTGATGTTTGACAATCATTTAAGTTAGGTCTTTAAAGATACACACTTAATCATCTACCTTAAAACATTCCTTCTCCCCCTTTGACATACATCAAAAAGAGAGGGATTCAAAAAATGAAAGAATTCTTAGGTTTCTAGAAGGGGTTTCAATTTGATCATTGTTATCTTCCACCCTTCTTTCATCATCAGAGTCTCCTCTCCCTCCCCCTTGATCATTACTCCTAATGGTCAAATTTTGAAGTTTTTGGGTAATGTCTTGATTATTGTCATTAATATCCTTATCAATGGAGGACTTTCTAGGGTAGGTACTAGTAGTTTCATCAAATTGAACATTGGAAGACTCCTCTATCCCTTTGGTTCTCTTATTGTAGACTCTATATCCTCTACTTGTGGATGAGTATCCAACTAGGATTCCCTCATCCGCTTTTGATTCAAATTTTCCTAAGTTATCTTTGGTGTTTAGAATATAAACTTTACATCCAAAGACTTTGAAATAATGAATTGTGGGTATAGTCCCATTCCATAATTCAAATGGTATTTTTCCTAAAAGCCTATGGATTTGAACCCTATTTTGGATATAGCAAGCGGTATTAACCGCTTCCGCCCACAAGTAGCTAGGTAGAGAATATGCATTGAGCATAGTCCTAGCTGCCTCTTGTAGGGCACGATTTCTCCTTTCCACCACCCCATTTTGTTGCGGTGTTCTAGGACAAGAGAACTCATGCTTGTACCCTTGCTCTAAACAAAATTGTGAAAATTTTAAGTTTTCAAATTCACCACCATGATCACTATGGATCCGGTTAATTTTGAGACTCTTTTCATTTTCAACCCTTTTACTAAATCCTATGATTATTTCTAAGGTATCATCCTTATGTTTCATAAAGTAGACCCAAGTATACCTAGAAAAATCATCTACTATAACCAAACAATATTTATTACCATTTAAAGATGGAGTACTATGGCAATCAAACAAGTCAAGATGCAATAATTCTAATGGTAAAGAGGTGTTAGTTAGAGTTTTACCTTTGTGTGATGCCTTTGTTTGTTTTCCTTCTTGGCATGCATCACACAATTTGTTCTTGACATACTTGATCTTTGGTAGCCCTTTGACCAACTCCATCTTGGCTACCTTGGCTATGTTTTTCATGTTGATGTGCCTCAATCTTCTATGCCATAGCCAACTTTCCTCTTCTTTTGCAACAAAACACTTAGTAGAAATGTTAGAAGCATATGAAAGATCAACATAATAGATATTTGATTTCCTATATCCAACTAACATGCAATCATTTAATTCCTTATGTTTAATCATGCATTTAGAGGATTCAAAGGAGACATGATAGTTTGCATCACAAAGTTGACTAACACTTAATAAATTAAACTTCATATTTTCAACTAGCAAGACTTTGTGAATAATAATTTTGGGGGATACCTCAATTGTATCTCTACCTAATATCTTGAGTTTTCCACTATTCCCAAAGGACACCGCTCCCTTCTTCACATATTTAATTGTGGAGAACTTGCTCACATCCCCGGTCATATGTGTTGAGCAACCGCTATCCACAATCCACATACCTCGCTCTCCTACCTAAATCACATGAAAAACACAAGCTTTTGGTACCCACACATTTGGACCGGTAACATTAAGTAAAAACTTCTTAGGTACCCATGCTTTCTTAACTTTTCCCTTAATGGTTTCTTTCCTATTAATTAATGAAATATAAGCAACTTCTTTTTCTTTTGGCTTATATCCTAAACCGGCCTTGTTATAAACCGCTCTTTGCCTACTAAGAATCATATCAAGACACTTTGAGCCATTTGAAAATTTTTCTAAACATGCTTTTAATTCACTAACCTCATCCTTAAGTTTGTCATTTTCTTCCTTAAGCATGCAAGAATCAACATGTGAAGGTTTTTCATTTCTAATAGCCTTTAGTTCTACCTTCATGCTCTTAACCTTAGATTTAGACTTATCTAGAGCTTCTTGAAGATAGGCAATTGATTTATAAAGGAGCTTAACCTTGGGAGAGTTCATTACCTCATCGTCACTAGATGACGATTCATCGCTTGAGGAATCTTCTTGGCTTGATGTGCCCGAATCATCTCCTAGTGCCATGAGTGCCACATGGCGTGTGATGTGGCAAAGCTCATCATCGGAGGAAGAGTCTTCAACACTTGGTGTGTCCCATGTGGTTTGAGCCACCATGGCCTCCTTCTTCTTCTTCTCCTTCTTGTCCTTCTTTTTCTTTTTCTTTTCCTCCTTCTTCTTTAGCTCCGGGCAATTTGGCTTTATGTGCCCCATCTTGTTGCAAGCATGGCAAATCACATTATTGTTAAAACTTGAATTACCACTATTTTTACCTCTTGAAGAATGGGACCCCTTTCTTGCATCTCTATTCTTAAATTCCTTTGATTTTCTAAGGAACTTCTTGACAAAATGGGCCATCTCACTAGCCGAATCTTCGTCACTACTTGACTCACGCTCCGACTCGGATGATGATGACACCTCTTTCCTTTCTTTCTTCTTCTTTTCTTTCTTCTCAACAAATAGAGCTAAGCCCTTTTCCTTAGAAGACATGTTAGTTTGCTCATGCAATTCAAACTCACAAAATAGTTCATCAATTTTAATTTGCGAAAGATCCCTAGTTACCTTAATGGCATCAACTATAGAAGTCCATAAAGAATTTCTAGGAAATGCTTGTAAAATATACCTTACCAAATCCCGATTGTCAACTCGCTCACCTATGATATGGAGTCCGTTAACAATTTCTTTGAACCTTCCATGCATTTGGCTTACGGTTTCATGCATCTTCATTTGGAAGGCTTGAAGTTGTCCAATTAGTAGGTCCTTCTTGGCCCTCTTTGACTCCTTGGAACCTTCATTTAGCTCAATGAGCTTTTCCCATAGCTCCTTGGCGGATTCGAAAGGCCCCACCTTGTTGAGTTGCTCCATGGTAATGCCGCATTGAATGGTGAGTACCACCTTGGCATTTGATTCGAATTTGCGGTTCATTTCCCTTGTCCAATCCTTGCTTGGAATAGGGTCTCCATGTTCATCCACCGGTTCCTCGAAGCCACCTACAATGCTATGCCAAATTTCAATATTACTCATAAGATAGTACTTCATCCTACCTTTCCAATATGCAAAATGACTCCTGTCGAAGAGCGGTGGCTTGGCGGTGCTATATCCCTCTTGAAGGGTCATTGATGTCTTGGTTGATGGTGAGATCTTCCAAGCTATCCGGGCTTTGATACCACTTGATAGGACCCTTGGAATGGCTAGAGGGGGGGGGGTGATTAGCCTTTCTTTCTTTCTACAAAAACGTTAGCGGAAGAAATACAAATATAAACACAAATAAAAGCAAGAAACAAAGCTAACACTCGATATAACGTGGTTCGGAGATGACGCTCCTACTCCACGGCAATCCGTAAGGTGGATTAGCCCTAATCAATCCTCACTAGAACCTCCTTTGGATGAACCAAGGTGGAGAAATCTTATCTTATAATGCACTCCTCTTCTTTACAATGATGGAAGATTAGGATTAGAGAAGAGGAGGTTTTGGATTGCTAAAAACACTTGGAAAGCTTGGTGAGCACGTAGGTGTAGTTGGGAGCAAGAGCACTAGCTTCACCAAGCTCCCCATGGCCCCTTTTTATAGAAGAGGGGCTGTTTTTCCCATTGGCTTGATCACCGACCGATGCTTACCATCACCGACCGCCGGCCAACGACTTCGAATGCGATCTCCGCGAGATTCAGAGCCGCAATCTCCAACGGCCAGTGATCACCGATCGATCCATCCATCACCGATCGATGGGGTGATCATCGAGTGATCAAGGCGCAATGAGTAAGACCGCATTCTGTGGCGATATTCCCTTGATCCGATCGATGCCCTTGGCAATGATCGATAGCAGACGCGGATCGTTTCTACCCAAAGGCCGATCGATGGTTAGGTTTCACCGACTCGGCCGAACGCCGACTCCGATCGATACATCGTATCGATCGGGCCGATCGATACTCATCAAGTATGAGTAATTCACACTTGATTTTATACCCTAGACCTAGACTCAACCTTCTAGCTCCTCAATAAGCCTTGCGCCTTCAGGATCCCTCCGAGTCCGCGACTTGTTCATCCTTTGCGCTTTGCTTCCAAGAGCTTCCTTCGGTTTCGTGATGTCTTGGGTTGCCAAATGCTTGGACTTTACGCCGCCAAGACTACAAGCTTGGACTTAAGCTGCCAAGACTTTACTTTGGACTTCCTTTGCCAAGGTTCACTTGGACTTTACGCTGCCAAGACTACAAGCTTGGTCTTACGCTGCCAAGTCCATCCCTTGTACTTCCTTTGCCAAGATCATACTTGGACTTCCCTGTCACTTAAACATTTTCGCAATTAGATCACAAGATATTGCCTAACTTAGATGATTATCCAAACATCAAAACATATATGAATGCTTGGAGCATTGTTGCACCAACAGAGTCATGGTCAAAGTGACAATAATATGAAGTTATATACTTCATAATTTAGCTGCTACCTGACCAGGATAGGAAATTACCCACCTACTATGAAGACTATGTTGATGGTCTTCACATCCATAAATCCATCTCGAATCAGGATCCTGTATATAACACAGAATATAATCCAACACGAATATAAACAAACTATAGGAATCTAACTCAATCTTAATCCTTGATTGATTAACCAAATCCCATATTGAATCTATACAGTTATAATAGATCCACCCCAATTAATCAATCATATATATATAACTCTTCTATCCAAATCCAAATTTACCTAACACCACTTCATTCATAGCACATAATCCACATCCAAAGTAGCAATCTTGGTTAGACTCACTCTACAGCTTCTTGCTTCAATTTGAGGTACCTAATCTACATTAAACAACCCAATTAAGTCAGGACCTAATTCATATCATCTTCCTCCCCTAAAAATCACAAGATATCTTGGATGTCACATAATCCATACCATCCATACTTACCTCGTAACGTTACAATTGTTCATAGTGAATTGGGATCAAATCAAGCCGAATAGGAACCCATCCTACTAAGATTTCCCTTATCACCAACAATCCATCTATATATAATCAACAATCAATCAACCTCACCTTCCTCAATCGTTTAGCTTTTAGCTTCCATAGCCGCATCCGAAACATTCCCCCCTAACCTTGCCTCCCCATTCACAGCCTTACACCTGCACTTGAGGTCAACTTGGAAGACAATGATGAAATGGGGGATAGCGATGTCGATCGAGCACAGTGATGTCCTCGTCGATCTAAACTCACGCGAATAAGGGAGTCGGGAGGCAGCCACAGAGTGAGTGGCGACCGACGCTGCTGCTCAGGGTGCAGAGTCAACCGAAGATGCCCTGTGCTTGCTGAGATCGGAAAAATGAAGGCAAGGATCGAGATCTGAGCAGCGTCGGATTTGCTCACTGCCAAGCCACCACCGTAGAAGAGCGACGATGATGATCTAAGCTCGACTGATGGCGATCGCGTTGGCTGGAGGGCTCGTGGTGGTCGACGAGCGAGAAGAAAGGGATGCGCATGCAGCTGTGGGCGATGAGCGTGCGACGTTCAAGGGCGACGGTGCTCGCGGGAATGGGGGAAACACAGTGCACGATGGAGAAAAGGGGTGCAGCGGTGGTGCTCGCGTGGCTTGCCACGGTGCCACGACCGGCCGACAATCGAAGGGGTCGGCGGTGAGTGGGAAGAGCAAGATCTGATAGCGACAAGTGGAGAAGAGGCGACGGAGATCACTTGGCGAGGACAATAGCGATTGGGGAAAGTGAAGAAAATCAAAAACAAAATGCTCGACGAAGAGAAATGACAGAAACGTCTTCGACCTTAATGGAAAACGGGTCAGGTTTGAGACCCTATATGTTGGTGCAGGGGCATCAGATAATTGAACCTGTGTTTTGATTATGGCAAAGACACAAAGTTAAGTTTACATCGTTATCTCACGAGCCAAATCAAGTGTGCAGAAAAGTGCTAAAGCTGGAGCTGAAGGCTAGCGACACCCGGAGGAAGCCGCGATGGTCGGGGGGCACTCAAGTGACTTCGGAGGGAGCCGAAGGAATCGAGTGGAAGGCCGGAAGCGAGAGCTACAAGGTAAGTATCGAGATAAGCTCATGTGAGTGAGAGATGGTAAGGTCGTGTTCTCTATACGGGGACGACCGTAGGCGACGATCCGACTAAGACTTCCTGTGGAAGGTCTAGGTCGAGATCGGACAGTTAGAAACCATAGCGTTTACCATTTTTCGTACTAACCTCTTCTTCAGAGGCAAGTGGCGGTGGCAATCATCGCTGGACATTAGGCGATTGATCGATGCTCATCGATCGGTGATGGGAGGCATCGATTCGGTGATGGCGCATTTAATCAGCCTTTGTGCTAGGTCAAAATGGATAACGTTTGACGTGGCCACTTCACGATAAAATTTGTACAACTTCGTGATCTGTTCCGAAAGATGAGGAGACACATTCAGAGTCCAAAATCTATAAAAGGAGGGGAGGATTCCAACTCCAAAGATCATCAAGTTTATTCTCAAGTGATCCTACAACGCCAAAGTTCTAACACCGTCATAACGCCGATGCGACGATAAGTTCTGATCTTCTTCGTCGACAGCAGCATCAAGTAACTTATTTTGTTATTGTATTCTTTGTTTTTATTCATAACGAGGTGAGGTAGGCTTGTTGCCTCATCCTCGTACTTTCGGTTTTATAATCATTGTCTCCTACCTCCAACAAGGAGGAGATGTTATAGTGCTTTGCCCTCCGTACGCGGTCTAAGACCGTTAGGGCCTTGGAGTAGCAACCACTGGGTTGTGAACCAAGTAAAAATAAACGTCTCTTTATTTTTTGCTGTGCTTAATTGTGTATCGAATGAACGAACGAAAAGATTTATGCTCGCTATTCACCCCCTCTAGCGACGCTTCTCGATCCAACACTATAAAGCTTAACTCGATTAAACCCATACCATTAAGCCTAGGTTAGGTTTAATTAAATCCCTAATCATTTTTTAAATAATTATTATCACTCATTTAGTCATTTATTTGTATTATTTTACAAGTCAACTGTCCGCTTGACTATTGTCTCGCAACGGACTAATCCATGTCGAAAACAGTCGATTAGTCGACTGCCATAGCCATCAGTCGACTGTCATGAGCTAGCAGTCGACTATGAAACATTCTGTGCTCTTGTCCACTTAAGTCAGTCAACTGCCAACCCTAACAATCGATTGTCACTGGGCAATCGATTTGTGCAAGCCACCAGTTGACTGTCAGAGCCATAGTCAGCTGTCGAGTCACAGTCGACTATGTCATAATCCCAGTCGACTGCTCGAGCCTTCTGAGCCCTTTGAGTGTTGAGTACTCATGAACAATCGACTGGTAAATCTCAAAACTGAGGTTTAACCCCAAGTATGATCCCCTCATACTTGACACTCACCCTTAGCCTAGAACTAAGCCTTCAAGCCACTTCCATCAGCCTCACACCCTTCCTCCACGACTCCTTCAACCTTCGCGCTAGCCTTCAAGTGCTTCCATCGACTTCGTTATACCATTGGGTATCCTTAGCCTAAGCCTAAGCCTTCATGCCATTTTCATCAGTTGCACGCCTTTGGTTTGAGTCCACAACTCCTCGCCCTTACGCTAGCCTTTAAGTGCTTCGTTCAACTTTGTCATGCTAACGGGTCTACCTTTGCCAAGAGATTGCACCTCTGAGACTTACGCTGTCAAGATTACACCCTTAGGCTTACATGACTAAGACTACACCCTTAGACTTTCCTTTGTTAAGTCTTCATACTTGGACTTTCCCTTGCCAAGAATCCATTTTTGGACCTTTCCATTATCAAGTATCCATACTTGGACTTCCCTTGCCAAGAATCCATTCTTGGATTTCTCCATTGCCAAGTATTCATACTTAGACTTTCCTTATCAAGTCTCCAAACTTGGACTTCTCCTTACCAAGAATCCATTATTGAACTTCTCCATTGTCAAGTATTCATAATTGGACTTTCCCTCGAGTCTTACTCGAGCTTGGTCAACCTTGACCTGAGGTTGATTGATTTAACAATCTCCTCCTAAAAATCTCCCTCATATGACCTCGGATGTCTCAAACCATCCATTAGTCATATGATCATACAAGTTGTCAAGCGTATTGTCAAATGTCAAAATACTACTCGAGTCTCACTAGAGCTTGGTCAACATTGATCTGAAGCCGATTGCACTAACAATCTCTCTTTTTTTGATGTTTGACAATACCTTTAAGTTAGGCTATCCCATAAGTCCAACATAACTCTTCTTTTATGTCAAATCATAATGAAGATTTTCTAACTTAAATCCTTCATTTCGCCCCCTTTGGTATACATAAAAAAGTCTCTCATATTCCAATGAGATTCTTCATTCTCCCTCTTTGTCCAAAATCATTTTAGAAGTCTTCATTCTCCTTAGTGGCAAAACCCTTATCATAAATGAAGGACAATTCTTCACTCTCTTTTTGACATTTATCCATCATCCCTTGATAGACAAACTCCCCCTAAAGGCTTGCTCCCTCTTAACCATTGCACCAACAATGTCCTTGGAGAATTCCTAAGCCTATAGGAAATCCAAACAATCAAAAATAAGGGTAAAAGTTCAAACTTGAACTTTAACATCCCTTAAAATTTTATTTTCATCCTAATTAACTCTCCTAATCATTTTTAATAAAAATATCACCCTTCCAATGCTTGTCTAAGCATATCATAGGATTAGGAGTGGTTAGGGTACTTAGGGGTGTTGATAAATAGCTAAACAACTTTTGTTCAGCTAAAAATCAGACCATCAGTTGACTCAGTCAGTGACCGGTCGACTGAAACCACCAATAGTCGACTGATTTCTACATTTGCAAAAATTAAGATTTTCAGATGAAATTTAAATATTCATAAGTAATTCTATGTTTTGCGAAAAATCATGAAATTTCATATACACATTACTTATGTCACATGTTATGGGTGAAAAATAATTTTATATGATAATACCTATTCTTTTCCAAGAATGATACAAAGTTCAAACCATTGAAAACTTCAATATTTTTTCCTAACTTGTATAATATCCTCAATGGTGATTGCTATCAAAAGATAGACTTCACCAAGGTTTTCTAAAGTGATTTTAAAATCGTTTTCAAAACCTATTTTCAATCATGATCTATGTGATATAAGTGAGAGGTGTCCTAAGGCATTCACCTTAGAAGTTCTTAATAAAACTCACTATTTGAGTATACATTATCTATGTATTTGATTGAATCTTAAACTCATGTACTGAAGTCCACAATACGTTGCATAGCATGAGAGAAATTGTGATTGAATCACAATTAGTAGGTATCTCATCATGTGTAAATATACAAGTATTGAAACTATCCCTAGTCAATGAATTGATGAGATTGGACATCATCAATTATGTGAGACTAGCGCATATTATGCTTCTTGATTTATCTAAGCATTTAGTACTCACTGAATGGAAGCATAGAGATGCTGAGAGTGAACATGTGGATGCTAGTTATGGTAGTAACTAGTTCATTGGAGTGACCTGTTATGAGACTTTATATGGTTCTATATGTCGTTGAAGATCTCATTGCAGCTCGAGTGCAAGCTTCCTTAGACTTTAGGTATTCAAGTCATTTTGTTTATGGTGCCTTATACTTTGACTTCTTTGCAACCATCTCCATATGAGGTGTAACTCCAGGATGATTGGGTATAAGTCAAAGTGATTGAAGGTGTTTGAATAGCCCATAGAGGATTCACCACTCCTAATAAAGGAGATGTATACCCTAGGCCTCTTGTCAGGATTGTTACTCAGAAGTCTCTGATCAGAGCAAACATGTTAAGAAGATGGTCTTCTTAGGAACATGTAGGAGTAACTTGAATCCACAGGACAAAGAAACTAACTTGGGCTAGGTGTGACTTAGTCAGCCTAGTGGGGGCGAACACATAGACCATGTCCTGAACCAAATGAGTATAGGATGAGTGAAAGGAAAAGGCATGAACAACTGTAGCTATTAAAGTGTTCAGAAATATTTTAGAGTTGATTTAGACTTTTCGGTCAATTGGGAGTCATGATACACTGCTAGGTGTCACTCATGATCTATTCATAATTAAAGGGTTAATTATGAATGACCAACATAATCGGGAACCTATTGGGTCACGCGCACTATGGGTGATCTCGAGATGTAAAACAAGTCTAAGAATATGATTCTCAATGAGAGAGGATATTTCTGGTTGGACCAGGCCAAGAGGGTGCGAAACAGAGGCTATGGAACCTTCTATGGCCTTGTCGGACTTAGCACGGTCATATCACACCTAAACGAACTCAAATGGACCATACAAAGCCTCACATGGTCGTGCCTAACTAGGCACGAGCTGTGCCTAGCTCTGGCCAAAAATGACCAAAGCTTGGGTTGTGCTCAGAAGGGTACATAGCTGGTCGTGTGTCCTGGCACGGTTGGTCGTATATAAGACACACGCCCGTGTCGCGGCTTTGCCGTTTTTGGAGATTTCTCTTATGAAAATTTCCTGGTTTATTTTTACTTTAATTATGGGATAATTATCATAAGATAGGTTTCATTTAAGCCTCCTAAGATACCCTAATCAAGAGATCCATAAATAGATTCCTTGATAATCTTTGGAGGAGGTGTTCTTATCTCTTAGGTTTTCTTCCTTGGTAGTCCTTCTCCTCGATCTTCTTCTCTTGTCTCTGTCGGTTGGCTAGCACCAATCGGAGATAAAGTCTTGCTGCTCTAGGAGTTGTCTCAGGTGATCCCGATGTGGATATTGATAGAGGCAAGGCCCGTTGGTCTTGCTTGAGGTTTTGACATATTCGAAAGAATTTCGAAGGTATAACTTCTCCTTCTACTTTTGTGTGTTTACATATGATTATGTCAAAGAAAGTATTTTGAGCCTCTAAGGGATGTCTGGGATGTAATAAAAATTATTTTATTCGCTTTATTCCGCTGTGCATTATCCTGAAATCTCCAACAAGTGGTAGCAGAGCCACCTTATTTGTTTGACATAGATCGCATGTTGTAGGAGAATATTTAAAGCATGTTGATGTTTTAATATACCTGTGCGATGTTTTTCTATATGATAGATTAAAGTATGCATGATTTTACATATAGGATATGTTTGTAACTGAAAAGAAAATACCAGGGATGCGGCTGGAAACACCGAAGGTGTTGGCTGCATTATTAGAGCTTAAGCATAGACTAGTCATGCATTGGGAAATAGGTTGCACAGTTCGCGTATCTAATTCCTAAAATGGTATGTGCGTCAATTGTTTGGCTCATGTTCACATCGGGAAATTTATTTCCTAATGTAACCTTGGTTTTTCCATATTTAGGTTTATTTCCTATTATAGATAGACCTCGAATAACCTGAAATCTCTCGTGAAAATATTAGGGCTAACACCTTCCATTAATATGGTTGAACCAGAGTTTTTTTTCGTGTTTGGGTTGTTGGACTCTCTCCAAGCCTGACATGACATCGAGCATGTTCAATTCATATGATATTCGATGTTTATTTTAAATGGTAAGGACCAGAGGTCAATTTCAAGTTTGGGTTGTTGGACTCTCTCCAAACCTGACTTGCAAATTGGATGTGTTCAAACCATTTAAATTTGATCTCACGATTAATGGGTCGACCCTAACTGAAAGCATTGATTTGTTGGACTCTCTCCAAGGTCAATGTGGACAGAGGTGCAATTATGTGATATGCATTGGATGTATATATGTTAATGAGTTAACAACCTAATGTATATGTGAACATTCAATTAGTTGATAGCATAAAGTGATAGTTATATATTTGTTATATAATGGGTATTGTTGATACCTAACATTATGACTATGAATGGTTTGTTGGACTCTCTCCAAGGTTGTTCTTAGTCATAATAGATATCAACCCACTAGGAGATAACCTACCATCTCTCGAATTCAAAGTGAGGGCTATTGATTTTGATAAAAATAGTGGGAGTTTCTTATTAATATAAATTGTTTGCATTGCTATAAATTCATCTCTCTTATACACCACTTTTTGTATGTCTAGGGACTAATTAGAACAACATGTTGACCTCTATTAACTTACGTTCTATTTTGGATAACAATAAATTGACTGGACCAAACTTCTTGGACTGGCTTCGCAACCTGAGAATTGTTCTCAAGGCTAAAAAACCAGCTTATGTCCTTGAAGAGGTTCTTCCCCAACCTCCTGTAGACAATGCATCTGGTGACCAAAAGTTGGCTTACTAGAAATATGTTGTTGACTCTGAGATGGCAAGTTACATTTTGCTAGTGTCGATGTCTCTTGAGTTGTAGAAGCAACATGAGCATATGGATGCTAATACAATTATCTTCCATCTTCAAGAGTTATTCAATGAGCAGGTGTGATCTAAAAGCTTCGAGGGCACCAACTCCTCTTTAGATCTAAGATGCAAGAGGGTTCATCTACAGTGCAGTTTGCACTGAGGATGAATGACTATATTGAGCGATTGGGATCACTAGGGTTTTTTATGGATCATGAATTAAGTATTGACTTAATTCTTCACAATCTGACGAGTAGCTATTCACAATTTGTGATGAACTATCAGATGAATAAGATTGAGTCCACTATTCCTGAGTTGATCAATATGCTCAAAACTGTGGAGCCATCTATTGCTAAAGAATAAAAGGCGGTGATGCTGATTGACTCCTCAAAGAAAGGTTATAAGAGGAAGTCAAAAACCAAAGCCAAAGGGAAGAAAAAGGCAAAGAAGGAAGAATTAACTCCCAAGGGCACCTGCCATCATTGTGGCAAGGATGAACAATGGAAGAGAAACTGCAACCAATATCTAGAGTCACTGAAGCAAAAAAAGACATCTGATGTCCAATCTACTTTAAGTATATTTGTTATTGAATATCATATTGTTTCTTCTAACACTTGGGTATTGGATACTGGGTGTGGCTCACATATATATACTGACATACAGGGGCTTAGGAACAGAAGAAGACTGGTTAAGAGAGAAGCAGATCTAAGGGTTGGCAAAGGAGCAAAAGTTGCTGTTGTAGCCAAGGGAACTTATATGTTGCGACTTCCTACGGGACTAGTTTTAGAGTTGGATGATTATTTTTATATTCCTGTATTAATAAAGAACATTATTTCTATTTCATGTATGAATAAGAAAGGTTATCATTTGACGTTTAGTAATAATTATTGTTACATTATGTTAAATGGTGTTCTTTATGATATTGGAATGTTAAATAATGGAATCTACACGTTAGATACATCCAACGAGATATTCAATATCGAATCAAATAGCAAACGTGCTAAGTTAGATAATTAACTAACCTCGCAATTATGACATTGTCATCTTGGCCATATAAGTAATGAACGCATGTCCAAACTACATAAGCTTGGCATTTTGGAGTCTTATGAATCAGATTCATTAGACACATGTGTTTCATGCTTAAAAGGAAAAATGACTAAGTTACTTTTTAGTGGAAAAAGTGAACGGGCAATTGAGGTATTGGGTCTTATACATACTGATGTATGTGGACAAATGTCAACTCATGCCATAGGAGGTTATAGCTACTCCGTTACCTTTATTGATGATTATTCACGATATGGGTATTTGTATCTATTAAGATACAAATTTGAAGTCTTTGAAAGGTTTAAAGATTTCAAAAAAAAAGTAGAGAAACAACTTGGGAATGGTATTAAAGTACTTCGATTGGATCGAGGTGGTGAATACTTAAGCTAAGAGTTTTAAGATTATCTAAGGGATAATGACATCTTGTCCCAAAAGACTCTACCTTACACGCCACAACATAATGGTGTGGCTGAAAGGTGAAACTGAACCTTGTTGGACATGGTTAGGTCAATGATGCAACTTCCAAGTCTTCCAAAAACCTTTTGGAGTTACGCACTCGAGACCGCTGTTTACTGTTAAATAGAGTCCTGACTAAGACAATCTCTACTACTCCATATGAGATGTGGAATAGTAGAAAACCTCATTTATCATATTTGAAGATATGGGGTTGTCCTGCATATGTGAAGATGACAGTATCAGACAAGCTAGAGGCTAAATCTGATAAGTGTCTATTTATTAGTTACCCTAAGGATGTTGGTGCAATCGGCCCAGGTCACGATTGACCAGACTCGAGTTTGACTCGAGTAGTATTTTGATGTTTGACATTGATGTCTGACAATGTATTGAGGAGATTGTTGGTGCAATCGACCCAGGTTATGATCTTGATGTTTGACGATGGTTTGACCATTGTCATGGGAGAAGTCCAAGTCTCGTGTACTTAGCATGAAAAGTCCAAGCTTGAGTCTTGGCATGGAAAGTCCAACATGGGTTAGCAAGGAAAGTCCAAGCATGGGTCTTGGCAATTGAAAAGTCCAAGGGGAATATTGGCGGCGTAAAGTCCAAGCGGAGTCTTGGCAGCATAAGTCCAATGGTTGGCAGTGTAAAGTCCAAGCAGAGTCTTGGCAGCGTAAGTCCAATGTGCCTTGGCGGTGTAGACCACATTAGCATGACAATAGCTGATGGAAGCACCTGAAGGCTAGCGTATGGATGAACAAGTCATGAATGACTTGGAGGGATCTGATAGGCGCAAGGCTGACGGAAGTGGCTAGAAGGCTTAGGTCTAGGCTAAGGGTAGTCTAGCAAGTATGAGGGCATCGTTGATCCTAAGAGACCATAGCTGCACCGATCGATGCCTCCTTTTATGCCTTAATCCGAGTTCGACTTCAGTGACATGGCCTAGCGATCATTGCTGGCTCGATCGATCGACTAATCCGGAGATCAATCAAGCGATGGTGGGTATTCGAACGCGAAGGGTCCCGAGTCATTGTTAGGATTTGATCATGATGGGCATGATTAGTCGACTGATGGTCTATCCGTTGAAACTTATCCAACGTGGCTCATGTTGTTGTGAGACAACGACTACATGAGCAGTCAACTGATGATCCCGATCAGTTGACTTCTAGGCGGAATCCAGCCCAAGGAGAAGCTTTAAAGGGAGCTCGTGGAGGAGGTTTTCGCCAATGATTCTTTGAAGACTTTTGGGGCGAATTGCTGGTGTAATTCGGCCAAGGAGAAGCTTTAAAGGGAGCTCATGGAGGAGGTTTTCGTAATCGGTTCTTGGATGTTTTTGAGGCGATTTGCAGGTGAAAATCAGGGTCTTCGAGCACGGTTCAAGCAATCAACAAGCAAGCACTCCAAAGCAATAGTTGTAAAGTTTTCTTTGCGTTGTTTTGTATATTCATCTTGTATTTGCTTGTTTACTTCTTGTATTACTTTTGTAATCTTTGTAAGAGATTTCTCTGCCTCTGACTTGTTGTCGAGGAGTATTTGTGATTAGTGGTTCACTACAAAAAAACATTTAATTGGCGATGAACTTTGGCAACAAAAATAGTTCGTTGCAAATCTGCAACGAATTTTGCGACGAATTTTATGTTTCGTCGTAAATTTGTAACGAAATTTCCAACAAAAAATTTTTTGTTACAAAATTAGTTAAATTTCCAACATTTAATTTTCGTTGCAAAATTAGTCACAAATTTGCGACGAAAATCATTTTTCGTCGCCAATTTGTGACAAAAAAATATTTTCGTTGCAAATATCTGGAACGTAATTTTTTTTCGTTGCAGAATCTGCAACGATTTTTTTTTCATTGCAGAATCTATAACGAATTTTTTCTTCGTTGCAGAATTCTGCAACGATTTTTTTTCGTTGCAGAATCTCCAACGAATTTTTAATTCGTTGTAGAATTCTACAATGAATTTTTTTTCGTAGTAGAATCTCCAACAAATTTTTAATTCATTGCGGAATCTGCAACAAAATTTTAATTCATTGCAGAATTTTGCAACGAATTTTTTTTTCATTACAGAATTCTGCAACAAATTTTTTTTTCATTGCAAAATCTGCAATGAATTTTTTCTTCATTGTAGAATTCTATAATGATTTTTTTTTCATTACAGAATCTCCAACGAATTTTTAATTCGTTGAAGAATCTGCAATGAATTTTTTATTCGTTGAAGATATCTGCAACGAATTTATTTTTCGTTGTAGATTTTGCAATGAATTTTTTTTCGTTGTAGATTTCTGTAACGAATTCAAAATTCGTTGCAGATTCTGCGACGAATTTAAAATTCGTGGCAGATTCTGCGATGAATTCATAATTCGTCACAGATTTAGCGACAAATATAGGATTCGTCGCTAAATTGGCGATGAAATTAGCGACGAAAAAATATTCGTCGCTAATTTCCCCCTAATTATCCCGCCTGAAGTACACAGCTCCATCTCCCCTTGCTCGATCGATCGTTCCTCCTCCCGCCACCGCCGGTACGTTGCCTGTCTCCTTCTTCCCACGCCGTCGCCAGAGCAGAGACTACCGCTATCGCAGCATCGCGCCGCAGATCCAAGCTCATGGCGCCACCGCCGCCAAAATCATGATCACCCGCTTGTACACGCGTGCAGTGCTCTTCTGTCATGGCAGTCTTTGCCACGTGCTCGTAGCAGGTGCTGCCACTTGCTCGCAGCAGGTGCTGCCACGTGCTCGCAGCAACTTAATATTGCAGGTGTATTAAGTTGACCTGCAATATTTGCTTACCGGTCTCCAACTCTTAAACTCTTGTACGGAGTCATTTTTAAACTCCCGTCTCAATCCAACGTCTTCCAGCAGGATCTGGTAGAAGATCCCGGCAACCCAATCTAACTATAAGCCAATAACTCTGGGTGGCTTAAATCATCCATTCATCTTCTTGAGTTATTAGGTGGTCGTAACCTCTGCAAGTCTCACGACTCTGCACAGTACACTATTACTAACTGATCACTCTTTCTTAAAGCTCAAGAATTCCTTACAATGTGTCACTAAAAGTGACACGGGAAAATACTATCTTTCAACATCACTAAATCATGATCAAGTGATATATTATTTCTCGAAGATTATTTTCTGCATTTATCACCAAATACCGGCTTGACCCTGATAATGGTATGTAAATAACTCTACTTCCTCGGTATAACATGAGTTAAGTACTTAAAAGTACTCTCAAAGTTATACAACTCAGAGATAAAATCCCTATGAAACACCGTAACCTAGCCTTCTGCTATCTGCATCAACAATAGAAAATTTGTCTTGTCCATTACCCAACAGGTAATGATCTGACTAGCTTAATTAGTCAAAATCTCTAAGAGAAATGTGACGACTTGACCCCTATTTTCCGACTCAGTATCAGTCGGCTCTCAAAGGTAAATCACCTTTTCGACATAGGTTCAAGACTCACAGACTTAATAGGTCGTTCCCATGGTCAACTCATACAACGGTTCCGAACAATAACCAACACACTACAGGTTATTCCCTGTTATATACACTAAAAGCATAGCCAACAAAACCGGGAGTATAAACCCTATCGGCAACTCCGGTTGGTCGCCTCGGTGGACGCCCCCTACTACAAGTCTGCACAGGTGTCATAACTCTATTGTATACACCTACTGTTCAAATTTAGATAAATATCTACTAAACCATAAGTTTTTCAGGAATTCTTACCTCGTGCTGCTTGGAGCTCAGGCCACTGTCCATCTCATCTCAGAAAACCAAAACCGAATAAATCGACTCCCGAGAATCCAAGACTCGACACAAAAACAACATTGTATGGCATCGCAGAACCTTGGGCTCTGATACCACTAAAGTTGTCACGCCCCGAGAGCATGCCAAGCCGAAAATCAAACGGACGGCATCTCCCCTGTACGTGGCAATATTTCGGGTTAATACAAGGCTTGTAGGCCCACAATGACAACAATATATATAAAAATACACCAAACCACAACAGTGTATATATATCAAAACAACTACACACAGCGGAAATGATACAACAACAATACAATCCTACACATGCATATCGGTATGACTAACACATCACAACAATACAAAACTTCATCAAAAATTCGAATATACAACATGTACATCACGAAAACTCTAAAATACAATACACAACGGACGGAAAGCCCAAATACACACGGGAGCCTCGGAGGTGAGATGAGACGATGTCAGGCGGCGGTGCTCCAAGCTGTCACGAAGTCTTCTACCTGTTACCTGGGCGACAGAAAACCCAGGGTCCGTGGGGGGTGGTGAGTAAAACTCAACAGGTAATAGAAAAACATATATATATGTCATATCACATGTATTTTCAACAACATACTCTAGAGGTACAACAGGTATATCAGCATAGTATATAAATACAAGCATATACCGTCTAACCAAATAAACAACATAAAAATGCAGACATACCTGAAGTCTGCTACGCTACTCTGATCCAACCTGAACATATATCAAACATATATATATATATATAATAGGAAGAATAGATCAACTCACAATATGCTCTAGCTACAGGTCAAGGTATCTAATGGTCTATCCAACCCATACCAGTATCCGACACAATTGTATAACAAATGCAAGAAACATGCATGAATATGATGTACACCCAAATGCAGCAAGCATAATACAATCAAATGCAACATCACAATAAGCATATATATATATATAATGCATCTATATATGTATACTAATCACAATCATCCATATATATATATACATGCATATATGTATATATATGGCAATATGCAAAAATTCCATAAGTCGACAATGCAGCATGCATGGTCATGTCGGCTCACCCTAAAGCTACCACGACCCCAGTGTGGCCTCGGTGGCTCGAGCATGACAACTATCCCAACTCAACATCAACCACTACTCTCGAGTGGCCGAGTAGACAGTATGATCAAGTAGCATATAAGCGTAAAGAGCAAGCTACACGATGGGGGTCCCTGCTGTTGGCCACTCCGACAGTCACTACCCATGAGTGGTCGAGTGCCACACACGCAGGACTACGGTACACAAATCCAACTACCACCATCTATAGTGGTAGAGTGCGGCACCACAATGCTCTGCCCTCACACCGGTTACTCCTCCTATGAGTAACCGTGGAGGCAGGATGACTGGCGACACTCTCAACCACAAGGGAGACCTCGTCGCTAGCGTGCATGCAAATGACATGAATGCAATGTCTCCCATACAGACATCCACCATAGATTATCTATTCTACAGAGAATCATACTAACCAGATCAACGCACTCTCTATCCTACAGAGAGTCGTACTCAACTGATCATAATACTCTCTATCCTGTAGAGAGTCATACCAATCTAATCGATGCACTCTCTATCTTATAGAGAGTCATACTCAACTGATTGACGCACTCTCTATCCTGTAGAGAGTCGTACTCAAACTGATTATCAAGCTAGGACCATAGGTTCGTAGCGACACATTAAGTACCATTCACTTGACCATTTATACAATACATAGTCAGTGGTAAACATGCAACCTAGGGGTACTAGGATTAACCGTAGGTTCAAGACATTATCTACCTACGGATGACCTTTTTGTCCAATGTACAATCAGGTTGTCATCCGGACTTTACTATTGCACTTAACTTAAACAAATTCTAAGTTACTTACATCACCTATATATATAACTCCTAATCATGGTAAAATAAACATGATAGCAACAATGGAGTTAATAGCCAACGGTAAAGTATCAAGCATACGATAAAAAGAGCAGGGTCAAGGTAATATGAACACCTAACATGTTTATATCTATGACTAAATCTGAATGCAATACATCTACCCGGACCAGGTAGGAAATTACCCACCTGTTGTAATGCTCAAAACAATGTAGTCCTCACGGCTGCGGACCCATCTCGTATCCACGTCCTACAAATAGCATCAATTACATTTTAGTGCAAGCAGACTACAACATACGAATTAATTATTATATCGTTCTTATAGTCGCATCCCTTTTTATCGAATACGATTTAGGAAACTCCCTCAAATTATCCAAGGTCGATTTACTATAACCAACCTTCACTTTAGACCCTCAACTGGTACGGTTAACATCATAATTAAAATCCCCCTGTTTTCAATTAACAACTACTCAAAATCTATACATTCAATTCCATACACCAATTTCCATATGAACCGGATATTCTACAACCCAGAACAACTCTCTAATCATGTAACCCACCGATCACAGCTCCTGTACTGCCATTTACAACCCATACTCCACCAAAATTCCAACTCGCAGTCCCACGGGACACACGACAACCACCCATAATCACATGGCAGCCTCCCATTCGATCCCATACTCTATCCACAACCACTTCTATGCTTATTTCTACAAAACAACCCCTTCTCACAGCCAATAGAACACAATTACAACTCGATTCACAACCGTAAACAATCACACAGTAGTAAATCGATCTTAAGAATAGAAATCCAACAATCTGCACTGAACTGACAGAATAAACAACAACAAAAAAAAGAAGGGGATCGTGCTCACCACGATAGGAGTCTTCACCGACAGAACAAACCTTCCAATCCTCAATCTGCCGATAGAAGCCCCTGCTCCCAAATTTCGCAATGGTGTCAGCCAAGAACAGAGTATCACCGTAACCTAAGGAGAAACTAGGCTTACCGATAGTTGGAATTTCACCGGCCGAGTAATCCTCCAAATTCGGTAGCCAACCCCTCCTACTCTCTTGTTCACCGGTTCTGCACAAATCACCATTTAGGTCACATGAGGGAAATCACAAATTGAGGTTGTATCCTCATCCCAAAAGAGAGAAATGATTGGTCATACCTAATTCCAGCGCTGATCGGCAACAGGGATCAGTAGTCGCGAGGGAAAATAACTCGAAGCTGGCTGCCCTATTCGGAGGAAACCTTCACCACATACCAAGCCTGATACTCCCCCTCTAGCCGGACCTTTCACCGAGCACAAGACAACGTCGACAGTCGGCGGTTTGGCGGGGAAGAGCTGCGAAGGTTGTCGGGGGCCTGCTCGATGGGTTCTCTCGACACAGGGGAAAATCGGCAGAGCGAAGGTTGGAGGCGCGAGAAGAAGGCAGACGAGCGAGAGGAAGAGGGCTCGGGAAAAGTCAGCGTCGGTGGCAGAGTTGGCGACGAGCAACTCGTGGTGTGCGTGAAGGGGAATGGAATCGGCGGAGTCACGAAGGGGAACGATTGTCGCAATGAAGGAGGTGACGTTCGGGAAGGAAATAGTCGGCGTGAGTAAATAAGGAACGGGTAAAGGAATGGATCGACATTAAGCTCTTAACCGGATCCATTTAAGAGAAATCTAACTTAGGTTAGATTTAATTAAACCCATAAGCTTTAACCTAGGTTATGTTTGATTTATCCCTAACCATTCATCATTTTTTTTCGGTATTTTACACGACTGATGGATATGATCAGTTGACTGTCATACTCTAGCATTTCACAGAACCTCTGATAGTTGATCGATCAGTCCGACTAGTCGCCCATTCAATCGACTGATGTAATCATCAGTCGACTGATAGTGAAAATTTTTGCGATGAATTTTTCTTTTCGTCGCCAAATTTGCAACGAAAAATAAATTCGTCGCCAAATTTAATTTTATTCGTTAATTATGTTCATTAGATTTTGGCGATGAATATATTTTTCGTCGCCAAATTTTATTATATTTGCTGGAGTATGCGTGTGAGAGTTTTGCAACGAATTATACTTTCGTCGCAAATTTGGCGATGAAAAAATATTTTTGTCGCCAATTTGGCGACGAAAGTATAATTCGTCGCCAAATTCAACGATGAAAATAATTATTTGTCGTCATATTTTACGACGAAAAGTCTTATTCATTGTAAAATTTTGTGACGAATCTTGCTTTTCGTAGCCAAATTGGCGACGAAACATTTATTCGTCGCCAAATTTGGCGATGAATTTTGCAACGAAAATATTATTCGTTGCAATTTGACGACGAATTTTTATTTTTTGTTGTAGAATTTAGCAGTGAATTATTTGCAATGAAAAAATTTTCGTTGCAAAAAAATTTTGCAACGATTTTTTTTGCAAAATTCGTCGACAAAAAGCAACATTTTTGTAGTGGTTGCATTTGCATCGCTAGAGTTCGTTTGAGCTCAATCTGTGGAGTAGGAACCATTTGGTTCTGAACCACGTTATATGAGTTGTCTCTTGTGCTTGTGTTCTTTTATTATTGTTATTATTATTTTCGCTGCATTAACAAGTGTTGTAGAGACGAATGCGATCATATTCCATCATACGATGAACGACGCTATTCACCCCCTTCTAGCAGACGCACAGGTCCTAACATGTCGTATCAGAGCTAGGAGCTCTTCAACGGACTAACAACCGGGAACAAGTGTGCTAGAGGAAGGAAGATGGAATTTGAAGAACAATTGGGATGAGACATAAACTTACCGGTCCCGTATGCATTTTATGGACGAGAAGGCTTCAACTCATGGAAGGGAAGAATTGAAGACTTCTTGATGATGAGGGAACTTGAGGAGTGGTCCACTTTGATGGAAGGATTTGAATATCCAAGAGGGCCAAAGGGAGGATTCCTCAAAATGAAGAGATAGAGTGAGGAACAACTCCAAGGATTCGAGAAAAACAAGAAGGTAGTAAAATTTATTATTGATTTGATTCCTAATGACATCTTGTGTAGCTTAGGTGAATACATGGATGCCAAAAAGCTATGGATCAAAGTGACAAGATTCCATGAGAACCCACATTTGGCTCAAGAAGAAGAGGAGGCCGAAGAAGAAAGCTCTTCCTCACAAGAAAGTGAGGATTCGGAAGTTGATAGGGAATCAACATTCGGATCGAAATCAATGGAAGAGGTAGAAGTAGAAGAAGTCTCCACCTCTAGGATTGAGGGGGAGGAGATTAGATCATCTACACCGGAGCAACCTCAAGAAGAACCATCCACCTCCAGTCGAGAGGAAGAGGAAGCTAGGGACTCCCCTACCATGGAAGGTAACTCAAGAATTTCAATAAATAATAAAAATTATGTTTTGAGTGTAGGGAGCAAGGACACTACAAGAGTAAGTGTCCTAAACGGGTCAAGAAGGCTCCACCAGTGCCAAAGATCAAGGAGACCGGAGCCTCAACCATCAAGGGCAAGGAACACGTAGTATGCTTCAAGTGCCATGAAAAAGGGTACTACAGAAGCCAATGCCCTAGGAGAAAAGAGGGAGCATCACATGTAAGGGGAGCCTCTAAGGCAAACCCTAAGGTAACCTCTAATTTTGCTCCTTCCTCAATTAATTATCAAAAGCATGCTAGAAGTAATCTTGCAATTATTCATGAAAGGCATGCTAGGAATAATAAATTTTATTGTTTAGGAGCTAAGCATGTCCACATTATGAATAAGGAGAAATTTGGGACTAATGTCCCTAAAATAATTTTACCTAAGGACAAATCTAGATCAAACAATTCTAGATCTATCCTTCCTAGGGAGACCATTAGGAAGATAGAGGATCACCTAGGCATCAATCCTAAATGGATTAGACATATGCCTAAAAATAAATAAATCTCAAGAGTTAATGAAAAATAAAAAATTGAGATATTAGAAAAGGAAAATCAAGTCTTGAGGAAATGGAAAAGACCCTTAGAAATATACAAAATTAAATTAAGGGGTCAAATGGTCAAAGTCAAGGGCCTAGGAGACAAGAGTCAACCAAGGGCAAGAAAGGTTTGGGTCACAAACCAAGCCCAAGGAGACCTATCATAATGTTCCATTCGATTATAGAACTCAAGTTAGGTCTAGGAAAACCAAGGTCAATAGGGAAGTCATCCCTAAGGTTGACCAAGGTAGATGCTTAGTGGCTAGGGTTTCAAGGAAACCTAGGGAAGACACTAAGAAGGTCAAAGGGGGAGTTACTTCTAGAATTGACCTAGGTAAGACCCAAATGACCAAGGCTTCTAAGCCTAGGAGGGTCATTAAGAGGGTATCTAGGGAAGTTATCGCTAGTGAATACCTAGTTAACCCAAGGAGCTCCAATAAGTATTGGGTTCCTAGGAGCGTGACCTATTCATGCTAAATGGATTTAGGTGTGCCAACCTTGAATGGATAGGTAGTTAACCTAACCATGGGAAGGTGGAACTCTAGGTTATTTTCAAGGTTATGGATATCTTGGAAATAGGTTTTGAGTATTTAAATCCTAAAATATTTTAGGATGTGTCAATATGATTTATGGAACTATAAAAATTGATCAAATTGGCAACTTAGGTTTAGAGATCATAGTGTGCCATTTTGGGTTTTTGGCACACTTGGGATAAGCTAGTAATATGACAAAATGGGTCTAATTCTAACAAATGACAACAAATATTAAAATTTAGGTATCATATACCTTTACATTTTATTTGCCATGCTTGATTTGCCATATAACATGTTATGACATCATATCTACTTTTAATTATATAATATGTCATGATCATGTTTAGGATTAAGGTAAAATGTCATGTATGCTTAGATTCCATTTTATACCATGACATCATGATTATGAGCACATGTTTATTTATATCATCATTAATGTCATAATCATTCATGCATTAATAAAAATTGAGTTAAGGACAATTGGCATGACTTGAAGTCCCATATATAAGAGAATCAAGTAGTGTTGCCTTAGAAAAATGCACGAACCCCTAGATTATGATGAACAAAATCCACATCTCACATTACATTGACTTGTATGTGTTGGAGATCGATTTGAAGCTAGAGGGGGGGTGAATAGCTTGTTTTTCGTCTCTACAAAAATATTAGCGGAAGCGCTACAAAAATATTAGCGGAAGCGCAACAAAAATAATAATAACACAAATGAAAAACACACTAACACGATTCTTTTACGTGGTTCGGAGATAGCGCTCCTACTCCACGGTGATCCTTGA
Source organism: Wurfbainia villosa (assembly GCA_025175895.1). Lineage (NCBI taxonomy): Eukaryota > Viridiplantae > Streptophyta > Magnoliopsida > Zingiberales > Zingiberaceae > Wurfbainia > Wurfbainia villosa. Next base: position 7,889,367 of record JAKLTH010000072.1, on the reverse strand, counting down.
GGTGGATCAACCCTAATCAAATCACTATGAAGCTTTCCTTTACAACAATCCTCCTCTTCTTACAAAGAATGAAACTTGAGCTTAGAGAGAGGAGGAGGGAATTAAAAATCACTAGAAAGCTTGAAAACTCGTGGAGGCTTGAGAGAATAATCAGAGAATAAGCATTAACCCCAAAAACCTCCACTAGCCCTCTTTTTATAGAGAGGAGGCTGATTTTCTCGTTGGAGCACCATCAGTCGACTGATGCATAACATCAGTCGACTGCCGGCGCGGTTAACGACTTCTGAATAGTCGGATTTGCGGAATTTAGAGTCGTTTCCTCCAATGACATTTTCATCAGTCGACTGATCCATCCATCAGTCGACTGATGGAGTGATCAGTCAAGTGATCACAGGCTGCAGTTGAGTGTGACTCCACTCTGTGCCCGTATTTAACTTGATCGATCGGGATTGCAACATCGGTCATTGTCATGACCGATCGATGGTCGTGGTTTCATCCTCGACTCAATCGAGCACTTAACGGATCGGTGATACATCGACGATCATCATGATACTCATCAAGTATGAGTAATTCATACTTGATTTTACCCCCTAGACCTAGACTCAACCTTCTAGCTCTTCATTAAGCCTTGCGCCTCCAGGATCCCTTCGAGTCCGCAACTTGTTCTTCCTTTGCGCTTTGCTTCCAAGAGTTTCCTTCGGTTTTGTCATGTCTTGGGTTTTCCTTTGCCAAATCGTGCTTGGACTTTACGCCGCCAAGTCTACACGCTTGGACTTACGCTGCCAAGACTTGCCTTTGGACTTCCTTTGCCAAGGTCTATTTGGACTTAATGCCGCCAAGACAACATGCTTGGTCTTATGCCGCCAAACCTTTACCTTGGACTTCTCTTGCCAAGATCATACTTGGATTTTGCCTTTACCAAGTCTTCGTACTTGGATTTCCCTATCTCTTGAACATTGTAACAATTAGATCACAAATTGTTGCCTAACTTAGATGATGTCTTGCACTTACCATGCTTCATGTGTTTTACCATGTGTTTGCATGGAAGGAATGTCTAGGGTGGATTGCATCTCACAAAACAAGTCTTTTACCTTGATTGTGTATTTCAACACTTAGAAAGGGTGAGATGTTAGGATTTTGAAACCATTGGATGTTAATGTTTGCTAAAATAAAATAAAATACCAAAATACATTAACAAATGCATGAATATAAGCATAACATTAATATATTCGATATACAAGATTAAACATGAGAAAATGAAACAAGTTGGGTAAAGAAATTGAGATTTTCTGAAACTCAGATCTGGAAATCAAATATCAGTCGACTGTTCCTACTATAGCACGATACGATGCGCCAAGCAGTCGAGTGTTGTTTCCAGGACTTGACTATTTTGTACATCGATGCTAGCTAGGATACATCGATCGGATAATCGCTCATCGAGGCGTGAGGATCATCGATCGAGTGCTCGCCGAGTTCGAGTGGTGATCGCATTAGTCGATCGATGACCAACATCGATTGGTGATATTCTTGTAAACGATCTGAGAATGATCGCGATCGATTGTTGGTGCGCATCATTGTCGGTTCGATAAAACCGCTCATAAGTTGCAATCAGTCGACTGATGTTGCACATCGATCGGATTCGAGCGCGACCTCTTGGCGTCTTCAGTCGATCTCGCTTCTTCCTCCTCTCCGGTCGTCGCTTCCTTCTTCGACCAGCTTTTCTGACCGCACCGGCCACCTAAGCCCTAGGTTTGATAGCCAAACTCCTCTACTCACATTTTTAGCATCTCATAGTCCTAATCTACTCTTCTCCGGTGATTTTTCTTCTTCGATTAGGGTTCCGACGATCCACTGCTCCGGCGAACTCTCCGGCGATCTTTTCAGCGGTGTCTAAGTACCCTCTCCTCATCATCCTAAATGGCACCAAAGTATAACCTTCTTACTCCCCTAAAACCCTAATTTTTCCATTATAACTCATTATGATCTAATCGTGCATTTGTGTCTTTGCATTTCATTCATTGCATTGCATTCATATAGGTGATCCCGTAGAAATGACCCGATTGAGGTTGAATCACGGTTGTACCAAACCATGTTGGTTAGGTACATTGATAGGGATTTCTTTAATCGTTACTGCGGTGACATCATGGAAGTTTTATCATATTATCATCTAGTGAAGATAGTATTATGGACTCATGCCATAAATGATGATCTCCTTAAGGAGTTCTATCAGAACTTAAAGAAGGTAGACGATGGCCCTACCTACACTACCCGCGTTGCAAAACGCGACTTAGAGCTCACTCCTGCAATATTGCAGGAGTTTCTTGAGTGTAAGCTATCGGCTGATACTTTCATTTTCTACCCTACCTTCGATGCCCCTTTACCTGAGCCCTTTGATCACATCTCTTTGGATTCCATGCATGAGCATGTCTTTCATCATCCTCGTCCACCAGCTCAGAACTTATTTCCCATCAATGAGCTATCTGCGCCCGACAATGTACTTTACAAAGTCATTGTTGGGTGCCTTCTTCCAATTGTGACTCGGGGTCTGGCCAAGATTCGCCCTCCCCATCTCTTTCTCCTGTACGCCATGCGTCATAGACTAGACATAAATATTACATTGAACATGTTTCATTGCATTATACATTTCATATCCCCTGTACAAGGGAAAGTGCATATGCCTTTTGGCCACATCATCACTGCATGGTTAGAGTCTGTAGGTATAAACATTAATAGGGGATCACTGAGGGCGCTATCTGAAGTTTACGACTGTATATCAGTTCATAACTTCTCATTGGCGAAGCTGCGTATGGGACATGGGAAGATGGAGCTGGCACCTCGACCTTCGCCCAGGGCACGTGGGGAGCCAACTCTAGTGCCTAGAGAGGCTATAGAGGATTATGAGGATCCAGATACTGCTGATGAGGAGGACCAGATGCCTGCAGATGCATCAACAGCAGGTCCATCAGATCGGTTTGGACAGCTGGAGGTCATATTTCAGAACTACCAGCAGACAGTCGACTCTCGGCTGTTAGAGCTTATAGTGGGGCAATCCTCCATGGGCAAGCATCTCAGTCGAATGGAGGAGCGCTACATTCAGATTGCGGAGTCCCAGAGCCGCATCGAGCAGCGTCAGCTCGATATGTATGAGATGATGCGAGCCTGGACCTTGAGCCAACAGCCTCCTCCACCTTCACCTTCTGCAGATGATTAGATCTAGAGGATGTTAGGATTTTTGTTTTTAGTTTGTGTAGTGAGATTGAGCGCCTCAAATCTCTATTTTGGATGTAAAAAATAGAAGCTTTCTTAAATTGAATGAAATTTCTGTTTATGAAAATCATTTGTGTTTGATTATGTGCTTGTATTAATGTATTGGTTTATGGAAAATTACCACATCATGACATGAAATTTCATCTTATCATATAACATGTCATGCCATTGTTTAGGATTATTTTAGATGTCATGTTTGTTTTTAGATTATATCACATGTCATGACATCATGATCTTTGGCCATGCGTTATTATTGATATCATTTATGTCATGATCATTCATGCATTTATTAAAATTGATTTAAGGAAAAATGGCATGACTTGGAGTCCCATTTATAAGGGAATCAAGTAGGGTTGCCTAGAAAATGCATGAGGTCATAATAATCCTAACTCCACATCTCACATCTAAATTGACATGTATGTGTGTGTATACACCTTAGATAACATGTGAGATGTTAGGAAAATAAGTTAGGTTCAAGGTGCATAGGTAGTGCATCTAGATGAAATTAACTTATTTCAATCATCACTAAGAATTATGAGGAAAGCAAATATACAAGTTATGTATATTTAGCCAATAAATCATGGTTCAAAATAAGGTTTCAAAAACGTTTTAAAATCACTTTAGAAAACCTTGGTGAAGTCTATCTTTTGATAGCCATCATCATTGTAGAAGTTGATACAAAGTAGATCAAAAACTTTAAAGTTTTAATAGTTTTTGAACTTTGCACCAATCTCCTATTTTAATGGTTAAAATATTTTTCTAAAATTTTTCACCGATTGTATGTGTGATAAGTAATATACATATCAAATTTTGTGATTTTTCGATATACGTAGAATTACTTATGAATTTCCAAAAGTCAAGTCTGATAATTGAAAATCAGGTTATCGATCATTTGCCTCTGAAGCGATCGGTGATGGGAAGCACCTAGACTCAACTAGCGTGATATCACTCGGCTTCGCTCGTGATCGGTGATGGGCATATCGATCATTGGTAGTGACAGTCGATCGCCAATGTTGATTTCAGGAAAACTAGATTTGTTTAGCCTGGTTTTAGCTACGGTTAAGGTCCCTAATCACTCCTAACCCTAGGATATGCTTTGGGAAGCATTATAAAGGGTGAAAATTCATTGGATATGGATTTGGAGAGGTGTTTAGGGTTTGTATCAAATTTAAGGTGTTGGAAAGTTCAATGTTAAATTTCTAACCTTATCTTTGATGATTTAGAGTTCCTATTGGCTTGGGGACTTCCCAAAGACATTGTTGGTGCAATGCTCAAGGGGGAGCAAGTCTTTAGGGGGAGGTATCCATCATGGGATGATGGATGTTATTTTTTCTCATGGGAAGGAAAAATGAGATTTTCACATACCCAATCTGGAAATTGGGGGAAAGTATAAGATTGCCTCTCTTGAGTGATATGAGACTTATCACTAGGACGATGGTAGACATCCTAGGTATTTTTGGACTAAGGGGGAGATTGTAAGATCTCATTGGGACATGAGACATTGACCTCCTTGGAGAGATAGCCTTTTTGATGTATGTCAAAAAGGGGGAGAACATTAAATTACCAATTTGGAAAATTGGTAAGGGAATTTGAGTTAGGGGACTAACTCAAGGTTTGTTTTATCAAACATCAAAAAGGGGGAGATTGTTAGGGCAATCGGCCCAGGTCACGATTGACCAGACTCGAGTTTGACTCGAGAGATGTTTTGATGTTTGACAAAGTAAGTTGACATTGATGTTTGACATTAATGTCTGTTGATGTTTTGGGGAGATTATTTATACAATCAATCTGGGTTATGTTTAACTGGACTCGAGTTTGACTCGAGGGAGACTTTGATGGTTGACTAGAGTTGACCATGTGGTTATGGAAAGTCCAAGTGGGACACTTGGCATTTGGGAAAGTCCAAGCATGGGTCTTGGCATGGAAAGTCCAACATGGGTTAGCAAGGGAAAGTCCAAGCTTGAGTCTTGGCATTTGAGAAGTCCAAGGGGTTTGATATTGGCGGCGTAAAGTCCAAGCGGGAGTCTTGGCAGTATAAGTCCAATAGTTGGCGGCGTAAAGTCCAAGCGGGAGTCTTGGTAGTATAAGTCCAATAGTTGGCGGCGTAAAGTCCAAGCGGAGTCTTGACGGCGTAAGTCCAATGTGCCTTGGTGGTGTAGACACCGTTAGCATGACATAGCCGATAGAAGCACCCGAAGGCTAGCGCGATGGATGAAAAAGTCATGGATGACTTGGAGGGATCCGAGAGGTGTAAGGATGATGGAGGTGGCTAGAAGGCTTAGGTCTAGGCTAAGGGTGGTCTAGCAAGTATGGGGGCACCATACTTGGGCTAAAACCTCATGTTTGAGGTGTGCCAGTCGACTGATGTCATGTGACAGTCGACTGGCGTAGTCAACTAGGGTTTGACTGCGAGAATTGCCCTAGCAGTCGACTGCCATAGATGAGCAGTCGACTGATCTTGTGATCAGTCGACTGATGCTCGAATTTTGGGGCATAGAATGGAGTCTCACTCGACCGCTGGGACGAGCAGTTGAGTGATGGCTTATCAGTCGACTGATGCTCATGATCAGTTGACTGATGTCCTAGTCGTTGGATTTTTCCAGCGTGGATTACACCGTTGTCTCACAGCAACAGTGTGATCAGTCGACTGATCGACATTTTCCAGCACAGGTTGAAGCTATAAAAGGAGCTCGTGATGGAGGAAAAATGGATCCGGTTTTTGAGAGATTTAGGGGCGATTTATTGCTGCAAATCAGGTCTCCAAGTGCTAATCAAACAACCAAGCATTCAAGCAATCAAAAACAAGTGTTGTAAAGTTTTTCTTTACTTGTCTTTCACATTAATTGTTGTAATTGCTTGTTTTTGTTTCTTACTGTTGTAAGATCGCTTGTAAGGGGTTTCTCCGCCTCCGACTTGTGTCGAGAAGGAGTGTTTATCATAGTGGTGTGTGATTGGCATCGCTAGGGTTCGTACGAACCCAATCCGTAGAGTAGGAACCGTTCGGTTCCGAACCACGTTAAATATTTGTGTTTGCATGTTGTATATTTCATTATCATTATTATTTTTCTATTTCCGCTGCGCTAACGAAATTTTAGAGACAAACGCAACGAATTCCATTATCGAACGAGCGCGATGCTATTCACCCCCCCCTCTAGCGGCCTCAAATATCTTACAATATGTGTTTTCATACACTTTAGACATATGTGAGATGTTAGGAAATGAGTTAAGTTCAAGGTGTATAGTTTTTGCATCTAGATGAACTCAAACTCATCTAAAATCATGTTATGGATCATTGGGAAAGCTTATGTTCAAGCCATGTCCATTAAGCCCAAAGAATATGATCCAATATAAGGTTTTAAAAACACTTTAAAATCATTTTAAAAAACCTTGGTGAAGTCTATCTTTTAATATCAATCACCATTGATGATGTTGATACAAAGTGAGCTCAAATATTGAAGTTTTTCTTCACTTTTGAACTTTGTATCAATTTCACTATTTTATGGGTAAATTATTTTTCCAATATTTTTCACCCATTGTATTGCTTATAAGTAATGTACATATGAATTTTCATAATTTTTCAAAATATGTAGAATTACTTATCAATTTTCAAAATTCATTTCTGATGATTGAAATTCAGAAATTTTAGTTATCAGTCGACTGATGGGTAGGGCAGTCGACTATTGACTGATAGAGTCGACTGCCAGAGCTGATTTTGAGTAAACAAGGATGTTTAGCCTATGTTTTAGCTATGTTAGGGTTCCCTAACTGCTCCTAACCCTAGGATATGCTTTGGAAAGCATTAGAAAGGGTGAAAATCCATTGGATATGGATTAGGAGAGTTGTTAGGGTGTGTATCAATTTTAAGGTGTGGGAAAGTTCAATGTTGAACTTTTAACCTTAATTTTGATGGTTTAGAGTGCCTATAGGTAGGAACTTCCCAAGGACATTGTTGGTGCAATGGTCAAGGGGGAGCAAGCCTTTAAGGGGAGGTATTCATCATGGGATAATGAATGTTATTTTTCCTCATGAGGGGGAGAAATGAAATTTGAGATGCCCAATTTGAAAATTGGGAGAGTTCATAGGACTGCCTCCCTGGAGTGATATGAGACTTATCACTAGGAAGAGTGAAGGTATCCCAGATATTTTTGGACCAAGGGAGAGATTGTAAGATCTCATTGGGATATGAGACATTGACCTCCTTGGGAGAACCTTTTTGATGTATGTCAAAAAGGGGGAGAATGTTAGAATTACCAATTTGAGAAAATTGGTAGGGGAATTTGAGTTAGGGGCCTAACTCAAAGGTGTTTGGTTTTTGTCAAACATCAAAAAGGGAGAGATTATTGGTGCAATCGGCTCAGGTCACGATTGACCAGACTCGAGTTTGACTCGAGTAGTGTTTTGATGTTTGACATTGATGTCTGACAATGTATTGGAGAGATTGTTGGTGCAATCGATCCAGGTTATGATCTTGATGTTTGATGAGGGTTTGACCATTGTCATGGGAAAAGTCCAAGTCTTGTGTACTTGGCATGGAAAGTCCAAGTGAGACACTTGGCAAGGGAAAGTAAAACATGGGTTGGCATGGAAAGTGCTAGCATGGGTCTTGGCAAGAGAAAGTCCAAACTTGAGTCTTGGCATGGAAAGTCCAACATGGGTTGGCAAGGAAAGTCCAAGCATGGGTCTTGGCAATTGAAAAGTCCAAGGGGAATATTGACGGCGTAAAGTCCAAGCAGAGTCTTGGTAGCATAAATCCAATGGTTGGCAACGTAAAGTCCAAGCGGAGTCTTGGCAGCGTAAGCCCAATGTGCCTTGGCGGTGTAGACCACATTAGCATGACAATAGCTGATGGAAGCACCTGAAGGCTAGCGTATGGATGAACAAGTCATGAATGACTTGGAGGGATCCGATAGGCGCGAGGCTGACGGAGGTGGCTAGAAGGCTTAGGTCTAGGCTAAGGGTGGTCTAGCAAGTATGAGGGCATCACACTTGGGGTAAAACCTCATGTTTGAGGTGTATCAGTCGACTGGGACTATGGGCAGTTGACTGATGTGAGTCGACCAGAGTTCGATTGCAAGGACATGGCACAGCGATCACCGCCAAAGATTGGACAATCTGGTTGGCCTAATCGATCGGCCGATCGAGACGATCGATAGTCGGGTATTCGGGCATAGAAGGGTCTCGAGTCGACTGTTAGGGTTTAACAGTCGAGTGATGACTCGATCAATCGACTGATGGACATGATCAATCGACTAATGGTCTATCCGTTGGAACTTATCCAACGTGGCTCATGCCATTGTGAGACAACGGCTATAGTAGTAGTCGACTGATGTACTCGATCAGTCGACTGCTAGGTGGAATCTAGCCCAAGGAGAAGCTTTAAAGGGAGCTCGTGGAGGAGGTTTTCGCCAATGGTTCTTTGAGGACTTTTGGAGCGAATTGCTGGTATAATTCGACCAAGGAGAAGGTTTAAAGGGAGCTCGTGGAGGAGGTTTTCATAATTGGTTCTTGGACGTTTTTGAGGCGATTTGCTGGTGAAAATCAGGGTCTTCAAGCACGGTTCAAGCAATCAACAAGCAAGCACTCCAAAGCAGTAGTTGTAAAGTTTTCTTTACGTTGTTTTGTATATTCATCTTGTATTTGCTTGTTTACTTCTTGTATTACTTTTGTAATCTTTGTAAGAGATTTTCCGCCTTCGACTTATTGTCGAGAAGGAGTATTTGTGATTAGTGGTTGCATTTGCATCGCTAGAGCTCGTTTGAGCTCAATCCGTGGAGTAGGAACTATTCGATTCCGAACCACATCATATTGGTTGTCTCTTGTTCTTGTTTTGTCTTTTATTATTGTTATTATTATTTCCGCTGCATTAACAAGTGTTGTAGAGATGAACGTGATCATATTCCACCATACGACGAACAACGCTATTCACCCCCCTCTAGCGGGCGCACATGTCCTAACAAAGGAAACCAGGGGTTACCAATTCTGTTGGATCGAGAAGCGTCGCTAGAGGGGGGGGTGAATAGCGATCGTAAATTTTTTCGACATTTTGTTCGAGTAGATAATTAAATGAGTAAGAGCAGTGGAAAATAAAGAGACACGTTTATTTTTACTTGGTTCACAACCCAGCGGTTGCTACTCCAAGGCCCTATCGGTCCTAGACCGCGTACGGAGGGAAAAGCACTATAACGTCTCCTCCTCGTTGGAGGTAGGAGACAATGATCACAAAACCGAAGGTACGAGGATGAGGCAACAAACCTACCTCACCTCGTTACAATTAAAACAAAGAATACAATAAAAACAATTACTTGCTACTGCTGCCAACGAAGGAGATTTGAACTTGTCGTTGCGTCGGTGTTATGACGGCGTTGGAGCGTTGGCATTGTAGGAGCACTTGAGAATAAACTTGATGTAATTTGGAGTTGGAATCCTCCCCTCCTTTTATAGATTTTGGCCTCTGAATATGTCTCCTCTTTTTATGGAACAGTTGTATAATTTTTATCGCGAAGTGGTTGCGTCAAACCTTATCCATTTTGACCTAGCGCAAAGGCTGATTAAATGCCATCGCTGGATCGATGACTCCCATCGATGGGTGATGAGCATCGATCGGCCAATGTTCAAGATGATGCCGGCTGACCACTTCCCTGCAGTAAGAGGTTAGCTCGGAAAATGATAAATGCGACGATTTCTAACCGTCCGATCTCGACCTAGACCTTCCACAGGAAGTCTTAGTCAGATCGCCGCCTACGGTCATCCCCGTAAAGAGGACACGACCTTACAATCTCTCACTCACACGAGCTTTCCTCGATACTTACCTTGTAGCTCTCGCTTCCGGCTTTCCACTCGATTCCTTCGGCTCCCTCCGAAGTCACTCGAGTGTCGCCCAACCACCGCGGCTTCCTCCGGGTGTTGCTAGCCTACAACTTCAGCTTTAGTACTTTTCTGCACACTCGATTTAGCTCATGAGATAACGATGTAAACTTAACTTTGTGTCTTTGCCATAATCAAAACACAGGTTCGATTATCTAGTGCCCCTGCACCAACAAATTCTATCATCCCTTGGAACAAAAGGTGTTTGTTTCAAGGCATGTTGTATTCCTAGAGAAGGAGTTTCTCTTACAGGAAAATAGTGGGAGTGAGATTGAACTAAGCGTAGTTCAAGAGACTTCGGTAGACACCGAAGAGATGCCTAGTCAAGAACCATAGTTGATTACTAATTCAGATGAGATAATAGCTTAACCTAATGATACACCACCTCCTCGTAGATCTAGTAGGACACATAGGATTCTTGAGAAATATGGATTTCTCATAAGTGAATCTAATGAATAGAGGATGAGGAACCCACTAGTTACGAAGAGGTACTGAATAGTTCAGACATAGATAGGTATCTAATAGCCATGAAATTAGAAATGGATTCCATGTATGAAAACCAAGTTTAGAACTTGGTAGCCCGAAGGCATAATGCCTATAGGGCGCAAGTGTGTATCCAGTCAACTGAACTTCAATCGATTGGAATCCTTTCAGTTGACTGTTCCCTGTAAAATGAGATTAGCAAAAACAAACAATATAAAATACAATAGCAGTAGTAATACTGCTCAATCTCAACTTCTAAGTCCCACGCGGACTATCTATCGGATCGACGCCTAGCTTTATCCCCCTATAGAGGACTCAACCTCACCTCTTCACTTGAGGCTTACCTGTCGACTACCCTATCGCACTTACCATTCTTGACATCTGATCTGACCCACTAGGGCTTCGGCTAGTTGTCCGGTCTCCCTGACCCAACTGGACTTCATGTCGATTGTCCGGTCTCCTGACCCAACCGGTCTTCATGCCATATGTCTGGTCTCCTGACCCATCTGGACTTCTCGTCTGGTGTTCGGTCCTCCTGGTCTGTCAAGTCTTCTGCCTAGTATCCGGTCGACACGACCTACTAGGACTTTCCATGCATTGCCCAGTATCCAGTCTGTTTGACCTACTAGGACTTCTGTTAAGCCTGCATACTTAACACATATATCAAATCATAGGTTCATCCTAACATTAAACCTTGGGGCATGCATCAAAATATAGGAGTGATGCTATTTGCACTAACAATCTTCCCCTTTTTGATGTATGACAATCGTTTAATGTTAGGACTAAAAATACCAGATCTTTAAATCATGAATTACAAAATAATTTCATATACAAATGCATTTCTAAGTTCTAACTTAAACACGCTCTCTCCCCTTTGGAATACATCAAAATACTAAAATAAATTAGATGCCAAGGAGTTTAACAATGTCCCATGACTTATATACAAAGATCATAAATTTTCTAAGTCTTGAAAAAGTTTACTTTCAAACTTAAAATTGTATTTTTAAATCACTTGAAGTTTATGAGACATGGGTTTAAATAAAAGTTTATTTTTAAATACAGGTTTTGTATAGCTTCCCCCTAGAATTAATCTTTTTCGCTAAGTTTGAAACTATAGAAATGAAACTTCAAATATTCAAGTGCATAAGTTTGAAACCATAACTTCTATGTCTACAATAAAATTTCTTTGAAAATACAACCTCCCCCTTAACATATGTTTCTCATATTTTTCAGAATATCTCTTATTCTTTTGAAAATAGTATATCTAGATTTTTGCAAGTAAGCTTTCAAAAATAATTTTCAAAATATATTCTTAACGTTTTGAATATAATCTTTCTAAGCTCCTCCCCCTATGTGTCTCATTAATGATGCACATACTTTACTCATTGTTCCTTTAAAAAACTCACAATTAAAGCTTTAGCTTTAGTACTTAAGTTTTTAAAACAAAGTTTTCATAAGCTTAGTACTTCTCAAAAATATTGTAGAAATATTCTTTTGAAAATTAACCTCCCCTTAACATTCCTTTTGCATAGTTATTTTCTAAATTTTTGGCTAAGCTACTTAGGATAAAAATTAGTTCAAATTTAAGTAGCTTAGATAGTTGAGTTCAAGTTAGTTACTTTTTAAGATTTCTTTCCCCTTTGAATATTTTCTCTCACTCAATAAAGCATATTCTTAAAGGTCATATATTTTTGAAATTATACTCTCCTTCTTAATTGATGCAAAAATATTTTTATAAATAAATTCCCCCTTAAATCAAAAGTGATAAAATGAGACTTCTTGCACACTTTTAACTTGAAATTTGTTTTCTAAAAAGTTGCTCTCTTTTTAATTTGGAAATAACCCATATTATTATTTATAGATTTTCATAATGAATTTCCAAGGTAGTTTCTCATTAATGATGCAAATTTGCTTTAATCTTTCAAAAATTCTAAACATAGATTCTATCATGATTTGTTTACATTTTGAAGTGAACAATTTAAGTTTTAAACTTAGCTTAACTAACTCTCATCTTCCAAATTTAGATGAAGTTAAGTTACTTAGAATAAATGTTAATTAAGTACTAAGCATCATTAGATCGATAAGTCCAATTCACATACTTTTTTTTTCTCTTTCCCTCTTAAAGTAACATTATTATTCTTAAATTTAAGTTCTTTTGAAAATACTTAGAATAAAATTTTGAATGTTAAACTCCCCCTAGAATTATGTTTTTATTTTAAGTTTTCAAAATAATATTTTCAAAAATATCTTAACTCCCCCTCTCATGCTTATGCATGTAAAAATGCAATCTTACTCAAGGACTTTCCAAACATGGATCCTATTGAATACATGAATCTTTTGAAAATTTGAATAATGATAAACTAACTTCCCCTTTGAATTATGTTGATTTACTTAGGATTAGGGTTGAATTGATTAGAATTGAGTTGATTAGAGTTAAGTTGATTAGAGTTGAGTTGATTTGATTATGGTTGAGTTGAATAAGTTAATTAGGGTTGAGTTGATTAGAGTTGAGTTGATTGAGTAAATTAGGGTTGAGTTGATTAGAGTTGAGTTGATTATGGTTGAGTTGATTAGAGTTGAGTTGATTGTGTTGATTAGGTTGAGTTGAGTTGATTAAATTAATTTGATTAAGTTAATTTGGTTAGTTGAATAAATTGAGCTGATTTGAGTGAATTGGTTAAGTTTAGTTAAGTTGAGTTCATTAAATTGGTTAAGTTTAGTTGAGTTCTAATTCATCTCACCGGATCTAAGTTTTCAATACACGTTAATCCTATGGGTTTTGTGAGATGAGGATTTATTTTTATCTTAATTAATTTTAATGAGAGGTTTCAAAGTTTTTAAACTTGTGTTAGATTCAAGATTAGCTTGAGCTAATCAAGTAGGTTTTTCTAGTATTGACTTCTAGGTCGTGGCGAGGCATATGACATTCTTGGATATCAGATGGACCACTTCCTAGACAAAGTCAATGAAGAAATCAAATACTTGACTCACTTTGAATTAAGCTTTGGTCTAATTAGTTAAAGACTTAGTGAGTTAGCTTTGGTCAGTTCCACTCGACTTAGTGCACCAGATCGTGGTGAGGCATATGACCTTCTTGGATATCGGATGGACCACTTCCTAGATATTCACCTTGAAGAGCTTCCCTAACTTACTATCAGTTCACTTTGTCTTAGTACTAGATTTTTCAAGTTTAAACTACTTTGTTTCCTATCTAGTCCATTCTAAATTAAGCAAGTAAAGTAAACTAAGACATGCAAGAGTTTAACTAAATAAAGAAACAAGCAAGGTGTTTGCTCCCCCTAAGCGATAACTCGATTGAGTTTTGTTCACTAAGTGAACTTGACTCTTGGGAACCCAAAATTGATTTGGTCCAACTTGGATAACTAAGCTAGACTTAGGAACCCATGCTTGGACTCGATTCTTAGCATTTCGGCTAAGTAATGACATGTATGATTTATATGAGGATTTAGCTTTGTGTCAGAGTCCGGACTTGTTGTATACGACTCGCTGAGATCCAAGCATCATGTTTAGATACTTGGAGCCCGAGGTGAACCTTTCCAACATTCCGGTAAGATCTTCTACTTGCCTTTTTAGGACCAAGTTCTCTTCCTCAAGTTTTGCAACTTGAGTTGAGTCTCTGTCCTCAACTTGGCAAGTTGAAGTCTTCGAGTTTACTTGCTCCTTAAGTACTTGAACTTCCTTAAGGAGTGAGTCTACTCGGTTCTCAGACTTAGCTAATTTCATACCAAGGCATGCAATTATGTTGTAAAGTTTATCTTCTAAAGGAGAAGTTATCTCGTCTAGTTCTTTAGAAACGGATGCGGATCTGTGGCTTCTCTCGGATTCGGAACTTGATTCGGCTCCGAAGCCTGATTCGACCATGAATGTCACGAAGCATCTCTTTGTCTCTTCTGCGTACAACTCTTCAGAGGATGATTCATCCCAAGTTGCCTTAAATGCTTTCTTATTCTTTTCCTTTTTAGGTTTTCTTTCTTTTTTTAGATTTGTGCATTCTGACTTGTAGTGACCTTTTCCGTTGCACTCATAACATGTTACTTCCGATCTAGGTCTTGGCTTGTTGTCTACAAGCTTTTTGGCATCCTTCTTCGTAAACCTTTTCCTTCAGTTGAATATTTTCCGGACCATGTTTATGATTTCTTTCTCTCTGTTTAGGTCCGACTCCAACTCGTCTTCGGACTCACTTTTTGTTTTTCTTTCCTTTTTAGTCTAACCTGCTATTGGGATGTATACTGAAAGCCTAGCCTTTGTATGAACATCTTTCATTTTGAAATAAGAATCACATGATCATTGTTTGCATTTATGCATATTATCTGATACGTTACATTGTAGATAATATGGTGTGTGGTGTCACACAGAAGATCATGTTATCAGTTCCTTTAGAGTATAAGTAGAGGCTCACAACCAAGATGGTTTTGGATAAACCATTGGTATAGTTGTAGTGTAATTTGGTATTGGTTTATCTTGACCATAGAATTACACTAGTACACTTTGTGTGTATTGAGCAGGATTGATTTAGAGGTGATTCAATTTATTGCTGACTACATAATTGAATCAGACCTCGGATATTATGGTGTACATGCTCTTAATCCCGATATAATAATGGGAACATGTACTTAATATTTATTTCTTTAATTTACCAATGGGCGAGATTTATAGGTTAAATTGATATGCCCAGTAAGTTGAGAAATAATATTATTTACATGGTGTATCGTTGATTATAGGAGGAAATCGTGTCCTATGTATTAGGATGATGATGTGCCCTTGAGGAGCTCATAAGGATTATCATGTAAATTCTGCAGGTGGACTTAGTCTAGCATGATGATGAGGTTGAGTGGTACTACTCATGGAGTTAGATGTTAATTAATTAATTGTCAGTAAATTAATTAATTAACGGACATTCGATATCTTAAACACGGGGAGATATTTGTACAAATAATATGTGGAGCCAATATTTATTTATAGGGGTTGGTGAGGTAGATCAATGATAATCCTCTAATGGAATGGATCATCATTAATGGATCGGATTTGTGTGGTTCGGATTCATTGGGTGACCAAGATCCAACTCCTCCTTATGGTCCCTATTGTAGCCTATTTTAAATACCTCATGAAGCCTAGATCTATAAAAAAAGGGGAGAGGCTTGGGCGGCAAAGACAATTGAGGTTGTGCTAGGGTTTTGGAGTTGGCGTGGGAGGCTTAGGCGGCAAGAAGTGGTGGCTAGGGTTTGGCTTCTCCTTGTGGGTGGTGGCAACCTAGGGCTTCTCTTCTCCTTCCCATCTCTTTGGGCAGCACCACCTCCCCATCTCCAAGGGCCGGTGATAACAAGAGCTCATCTCTTGGTCGGCGCCTCCTTCCATCACCTAGGACCGGTTAGGGTTTTGCTTTGGCTTCCCCTAGGGTCGGCGCACCTCTTCCTCTCCCTCTCCTTGGCCGGCGGAAACAACCAAGCAAGGAGGCTTGGTGGTCGGTGCTAGATAGGAGAAGAAGGGAGTTTGTATCTTCCTTTGTTCGGAGAGAGCAAGGAAAGGAAGATACGTGATCTAGGAGGCTTCAATTCTTGGAAGATCGTTGCCCACACAACATCCAAGAAGAGGATAGGTCATATAATAGAAGATCAAGTGGTAAACAAGAGGTATAATTCTTGTTTAGTTTTCTTTCTTCTTCTATGTAATTGGATTATAATTGTATGATCATGGACCCCGAAGATAAATGCAAAAATCGGCGATCCGTACATCATCTATTCCACGGCTAATCGAGGAAAAGATTTAGGTTGCTTGAACAACAAGTTTGTTCAAGTAACCACTCAAATCGAATAACACGATGATGGATCGGTTGCTTGGGTAATCCATCTTCGTCTGGATTAGTTTTAATCCGGGGACGTGTGATAGGATCGCCATACACAAGCGATCGAAGCGGGAAGCAATGATTTCCCTTCAAGTGGTATCAGAGCCATGGTTTCCGATTTTGTGTGTTTTGGATTCGATTACTTTTATGCACTTATCATATATTATATGTGCCAGATAATAATATGATGTACGTAGGCTAACTTTTTGCTTGCAGGCATAAGATCCAACTATTATGGCCATATGTGGTTGTATGTGATTGTGTGTGTATAATTGTAATATTATTTGAATCATCGGGGTTGACAAGGCTAGTATTTAATTTTTGTAATTAAGTACGACATTGTTTAGCCACTCTTTTATTTTAGTTTACTTTTGATCTAGATTTCATGTACACTCCTTTGTGGAGTATATGATCGATGGATGTAAATTAAAATAATTTTTCTCGGCTCGGATCCCCTTCGAGAGGATGACTGTACATGGCATAGGGAGGAGTGGACGAGGTGCCAGCATGACTAGAGACATATTGGAGAACAAAAGCCATAATAGTTGGAAAATTTGTTATTTTTCATATTTATTGCTTTTGATTTATATGCTTGTTGTGGTTGTATAGTTAAAATTCCTCAATTTTAAATTATTAAGTGGGAGAGGGATATTTTTTTAATTCCCGCAACCTCCATTACAATTTGACATGTGATGCGAACAAACTTGCACGGTGGCTCTTGTTGGTGATCGTTTGGAAGCTAGAGGGGGGGTGAATAGCGTGTTTTCATTTCTACAAGAATGATTAGCGGAAGCAAACAAAAATAATATAAGTAAAAATGAAAGAACAATGCTAACAAGGCCTTTACGTGGTTCGGAGATAACGCTCCTACTCCACAGTGATCCTTAAGGTGGATCAACCCAAGCAATTCCACTTAGAAGCTTTCCTTTACAAACAAACCTCCTCTTCTTTACAAAGAATGAAACTTGAGCTTAGAGAGAGGAGGAGGGGATTTAAGATCACTTAGAAAGCTTGAAAACTCATGGAGGCTTTGGAGAAGAATCAGAGAATAAGCATTAACCCCAAAAACCTCCACCAGCCCTCTTTTTATAGAGAGAAGGCTGATTTTCCCATTGGAGCACGATCAGTTGACTGATGCACAACATCAGTCAATTATCGGCGCGATTAACGGCCTCTGAACAGCCGGATTCGCGAGATTCTGAGTCGTTTCATCCAACGGCATTCTCATCAGTCGACTGATCCATCCATCAGTCGACTGATGGAGTGATCAGTCGAGTGATCACAGGCTTCAGTCGAGTGTGACTCCACTTTGTGCCCGTATTTAACTTGATCAATCGATCACCGCCATCGCTGGCGTCGATCGCGAATCTCAATGATCGTGATGGTCAAGGTTTCATCCTGACTCAGTCGAGCACCTGACCAGTCGACTCATACATCATATCAGTCGATTGATACTTATCAAGTATGAGTAATTCATACTTGATTTTACCCCTTAGACCTAGACTCAACCTTCTAGCTCTTTCTTAAGCCTTGCGCCTCCAGGATCCCTCCGAGTCAGCAACTTGTTCATCCTTTGCGCTTTGCTTCCAAGAGCTTCCTTCGGTTTTGTCATGTCTTGGGTTTTCTTTGCCAAGGCGTGCTTGGACTTTACGCTGCCAAGTCTACATGCTTGGACTTATGCTACCAAGACTTGCCTTTGGACTTCCTTTGCCAAGGTCCGTTTGGACTTAATGCCGCCAAGACAACATGCTTGGTCTTATGCCGCCAAACCTTTACCTTGGACTTCTCTTGCCAAGATCATACTTGGACTTTGCCTTTACCTGTCACTTAATCATGTTCACCATTAGATCACAATTTGTTGCCTAAACTTAGATGATTATCCAAACATCAAAACATATAAATGCTTGGGGCATTGTTGCACCAACAGCTCTGAGTGCCTTTCTTCATATCGGATGAGTTTGTTTTGTGGATCACTAGGTAAAATATGGTTATAGGAAATTATTTAGGAGCGTATGTACTTCCCCATCGGAAGGCACATAATTCGAGATAATTGCCTTAGTATCGGGTAATGGTGAACACTTAGATGAAAATAAGAGTATCCTCTCCATCGGAGTCACTGCTTTTATTTGTAGGGAAGAAGAGGAACCAACTATTAATTTTATTTGTCAAAAAGTAATGTTGACAGGATAATAAAATTACTGGGTAAAACCTCCTCTTACAAATGAAGAATTCATATACGTCCACACTATCGTTGCATACGATATTCTCGATATTTTGAGGTGTTGATTGATTTTAAAATTTTATTGTTTGAGGAATCAATAAATTTTGAAATCTAATGTTTTTGATTTATGTGATTCTTAGGTTTTTCAAAATGACTTTCAATCCACTTACTGTGATTCTGAAATAAAACAAACTTACTGGACCTAACTATATGGATTGGAAAAGGAATCTAGACATTGTCTTAACTGTTGAGGAGTACAAATATATACTCTTCGAAGAGTGTCCTCCTAAGCCTACAGATGATTCTGGTGAAAAGGAGAAAAAGAGTTATAGGAAGTGGATCGAGGCTGATGAGATGGCGCGGTGTTACATTTTGGCTTCCATGTCAAATGTATTGCAACATCAGCATCAAGCCATGAATACTGCCTATGACATGATGCTCAATCTCAAGGAACTTTTAGGACACCAGAATCGGGCTGCTAGCAAGGAAGCTATGAGGAACTTGATGACGACCACCATGGTTAAGGGAACACTCATGAGGGATCATGTTCTCAAGATCATGGCTCATTTGAATGAGTTGGAAGTCCTTAGAGCAGAGATCGATGGAGAAACCCAAGTCGATATCATTCTCCAATCTCTACCTAGGAGTTTTGAGCAGTTTCGCCTGAACTACAACATGAATAATAGGTTGTATTCGTTGGTGGAGCTTCTGACAGAACTCCAAGTGGCAGAGGGAATTTTTCGTCAAAGTTCTCAGGCTTTGGTTGCTCAGAAGGTTTCTACTTCTAAGCCGAAAGGCAAAAAGAAGAAGAAACAAGGTGCAGCAAAGGTGGTGGGAGGATCTCAAAGAGGAGTGAAGAAGCCGAAAGGCAAGTGCTTCACTTGCAAGCAGACTGGACATTGGAAGGCGGACTGTCCCAATCGCAAATAGAACAAAGGTATATCTTTTAGTTTAGTCGTTGAAACATGTTTAGCGGTGTTATTTACCAGTACCTGGTATGTAGATACGGGAGCCACTAATCATATCTACAATTCTTTGCAGGGGTTCCAGGAAACCAGACGACTAGCTGAGGGGGAGATTACTGTCTATATGGGCAATGCTACGACGGTGGCGGCTATTGCAGTGGGAGATGTTTATTTATCTTTTGATAGGAATAAAACTTTGGTTCTGAGAAATTGTTGTTATGTACCTTCATTTAGAAAGAATTTAATTTCAGTTTCTAAATTATTTTTGGATGGATATTCTATTTCTTTTAATGACAGAGTTGTTATAAAAAGGAATAGGGAGATTATCTGCTCTGGTGCATTGGTAGGAAATTTATATACTCTTGAACCAAAAGCTCTCACGATGCAAATAGAAATAAATAACTCATCTTCTAAATCTAATAAGAGAAAAGAACCTTCGAAAATGAACCAAACGTATCTTTGGCATCTAAGGTTAGGTCATATTAACCTGAGTAGAATTCAAAGGTTGATAGTTGATGAACCTTTGGGTTCATTTGTGGTGGAAGATTTCTCAACCTACGAATCTTGCTTGGAAGGTAAAATGACCAAGAGGTCTTTTAAGGCCAAGGGGTATAGAGCCAAAGATGTGTTGGAATTGGTTCATTCTTATTTGTGTGGTCCTATGTCTATCCAGGCTAGAGGTGGTTTTGGATATTTTGTCTCTTTTATAGATGATTATTTAAGATATGGATACATTTACTTGATGCGCCGCAAGTCTGAATGCTTTGGCAGGTTCAAAGAATTTAAGGTTGATGGGGAGAAACGTCAAGGTAAAAGTATCAAGACACTACGATCTGATCGTGGTGGTGAGTACCTCTTGGGAGAATTTAGGAGTTACTTATCAGAGGCTGGGATTCAATCCCAACTGTTTGCACCTGGTACACCCCAGCAGAATGGTGTGGCGGAGCGAAGGAATATGACTCTTATGGAGATGGTTAGATCGATGATGAGTTATTCTGAGTTACCAGATTCGTTCTGGGGGTATGCTCTGGATACGACAATGTATATTCTGAACTTGGTACCATCTAAATCAGTACCTTCTACTCCCACAGAATTGTGGACTGGGCGAAAGCCTAGTCTGAGACATATTCGGATTTAGGGAGTCCAGCACATGTGCTGAAGGGAGATGCTGGTAAGTTTGAACCTCGTACAAAAGTATGCTTGTTCGTAGGCTATCCTAGAGGAACGAAAGGTGGTTTTTTTTATATAGACCTAGTGATCAGAGGGTGATCGTTAACACGAATGTCCGATTTTTAGAGGAAGACTATGTGATGAACCACAAGCCCATAAGCAAGATTGTTCTGGAGGAATTAAGAGGGGAAGTCACTACTTCAGTACCAAGAGTACAAGAGGACATACCACAAGTGACTGCACCACGTGTCACAGAGGATACACAGGTGATACCTCGTCATAGTGGGAGGGTTGTTAGACAATCTGATAGATTTATATTCTTAGGAGAATCTTCTGATTTGGTCCATGGCGAACATGAATCTACTCCATGGACATATGACGAGGTAATCCAAGATAAGGATGCAACATCTTGGCAAAGGGCGATGAATTCTAAGATAGAATCTATGGATTCAAATCAGGTCTGGAAGCTATTGGAACCACCCAATGGTGTAAAAGCCATTGGATGCAAGTGGATTTACAAAAGAAAGAGAGGATCAGGCGAGAAGGTAGAGACCTTCAAAGCAAGGCTTATTGTGAAAGGGTATACTCAGAAAGAGAGTATCGATTATGAGGAGACCTTTTCGCCGGTAGCCATGCTTAAGTCTATCCGAATTCTCTTATCTATTGCTACTCATATGGATTATGAGGTTTGACAGATGGATGTCAAGACAACTTTTCTTAATGGAAGTCTTGAAGAAAACATCTATATGAAGCAACCAGAGGGATTCATTTCAAAGGGCAAAGAGCATCTTGTGTGCAAGCTTAATTGGTCCATTTATGGATTGAAGCAAGCTTCGAGGTCTTAGAACATCTGCTTTGATGAGGTAATCTAGTCATATGGATTTATTCAAAGTTCGGATGAGTCTTGTGTATACAAGAGATGTGACGGAAACGTAGTGGTATTTCTTGTACTATACGTAGATGACATTTTGCTCATTGGCAACAATGTCAAAGTGTTATCAGACGTAAGGGTATGGTTGTCCAAATAATTTGATATGAAGGACTTGGGAGAAGTGGAGCACATCCTTGAGATCAAGGTTATAAGGGATCGCAAGAAAAGGATGTTGTGCTTATCTCAAGCTTCATACATAGACACTATTATGACTCATTTTAGAATGCAGAACTCCAAGAAAGATTTTCTATCTTTTAGGTGTGGAGTACCTTTATCTAAAGAGATGTGTCCTAGAACATCAAAGGAGATAGAGGAGATGAAGGCGGTTCCTTATGCTTCCGCGGTAGGAAGCCTTATGTATGCTATGTTATGTACGAGGTCGGATATCTGCTTTGTCGTGGGCATGGTTAGTAGATATCAAAGTAATCCAGGACAAGTACATTGGACTGCGGTAAAGCATATATTGAAGTACCTGAGAAGGACTAGGGATTATATGCTGGTATACCAGGCAGATCAATTACTCCCTATGGGTTACACAGATTCTGACTTCCAATCAGATAGGGATAACAGTAAGTCTACCTCGGGTTTTGTGTTTACCTTGGGAGGTGGAGCCATTATATAGAGTGTCAAGCAGAAATGCGTGGCGGACTCCACCATGGAAGTTGAGTATGTGGCAGCCTCTAAGGCAGCCAAAAAAGTTGTATGGCTCAGGAACTTCTTGATGGACTTGGATGTGATTCCTGGTTTGCCCAGAACTATCATAATTTATTGTGATAATAGTGGTGCAGTTGCAAACTCTAAGAAACCACGAGCCCATAAGGCAAGTAAACACATAGAGCGCAAGTACCACCTGATACTAGAGATCGTAAAACGAGGAGAAGTTGTTGTCGCCAAGATTGTATCAGAGGATAACCTGACAAATCCTTTCACTAAGGCTCTTCCAGCGAGAGCTTTTGATAGGCATGTGGAGGGAATGAGAATAAGATGTATGGCAGTTTGATGGCAGCATAGTCTTTTAGTATAAGGGGGAGATTGTTGGGATGTATACTGAAGCCTAGCCTTTGTATGAACATCTTTCATTTTGAAATGAGAATCACATGATCATTGTTTGCATTTATGCATATTATCTAATATGTTACATTGTAGATAACATGGTGTGTGGTGTCACACAAAAGATTATGTTATCAGTTCCTTGTAGAGTATAAGTAGAGGCTCACAACCAAAATGGTTTTGGACAAACCATTGGCATGGTTGTAGTGTAATTTGGTATTGGTTTATCTTGACCATAGAATTACACTAGTACACTTTGTGTGTATTGAGTAGGACCGATTTAGAGGTGATTCAATTTATTGCTGACTATATAATTGAATCAGACCTCAGATATTATGGTTTACATGCTCTTAATCCCGATATAATAACAAGCACATGTACTTAATATTTATTTCTTTGATTTACCAATGGGCGAGATTTATGGGTTAAATCGATAGGCCCGGTAAGTTAGGAAATAATATTATTTACATGGTGTGTCATTGATTATAGGAGGAAACCGTGTCCTATGTATTAGGATGATGACGTCCCCTTGAGGAGCTCATAAGGATTATCATGTAAATCCTGCAGGTGGACTTGGTCCAGAATGATGATGAGGTTGAGTGGTACTACTCATAGAGTTAGATGTTAATTAATTAATTGTCAGTAAATTAATTAATTAATGGACATTCGATATCTTAAATACGGGGAGATATTTGTACAAATAATATGTGGAGCCCATATTTATTTATGGGGGTTGGTGAGGTAGATCAATGATAATCCTCTAATGGAATGGATCATCGTTAATGGATCGGGTTTGTGTGGTTCGAATCCATTGGGTGGCCAAGATCCAACTCCTCCTCATGGTTCCTATTGTAGCCTATTATAAATACTCATGAAGCCTAGATCTATAAAAAAAAAAAAGGGGAGAGGCTTGGGCGGCAAAGACAATTGAGGTTGTGCTAGGGTTTTGGAGTTGGCGTGGGAGGCTTAGGCGACAAGAAGTGGTGGCTAGGGTTTGGCTTCTCCTTGTGTGCGGCGGCAACCTAGGGCTTCTCTTCCTTCTCCTTCCCATCTCTTTGGGCGGTGCCACCTACCCATCTCCTAGGGTCGGCGGCAACAAGAGCTCATCTCTTGGCCGGCGCCTCCTTCCATCACCTAGGGCCGGTTAGGGTTTTGCTTTGGCTTCCTCTAGGGTCGGTGCACCTCTCCCTCTCCCTCTCCTTGGTCAGCGGCAACAACCAAGCAAGGAAGCTTGGAGGTTGGTGCTAGATAGGAGAAGAAGGGAGTATGTATCTTCCTTTGTTTGGAGAGAGCAAGGAAAGGAAGATACGTGATCTAGGATGCTTCAATTCTTGGAAGATCGTTGCCCACACAACGTCCAAGAAGAGGATAGGTCATACAATAGAAGATCAAGAGGTAAATAAGAGGTATAATTCTTATTTAGTTTTCTTTCTTCTTCTATGTAATTGGATTATAATTGTATGATCATGGATCCCGAAGATAAATGCAAAAACTGGCGATCCGTACATCATCTATTCCGCGGCTAATCGAGGAAAAGATTTAGGTTGCTTGAACAATAAGTTTGTTCAAGCGACCACTCAAATCGAATAGCATGATGATGGATCGGTTGCTTGGATAATCCATCTTCATCTGGATTAATTTTAATCCGAGGATGTGTGATAGGATCGCCATTCACAAGCGATCGAAGCGGGAAGCAATGATTTCCCTTCACCTGCCACTAAAGTAATATCGTTCTCGGTTTAACCCGAGTTAGCTTGTTCGTGTAGTTAGAGTTTGCAAAATAGTTCATCTAATCTAATTAAGGAAAGATCCCTAGACACCTTATAGGCATCGACGATGGATATCCATAAGGCATTCCTTGGGAATGCCTTAAGTGTATATCTAATTACATCCCTATTTTCTATTTGATGTCCTATTAAATTAAGTCCATTTAAGATATCTTTTATTCTAGTGTGGAGTTGACTAGCATTTTCATTTTCATTCATTTTACAATTAAAGAGTTTGTTAAGTAACATATCTCATTTAGTTATTCTAGTATCATTAGTGCCTTCGTGTAATTCAATTAACTTATCTCAAAGTTTCTTAGAATTTTCGAAAGGACCGACTCTATTGAGCTCTTCTTTGGCAAGTCCACATTGCATGGTGTTAAGGGCCTTGTAATCGACTTGTGCTCATTTCCTTACGTTCGCAGACCATTTCTCCGGTTCTAATAACTCTCCCGAGTCGTCTAACGGAGAGACGAAACCTTTCCTAATTGAAAACTATACCACGAGGTCAATTTTCAAGTAGCACTCCATTCGCCTCTTCCAATAGGAAAAGTCCTCTCCGTTAAAGAGAGGAGGGTGAACGGTGATATACCCTTCTAAGTATGACATTACTACTAGATTTTTGTTACTAAATTTTTATTTAAATTAATTTAATTAATATTTAGAAATATTCCTAAATCTACTCAAATTAAGCTATATTATATTGTGCACAAAGAATCCTAAAGCAAGACAAATATTAAAAATTTATTCTAGTGCAAAAATAAATATTAAAATTGATGCAAAAATTATTCTAAGACAAAAATGCTAAAACTAAAGAAAATTTCTAATGTTTTCGTTGGTGGTTGCACCAAAATTGGAGCGCCTCTACTCTGATACAAATTGTTGGATCGGAGTTCTCCGAGAGAGGGGGTGAATCTCGGAATATTAAAAAATTTATTTTAAAAACTTATTTTATCTTTTAAGAAATTAAAAAATAATTGCAATGGAAAAGAAATATGACAAGATTATTTTACTTGGTTCACAACTCTAGTAGGGTTGCTACTCCAAGGCTCATAGCTCTCTGAGAGCTACCTCGATGGCAATCACCAAAAATCCCTCCGATTCGAAACTCTCGAACTCGGAGGGTATTTGTTTTACAAAGATGAGAGGGAAAGGTAACACACTACCTTCCCTCTAGAAATTAAATACAAGAGTGAAAAGTAAATGCAATGTAAAGCTTATACTGACACTCCTTTTGAATGTAGAAATGTAGCTCGGAGTGTGAAGTGTTGGCGTGTAGATGCTCTCACTGATGAGGAATTCTTGTAACAACAATGGGTAGATGAGTTATATTCAAAGTTGGTAGTGCATTTCTTTTATAAGCCATTTCCAGTCGACTGGAATGTTGGTGCAATCGACCCAGGTCACGATTAACTAGACTCGAGTTTGACTCGAGTAGTGTTTTGATATTTGTGTTTTGATGTTTGACAAAGGATTAATCGTTGTTTGACAATGGTTTGGGGAGATGGTTGACATGGAGTTGACCATATGATGGAGAAGTCCAAGTGGGACACTTGGCAATTGGAAAGTCCAAGTCTTGTGTACTTGGCATGGGAAGTCCAAGTCTTGGGTACTTGTCATGAAAAGTCCAAGTCTTAAGTACTTGGCATGGAAAGTCCAAGCATGGGTCTTGGCAAGGGAAATTCCAAGCTTAAGTCTTGGCAATTGGAAAGTCCAACATGGGTTGGCATGGAAAGTCCAAGCATGAGTCTTGGCAAGGGAAAGTCCAAGCTTGAATCTTAGCAAATGGAAAGTCCAACATGGAAAGTCCAAGTCTTAAGTACTTGGCATGGAAAGTCCAAGCATGGGTCTTGGCAAGGGAAATTCCAAGCTTAAGTCTTGGAAATTGGAAAGTCCAACATGGGTTGGCATGGAAATACACAACACAAGCACACAATATACAAGATATAATGTGGTTCGGAACCTTAGGCTTCCTACTCTACGGATTGAGCTCAAATGAGCTCTAGCGATGCAAACACCACCACTAATCTAAAACACTCCTTCTCGATTACAAGTCGGAGGCGGAGAAACCTCGTACAATTATTACAATAGTAATACAAAGAAACAACAAGCAAATACAAAGTAAATACAACAAGAGAAGTAAACAACACTTTATAAAAATCTCTTTTGGATGCTTGCTTGTTGATCTCCTTTGACTAGCCTTGAAGGACTGGAAAGCACCAACTATTCCCCTTCAAATCATTCAAGAATATCACTACTAAATCCTCCCTTTCGAGCTGCTTTTATAATCTACATTAGGATGATTTCACGCCTGACAATCGACTACCATAAGGCCCCAGTCGACTGCCAACAATGTCGCTGTCTCACAATGGACTTGATTCACGTCGGCATTCAAGCCAATGGAAACACTAGCAATCGACTGCCATTATCCATCAGTCGACTGCCAACCTCGTAGTCGACTGATCAGTCACCTACCGAGCATTCTGAGCTCGCGACCAATACCAGCAGTCGACTTCCCTTCAAGACAGTCGACTGCTCAAGCCATCAATCGACTGCTCAATGTTGGCAGTCGACTGCCTAGGCCTTTTGCCGCAGTCAAACCCCAGTCAACTCATGGCAGTCAACTAGTCATAATCCCAATCGACTGCTCGATGTCGACTCGACTGTCAAGTGTCAAAACACTTGACCAGTCGATTGGTCCATATCCCCAATCGACTGCTACACCTCAACCATGAGATTTACCCCAAGTATGATGCCCTCATACTTGCTAGACCACCCTTAACCTAGACCTAAGCCTTCTAGCTGTTAGTGAAAACCCTAGAGCCAATCATGTGATGATTGTTGTATAGACTTTGTTATATCATATTCCTATTTATAAAGGCATTTCTTTATAGTTATTATACTTACTTGTATTGGTGCCAAATAACTAAGTATAATAACGTCCTTGAGTAGAAGGTTCTTATCTATATCAATCGATTGGTTGAATCGATAATGAGATGATATAGAGAATACTGCTCTTAATCATTCCTAGTCAAGTATTAACATTCAGGGACAATGTTAATGCGAAGAGACTAGCATACAGGTCAACTCGATGACTTGATCTCACAAGTCATGGATATGAGATATCAAGTTGACACATGGGTATACATTAGAGAATGTATACTGAATGACCCGCCATGAGAAAGTATCATGGATCATTATATGAGTGTCATATACTTTCTCATGTGACTATTAGTATGACTATTAGTCCTTGGATCTGAAGTCACCATGGTTCCCTACATAAGGAGTTGCATACTTTGGCTTCGTCAAACGTCACCCGTAAATGGGTGAACTATAAAGGCGATTACTGGGTATGTAACAAATTATACGGAGGGATGTGAGTGATGTAGATGGGATCTATCCCTCCTATATGACGGGCGTGACATCGTGATTCTTGAAAGAGTGAGACCACTAAGTGCATGGCCATGCTCAAATGAGTCAATATGAGATATTGAGCTCATTTGATTAGAGTGAGTCTACTTGGAGTTCAAGATATAGATTGTACATAGAATGACACAGTCTATGCCTCAATTGGTCAATCTAGATGTCATGGATAGAGGGACATTGTCATATATTGTGAGAGTCACAATTAGTAGTCACAAAGGTGATGTTGGATCTCAACATTCTTGTAACTTGGGTAGCAATGATGTGTTGCTAGATACCGCTCATTGCTTATGTTTCTAAATCGGTTTAGGAGCATTGCCAACGTTACAAGAACCTATAGGGTCACACACAAAGGGCAATTAGATGGAGATTAGGTTCATATGATGGACCATGAGGATTAGGTTCATGTGACGAACCAAATTGGATTAAGAGTAATCCGAATTAGACTAATTGAGTTGGACTCAATTTGATTCAAGTGTTGAATGAGTCAATTTTAGATTTGATTCATCGAGACAATTTAAACTAATGAATAGAGATTCATTAAATTAAATTGACTTGAATCAAATGGTTGGATTTGATCAACCATGGGAGATAAGAGGTCAAGTTTGACTTGACTTGAGAGGGAAGATGAAAGGTCAAGTTTGACTTGTCCAAATGCCACGTCATGATGACTTGGCATGGGGTCGTCCAATGATGATGTTCCACATCATCATGGACACCTCATGAGGAAGACCAAGAGTCATGGCTCTTGGTATTACATAGTTTAAAACCTCCATGAAGTGGTCGGCCAATTGTTGTGGGTTTCTGAGTGCTAGCACACTCTAAGTTGCCTTCTCCACCTATTGTTCGTGTGGATACTTGTAGAGGAGTGTACGCTTGACACTCTACGAGATCCGACAAGCCGTTTGGACGAGCGGGATAAGCGAAGGGCGTCGCTACAAGGGTAATGCTCTTCACAAGTAGATCTAAGGTAGATCTAAGTTTTCTTAACACGTACATGTATTATTTTTGTTATTCTTCGCACGGATCCATGGTCGACTTCGGAGGTTTTCACAATGCAAAAAGTGATTTTTACGGCTCGAATAGTCCAATAGTGGTATCAGAGCCACGTGCGAAGCATGTACATGTTTAGTTTTGTAATTTTTGTATTAGATATTAAAAATTACATATCTGTAAGTTTATATAATTTTCCTAATTTTATAGATTTTTGTGAGTATTTTCTCCTAGAGTCGAAGCAACAAGTGTTGGGACACTTGTAGGCTTCAACTACCGAGAAAAACTCTCCAAAATGGTGAAATCTCGCTTTAGTCTTTTGGGATAGTGACTTAAGGCACTGTAAGATCAAGATGGTACACTCGCAAGATTCATTTTGCGAGAAGGGGCGCTGCCCCTAACCCCGCAAGGGGCATTGTCCCGCGATCGCACCCGGAAATCGCTTAGCGGGACCGTTGCGGAGATGTGTCTCATAAAATTGAAAAAAAAAAGATAGAAAAATTATAAAAATTTATGTAAAATACATAATTTAGAATTATGTATTATACTGTGATGGGCATGACCCAAGAACCCCAATGTGATTGGATAAAATGTGTTGTAATTCATAATACGGCTTGCACGCTGTTTTTGTGTTGTGCATGTTGTATATGGTATGTGACCTGCGCGTCGTGCCTCTCCTTTTAATATTCCTATTGTAAATAGTTTTTAGACTCAAATGTAACTCGAGTTTCATGTTTCTAATGTACAAAATGAAGTGGTGGAGGGTTCACTAGTAGACGGAGTTACGAGGAGGGTGCCGACGATACATGGCGGTCAAAGGAGACGCTTGGAGAAGCCGCTAACCCTAGGTTGACCGTCCGATCTTCTCATTGGCTTGAGAAGATCATAGTAGGGCCATGACCTCATCACAATTTATATATATATATTTGTTTTTTCTTGTATATATGTGATGCATGGTAGTATATTTTGCTTGTATGTATATGATGCATGCTAGTATATTTTGCTTGTATGTATGTGATGCATGCTAGTGTAGGGTAATTAAGGCTTTAATGTGTATATGATACACATTCACGATTAGATTATATCTTAATCGAATCAACTCGAAATGCCTACCAAGTTTTGATACCCATCACTACCTCGATCATTTGTTGTTGTTGAATCTGCCAAAGCAAAGCAACGCATATTATTTTGGTAGGGTGTGGAGGGGCAATCTTGGTCCCGCCTATCATAGCTTGGGTGAGAATAATTAAGCTCAATTAGATTGAGTGAAACTAGTTAACTCAATTGGATCGAGTAAAACTATAGGCATATTCCAATGGTTGGAAAGATAGGATAAGATCACATTTACACTAAATCTTGGGCGATTTAGCCAAAGCTAACTCAAGTTCTTTTGTAAATGTGGATCTTGATCCTATAAACAAGAGTTGCATAGATATGTAATCGGTAATTTGTTACCTACCGATCATACTAAGTCTTGGGCGATTTAGCCAAAGCTAACTCAAGGTGTAGTATGATGTGGATCTTGTCCCACTAGAATTATAGCTAGTTTGTATGAATCTAGTAGTGTGGTTTGACCACATCCATGACTTGATTCTACAAAAGTCCTATAATTCAGTGGGAGTATCATTTAATTAAAGGTCTAATTAAATGATAAATGGAATATAATATTTACTTTTTGCATTGTTTATGTTGTAGATTGTCATGTCGTCAAACACGAACACTCTCTTCCTGCGTTCTATCCTTGAGAAGGACAAGCTCAATGGAGCTAATTTCCTGGACTGGTACAGGAATCTGAGAATCATTCTCACTCAAGAAAAAAAATTGTACGTTCTGGAGCATCCCATTCCGAAAGCACCTCCTGCCACTGCCTCGCGAGATGACCGAGATGCTTACAAGAAGCATCAAGATGATGCATTAGATGTGTCATGCCTCATGCTCGCGACCATGAACTTTGAGCTTCAAAAGCAACATGAGTTCATGAATGCTTTTGATATGGTTGAACATCTTCGTCAACTATATCAAGGACAAGCAAGGCACGAGAGATACGAGATCTCTAAGGCACTATTTCAGTGCAAGATGCAAGATGGGACTCCCGTAGGTCCATATGTACTCAAGATGATTGGGTACATAGAAAACCTACAGAGGTTGGAATTCCCATTTGGCTAAGAACTGGCCATTGACTTGATCTTGCAATCTTTGCCAGAAAGCTACAATCAATTTATCATGAATTACAACATGAATGAAATTGATAAGTCACTGCCTGAGATGCTTAGCATGTTGAGAACTGCTGAGCTCAACCTTAAGAAGGGAAAAATCGACTCCATTTTGATGGTGCAAAAGAAGAAAGGCAAGGGTAAGCCTAAAAGTAAGGGAAAGTCCCAAGCCAAGGGCAAAGGCAAGGCACTAAAACCGAAAGGAGGGGTGGCCAAGGAAGGGACTTGCTTCCACTGCAAGAAAGCTGGACACTGGAAGCGTAACTACAAAGCATACCTAGAAGATCTTAAGAAGAAGAGAAGTGAGACTTCTACTTCAGGTATATATGTCATAGAAGTCAATCTATCTATTTCTTCATCATGGGTATTAGATACTGGATGTGCATCTCACATTTGTACTAATGTGCAGACGCTGAGAAATAGCAGGGCATTGACGAAGGAAGAGGGTTGACCTACGAGTAGGCAATGGAACAAGGGTTGCTACTGTTACTGTAGGAACTTATTTTCTATCTCTACCCTCTTGGCTTGTACAAGAACTAGATGAATGTTGTTATGTGCCTGCTCTGACTAAGAATATAATTTTAGTTTCTTGTTTAGACAAGAAAGGCTTTTCGTTTATAATAAAGAACAAATGTTGTTCAGTTTATTTAAATGATATGTTCTATTGTAGTGCACCTCTGATGAACGGACTCTACATTATAGACTTAGAGAGCCCCATCTATAACATAAGTACCAAAATGTTCAAGTCAAATGAGTTGAACCAAACCTATCTCTGGCATTGTCGCTTAGGTCACATAAATGAGAGTCGCTTATCCCAACTCCCTAAGGATGGGCTGCTGGACTCATTTGATTTTGAATCATATGAGACATGTAAGTCTTGCCTTCTAGGCAAGATGACCAAGACTCATTTTAGTGGACACAGCGAGAGAGCAACAGACTTGTTAGGACTTATACATAGTGATGTATGTGGCCCTTTTAATGTTGTTGCAAGAGGTGGTTATAGGTACTTCATTACATTTACTGATGACTTCAGCAGATATGGTTATGTGTATCTGATGACACATAAGTCAGAATCCTTTGAAAAGTTCAAAGAATTAAAGAATGAAGTACAAAATCAACTTGGCAAAAATATTAAGATACTTTGATCAGATCGAGGTGGTGAATACCTTAGCTTTGAGTTTCGTGACTATCTAGCTGAGTGTGGGATTTGATGTGAGCAAAACATATAGGGTTTTAGGAGTAGTTTTTTCTCACATCTTGTTACATTTTGCGTCAGTTTCATGCATATGTTACTCTATTTTTGCATGCATTTTCTATTTTCTAGTTCGGAGGTCTGCTCGTTGTTCTTTTGAATGCTAGTTGACTTTTTGGGCGAAAAAGATGCATTTTTGGAGCGAAAGAAAGACATTTGATGCTAGACACAGAGTGGGACATGGCCAGGGCGTGTGGATTCACACGACCGTGTCTGATGGGCGAAGATCGGCACACTAGGGTCGCACACGGCCTGGCCGTGTGTTTCCACATGGCCGTGTGGCGGCCCGATGGAGTTGCGCGACTAGGGGGAGGCACGACGGCAAGGACGGCACGCTGAAGCCCTCAAAAGCCTCGGTAACTCACAACAAAGAGGAGGAACGCTGCCGGAGGTGCACCACTTGCAACACAACGCTGGAGAGAAGGTCACAACGCATTGTAATCTCTATTTCTGCGCTCTCTTTCTATTGTAACTGAACTTAAACATGTGTTGTGATTCTTCCTTCGTGATTATGGAGTAGAACTTTTGAATCTAGGATTAGGGAGTAGCTTGTGTTCATAGACAATGTTGGTTCATATTAAATTCTGGCCAAAAGTTTGATTTGACAATTGGATGTTGCTCTTTATTATACCTACGTGTATTTGACTTTCTTTCTGTTGTGCTTAGGTGATATGAGGTGGTGACAGCCCTCGCAATCTAGATTTACAAGGTTTGATCAAGGAACCTAGGGGTAAACCTGACCTCCCGTAACTGCGGGGAGAAGGGAGCGATGGAATCGGAAATGGTCCACCGCAAGGATTGATTTGACATTCTCATACCCTCTATCCCATCCTTTTGGGCGAGGATAGTGTTAGTTATAGCCCTAGAACCAATCATGTGATAGTTGAATAGGGAACATTTTGTATCATATTCTATAAAGGCAAAGGATTGGTTATTATATTTACGTCTTGCTTGTGCTAGCTAAATTAAATATAATAATGCCCTAGAAAAGTAGGTTCTTATCTACAGCACATCAATTGGCAGAATTGATTATGAGAGGCTGTAGAGAACACTTTCCTAAATGTTCCTAGTCGAGTATTAATATGCAAGGGCAATATTAATACATAAAGACTAGCATGTAAGTCAATTGATGACTTGATCTCACAAGTCATAGATATATGATATCAAGTTGACACATGGGTATATATTAGAGAATATATACTGAACTGACCCGCCATGAGAAAGTTTCATGGATCGTCATATGAGTGTCATAAACATTCTCATGTGACTATTGATATGAATAGTCCTCAAACCTGAAGTCACTACGGTTCCCTACATAAGGAGTTATGTACTTTGGTATCGTCAAACGTCACCCGTAACAGGGTGGACCATAAAGGCGATTACTGGGTATATAACAAATTATGCGGAGGGATGTGAGTGATGTAGATGGGATCTATCCCTCCCATATGACGGGAGTGATATCTGTGGGCCCCTTGATTGAGTAAAACTACTAAAACGCATGGTCATGCTCGAATGAGTCAATATGAGATATTGAGCTCATTTGTTTGAGTTAGTTTACTCAGGGATCAAGAAACACATAGATTGATCGAGGATGACACGGTCTATGCCTCATTGGTCAATCTGATATCAAGGATAGAAGGACACGGTCATACATTATAGTAGTCACGAAAAGGTTAGTCGGATCTTGACTTATTTCGTAACTTGGGTAGCAATGATGTATTGCTAGATGCTGCTCATTGCTTGTGTATCTAAAAGAGTTTAGATCCACTGCCAACGTTATGAGAGCCTATAGGGTCACACACAAAGAGCATGATGATTAGAAGAATTAGTGCATTCTAGTTTGACTAGAATAATTTGGGAATAAGCTTAAGTACAAAATGGTTTTTGGACTTTAAGCTTAATGAGAATTTTAGCTTATTGATTTAATGAGATTAATTCAATATGCTAAGCTTATTGATTTAATAAGATTAATTCAATATGTTACCTTATTGATTTAATGAGATTAATTCAATATGATAACATAAGCTTATTGAATTAATAAGATTAATTCAACATGCATGAATGCCACATAAGCATGCCACATAAGAAAGCCACCTAAGCTTGATGAGGTGGAAGGAGACAAAGGGTTTTGACCTTTGGAATTTCTCCACATGTGGCCGGCCAAACAAGGAGTTTATATTTCAATGCAATTGATTGCATTGAATGTGATAGGAGGTGAAAGGTTTTTTCAATCCTATAAAACACTTCATGGGGTGGCCGGCCAACTTGGTGAAAACTTGAGGCTTGGTGGAAGCTTGAGGCTTGGAGAGAGATTGGTGGTGAGAGGCTTTGGTTGTGTGGCTTTTGTGAGTGTAGGCTAGCAAGAAGAGTGGTCTTCTTCTTCCTTTCTCTTTTTCCCTACCTACCTCTCCTTTAGGGACTTCTCTAGCAAGAAGTAAAGGAGAGCTCTTCTAGTTTCTTTTGTGAGACAAGAGCTTGCTCGTGTGGATACATATAGAGGCACGGACATTTGAACGTGCTAAAAGATCCAACAAACCCAAGGAGAAGCGGGATTAAAAAGGGCACGCAACAAAGGTAATATTCTCCTATAAGATAGGTTTTGAGAAATTTATTTTTGTATGAGGTTTTCTTTCACAAGGATCACTTGGAAGGGATCCTATTTTTTCGTTGCGCATATGCTATTTTGCATAAAGAAATCCCTACAGTTGTATCAGAGCCACTTGCGAAAGATCGTATAAAAAATAGGTTTTCTCTATTTTATATATGATATAGAAGTAGGATAAATTTTATTATGAGTTGATAATTGCATTAGCAATTTTTCAAACATAATAAAATATCCGATGTCTTTTAAAAGTTAAAATTGACATGGTGCATGGTTATGGCCTAGTCCCAAAAAGTTTGTGAATGTGTGTGTTGTAATTCTTAATACGGCCTGTGTGTCATGCCTTTCTCCTAAAATTCTTGTTGTAAAATTAGTTTTAGACTCGAATGTAACTCGAGTATTTCTCCTTTTGTAATATACACAACAAAGATGGAGGGTCCATTGGAAGATGATGTTATAAGGAGGAAGTCAACAACACAAGACAACCAAAAGGAAGCACTTGGGAGATGATGTTATCCCTAGGTTGACCAATCAATCTTTTCATTGGCTTGAGAAGATTGTAGAATAAGGGTCATAACCATGACACGCTTAGTTTAATATGTATGTGATGCATGTTAATTTAGCTTATATGTGATGTATGCTAATATGTATGTGATGCATGTTTAAGTTTATTTCTTAATAAGTCAAAAACGATATGCCTACCAAAGTTTGGTACTCACTACTTCCTCGATCATTTGTTGTTGGATTTGCCAAAGCAAAGAAATGCATTTTATCTTGGAAGAGTGCGAGTGGACAATCGTGATGTCCCGCTATCAAACTTGGTTAAGACTTAATTAAGTTTTTCTTAATTAATTAAGAAAGTAGAGGCATATATTAGCTTTGAACATAAGTTTTAAAAAAATTAGTTTTGTGTGATTTTCGAACATCAGCTTTGTCTTAGAAAGTGGCCGTTGCTCCGATATCAAAGAAGGCATTTGTGCCTCGCCACGGCCTGGAAGCTGGTTTAGGAATAAGCACTAAACTAATCTAAACTTAACCAAAGCTATTAAAGAGTTACATCAGATGTAATTGGCAAAAGATTGCCTACCTAATCATACTACGTCTTGGGCGATTAGCCAAAGCTAACTCAAGATGAAGTATGATGTGGATCTTTATCCCATATAAATTTATAGCTAAATAGAAGCTAATGATGTAAGCAAAATGTGTTTGCCTACATCAATGATTAGCTCATATCAAAGCTATGAGAATTTAGTGGGAGCCTCATTTAATTAAAGGTCTAATTAAATGACTTAGGTATGATACTTAATTTTGCATTTTAATGTTGTAGATCACCATGTCATCTAACACGACACACCCCCTCAACTTGCGATCTGTCCTTGAGAAAGACAAGCTCAATGGAGCTAACTTTCTAGACTGGTATAGGAACTTGAGGATTATCCTCAAGCAAGAACGTAAACTGTATGTCCTAGAGCAGTCTATCCTCAAACACACCCGCCCTGCGCCACTCGTGCTGAAAAGGATGCTTATAAGAAGCATCAAGATGACGCATTAGATGTGTCATGTCTTATGCTTGCCACCATGAACTCTGAGCTTCAGAAGCAACATGAGAACATAGATGCCTATGGTATGGTTGAGCATTTGAAACAACTATATCAAGGACAAGCTAGGCACGAGCATTTTGAAGTGTCTAAGGCTCTTTTTGCATGCAAGATGCAAAGAAGGAACACCTGTAGGAACTCACGTACTTAAAATGATAGGGTACGTTGAGAACCTTGAAAGACTAGGTTTTCCATTGAGACAAGAATTGGCAACCGATGTTATCCTGCAATCGCGTTCTTGAAGCATATAATCAATTTCATGAATTATAACATGAATGAAATTGATAAGTCTTTGCGAGATTCTCAAAGATGTTAAGAAGCTATGACGAATCTCAAGAAGAAAGTTAGTAACGTACTAATGGTCAAGAAGGGCAAAGGTAAGCGCAAAGGTAAGGGTAAGACCCAAGCCAAAGGAAAGGCCAATTCATCCACTTCAAAGGGTAAAGGTAAAGTACCTAAGGAAGGGGACTGTTTCCATTGCGGTGAGACTGGACACTGGAAGCGGAACTGCAAAGTCTACCTTGAGGAAGTAAAGAAGAAAAGAAGTGGGACTTCTGCCTCAGGTATACACGTTATAGAAGTTAATCTATCTATTTCTTCTACATGGGTATTAGATACTGGATGTGCATCTCACATTTGTACTAATGTGCAGGGACTGAGAAATAGTAGACTAATGGCAAAGGGCGAAGTGGACCTACGAGTAGGCAATGGCGCAAAAGTTGCTGCTGTAGCTGTAGGAACATATTCTTTGTCTTTACCCACTGGGCTTATCTTAGAACTAGAGGAGTGCTTTTATGTACCTGCATTAACGAAGAACATAATTTCTGTATCTTGTTTAAACAAGAAAAACTTTTCTTTTATAATAAAGGATAAATGTTGTTCCATTTATTTGAATGAAATGTTCTATTGTAATGCACCACTTATGAATGGTCTCTATGTTCTAGATTTAGAAAACCCAATTTATAACGTAAATACCAAATGGTTCAAATTGAATAAATTGAACCAAACATATCTCTGGCACTGTCGCCTAGGTCACATAAATGAAAAACGCATATCCCAACTCCATAAAGATGGATTATTGGACTCATTTGATTTTGAATCATATGAGGTATGTGAATCTTGTCTTTTAGGAAAGATGACTAAAACTCCATTTAGTGGACATGACGAGAGAGCGATGGACTTGTTAGGACTCATACATACTGATGTATGTGGCCCTTTCAATGTCGAAGCCAGAGGAGGCTATAAGTACTTTATTACTTTCACTGATGATATGAGTAGATTTGGCTACTTATATTTGATGAGACAAGTCAGAATTCTTTGAAAAGTTCAAAGAATTCAAGAATGAAGTACAAAACCAACTTGGTAAGCGTATTAAGCTACTTCGATCAGATCGAGGTGGTGAATACCTTAGTCAAGAGTTTCGTGATCACCTGGCTGAGTGTGGGATAATATCCCAACTTACTCCACCTGGAACACCACAATGGAATGGTGTATCTGAGAGGAGAAATCATACTCTATTAGATATGGTACGATCAATGATGAGCCAGACTGATCTACCTACTTCCTTTTGGGGTTTAGCTCTAGAGACAGCCGCTTTCACACTTAATCGCGTCCCATCAAAAGCCGTAGAAAAGACACCATATACGTTATGGACTGGGAAGAGTCCCAAAATGTCTTTTATAAAGATTTGGGGTTGTGAAGCTTATGTTAGACATCAAGTCTCAAATAAACTAGGACCCAAATCAGATAAGTGTTATTTTGTAGGATATCCCAAGGAAACTAAGAGATATTATTTTTACAATCCCACACTTGGCAAGGTGTTTGTTGCCAGAAATGCTATCTTTATAGAAAGAGAATTTATTTCTAGAAAAACTAGTGGTAGTAAAATTCATCTTGAAGAAATTCAAGATGAAGATAACACTAAGGCTTCGATGAAAAATGAACAGGCACCACAAAGTGTTGTGGATGAGGAAATTGTTGCCCAAAGAGTTGTGGAGCAAACATTTGTTCAAGTAGACCAACCTCTTCGTAGATCTGATAGGATCCGTCGTCAACCCGAGAGATATTCTTTTCTCTTGACTGACAACGGTGAGGTATTGCTTGTCGATCTTGACGAGCCTACATCCTATCAAGAAGCTATGATGAGCCCAGATTCCGAGAAATGGCTAGAGGCCATGAGATCCGAAATGGAATCCATGTACACTAACCAAGTATGGACTTTGGTTGATCCACCTGAAGGGGTAAAACCCATTGGGTGTAAGTGGGTCTTTAAAGTAAAGACTGACATGGATGGTAATAAGCATACCTATAAAGGTAGATTGGTGGCTAAAGGATTCAAACAAATTCATGGTATTGACTATGATGAAACCTTTTCACCAGTTGCGATGCTTAAATCCATTCGGATCATACTTGCTATTGCAGCCTACCACGATTATGAGATCTGGCAGATGGATGTCAAAACCGCTTTTCTGAATGGAAAGCTACTCGAGGATGTGTACATGACACAGCCTGAGGGTTTTGAAGATCCACGGCATCCTGGAAAGGTATGCAAACTGCAAAGGTCCATTTATGGACTAAAGCAAGCCTCTCGAAGCTGGAATCTTCGATTCGATGATGCAATCAAGGAGTTTGGTTTCATCAAGAATGAAGATGAACCTTGTGTCTACAAGAGAAATAGTGGGAGCACAGTTGTATTTCTTATCTTGTATGTAGATGACATACTTCTCTTCGGAAATGATATTCCCTCACTCCAGTCTGTGAAGATGTGGTTAGGGAATTGTTTCTCGATGAAAGACTTAGGTGAAGCTGCCTATATACTAGGCATCAAGATCTATAGAGATAGATCTAAAAGATTACTTGGCCTAAGTCAGAGTACATACATTGATAAAATGCTAGATCGTTTTGCTATGCAAAATTCCAAGAAAGGATTTCTGCCTTTATCACATGGTGTGAGTCTTTCGAAGACTCAATGTCCCTCTTCTAAGGAGGAGAGAGATCGCATGGATAAGATCCCTTATGCATCTGCTATAGGGTCTATCATATACGCCATGCTTTGTACTCGTCCTGACGTCTCGTATGCTTTGAGCATGACGAGTAGATACCAGTCGGATCCAGGTGAAAGTCACTGGATAGCAGTCAAAAATATTCTTGAATACTTACGAAGAACGAAAGAATATTTCCTGATATTTGGAGGCAATGAGGAGCTAATTGTAAAGGGTTACAGTGATGCAAGCTTCCAAACAGACAAGGATGACTATAGATCGCAATCGGGGTACGTGTTTTGCCTGAATGGTGGAGCTATGAGCTGGAAGAGTTCGAAGCAGGACACAGTTGCTGATTCTACAATAGAAGCCGAGTATATTGCTGCGTCTGATGTAGAAAAGGAGGTTGTTTGGCTCCGCAAGTTCATCAGTGAACTTGGGGTAGTTCCTAGCATTGCAGATCCAATAGACCTCTATTGTGACAACAATGGGGCTATTGCACAGGCTAAGGAACCTCGATCACATCAGCGGACCAAACACATACTGCAGCGCTTCCATCTCATTCGAGAGATCATCGATAGAGGAGATGTGAGGATATGCAGAGTACCAACAGAAGCTAACATCGCAGATCCATTGACCAAGGCTTTGGCATAGAGGAAGCATGATGGTCACACTAGGTCACTAGGTATTAGATATTATAGTGATTGGTACTAGTGCTAGTGGGAGATTGTTAGTTATAGCCCTAGAACCAATCATGTGATGGTTGAATAGGGAACATTTTGTATCATATTCTATAAAGGCAAAAGATTGGTTATTATATTTACGTCTTGCTTGTGCCAGCTAAATTAAATATAATAATGCCCTAGAAAAATAGGTTCTTATCTACATCACATCAATTGACAGAATTGATTATGAGAGGCTGTAGAGAACACTTTCCTAAATATTCCTAGTCAAGTATTAATATGCAAGGGCAATATTAATAAATAAAGACTAGCATGTAGGTCAATTGATGACTTGATCTCACAAGTCATAGATATATGATATCAAGTTGACACATGGATATATATTAGAGAATATATACTGAACTGACCCGCCATGAGAAAGTTTCATGGATCGTCATATGAGTGTCATAAACTTTCTCATGTGACTATTGGTATGAATAGTCCTCAAACCTGAAGTCACTACGGTTCCCTACATAAGGAGTTATGTACTTTGGTATCGTCAAACATCACCCGTAACAAGGTGGACCATAAAGGCGATTACTGGGTATATAACAAATTATGCGGAGGGATGTGAGTGGTGTAGATGGGATCTATCCCTCCCATATGACGGGAGTGATATCTGTGGGCCCCTTGATTGAGTAGAACTACTAAAACGCATGGCCATGCTCGAATGAGTCAATATGAGATATTGAGCTCATTTGTTTGAGTTAGTTTACTCAGGGATCAAGAAACACATAGATTGATCGAGGATGACACAGTCTATGCCTCATTGGTCAATCTGATATCAAGGATAGAAGGACACGGTCATACATTATAGTAGTCACGGAAAGGTTAGTCGGATCTTGACTTATTTCGTAACTTGGGTAGCAATGATGTATTGCTTGTAAGGGATCGGATGGCCGGCTAGAGGGGGGTGAATAGCCCTTTTCGTTTGGATGGCGGTATTTTGCTCGTCTACAAAACGTTAGCGCAAGCGGAATATACAAATATAAATAAAGACAAGCAAAATAGAAACAAGCAATACAAACACCAAGATATAACGTGGTTCACGGCTACGCCGCTAATCCACGGTCCGATTCGTCCACGGTGAATCACTCCGCCAAAACCAATCACTATCGGTCTCTCCTTTGCACAAAGCTAGGTGGAGGTAACCTTTACAACCAAGATCACTCTTCTTACAAATAGAATGGAGTAAAAACGAGTAAGAAGAGTTTAGAGCTTGTGGGGCACTAGGAAGATTGTTTGGAAC
This sequence comes from Wurfbainia villosa, assembly GCA_025175895.1. NCBI lineage: Eukaryota > Viridiplantae > Streptophyta > Magnoliopsida > Zingiberales > Zingiberaceae > Wurfbainia > Wurfbainia villosa. The sequence goes on along the minus strand of JAKLTH010000072.1, from coordinate 7,847,754 downwards.
TTAAGCATTAGCCTCTCAAAGGCTCACACCCTCTCTTTTTATAGAGAGGGCTAACTTCTTCCCGTTGGCCGCCATCCGTCGACGGCCGCCCATGGCATTCGACTGCCGTCACTACAACGGCCTCCGAACACGTCGGATGCCGACCGTTGTTGTCCAACGGAACTCTTGGCAATCATTGGACCTCACCACGATCGCTAACCCCGTAGTCGATCGCCTGGCCGGCTACGAGCGGTTCGTGGCTAAAACCCTATTGACTACGATCGCTGCGCGCCGATCGTTAGTCTTGGCCGCTAACGATGGCGCCGATCACTGCCACAAACCGATCGATCGTATACCAATCGAGCTACACGACTCGAGCGATCGCCATTGCCATGACATGATCGTGTCGAAAACCCATCCGACACTTGGCCAAATGGCCAAGTTTCACCTAAGAGCTACCCTTCCCAGGTTACAATCGCTCACTCATTTCTGAGTCCTTCGCCTGAAGTTCTCTTCGCTCTCACCACGTCCTCGGCAGATCAGACGGCTCTGCAATGCTCCTTCGCGTCTCTTGCCTCGAGGTCTACTTCCTCCGGCTTCACTCCAAGCTTCTCGTCCGGCGGTCCCTCGGATGCTCCAAGCGCACGGCTTCCGCAAAGCTATCCTTCACCGACTCAAGGCACGAGTCATGAGATGTGAAACTCGCCATGGCTCCATGTGCGAATTACTAAGTCCTGCACGACTTCAACGCACATATCAAATAAACATAACACACTAACTTAAACCCTTTGCCACACCATCAAAACCATATCACGGCAAGAGATTGCCCTAACAATCTCCCCCATTTTGATGTGTGGCAATCAGTTAAACTTAGGTAAAACATTTGATATAAATTCTAAGGGTAAGAAAGCATGTAAAGATAAACATGATATAACAACATGCAATTCCCTTAATCCATGAAATTCTCTATGCAAATTTTCTCCCCTATCAGATATTTCTCCCCCTACAATATATTTCTCCCTAATGTGATTAACTTAAACATACTTATTTCTCCCCCTTTGACACCATCAAAAAGATTAACACTAAGTTATAAGCTCATGGCATCAAGTATAATGGAGGAAAAATATGTCAAGTTGATTTAAAAATTGGGTACCATTTGTTGATGGCATCAAGTATATTTCTACCACTTGTAGGAGGTTTACAAACTGAATTCGGCCTTCAATATTCTGATTTACAGTCACGATCTATCAATATGGCAATGACCGCACAAAGGAAGTAATTTCGATTTTCTCGATGAAATTAAATGCATTAAATATTCAGAAAATTCGAAAAATCATGAAATTCGAGGAACATATTTCTCTTAAGTATATTTATCAAGGAAAAATAGTTTTTCATGAAAAATCATTATATTTTACAAGATTTGCCAAAAATCCAAACACTTGAAAAAACACTAGTTTTTGAGCATGTTAGTATCCAATTTAACACCTAGTTTTGCATTCAATTGTTTCAAAACATGAATACATGTATTTTAAGGTAAGAAATTGTTTTGAAAACATTAGAAATATCCAATCATGATCTTTGGGCAATATGTCTATTAATTAAACATAAGCCTTCCCCATGATTGGTCTATGATTGATATTTTGATACTTTAAATGACCATCTAAATGCCATAGGCATTAGTGGACATTTGTATCATCCTAACATCTCACCCATGCTAAGTTTGCAATCAAGTTAGCCTATAGTGAGTGTGAGATGCATCCTAGGGGGTATTTGTATATACTTAACCAATATATTCATGCAATTCTATCAAGGTTAAGTATCAACCTAACAACCTACATGATCATAATGACATATATCAATTAATTTCACATTATGATCATGAAATACATGTTTTCATTAAATTATAACCATGCCTTAGGCATTATATGATGATAATAAATAAGTTATCACCTAAAGCATGATTTAAACCTATTTTTCATGATAATGTGCCCAATATCAAAATCATAAATCATGATTACACATATGCATAGAAATTACATTAATCATCATGATTTTAAGCATTATTACCTTTTTATGGGCACGTTATCATCACCCAACACTATCTAAAAATGTTGTCCCGTCATCCTAAGTCAGCAAAATATGATATAGGTCAAGTTCATATGGTTGACTACCTAGGGTTTTCTAACCCTTAAGGATGGATTTTGGAACCCAAAATAGATTTTTACCTATGGGGTTCACTAGAAATTCCTTGGGGATCCATTTCTTAGCTATTAGTTTGTTTTTGTCTTGTCACCTAGCTATTAGGCATCTATAGGCCTGATCATTTTCTTCTCTTTATATCCTAGGCCCTTTTTGTTAAAAGCTAGCCCTTTGGCTCCCAATGATCATATTAAGGTATTGGAGCCAATTGTGAATTTTCCTAGGGCTTTGGTTAAATAATCTACCTTTTCCCTTAATGCCCTATTTTCTTCTATGCATGCATCACTAACATCTAAAGGCACATAATTATCATGTGAGCATGCATCATCATGGCAAGAAGAAGTATCATTATTATTTAAGCATGCATTTTCTAGCTTATTTTCTAATGCCTTAATTTGTTCAAGCATGCATTTATTTTTCTTCTTTGCTCTAAACAAATCCCTAGTTAAACTAGAAATCATAGAAACTATTTTACTAGGTGAGAGATTGGTTACCATAGTTTCCATGTCCTCTTCTTCTTCTTCGGATGATGAGGAGGATGATGACGTGGAGGAGGCTCCCCTTCACTTGAGCTCTCTCCTCTTGAGCTTGATCCTTCATTTTCGGAGGAGGAGCAATCCAAGTCGCCAAAGGCCATCAAGGCCAAATTGGCGACAAAGGCATTCTCCTCATCCGATGATGAGGAGGAGGATGAGGAAGGATCATCCCATGTCTTGGCCTTGAATGCTTTGGCCTTCCCCTTTTCTTTTGTCTTCTTCTCCTCTTCCTTCTTTTTCTTGCTCCCCTTTTTCTTCTTCTTTTCTTCTTTCTTTTTCATCTCTTCCTTGCTTTTGTTTAGGAGAGGACAATTGTCCCTTATGTGTCCCTCTCCTTGGCAATTGTAGCATATCACATTCCCCCTCGGTCTTCTATTCCTATCATTTGATTTATCAAATCTAAAATTCTTAAATACACGCCTCACCTTCCTTACCATGTAGGCTTCCTCGGTGCTATCCATGGAGGAGGAGGAGGCTTCATCATCGGAGGAGGAGGGGACTTCCATCTTCTTCTTCCCCTTGTTTGCCAACAATGCTACTCCTCTTGAGGGTTGAATTCTTGGCTCTTCTTGAATTCCCTCAAGCCTAGTTTCGTGGAGTTCCATCGTTGAGAAGAACTCCTCCAAGGTACTCACTTCTAGGTTCTTGGACATGTAGAAGGAGTCCACCATGGAGCTCCACTTTGAGGACCGGGGAAAGGCATCTATAGCCTTCATGAGCATGTCCCGGTTCGATAGCTTCTCACCTACACTTGTTAGCCCAATTAAAATTTCCTTAAACCTAGAGTGTAAAGAGGTTACCTTTTCTCCCTTTTCTAGTTTTATATTGGATAGTTGGGAGCGGAGGAGGTCTCTCCTTGCTAGCTTTGCCTCCGAAGTGCCTTCATGAAGTTCAACCAACTTCTCCCACATCTCCTTGGCACTTGAGCACTCCCCTATTCTATTTACTTCTTGTTGAGGGAGCACATTGTATAGATGGTGCTTGGCCTTTGAATTTGCCAAATACTCTTCTCTTTGTCTTTTGCTCCATCTCGATTTTTCCAAAGGCTCCCCATCTTCATTCCTAGGCAACTCGAAACCGTTTTCCATAATTAACAATATTTCAAAATCGGTTTCGAAGAATACCTCCATTCTCTTTTTCCACCAAGAGAATTCGCCGTCGAACTTCGGTGGGTGGATGTTGGAGCCGGCCATTTTTGATGTAGGGCTTGTTGCGGCGGTTAGTCCGGTGACAAGCAACCTCGGCTCTGATACCACTTGTAAGGGATCGGATGGCCGGCTAGAGGGGGGTGAATAGCCCTTTTCGTTTGGATGGCGGTATTTTGCTCGTCTACAAAACGTTAGCGCAAGCGGAATATACAAATATAAATAAAGACAAGCAAAATAGAAACAAGCAATACAAACACCAAGATATAACGTGGTTCACGGCTACGCCGCTAATCCACGGTCCGATTCGTTCACGGTGAATCACTCCGCCAAAACCAATCACTATCGGTCTCTCCTTTGCACAAAGCTAGGTGGAGGTAACCTTTACAACCAAGATCACTCTTCTTACAAATAGAATGGAGTAAAAGCGAGTAAGAAGAGTTTAGAGCTTGTGGGGCACTAGGAAGATTGTTTGGAACTTAAGCATTAGCCTCTCAAAGGCTCACACCCTCTCTTTTTATAGAGAGGGCTAACTTCTTCCCGTTGGCCGCCATCACGATCAGCCCATGGCGATCATTGCCATCCTAGCGGCCTCCGAACACGTCGGATCCGGCCGTTGTTGTCCAACGGAACTCTTAGCGGCTTCTGGACCTCACCGGTCATTGCTAACCCCGTAATCGGCTACGAACGGTTTTGTGGCTAAAACCCTATTGACCCGATCATTCGCCGCCTGATCTTAGTCTTGATCGGCCCTTAGCGTAACGATGGCGATGCGCCACAAACCGATCGATCGTATACGGTCGAGCTACACTCGACTCGGAAGCGATCATGCGCATGACATGGCGGTCGGCGGTGTCGGAAAACCCATCCGACACTTGGCCAAATGGGCCAAGTTTCACCTAAGACTACCCTTCCCGGGTTACAATCGCTCACTCTCATTTCTGAGTCCTTCGCCGGTTCTCTTCGTTCTCGGCCACGTCCCTCGGCAGCATCAGGCGCACGGCTCTGCAATGCTCCTTCGCGTCTCTTGCCTCGAGGTCTACTTCCTCCGGCTTCACTCCAAGCTTCTCGTCCGGCGGTCCCTCGGATGCTCCAAGCGCACGGCTTCCGCAAAGCTATCCTTCACCGACTCAAGGCACGAGTCATGAGATGTGAAACTCGCCATGGCTCCATGTGCGAATTACTAAGTCCTGCACGACTTCAACGCACATATCAAATAAACATAACACACTAACTTAAACCCTTTGCCACACCATCAAAACCATATCACGGCAAGAGATTGCCCTAACATTGCTAGATGTCACTCATTGCTTGTGTATCTAAAAGAGTTTAGATCCACTGCCAACGTTATGAGAGCCTATAGGGTCACACACAAAAAGCATGATGATTAGAAGAATTAGTGTATTCTAGTTTGACTAGAATAATTTGGGAATAAGCTTAAGTACAAAATGGTTTTTGGACTTTAAGCTTAATGAGAATTTTAGCTTATTGATTTAATGAGATTAATTCAATATGCTAAGCTTATTGATTTAATAAGATTAATTCAATATGTTACCTTATTGATTTAATGAGATTAATTCAATATGATAACATAAGTTTATTGAATTAATAAGATTAATTCAACATGCATGAATGCCACCTAAGCATGCCACCTAAGCTTGATGAGGTGGAAGGAGACAAAGGGTTTTGACCTTTGGAATTTCTCCACATGTGGCCGGCCAAACAAGGAGTGTTGATTATATTTCAATGCAATTGATTACATTGAATGTGATAGGAGGTGAAAGGTTTTTTCAATCCTATAAAACACTCCATGGGGTGGCCGGCCAACTTGGTGAAAACTTGAGGCTTAGTGGAAGCTTGAGGCTTGGAGAGAGCTTGGTGGTGAGAGGCTTTGGTTGTGTGGCTTTTGTGAGTGTAGGCTAGCAAGAAGAGTGGTCTTCTTCTTCCTTTCTCTTTTTCCCTACCTACCTCTCCTTTAGGGACTTCTCTAGCAAGAAGTAAAGGAGAGCTCTTCTAGTTTCTTTTGTGAGACAAGAGCTTGCTCGTGTGGATACATATAGAGGCACGGACATTTGAACGTGCTAAAAGATCCAACAAACCCAAGGAGAAGCGGGATTAAAAAGGGCACGCAACAAAGGTAATATTCTACTATAAGATAGATTTTGAGAAATTTATTTTTGTACGAGGTTTTCTTTCGCAAGGATCACTTGGAAGGGATCCTATTTTTTCGTTGCGCATATGCTATTTTGCATAAAGAAATCCCTACAGATAGCTTCCGGTGAATGTGGCGGCTCTGCGGGAGAGTGTATGATGTCCCTTCCCCAAAGTCGTAAGTAGAAGTTTAGACGACGCTAATTGACAATGTTGTTCTGTGGTACACAAGTGAAACCGAAGCCCTAGAATCGATTTTTTAAGACCTCGGCACCCTCTTTTCCTCCTCCGTGTAACACCGCACTGAGTAGGGTCCTCCGATAGTCCTCACCAACCAACCTTCACTGAGATTTCGTCCGAACAACCGCAACCACTTAGTGGATTGGTACTCAAATCCCAGTCACTGTGGGATCGATAATCTATTTATTACTTAACGACATCCGTGCACTTGCGGGCGTTGAGCGCGAGTACGTACTTTGAGTCTTCGACGGTCTTCGTCGAGGGATTTAAGGTTGTGACTGTGCGCATCAAGTTTTTGGCGTTGTTGCCAGGGACTATCGATTCGATATACATCGAACGGTGGTAGATTGGATCATACTTAAGATTAGATTAATTTCTTGCTTTATTTTCTTATTAGTTTACTTTATTTGCTTTAGTTTTATTTTCCATATTTAGATTCAGTTTTTATTTCCAGTAGTAGTTCCCTGTTTACTTATTGCATCTTAGGTTTTTATTTACTAGATTTAGTTATTTCCTGCTTTTAGCATTATGTTAGCATGGGATCACATGCTCCATGCTCCATCTTATCACTAGCTTTTGCCAGAAGATGGGGGAGTCCTTATTCTAAGCATGGGATCGCTACAAGGGGCTACTTTATCAATGCCCACACCACGGACTAGAGAGATGGCTGGTGATCCACATTTTCTATAATGGGATCACCAACGCAACGAAGATGTCCTTAGATTCTGCCGCAGAAGGAGCCTTAATGAACAAGACCATCGAGGAGGCAAAGGATCTTATTGAAGAGGTGGCACAAAACCACCATCAATGGGCCTTCGAAAGTGGTCAACCCACACCTATGGCAGGACTATACACTGTCAACTCCATGGACCACCTTTCAGCGAGGATGGACGCACTAAGCAGACGATTTAAATCTTTGAATCCTTCACCTGCATGCACGGTCATTGACTTTGGAGAGGGGGCAGCGTATCGTGAGGACCACTTTGTAGGGAAAGGGACCTCAGATGAGCAAATCGAGCATTGTGAAGCGATTGGGGACTATGATCAAAGGCCCCACAACCCGTACTCTAATACCTACAATCTCGGATGGAGGAGTCACCCAAATTTCTCCTACAAAAATAACTCGGGAAACTCCCAACCATCCGGAGGATATGGGCAGCAGCAGGGCAATGGGCAGCGACCACAGAAGTCCAGAATGGAATAGATGATGGAGGACTTCATCGCTACCCAAACTAAGGCTAATGAAGAATTTCGTCGCCAACATCAAAAGTCTGAAGAAGAACTGAGAGACTTGAAGGCCACCGTTGACGACCTTGCAAGTCATACTAGGATGTTGGAGACACAAGTGGCCCAAATAGCCCAATCCATGTCACAACCTATGAAGAACTCTCTGCCCAGCCAAGGAAAAGAGGAAGGAGTAGGGCAAAGCAGCCAATTCGCCAAGGGGTGTTCAACCATGATTTCCACTCTACCAAACTAAGCTGAGTTTGAAGAGAAAATCCCAATACAGCTTGAGGACCCTGGTGAATTCATTATTCCCTGCTCAATTTATGGGGAGAGTTTCGACAAAGCGCTATACGACTTGGGGTCATCAGTCAGTGTGATGCCCTACGCATATTTTCTGAAAATGGGACTGAGCAGGCTCCAACCTGCGAATCTTGGTATTCGTATGGGGGATGACTCAGTAAAGGAGCTCGTTGGCCTGCTACCACACGTTCCTGTGATGATTGAAGATTTCGTGATACCCACGGACTTCATCATACTGGACACAGGACCGAATCCCCAGAATCCTATTATTCTGGGAAGGCCTTTTCTAGCAACCGCGGGGGCGTGCATTGATGTGAAGGCACACCGGATCTCCTTGGAGGTAGACAGGGAGATCATTCTTTTTAGTCTTTCAGAACAAAGAGCTTCCTACTTTGACAACTTCACGATTAGCAGGTTGAAGCCAGAACATCCAGATGCGGAGCCAGAGACGGATGAATGAAGGTTCACTGAACCACCGGAGCCGAGCTGATAGAAGAGTGTAGTCGAGCTAAATGACCTTAAACAAAGCGCTTCTTGGGAGGAAACCCAAGTTTAGTTGTAGATTTCCCTTTTTCTATTGCATTGCATACATGTGTTAGATTTTAGCTTTGATTTCCATCACTTTTAGAGTTAGGAGTAGAAAAGAACTTTGCTAGGCAAAAATGAAACCCATGTTAGTCTAGACGGCAAAGTGTATGAACAAATTCGGGCCATGGTGTATAAAAGGGGCAAAACATGGGGGCACACGGCTTGGTTGTGTGTTTTCCCACGGTCGTGCCCGCTTGACCAGAGGCGCACATGACCTGGCCGTGTGTTTTCACACGGTCGTGGTGCGCGAGGTTAAAAGGGGTGAGCCGTGTGTTTTCACCTCATTTGCGTCGTGTGCTTCAAAAGTTCTTGCCCTAGCCGTGTGATTTCATTTTCCCCTTCCTCTAGAAGCATTTTTAACCTCTTTAGAAGCCAAAAGGAGCAAGGATGAGAAGGACCAAGACCATAGCATCCCAATCCGGTGCCTCGGAGTGACAAGCAAGAAGACCCAACGCTCCTCAAGCTCTGGAAGAGGGTAACGCCCTACCCCCTTTACTTTTTCACAATAATGAGCAAAGAGATAGGTTCAATATGTTCTCTACTCATAAACTTACTACTACTAGGTACTTAGATGAGGATTTGCTAGGATCTTTAGGTTTGTTGGGTGACATGCAAACCCTATTTGCAAAAATAGGGTGGGATGAGATTATGGGAATAAGCCACCTAACCTACCCTAGGATTGTTTTGGAATTTTTGAGCTCTTTAGAGGCGAAGTTTTAATGGGTAGAGAGAGTGAGGAGGGTAGGATAACTTTTAGACTTTTTAATATTGAGCATGAGTGGACCCTTCACCAATGGAACTCATGCTTTGGCTTGCCAAGTGGGGGAGAGAGAAGAATCCCTAATGGGTACAACTCTCATTTGATTTGGACTGAGTTGATAGGGGAGCATGTTTATGACCCTTCTAGGGCCAAAGCGTCGCGCCTCCAAAACCTCGTCTTTCGATACCTTCACCGTGTCATGGCCAATACTATATTTGGTCATGGGGAGAGTGACGGTGTAGTGAGAGCCAGTGAGCTGCTTTGTCTATAAGACATGCTACAAGAGAGGAGTAGCATCGATGTAGGGTCACACTTCATCAGACACTTAGTGAAGATGGGCAAAGCAGCACGCGGAGAGATCCATGTGGGAGGCCTACTTACCCACATATGTTATAGGATGGGGTACGACTACACAGCATTGGAGAGTATAGAGGGGAGCCCTAGGATCGACCTAAGAGTATGCATAGCCATGAAAATGATTGTAAGAGAAGGAGACTCCTTATGCTTTGTAAGGAAAAATCTACGGCCCTTAGGCTCCCCGACCTGGATCGTACCACCATCGCTATACGCGCCAATTAGCTCTTTGACCTAATAGTGGAGTCCCCTCCACATGAGGGACCATCCACATCAGCGCCCGTCTCTCCACCTTTGTACCACTCTCCCTCCAGTCCACACATACATAGGAGCCCACCTAGTCCACGTCGACATGAGTCTACACCCATGCCACCATCTTTTTCTACTTTCGAGCAGGATGCAGGCACATCGGCATATGATTTTTGGAGTTCCGATCATGCCTCGATGACATCTACACTGAGCAACAGACGCAGAGGTAGCGATGGGAGAAGCAGAGCGCCTACCAGCAGGCGGAGTTCCAGGGATTCCGGGAGCATTTCCAGCGGGCAGAGGAGTTCTACGATGAAGCCCGCATATACTTCCAGGAGGAGGCTGCTCATCGTCAGGATGAGACGGCCTATCGCAGGGAGATGCGGCAGCATATGCATACCCAGCAAGCACAGTGGGCTAGGGAGGAGGAGCACCGAGCAGCCGCTGCATCCACCAGCTCTCAAATTGACCACATGTATATGTGGCATCAGCGGCTCAGCAGCAGGTTCTCCCAGGATCCAGAGATGCCCAGGCTCCCAGATTTTCCACCTCGTCCACCATATTAGAGGTATACTTTTGTTTAAGTTTGGGGGGGAACCCGAAATCTATTTTGTTTTGTTTTCCTAGTAGTAGTTTCTTTTCTAGTATTTTCATTTGTTCATGCATGCATGAGTTGTTTAGTTCCTTTCAGTACTTAATTTTTTTTTATGTCTAAAAAGCTACCTCAGTAATATTTCTTTTGAAAATTTCTTGCATGAGTTGTTCCCATAGGTAGCTTGACTCTATTTATCTTGTGGTATTTTATTTTATATGCTCTATTGAATGTTCTAGACTTGCACTGATTAGCTCTGTCTTTGCACTCACACATGTCAAACATTTTGAAAGGGAGGATCTAGTACATACCTAGTTATGATTCACTTCAATAGACTAGTACTTTGGAATCCATAGGTGACTCTAGGTTTAGCATTTTAGCTACTGGAGATGCTCGGATTGTGTAAGCTCATTTGGAAAAATCAAAATCCTTGTGAGCTGAAAAAAAATAGAGATTATGAGGGATAAAAAAATAGTTGTCGTGGGTGGAAATGGCTAGGTGCCCCTTTGAGACCGAGTTAGGTTACTAGGGAAACATCTTCCAATTTCTCTCAATACCGAGCATGCCTTTGAGACTTTATGCTAGATCTAGGGAATGACCCTCGCTTTGGGCAGGTAAGTGTCTAAGAGCCGAAAACCTTAGGAAAGATATGGGGTGACGACTTAACTCACCATGGAACGGACATCCCCTAAGAATGATTCGCCTAGCACGAGCATGAAGAACTAACTTAGTGAATTTTTAGAACATATCTGTTTTGCTTTGATTGCAAATACCACCTGATAAATTTAGTTAGCATGCTCATTATGGAACAATCTATTTTTAAAAAAAATTTATGGCGCTGAGGTTTGCTTGAGGACAAGCAAAGACTTAAGTCTGGGGAAGTGATGTGAGCAAAACATATAGGGTTTTGGGAGTAGTTTTTGCTCACATCTTGTTACATTTTGCGTCAGTTTTATGCATATGTTACTCTGTTTTTGCATGTAATTCCTATTTTCTAGTTCGGAGGTCTGCTCATTGTTCTTTTGAATGCAGGTTGGCTTTTCGGGCGGAAAAGATGTGTTTTCAGAGCGAAAGAAGGACATTTCATGCTAGATGTAGAGTGGGACACGGTCAGGGTGTGTGGATTCACACGGTCGTGTCCAATGGGCGAAGATCAGCACACCAGGGCCACACATGGCCTGGCCGTGTGTTTCCACACGGCCATGTGGCGGCCCGATGGAGTTGCGCGACTAGGGTTTTTTCCTGATTTCGTAGCGGTCCGAGGTGACGTCTATATAAGGATGGCTCCGCCCAAACCCTAGGAGGGAGTCACGACAGCTAGGACAGCACGCCAAAGCCCTAAAAAACTTCGATAACTCACAGCGGGGAGGAGGAATACCGCCGGAGGTCCACCACTTGCAACACAACGCGGAAGAGAAAGTCACAACGCATTGTAATCTCTATTTCTGCGCTCTCTTTCTATTGTAATTGAACTTAAACATGTGTTGCGATTCTTACTTCATGATTATGGAGTAGAACTTTTGATTGTAGGATTAGGGAGTATCTTGTGTTCAGAGACAATGTTGGTTCATATTAAATTCTGACCAAAAGTTTGATTTGACAATTGGATGTTGCTCTTTATTATACCTACGTGTATTTGGCTTTCTTTCCACTGTGCTTAGGCGATATGAGGTGGTGACAGCCCTCGTAATCTAGATTTAGGAGGTTTGATCAAGGAACCTAGGGGTAAACCTGACCTCCCGTAACTGCGGGGAGAAGGGAGCGGTGGAATCAGAAACGGTCCACCGCAAGGATTGATTTGGCATCCTCGTACCCTCTATCCTGTCCTTTTGGGCGAGGATAGCTCCCGGTGAATGTGGCGGCTCTGCGGGAGAGTGTATGATGTCCCTTCCCCAAAGTCGTAAGTAGAAGTTTAGACGATGCCAATTGACAATGTTATTCTGTGGTACACAAGTGAAATCGAAGTCCTAGAATCACCTTTTTAAGACCTCAGCACCCTCTTTTCCTCCTCTGTGTGACACCGCACTGTGTAGGGTCCTCCGATAGTCCTCACCAACCAACTCTCACTGAGATTTCGTCCAAACAACCACAACCACTTAGTGGATTGGTACTCAAATCCCAGTCCCTGTAGGATCGATAATTTATTTATTACTTGACGATATCCGTGCACTTGCAGGCGTTGAGCGCGAGCGCGTACTTTGAGTCTTCGATGGTCTCCGTCGCGGGATTTAAGGTTGCGACCATGCGCATCAGGATTCTATCCCAACTCTCTCCTCCTTGAACACCACAGTGGAATGGTGTATCCGAAAGGAGGAATCGTACCCTATTAGATATGGTACGATCTATGATGAGTCACACAGATCTTCCTATATTTTTTTTGGGATATGCTCTAGACACAGTAGCCTTCACACTTAACTGTGTTCCATCTAAAGTTGTGATAAAGACACCATATATGATATGGACAGGGAAAAAATCCAAGATGTGTTTCATGAGGATTTGGGGTTGTGAGGCTTACATTCGATGTCAAGTCTCAGACAAACTTAGACCCAAATCCGATAAGTACTATTTTGTTGGATATCCCAAGGAAACGAAGAGATATTACTTCTACATTCCCAGTCAACACAAAGTGTTTATGGTAAAGACTGGGGTATTTCAAGAAAGGGATTTTGTTTCTAGAAAAATTAGTGGGAGTACGTTCGATCTTGAAGAAATTCAAGATAAGGACCATAGCACTGAGGCCTTGATGGAGGTTGAACAGGACCACAAAGTGTTGTGGGTGATGAGATTGTTGCACAAAGAGTTGTGGAACAACAACCTATCAGGTAGACCTACCTCTTCGCAGGTCTGATAGGGTACATCGTCAGCCTGAGAGATACTCATTTCTCTTGTCTGACCATGATGACGTTATGCTCATTGAGAATGAACCTACCTCCTATCAGGAAGCCGTGATGAGCCCAGATTTTGAGAAATGGCTAGAGGCCATGAGATTCGAGATGAAATCCATGTACACCAACCAAGTATGGACTTTGGTTGATCCACCTGAAGGCGTCAAACCCATTGGGTGTAAGTGGGTCTTTAAGAGAAAGACTGACATGGATGGACTTACTCATACCTATAAGGGTCGATTGGTGGCTAAAGGTTTCAAGCAAATTCATGGTATTGACTATGATGAAACCTTTTCTCCAGTTGCGATGTTTAAGTCCATTCAGATCTTGCTTGCTATTGCAGCATACCACGATTATGAGATCTGGCAGATGGATGTCAAGACCGCATTTCTGAATGGAAACTTGCTCGAGGATGTTACATGACACAACCTGAGGGTTTTGTAGATCCACAACATATTGGCAAAGTATGCAAGTTGCAAAGGTCCATTTATAGGCTAAAACAAGCTTCTCGGAGCTGGAATCTTTAATTCGATGATGCGATCAAACAGTTTGGTTTCATCAAGAATGAAGATGAACCCTGTGTCTACAAGAGGGTTAATGGGAATACAGTTGTCTTCCTTGTATTGTATGTGGATGACATACTACTCATTGGGAATGACATTCCTTTGCTACAGTTTGTGAATACTTGGCTAGGGAAGTGTTTCTCAATGAAGGACTTAGGTGAAGCAGCCTGTATTATAGGTATCAAGATCTATAGAGATAGATCTAAGAGATTGCTTGGCCTAAGTCAGAGTACATATATTGACACGGTATTACTACGGTTTGTCATGCAGAATTCCAAGAAGGGACTTCTGTCGATCTCACATGGTGTGAGTCTTTCGAAGACTCAAAGTCTCTCTTCTAGAGAGGAGAGAGACCACATGGATAAGATCCCTTATGCATTTGTCATAGGATCTATTATGTACGTCATGCTATGTACTCATCCTGATGTCTCGTATGCTTTGAGCATGATGAGCATATACCAATCAGATTTAGGTGAGCATCACTGGATAGCATTCAAGAATATTCTTAAGTACTTGAGAAGGACTAAAGAATATTTCTTGATATTTTAGAAGAAATGGTGACCGCTAGAGGGGGGTGAATAGCGTCGATTCGTTGTGTGATAGATTTCGTTGCGTGCTTGCTACAAAATGTGTTATACGCAGTGGAAATAGAAACAATAAAATAAATACAACACAATTCCAAGCACTACACAACAATATAACGTGGTTCGGAACCAAATGGTTCCTACTCCACGGATCGAGCTCGAAAGAGCTCTAGCAATGCGACCACACACCACTAATCAATAATAACTCCTTCTCGACACAAGTCGGAGGTGGAGAAACCTCGTACAAATGATCTTACAACAGTAAGAAACAAATACAAGCACGATACAATACAAATACGAAAGACAAGTAAAGAAAAATTTACAACACTTTGCTTTTGATTGCTTGAATGCTTGGTTGCTTGACTTGCACTTGGAGACCCTGATTTGCAGCAATAAATCGCCCCAAAAGCTCTCAAAAAATGTTGTTGGTTTCCTCCTCCACGAACTCCCTTTAAAGTTGTTGCCTGGGCTGTAAATCACCGATCAGTCGACTGCTCGGGACCATCAGTCGACGATGTCACTGTTGTCGTGAGACAACGGTTAGATCCACGCTGGAAAAATCCAACTGATTCATCATCAGTCGACTGATCATACCCATCAGTCGACTGATGGAGCCTTCACTCGACTGCTAACCCCAGCGGTCGAGTCCGACTCAATTCTGTGCCCAAATTCTCGAGCACCAATCGATCGGTGATCACAATCACAATCGGTCAGCTCGAGCCGCCGATCGCCCACCTCGGTAGTCGACCATCGATACTTCCTGATCAAACCCTAGTTGACTCACACCAGTCGACTGCCACATGTCCCAGTCGACTGATACACCTCAAACATGAGGTTTAACCCAAGTATGGTGCCCCCATACTTGCTAGACCACCCGTAGCCTAAACCTAAGCCTTCTAGCCACCTCCGTCAACCTCGCGCCTCTCAGATCCCTCCAAGTCATCCATGACTTGTTCATCCATTGCGCTAGCCTTCAAGTTCTTCCATCGGCCATGTCATGCTAACGGTGTCTACACCGCCAAGGCACATTGGACTTACGCTACCAAGACTCCGCTTGGACTTTACGCCGCCAACCATTGGACTTATGCTGCCAAGACTCCCGCTTGGACTTTACGCTGCCAATATCAAACCCCTTGGACTTCTCAAATGCCAAGACTCAATCTTGGACTTTCCCTTGCCATCCCATGTAGGATTTTCCATGCCAAGACCCATGCTTGGACTTTTCCTTGCCAAGACCCATGCTTGGACTTTACATGCCAAGTACTCAAGACTTGGACTTCCATGACATGGTCAACTCCAATCAACCATCAAAATTCCACTCGAGTCAAACTCAAGTCCGATCAATCATCACCCGGGTCGATTGTACCAACAATCTCCCCAAAACATTATCAGACATCAATGTCAAACATCAATGTCAACCTTCCATGTCAAACATCAAAATATCACTCGAGTCAAACTCGAGTCTGGTCAATTGTGATCTGGGCCGATTGCACCAACAATCTCTCCCTTTTTGATGTTTGACAAAAACACATACCTTTGAGTTAGAACACTAACTCAAATTCCCTTACCAATTATCCCAAATTGGTAATTTCACTTTCTCCCCCTTTTTGACATACATCAAAAATGTTTTCTCCAAGGAGGTCAATGTCTCATGTCTCAATAAGATCTTACAATCTCCCCCTTGTTAGTGCCTATAAGAATCATATATCTCCACAATGACATGATATTGTTCACTTTGGGCCTAAGCCCTCATGGTTTTATTTTTGGGCTTCACCCAAAAGGTCTCATACCAATGGAGATATCTTTTCATCTTACAAGCACATGATCTTTTCCATGTCTTACCAATGTGAGAATTTAATTGTATTTCCAATACTCCAACAATCCCCCCCTCAAACGAAGAACCACATTGACCCCCCCCCTTAAGCCTATTCGTCCTTGAAGGACATCCTCTTCTTGATGTCTGATCCTCAACCCACTAGGACTTCCTGCCAATTGTCTGGTCCTCCTGACCCAGCTGGACTTCCTGCCATATGTCCAACCCTTCTGGCTCAACTAGACTTCCTGCCAATTATTCGGTCCTCCCGACCCAACTGGACTTTCTGTCTGGTGTCTAGTTATCTTGATCCAGACATGGGAGCTCAACTTTCTTCGTTCGAGGTTCATGGCTTGACATGGACCATGACTCTGATACCAATTGTTAGTGCCTATAAGAATCATATATCTTCACAATGACATGATATTGTCCACTTTGGGCCTAAGCTCTCATGGTTTTGTTTTTGGGCTTCACCCAAAAGGCCTCATACCAATGGAGATATCTTTTCATCTTACAAGCATAAGATCTTTTCCATGTCTTACCAATGTGGGACTTTGATTGTATTCCCAATACTCCAACACCCCTTGGTCCAAAAACACCTAGGATGCCTACCATCTTCCTAGTGATAAGTCCCATATCACACAAGAGAGGCAATCCTATACACTCTCCCAATTTCCAAATTAGGTATCTCAAAATTGTTGGTGCAATCGGCCCAGGTCACGATTGACCGGACTCGAGTTTGACTCGAGTAATGTTTTGATGTTTGACATAGTGAGTTGACATTGATGTCTAATAATGTCTTGGGGAGATTGTTGGAACAATTGACCCAGGTTATGATTAACCGGACTCGAGTTTGACTCGAGGGGATTTTGATGGTTGACTGGAGTTGACCATGTCATAGAAAGTCCAAGTCTTGAGTACTTGGCATGTAAAGTCCAAGCATGGGTCTTGGCATGGAAAGTCCAACATGGGTTGGCAAGGAAAAGTCCAAGCTTGAGTCTTGGCATTTGAGAAGTCCAAGGGGTTTGATATTGGTGGCGTAAAGTCCAAGCGGGAGTCTTGGCAGTATAAGTTCAATGGTTGGTAGTGTAAAGTCCAAGCGGAGTCTTGGCAGCGTAAGTCCAATGTGCCTTGGCGGTGTAGACACCATTAGCATGACATAGCCAATGGAAGTACCTGAAGGCTAGCGCAATGGATGAACAAGTCATGGATGACTTGGAGGGATCCGAGAGGCGTGAGGCTGATGGAGGTGGCTAGAAGGCTTAGGTCTAGGCTAAGGGTGGTCTAGCAAGTATGGGGGAACCATACTTGGGTTAAAACCTCATGTTTGAGGTGTGCCAGTCGACTGGTTCCATGTGGCAGTCGACTGGCGTGAGTCAACGAGGGTTTGACTACGGGAATTGGCCTAGCAGTCGACTGCCAGAGGTGGGCAGTCGACTGATTGGCCGAGCAGTCAACTGATCTTGTGATTAGTCCACTGGTGCTTAGTTTTTCGGGCACATGAGAGTCGACTCGATCGGGGTTAGCAATGAGTGGGAGGCTCGACAATGATCGATGGTCATTATCAGTCGACTGATGATGGATTTGTTGGATTTTTCTAGCGTGGATCTAGCCATTGTCTCTTGACAATAGTGGCATCAGTCGACTGATGGTCCCGAGTAGTCGACTGATTGGCAATTTCCAACCCAGGTTAAAGCTTTAAATAGAGCTCGTGGAGGAGGATTTCACCAGTGTTTCTTGAGGGCTTTTGGGGCGATTTGCTACTGCAAATCAGGGTCTCCAAGTGCAAGTCAAGCAACCAAGCATTCAAGCAATCAAAAGCAAAGTGTTGTGAAGTTCTCTTTACTTGTTTTCGTATTTGCATTGTATTTGCTTGTTTGTTTTTCGTATTACTGTTGTAATCAATTGTACGAGGTTTCTCCACCTCCAACTTGTGTCGAGAAGGAGTTATTGCATAGTGGTGTGTTTGTGGCATCGCTAGAGCTCTTTAGAGCTCGATCCGTGGAGTAGGAATCATTCGGTTCCGAACCACATTACATCTCGTGTCTATCGTGTTGTGTTTGTTCTTGTTGTATTTTATCATTGTATATTCTTCTGCATACTAACAAGATTGTAGACAAGCAAACGCAATCGAATTCCATCGTACGAGCACGATGTAGGGAAATCTCGTATGCCAAATGGCATATGCGCAACGGAAAATAGGATCCCTTCCAAGTGATCCATGCGAAAGCAAACTCGTATAAAATAAATTTCTCTAAACCAAACCTATCTTATAGGAGAGGATTACCTTTGTTGCGTGCCCTTGTTAATCCCGCTTTTCCTTTCGGTTTGTTGGATCTTTAGCACGTTCAAGTGTCCGTGCCTCTATACATATCCACACGAGCAAGCTCTTGTCTCACAAGAGAAACTAGAAGAGCTCTCCTTTACTTCTTGCTAGAGAAGTCCCTAAAGGAGAGGAATCTAGGGAAGAAGAGAAAGGAGGAAGAAGACTACTCTTCTTGCTAGCCTACACTCACAAAGCCACACAACCAAAGCTTCCACCAAGCTTCTCAAGCTCTCTCTCACAACCACACCACAATCACAATCCAAATGATACTTTGGCCGGCCACTCCATGGGGCCTTTTATAGGGTTGGCAAAACCCTTTCACCTCCTACAATTTAATGCAATCCATTGCATTGAGACCCCTTTTGTTTTGGCCGGCCACTTAAGGAGACAAAAACCATTTTGTCCCCTTCCACCTTATCTAGCTTAGGTGGATGCTTAGGTGGCATGCTTATGTGGCATTCATGCATGTTGAATTAATCTTATTAATTCAATTAAGCTTATGTTATCATATTGAATTAATCTTATTAATTCAATTAAGCTTATGTTATCATATTGAATTAATCTTATTAAATCAATAAGGTAACACATTGAATTAATCTCATTAAATCAATTAGCTAAAATTCTCACTAAGCTTAAAGTCCAAAAACCATTTTGTACTTAAGCTTATTCCCAAATTATTCTAGTCAAACTAGAATACTCTAATTCCTCTAATTATCATGCTCTTTGTGTGTGACCCTATAGGCTCTCATAACGTTGGCAGTGGACCTAAACTCTTTTAGATACACAAGCAATGAGCGGCATCTAGCAATACATCATTGCTACCCAAGTTACGAGATAAGTCAAGATCCGACTAACCTTTCCGTGACTACTATAATATATGACCGTGTCCTTCTATCCTTGATATCAGATTGATCAATGAGGCATAGACCGTGTCATCCTCGATCAATCTATGTGTTTCTTGATCCCTGAGTAAACTAACTCAAACAAATGAGCTCAATATCTCATATTGACTCATTCGAGCATGGCCATGCGTTTTAGTAGTTCTACTCAATCAAGGGGCCCACCGATATCACTCCCGTCATATGGAAGGGATAGATCCCATCTACATCACTCACATCCCTCCGCATAATTTGTTACATACCCAGTAATCGCCTTTATGGTCCACCCTGTTACGGGTGACGTTTGACGATACCAAAGTACATAACTCCTTATGTAGGGAACCGTAGTGACTTCATGTCTAAGGACTATTCATACCAATAGTCACATGAGAAAGTTTATGACACTCATATAACGATCCATGAAACTTTCTCATGGCGGGTCAGTTCAGTATATATTCTCCAATATATACCCATGTGTCAACTTGATATCATATATCCATGACTTGTGAGATCAAGTCATCAATTGACCTACATGCTAGTCTTTATGTATTAATATTGCCCTTGCATATTAATACTTGACTAGGAACATTTAGAAAGTGTTCTCTCTGACCTCTCATAATCAATTACGCCAATTGATGTGTTGTAGATAAGAACCTACTTTTCTAGGGCATTATTATATTTAAATTAAGGCACAAGCAAGATGTAAATATAATAACCAATCCTTTTCCTTTATAGAATATGATACAAAATGTTCCCTATTCAACCATCACATGATTGGTTCTAGGGCTTTAACTAACAATCTCCCACTAGCACTAGTACCAATCACTATGATATCTAATACCTAGTGACCTAGTGTGACCATCATGCTTCCTCTGTACAAAGCCTTGGTCAATGGATCTGCGATGTTAGCTTCGTCGATATCTACTCTGCATATCCTCACATCTCCTCTATCGATGATCTCGAATGAGATGGAAGCGCCCTTGATATGTGTTTGGTCTGATGTGATCGAGGTTCCTTAGCTGTGCAATAGCCCCATTGTTGTCACAATAGAGGTCTATTGGATCTGCAATGCTAGGAACTACCCCAAGTTCAGCGATGAACTTGCGGACCCAAATGACCTCCTTTCTTTGCATCGGATCTTTGCAATATACTCCACATTGTAGAATCGGAAGCTCGTGTCACCGCTTGAACTCTTCCGACTCACGGCTCCACCATTCGAGCAAAACCATTACCCGATTGCGATCTATAGTCATCCTTGTCTGCATTTGGAAGCTTGCATCACTGTAACCCTTCTGATTAGCTCCTCATTGCCTCCAATATCGTGAAATATTCTTTCGTTCTTCGTAAGTACTTAAGAATATTTTTGATGCTATCCATGACTTTCACCAGATCGTATCTACTCGTCATGCTCAAAGCATACGAGTCGTCGGAACAGTACAAAGCATGGCGTACATGATAGACCCTATAGCGATGCATAAGGGATCTTATCCATGCGATCTCTCTCCTCCTTAGAAGAGGGACATTGAGTCTTGAAAGACTCACACCATGTGATAAAGGCGAAACCCTTTCTTAGAATTTTGCATAGCAAAGCGATCTAGCACTTTATCAATTTATGTACTCAGACTTAGCCCAACTACAATTTTAGATCTATCTCTATAGATCTTGAAGCCTAGAAAATAGGCATCTTCACCTACGTCCTTCATAGAGAAACAATTCCCTAACAACATCTTCACAGACCGAGTGAGGGAATATCATTTTCGATGAAGTATGTCATCTACATACAAGACAAGAAATACAACTGTGCTCCCACTATTTCTCTTGTAGACACAAGGCTCATCTTCATTCTTGATGAAACCAAACTCTTTGATTGCATCATCGAATCGAAGATTCCGGCTTGAGAGGCTTGCTTTAGTCCATAAATGGACCTTTGCGGTTTGCATACCTTTCGGGATGCTTTGGATCTTCAAAACCCTCGGGTTGTGTCATGTACACATCCTCGAGTAGCTTTCCATTGAAGCGGTTTTGACATCCATCTGCCAGATCTCATAATCATGGTAGGTCGCAATAGCAAGTATGATCCGAATGGATTTAAGCATCGCAATCGGTGAAAAGGTTTCTTCATAGTCAATACCATGAATTTGTTTGAATCCTTTAGCCACCAATCTACCTTTAGAGGTATGCTTAGTACCATCCATGTCAGTCTTTACTTTAAAGACCCACTTACACCCAATGGGTTTTACCCCTTCAGGTGGATCAACCAAAGTCCATACTTGGTTAGTGTACATGGATTCCATTTCGGATCTCATGGCCTCTAGCCATTTCTCGGACTCTGGGCTCATCATAGCTTCTTGATAGGATGTAGGCTCGTCAAGATTGATAAGCAATACATCACCGTTGTCAGTCAAGAGAAAAGAATATCTCTCGGGTTGACGACGGATCCTATTAGATCTACGAAGAGGTTGGTCTACTTGAACAGGTGTTTGCTCCACAACTCTTTGGGCAACAAATTCTTCATCCACAACACTTTGTGGTGCCTGTTCATTTTCCATCGAAGCCTTAGTGTTATCATCATCTTGAACTTCTTCAAGATGAATTTTACTCCCACTAGTATTTCTAGAAATAAATTCTCTTTCTAGAAAGAGCTGCATTTCTGCAACAAACACCTTGCCAAGTGTGGGATTGTAAAGTAATATCCCTTAGTTTCCTTGGGATATCCTACAAAATAACACTTATCTGATTTGGGTCCTAGTTTATCTGAGACTTGACGTCTAACGTAAGCTTCACAACCCCAAATCTTTATAAAAGACATTTTGGGACTCTTCCCGGTCCATATCGTATATGGTGTCTTTTCTACGGCTTTTGATGGAACGCGATTAAGTGTGAAAGCGGCTGTCTCTAGAGCTAAACCCCAAAAGGAAGTAGGTAGATCAGTCTGGCTCATCATTGATCGTACCATATCTAATAGAGTACGATTTCTCCTCTCAGATACACCATTCCATTGTGGTGTTCCAGGGGAGTGAGTTGGGATATTATCCCACACTCAGCCAGGTGATCACGAAACTCTTGACTAAGGTATTCACCACCTCGATCTGATCGAAGTAGCTTAATACGCTTACCAAGTTGGTTTTGTACTTCATTCTTGAATTCTTTGAACTTTTCAAAGGATTCTGACTTATGTCTCATCAAATATAAGTAGCCAAATCTACTCATATCATCAGTGAAAGTAATAAAGTACTTATAGCCTCCTCTGGCTTCGACATTGAAAGGGCCACATACATCAGTATGTATGAGTCCTAACAAGTCCGTCGCTCTCTCGCCATGTCCACTAAATGGAGTTTTAGTCATCTTTCCTAAAAGAGAAGACTCGCATACCTCATATGATTCAAAATCAAATGAGTCCAATAATCCATCTTTATGGAGTTGGGATATGCGTTTTTCATTTATGTGACCTAGCGGCGATGCAGAGATATGTCCGTTCAAATCATTCGATTTGAACCGTTTATTTATTCGTTATAAATTGGGTTATCTAAATCTAGAACATAGAGACCATTCATAAGTGGTGCATTACAATAGAACATTTCATTTAAATAAATGGAACAACATTTGTCCTTTATTATAAAGAAAAGTTTTTCTTGTCTAAACAAGATCTAAATTATGTTCTTTGTTAATGCAGGTACATAGAAGCACTCCTCTAGTTCTAAGATAAGCCCAGTGGGCAAAGACAAAGAATATGTTCCTACAGCTACAGCAGCAACTTTTGCGCCATTGCCTACTCGTAGGTCCACTTTACCCTTTGCCATTATTCTACTATTTCTCAGTCCCTGCACATTAGTACAAATGTGAGATGCACATCCGGTATCTAATACCCATGTAGAAGAAATAGATAGATTAACTTCTATAACGTGTATACCTGAGGCAGAAGTCCCACTTCTCTTGTTCTTTACTTCCTCAAGGTAGACTTTGCAGTTCCGCTTCCAGTGTCCAGTCTCACCGCAATGGAAGCAGTCCCCTTCCTTAGGTACTTTACCTTTACCCTTTGAAGTGGATGAATTGGCCTTGCCTTTGGCTTGGGTCTTACCCTTGCCTTTGCGCTTACCTTTGTCCTTCTTGATCATTAGTACATTACTAACTTTCTTCTTGAGATTTGGTTGTGATTCTTAACATCTTTGAGAATCTCGAGCAAGGTTTATCAATTTCATTCATGTTATAATTCATGGCCGAATTGATTGTATGCTTCCGAACGCGATTGCGAGGATAACATCGGTTGCCAATTCTTGGCTCGATGGAAAACCTAGTCTTTGAGGTTCTCAGCGTACCCAATCATTTTAGTCGTGAGTTCCTACAGTGTTCCTTCTTGCATCTTGCATGCAAAAGAGCCTTAGACACTTCAAAGCGCTCGTGCCTAGCTTGTCCTTGATATAGTTGTTTGGTGCTCAACCATATCATAGGCATCCATGTTCTCATGTTGCTTACGAAGCTCGAGTTCATGGTGGCAAGCATAAGGCATGACATCTAATCTCGTCATCTTGATGCTTCTTATAAGCATCCTTTTCAGCAGTGGCGTAGGCGGGTATTTGAGGATATTTGCTCTAGGACATATAGTTTCGTTCTTGCTTGAGGATAATCCTCAAGTTCCTATACGATCAAGAAAGTTAGCTCCATTGAGCTTGTCCTTCTCGAGGGCGGATCGCTTGAGTTGAGGTGTGTCGTGTTAGATGGACATGTAGTGATCTACATTAAAATGCAAAGTTAAGTATCATACCTAAATCATTTAATTAGGCCTTTAATTAAATGGGGCTCCACTAAATTCTCATAGCTACTATTTAGCTATAAATTTATATGGGATAAAGATCCACATCATAATTCGTCTTGAGTTAGCTTTGGCTAATCGCCCAAGGCGTAGTATAATTAGGTAGGCAATCTTTTGCCAATTACATCTGATGTAACTCTTTAATAGCTTTGGTTAAGTTTTAGATTAGTTTAGTGTTTATTCCTAAACCCGACTTCGGTGTGGCGAGCCACGAGGGCCTTCTTGGATATCGAACAACGACCACTTCTAAGACAAAGGTGATGTTGAAATCACACAAAACTAATGTTAACACTTATGTTCAAAGCTAATATATGCCTCTACTTTCTTAACCAATTAAGAAAACACTTAATTAAGTCTTAACCAAGTTTGATAGCGGGACATCACGATTGTCCTCGCACCTCAAGATAAAATGCATTGCTTTGCTTTGTGAAATAACAAATGATCGAGAAGTAGTGAGTGCCAACTTTGGTAGGCATATCGCTTTAGACTTATTAAGAAATAAACATGTATCATATACATATTAGCATACATCACATATAAGCTAAACTAATCATGCATCACATACAAGCTAAACTAACATGCATCACATACATATTAAACTAACGTGTCATGGTTATGGCCCTTATTCTACAATCTTCTCAAGCCAATGAAAAGATTGATTGGTCAACCTAGGGATAGCATCTTCTCCTAAGTGCTTCCTTTTGGTTGTCTTGTGTGTTGACTTCCTCCTTGTAACCTCATCTTCCAATGGACCCTCCATCCTTGTTTTGTACATTACAAAAGGAGAAATACTGAGTTACATTCGAGTCTAAAACTAATTTTACAACAAGAATATTAGGAGAAAGGCACGACACGCAGGCCGTATTAAGAATTACAACACACAATCACAAACTTTTGGGACTAGGCCATAACCATGCACCATGTCATTTTAACTTTTAAAAGACATTGGATATTTTATTATGTTTGAAAATTTGCTAATGCAATTATCAACTCATAATAAAATTTATCCTACTTCTATATCACATATAAAATAGAGAAAACCTATTTTTATACGATCTTTAGCAAGTGGCTCTGATACCACTGTAGGGAAATCTCGTATGCCAAATGGCATATGCGCAACGGAAAATAGGATCCCTTCCAAGTGATCCATGCGAAAGCAAACTCGTATAAAATAAATTTCTCTAAACCAAACCTATCTTATAGGAGAGGATTACCTTTGTTGCGTGCCCTTGTTAATCCCGCTTTTCCATTTTGTTTGTTGGATCTTTAGCACGTTCAAGTGTCCGTGCCTCTATACGTATCCACACGAGCACGCTCTTGTCTCACAAAAGGAAAACTAGAAGAGCTCTCCTTTACTTCTTGCTAGAGAAGTCCCTAAAGGAGAGGAATAGAGGGAAAAGGAGAAAGGAAGAAGAAGACTCCTCTTCTTGCTAGCCTACACTCACAAACCCACACAAATAAAGATTCCAACAAGCTCTCTCACAACCACACCACAATCACAATCCAAATGATACTTTGGCCGCCACTCCATGGGGCCTTTTATAGGTTGGCAAAACCCTTTCACCTCCTACAATTTAATGCAATCCATTGCATTGAGACCCCTTTTGTTTTGGCCGGCCACTTAAGGAGACAAAAACCATTTTGTCCCCTTCCACCTTATCTAGCTTAGGTGGATGCTTAGGTGGCATGCTTATGTGGCATTCATGCATGTTGAATTAATCTTATTAATTCAATTAAGCTTATGTTATCATATTGAATTAATCTTATTAATTCAATTAAGCTTATGTTATCATATTGAATTAATCTTATTAAATCAATAAGGTAACATTGAATTAATCTCATTAAATCAATTAGCTAAAATTCTCATTAAGCTTAAAGTCCAAAACCATTTTGTACTTAAGCTTATTCCCAAATTATTCTAGTCAAACTAGAATACTCTAATTCCTCTAATTATCATGCTCTTGTGTGTGACTATAGGCTCTCATAACGCTGGCAAAGGACCTAAACTCTTTAGATACACAAGCAATGAGCATCTAGCAATACATCATTGCTACCTAAGTTACGAGATAAGTCAAGATCCGACTAACCTTCCGTGACTACTATAATATATGACCGTGTCCTTCTATCCTTGATATCGATTGATCAATGAGGCATAGACCGTGTCATCCTCGATCAATCTATGTGTTTCTGATCCCCGAGTAAACTAACTCAAACAAATGAGCTCAATATCTCATATTGACTCATTCGAGCATGGCCATGCGTTTTAGTAGTTCTACTCAATCAAGGGGCCCACCGATATCACTCCCGTCATATGGAAGGGATAGATCCCATCTACATCACTCACATTCCTCCGCATAATTTGTTACATACCCAGTAATCGCCTTTATGGTCCACCCTGTTACGGGTGACGTTTGACGATACCAAAGTACATAACTCCTTATGTAGGGAACCGTAGTGACTTCAGGTCTAAGGACTATTCATACCAATAGTCACATGAGAAAGTTTATGACACTCATATAACGATCCATGAAACTTTCTCATGGCGGGTCAGTTCAGTATATATTCTCCAATATATACCCATGTGTCAACTTGATATCATATATCCATGACTTGTGAGATCAAGTCATCAATTGACCTACATGCTAGTCTTTATGTATTAATATTGCCCTTGCATATTAATACTCGACTAGGAACATTTAGGAAAGTGTTCTCTACAGCCTCTCATAATCAATTCTGCCAATTGATGTGCTGTAGATAAGAACCTACTTTTCTAGGGAATTATTATATTTAAATTAGCTGGCACAAGCAAGATGTAAATATAATAACCAATCCTTTGCCTTTATAGAATATGATACAAAATGTTCCCTATTCAACCATCACATGATTGGTTCTAGGGCTTTAACTAACACACGACACTATTCACCCCTCCCCCCCCCCCCCTCTAGCTTCCAAGGATCCTCTACAAGTGGTATCAGAGCCCGGGGCTCTTCTACGAACTAACCGCCGGGAGCTAAGACAAAGATGCTAGAGGGTGAAGATGGAGTTGGAAGAACAACTAGGTTGGGACATCAACACACCGGTGCCCTACACCCTATATGGACGAGAAGGCTTCAATTTTTGGAAAAGAAGAATTGAAGATTTTTTATGATGAGAGACTTTGAGGAGTGGTCCATCTTAATGAATGGATTTGAATATCCAAGAGGACCAAAAGGTGGCTTCCTCAAAAAGAAGAGATGGAGCAACTCCAATTTGAGAAAAATAAGAAGGTAGTAAAATTGATTTTTGATTTGATACCTAATGACTTCTTGTGTAGCCTAGGTGATTACAAGGATGCTATGGAGCTTTGGAGATAATTGGCCAAGCTCCATGAAGACCCATCACCGGCTCAAGAAGAGGAGGCCGAAGATGAACCCTCATCCTCACAAGCAAGTGAGGGTTCGAAAGTTGAGAAGGAATCAACTTCCGGATCGGTGGAAGAATTGGAGACCTCCACCTCTAGGATTGAGGGGGAGGAGATTAGAGCATCTTCAACATCGGAGCAACAAGAGGAGCCATCCACATCCGGTAGAGAGGAAGAGCAAGCTCAAGAGAACCTCACCACCAACCTAGGTAACCCAAGCAATTTGGTTTTAAACAAAAAATCATATAATTTGCTTTAAGTGTAGGGAAATCGGGCACTTTAAGAGCAAGTGAATTGCTTCAGATGCCGACAACCGGGACACTACCGGAGTCAATGCCCGAAGGAGGAGAGAAGAAGGGGAAAAGGAGAGCATCACAAGTAGGGGGAGCCACTAAGGCAAACCCTAAGGTATATTTTAATAATGCTCCTATTTTAGTTAATAGGAAAAAGCATGCTAAGAATTTCAATTCACTTGCTATTTATCATGAAAAGCATGCTAGGAGCAATAAATATTTTTGCCTAGGAGCTAAGAATATTCACCTTGAAAATAAGGAGAAATTTGGGTCTAATGTCCCTAGAAAAACCTTACCTAGGGAATCTATCAAGAAAATAGAAGACCACCTAGGTTTTAACTTCAAGAATTCTAGACACATGCCTAGGAAGGGCAAAAATAATCATAGAAACAATGGGCCCACAAAATTAGAGAAATTAGAATTAGAGAACCAAGCCTTGAGGTCAAGGCTTGAGAAGTTGGAAAAGACCCTTGCAAAAATGACAAATCAAATGCAAAGGTCAAATGGTCAAACCATAGGGTCTAGAAGTCAAAGTCAACACCTAGGGCCTAAGAGACAAAAGTCAACCAAGTGCAAGAAAGGTTTGGGTCACAAACCTAAGCCTAAGGTGGCTTATCATAGTGTTCCATTTGATTATAGAACACAAACTAGGTCTAGGAAGACCAAGGTCAATAGGGAAGTCATCCCTAAGGTTGACCAAGGTGTGTGCCTAGTGGCTAGGGTTTCAAGGAAACCTAGGGAAGCCACTAAGAAGGTTGCAAGGGAAATTACCCCTAGAGTCAACCTAGGTAAGACCCAAATGACCAAGGCTAACAAGCCTAGTAGGGTCATTAGGAAGGTATCTAGGGAGGTCATCCCTAAGGAATACCTAGTTAACCCTAGGAGCTCAAATAGGTTTTGGATTCCTAAGAGCGTGATTGATTCACGCTAGATGGGTTTTGGGTGTGCCAATCTTAATTGGAAAGGTAGTTAACCTATCCATAGTAAAGGTGGCATTTTAGGTAATTTTCAAGGTTATGGGTACCTTGGAAATAGATTTTATCTTATGATCCTAAAAGATTTTAGGATGTGCCAATACATTTTTGGAATTATGAAAAATCAATTAAATTGGAACAATTTAGATTTAGAGGTGTTTGTGTGTCATTTTGGATTTTTGGCACACTTGGGAGATTAGTGGCAATATGGCAAAATATACTTAATTATATCAAATGACAACTAATTTTAAAATTTAGGTATTCTTATACCTATACATTTTATTTGTCATGTCTTGATTGTCATATAACATGTCATGACATCATGTTTAATATTTATCATTTATATGTCATGATTATGTGTAGGATTAAGGTTATTAATGTCATGTGTTTTTAGATTCCATCTTATGCCATGACATCATGATTATGAGCATATGTTTATTTATACCATCATTAATATCATAATCATTCATGCATCTAAATTGATTAAAATTGAGTTAAAGACTTTGTCATGACTGTTGGTGCAACAATGCCCCAAGCATTTATATATATTTTGATGTTTGGATAATCATCTAAGTTAGGCAATGTTTTGTGATCTAATTGTATACATGTTTAAGTGACAGGAAAATCCAAGTATGAAGACTTGGTAAAAGACAAGTCCAAGTGTGATCTTGGCAAAGAGAAGTCAAGGAAAGGTCTTGGCAGCATAAGTCCAAGCATGTAGTCTTGGCGGCGTAAAGTCCAAGCAGTCCTTGGAAAAGGAAGACCAAAGGAAAGTCTTGGCGGCATAAGTCCAAGCATGTAGTCTTGGCGGCGTAAAGTCCAAGCGTACTTTGGCAAAGAAGAAACCTAAAGCATGACGAAACCGAAGGAAGCTTTTGAAGGCAAGCGCATGGATGGAGTCGTGGACTCAGAGAAATCCTAGAGGCGCAAGGCTGATGGAGAAGCTAGAAGGTTAAGTCTAGGCTTAGGTTATGTTTTCAAGTATGAATTAGTCATACTTGAGTGTGCGATCATTGGAACATGGTGTCGGCCGAATCGGCCTTTAAAATATAGCATTAGAGTTATCGGTCAACGATCGACTCGATCATTGCGACCTGGTGGCGGTCATCGCCTAAGCAGAATGGCCGTAGCCAAGTGGCGCGGTCGATTTCTGGCGACATCGATCGAATCGCCACTATTGGCAGTCGACTGATAGTCTTCCCGTTGGCGATGACGACGGCAAATCCCGCGAATCCGGTTGTTCAGAAGCCGTTAGAATCGGCGGCAGTCGACTGATGAAAGTCACCAGTCGACTGATAGACCTCCAACGGGAAAAAGAGGCTCTTTCCTATAAAAAGAGCCCAAGGGGAGCAAGAAGAGCCTAATGCATATATTCTGATCTTCCTTCTAAGCTCCTACAAGTTTTCCAAAGCTTTCTAAGTATATTAATCTCCTTTCTCCTCTCAAATCTTCATTGTCATCTTTTGTAAGAAGAGGAGGTCTTTGTAAAGAGAAAGCTTCATAGTGAAATTGCTTGGGTTGATCCACCTTAAGGATCGCCGTGGAGTAGGAGCGTTATCTCCGAACCACGTAAAGGCTTTGTTAGCATTGGTTTTTGTTTTTACATATATTACTTGTGTTTGCTTCCGCTAATTATTTTTGTAGAAACGAAAAGAGCTATTCACCCCCCCTCTAGCCTTCAAACGATCCCTTACAATGACTTGAAGTCTCATTTATAAGGGAATCAAGTAAAGTTGCCTTAGAAAATGCATGAAACCCTATATTAGGACGAATAAAACCCACATCTCACATCATATTGACATGTATGTGTATTTATACACCCTAGATACATGTGAGATACTAGGATATGAGTTAAGTTCAAGGTGCATAGTTTTTGCATCTAGATGAACTAAAACTCATCTTATTTCATTGGTGGGTCATTGGGAAAGCTTGTGTACAAGTCATGTACATTGAGCCCAAGGAATATGATCCAATATAGGTTTTTAAAAATATTTTAAAATCCATTTAGAAAACCTTGGTGAAGCCTATCTTTTGATAGCAATCACCATTGATGAAGTTGATACAAAGTGAGCCAAAACTTAGAAGTTTTTCTTTACTTTTGAATTTTGTATCAATTTTGATATTTTATGGATAAAATATTTTTCCAATATTTTTCACCAATTGTATGTGTCATAAGTATTATACGTATGAATTTTCATGATTTTTCGATATACGTATAATTATTTATGAATTTTCAAAATTCATTTCTGATAATTAGCTTATAGTGGCAATCAATCGATAGAATTGGCGGTGGTGATCTGATCTCTGATAAAGTCGACTGCCAAGCTGATTTTGGGAAAAACAAGATTGTTTAGCCCGTTTTCAGCTACGGTAAAGTTTCCTATCCACTCCTAACCCTAGGATATGCTTTGGGAAGCATTATAAAAGGTGAAAATCTATTGATTATGGATTAGGAGAGGTGTTAGGATGATGTATCAAATTTAAGATATGAAGAGTTCATGTTTGAACTTTGAACCTTATTTTTTATGGTTTAGAGTTCCTATTAGCTTAGGAACTTCCCAAGGACATTGTTGGTGCAATGGTCAAGGGGGAGCAAGCCTTTAGGGGGAGGTATCCATCAAGAGATGATGGATGTTATTTTTACTCATGAGGAGGAGAAATGGGATTTTGAGATACCCAATTTGAAATTAAGAGTGTATAGGATTGCCTCTCTTGAGTGATATGAGACTTATCACT
The DNA here is from genome assembly GCA_025175895.1 of Wurfbainia villosa. NCBI lineage: Eukaryota > Viridiplantae > Streptophyta > Magnoliopsida > Zingiberales > Zingiberaceae > Wurfbainia > Wurfbainia villosa. The sequence goes on along the minus strand of JAKLTH010000072.1, from coordinate 7,816,172 downwards.
AGGAAGATGGTAGGCATCCTAGGTATCTTTGGACCAAGGGGGAGATTATAAGATCTCATTGGGACATGAGACATTGACCTCCTTGGAGAGAACCTTTTTGATGTATGTCAAAAAGGGGAGAACATAAAATTATCAATTTGGGATAATTGGTAAGGCAATTTAAGTTAGTGTTCTAACTCAAAGGTATGTGTTTTTGTCAAACATCAAAAAGGGGGAGATTGTTGGTGCAATTAGCCCAGGTCACGATTGACCGGACTCGAGTTTGACTCGAGTAATATTTTGATGTTTGACATAGTGAGTTGACATTGATGTCTAATAATGTCTTGGGGAGATTGTTGGAACAATCGACTCGGGTTATGATTAATCGAACTCGAGTTTGACTCGAGGGGATTTTGATGGTTGACTGGAGTTGACCATGTCATGGAAAGTCCAAGTCTTGAGTACTTGGCATATAAAGTCCAAGCATAGGTCTTGGCATGGAAAGTCCAACATGGGTTGGCAAGGGAAAGTCCAAGCTTGAGTTTTGGCATTTGAGAAGTCCAAGGGGTTTGATATTGGCGGCGTAAAGTCCAAGCGGAGTCTTGGCAACGTAAGTCCAATGTGCCTTGGCGATGTAGACACCGTTAGCATGACATAGCCGATGGAAGCACCTGAAGGCTAGCACAATGGATGAACAATTCATGGATGACTTGGAGGGATCCGAGAGGCGTGAGGCTGACGGAGGTAGCTAGAAGGCTTAGGTCTAGGCTAAGGGTGGTCTAGCAAGTATGGGGGAACCATACTTGGGTTAAAACCTCATGTTTGAGGTGTGCCAATCGACTGGTGCCATGTGGCAGTCGACTGGCGTGAGTCAACTAGGGTTTGACTGCGAGAATTGGCCTAGCAGTCGACTGATTAGCCGAGCAGTCGACTGATCTTGTGATCAGTCGATTTGGGCTCAATTTTTCGAGCACAGAATAGAGTCTGACTCGACTGCTGGGGTTAGCAGTAGAGTGGAGGCTCGAACAGTCGACTGATGATCATTATCAGTCGACTGATGATGGATCCGTTGGATTTTTCCAGCATGGATCTAGTCGTTGTCTCACGACAACAGTAGCATCAGTCGACTGATGATCCCAAGCAGTCGACTGATCGATGATTTCCAGCACAGGTTGAAGCTTTAAATGGAGCTCGTGGAGGATTATTTCACCAGCATTTCTTGAGGGATTTTGGGGTGATTTGCTGCTGCAAATCAAGGTCTCCGAGTGCAAGTCAAGCAACCAAGCATTCAAGCAATCAAAAGCAAAGTGTTATGAAGTTCTCGTTACTTGTTTTCGTATTTGCATTGTATTTGCTTGTTTGTTTTTCGTATTACTGTTGTAATCAATTGTACGAGGTTTCTCCACCTCCGACTTGTGTCGAGAAGGAGTTATTGCATAGTGGTGTGTTTGTGGCATCGCTAGAGCTCTTTAGAGCTCGATCCGTGGAGTAGGAACCATTCGGTTCCGAACCACGTTACATCTCGTGTCTATCGTGTTGTGTTTGTTCTTGTTGTATTTTATCATTGTATGTTCCGCTGCGTACTAACAAGATTGTAGACAAGCAAACGCGATCGAATTCCATCGTACGAGCACGATGCTATTCACCCCTCTAGCTTCCAAGGATCCTCTACAAATATTCCACTTTCCCCCTCATGAGGAAAAATACCATCCATCATTCTTTGATGGATGCCTCCCCCTAAAGGCTTGCTCCCCCTTGACCATTTCACCAATAATATCCTTGGGAAGTCCCTAAGCCAATAGGAACTTTAAACCATCAAAATTAAGGTCTAAAGTTCAACATTAAACTTTTCCTCACCTTAAAATTGATACAATCCCTAAACAACTCTCCTAATCCATATTCAATGGATTTTCACCCTTTCTAATGCTTCCCAAAGCATATCCTATGGTTAGGAGTGGTTAGGGAACCTTACCCTAACTGAAACATGAGCTAAACATTCTTGTTTACCCGAAATCAACATTGGCAGTCGACTTTATCAGAAAATAGTCGATCGTCAATCGAATGATAATCGTTCGATTTCACCAGGTACTTTTCGCAGTATAATTTCTGTCAGGCGCTGTAAGGCTCTCGCCAGGGAGATTTTTCGCCAGGGCAGTTTCCGCCAAGGCGATTTCCGCCAGGGCGGTTTCCGCCAGAGCCGTTGTCGCCAGGGCAACTGCCGTTCCATCAGTCGACTGTCATCCATGGCAGTCGACTGATAACTGAAAACTCAGTTTTTCAATTATCAGAATCAGATTTTGAAAAATCATAAGTAATTATACATAGCTTGAAAAATCACGAAATTTCATATGTATAATACTTATAACCAATACAATGGGTGAAAAATGATAGAAAATTATTTTTCTCATAAAATATCAAAATTGATACAAAGTTCAAAAGTGAAGAAAAACTTCAAAGTTTTAGTTCACTTTGTATCAATTTCATCAATGGTGATTGCTATCAAAAGATAGACTTCACCAAGGTTTTCTAAAATGATTTTGAAATGTTTTTGAAAACCTATATTGGATCATGTTCCTTGGGCTCAATGTACATGACTTGTACATAAGCTTTCCCAATGATCCACCCATGATTTTAGATGAGTTTAAGTTCATCTAGATGCAAAAACTATGCACCTTGAACTTAAACCATATCTTAGCATCTCACATGTATCTAGGGTGTATGAATACACATACATGTCAATTTAATGTGAGATGTGGATTTTGGTTCATCTTAAACTAGGGTTTCATGCATTTTTCTAAGGCAACCCTACTTGATTCCCTTATAATTGGGACTTCAAGTCATGTCATTGTCCTTAAATCAATTTAAATCAAATTAAATGCATGAATGATCATGGCATAAATGATAACATAATTAAACATGGCCAATGATCATGATGTCATGGCATATGATATAATCTAAAACACATAACATTAAACCTTAATCCTAAACATGATCATGACATATAAATGATAATAATAAACATGATGTCATGACATGTTATATGGCAAACAAAGCATGACACATAAAATGTATAGGTATAATAATACCTAAATTTTTTTATTTGTTGTCATTTGATATAATTGAGTATATTTTGTCATATTATAACTTTTCTCCCAAGTGTGTTAAAAACCCAAAATGACACACTATGACCTCTAAACCTAAAATGTGTCAATTTAATTGATTTTTCATAATCCCAACAATGTATTGGCACACTCTAAAATCTTTTAGGATCATAACTCAAATCTATTTCCAAGGTATCCATAACCTTGAAAATTACCTAAAGTGACACCTTTACCATGGTTAGGTTAATTACCCTTCCATTTAAAGTTGGCACACCCTAAACCCATCTAGCGTGAATCGATCACGCTCTTAGGGACCCAAAACATATTTGAGCTCCATGGGTTTACTAGGTATTCCTTAGGAATAACTTCCCTAGATACCCTCCTAATAACCCTTCTAGGCTTGTTAGCCTTGATCATTTGGGTCTTGTCATGGTTAACTCTAGGGGTGACTCCCCTTGTAACCTTCTTAGTGGCTTCCCTAGGTTTCTTAGAAACCCTAGCCACTAGGCACCTACCATGGTCAACTCTAGGGATAACTTCCCTATTGACCTTGGTTTTACTAGACCTAGTTTATGTTCCATAATCAAATGGAACACTATGATAAGTCACCTTAGGCTTAGGTTTGTGACCCAAACCTTTCTTGCCCTTGGTTAACTTTGTCTCTTAGGCCCTATGCAAAATACGAAAAAATAAAATAAAATAAAATAAAATATTCTTTATTAAATTGAGAAATTGTCTTATATAATTTAATCGGAATTCATAGAAGATTTTCCGGATTCAAAAGGAGTTCAAACGAGAAGGGTTAAAGCCTAATAGGAGATTGAGTTAACTAGGTTAGCTTTGAGTCAAACTTGAACTAGCCAACCAAGTCGATCGGCCTTTAAAGTCGATTCCTTCTGTGATTTCACTATTCTTTTCTCAATCTCGTGATCTCAGGTTCTCCGTTTTCCCCAATTCTTCTTCCTCCCGTAACCTTGATTTTCTCATCGCCTGTCTCCGCATCAGCAAGATTCCGTCGAGCTCTCCCATCTTAGCTCGTCGGTTTCCTCACGCGAGTAGCATGAAGACGTCGCCGCCACGACTGGTCACTCTGGTCGGAGGATAGCTTGATTCTTTTCTTTCGGGATTTCATCGATTCCTTCCTACCTCGGCTACAACGCCATGGATTCAATCGCGCAAAGCTACTGACACAGGTGCTGCGATTTTTGGGTTAGGGATCAATCGATGTTTCCTCTAGATGTAGCTGTGGATTCATCGTTGGGCTTCAATCTATGGTTTGGCAGTGGTGGAGCTTGGTTTTGTTCTGATGAACAGGGGACGAGGAAGGAGGCCTGTGGGTGGAAATCTAGGATCGGTAAGTTGGGTTACCTTTGATGTTTCTATGATAATTACTGTATTTTTCATGGTATGTCAATGCCTATGGAATTTGTTGGTTTCTGTCAAAGGATTTTGGAGTTGAATCTGCAATTGGAATGGTATCCTATTAATTAGATGGTGTGCTGGTGTGATTTGGGTAGTTTTTCTGTCTTCGATCTAGTGAGGATGGAGCTGGGATATGGGATCTTCCCTATTTGGGGTGGTAGTCGATGGGTGCGTGTGGGATGAGAAGAGGAGCTAAATTGCAACTCTGATTTTAGATGTGGTTTAGATTTCGGTTATTGTTGTTATTGATTTTAGAATGGTAATCGATTGATGATCCGAATTGAAATCGAGGGGTAGATGATTTTGGTTGTGTAAAGGTTGATGTTTTGTATATATGCTATTGGGTGGTTGTGCAACGATGAGTGGTGGAGACGAGGTAAGGAAGTTGTTGATACGGTTTTGAAATAGCGTGTTATGTAATTAGTTCATTGTTGATCTAGTTGATTTCCTTAGCTGTTGGTTGGGGAGTTTATAATGGTTGGGTTGTGGATTGTGTTGGAAGGTGAAATCTTTAACTGTTGGAGTTTGTGGGTTTGTTGATTGTGATGGTCTTCGGCCGATTGTCTTCAAGGGTAGTTCATGATCGATTATGAGTGTTATTTAGATCTATTTACCTTAATTGATCCTGTGGATGTCGTGATCTATTATGGGTTGGGTTAGGATGTATCAGATTGGGATGCTCGAGTTTTTAACTCGTAGACGAGGAAAGGATGCGAGTATAGAAACGATGTAGTGTTTAGTTCGTATATTTGTTGGATACTTGTACTTAATCATTGTTTGCTATAATGTGCAGGTTTGGGATACGAAGCAGGTTCATGGTCGTGAGGATTATTCGAGCTTCGTATCAGGTGGGTAATATCTACCCTGGTCAGGTAGTTTTGATCTGAATCTGGTACATGAATTTGGACTTATGCTATTACTTTGATCTTAGATCCACTCTTATTTAATCATATGCTTGTACTGCCTTGACCTTTGAGATATATTGCTATTACTTCATTGATTATCTAGCACGGATAGGAACTATAAACCCTATTATGTGTTAGCTGATGGATGTTCAGTAAGTACAGGTGGTTAGGGTTATCTTTGTGACCTCAGATTGGGTTATTGTGTTACATCACTAGGGTTAGGTGATGGATTAGATTATGGAGTCGATGGTTGTATCGTATACTTATTAGTTGTGCATCTATGGTGGATCTAGTTGTCTGTGCATAAATAAGTGTGTGGTGGTTAGTATGTGGCTAAGGACTAGGGGTCCTAGCATGATGGTATATCCATTATGGATTGTGTGTCTGTGTATGGTTATATAGACGGTCGATAGTAACTCGCTACTGACTAGAGGTCTTAGCATGGTTGACTGTCAGATGTGTATGACTCTTTGTGCGACAGAGAGAGTCTTGTGGATTGTAGTCCTTGCATAGTTGACTTTTGGTTGACCAGGACTCCCCGTGGGATAGGGAGTGTTGCGAGGATACTGTATGGAGCTATGCATCAATACATTGCATGCATGTTGTCGACTGGGGTCTCCCTTGTGGTTGAGATGGGTCATCAGTCATCCTGCCTCCCCGGCCACTCGGGGTAGTGGTAGCAGGGTTGAGGAAAGAGCATTATTGTGTGTGCCATTCTCGGCCACTATGGATGGTGGTAGCTGGAGATGCGCACTTGGCCACTGTGCGGAGTGGTAGTTATCGCACTCACCCACTATAGACAGTGGTCGTGTGATGTGCAGTTGTCCTGGGTGCGATGCTCATCTACTCATGGGTAGGGACGGAGCGGATAGCAGCAGGGACCCCCGTGTGAGTAGCATATAGCTCTATGGCGGCTAGCTACTATTTCATACTACCCAACTCGGTCACTCGAGAGTGGTGGCGGTTGGAGTCGGGATAGTTGTCATGTCGTGCCACCCTGGCCATACTGGGGTCGTGGTTGGACGAGTCCGCAGACATGGCCATGCATATGCATTGCTGATATATATGTATGCATGTATTCGATATATACTTTACATATGCCTGTGAGATGTTGCATTTGTTTGCTGCATTTGTTTGTACATCATGATACATGTCATTTGCATATTATATACTGTTGTGTGTTGAGCATGATATATGTGTTGGTCCAGATTGTTGTATGCATTTGATTAGCGTCATGTCATAGTGTAGTTGGACAGGATTATTATTACACGTGATTATATATTGTTCATATGTCTAAGTGTTGGTCGGTTTTGGGATTGAAATTTGTATGTTATATGGGTTATGTTATTGTATATCTGTTCAGGATGATATAGCTTATGGTGTTGCAGACCATCAGGTACGTTGGTACATTACTTCATGTTCAATTGATCAGTTTAGTATATACATTGAGTATGACTATACTGTGGTTACTTATTATTAGATTTGGATAGGACTGTATGTCTATTGGACTCATGTTGTATACCTGTAGATATTCACATGTATACTTGTAGATCTCGTTAGCCTATATGTTGTTCATGCACTTTCTATATATTACTCCTGAGTTTATACTCACCACCCCGGACCCTGGGTTTCCTGTCGCCCAGGTAACAGATAGAAGATTTCCTTGGACGTTCGGAGCTCCTCCAGCTGATCCCATCTCACACCAAATGGTTGGATAGTATTTCCATATCGATGTTGTATTCTTGTGGATTGATGTTTGGGTTTTATCCTATATCATTTCTGTATTTGTGATATACGGATGTGTTGTATGTATTTGGCCTTTGATGTGGTTTCTATTATGATTCTTGTTGTGTCAAGTCACTCCGGACTGCACAGTTGGATCTTTGTATCTTGTTTTATCTGTCAGTATGTTTTCGCTGTGTTTGGTATGTTGATATCTTTATATTATATTGTTATTGTGGGCCTACGGGCCTTGTATTAACCCGAAATGTTGCCACGTACAGGGGAGATGTTGTCCGTTTGCTTTTCGGCACGGTATACTCTCGGGGCATGATAATTTTATTGGTATCAGAGCCCTAGGTTGCGAAGTCCACTTTTGGATTTTATTTCGTTCGGACATCGAGTTTTTCTTTACTCGGTTTTGGTTTTGTGAGTTCTGGGATCTGGCTGTTGCGGACATCTCCGAGCTACAAGGTTTAAGGTATGTTAACTATTATTACATATCCTTCTGTTGGCTATGTATTTAGTTTCTTATAACAGGGATGACTTGTAGGGTGTTGGTTAGTATTCGTAACTGTGGTTTGAGTTGACCATGGGAACGATATGTTGAGGTTATTAGACATGTACTTGCTATCGAAAAGGTAATTACCTTTGAGGGCCAACTGATACCGAGTCGGAAAGCAGGGGTTAGATAGTCACATCTCTTATGGAGATCAAAGATTACAGTCCTAAGGATTTTCACTAATTATACTTGTCAGATTATTACCTGAGGGGTAATGGACTAAGCGAGTATAATATTGCTGGTGCAGATAGTAGAAAATTAGTGGAGATATTCATAGGAATTTTAATCCCTAAGATGGTCGTTCTAGGTTGTATAACTTTGAGAGTATTTTTGAGTACTTAACTTGTGTTATACAAAGAAAGTAGTGTTAGTTGAATACCATTATCCGGATCTAGCCGGTACTTGGTGGAAGATATAGGAAATAACCTACGGGAAATAATGTATCACTTGGTCACAGTTTAGTGATGTTGTGAGAGAGTATTTCCCCATGTCATCTTCTTTGACTCATCGTAAGGGAATTCTTGAGCTTCAGGTTGGGTGATCATTTGGTAATGAAGGTACCATGCAGAGTCGTTAGACTTGCGAAGATTACGACCACCTAATAGCTCGAGAATGTGATTGACATGTCTTAAGCCACCCATAGTTTATGGGCTGACATTTTGATCAGGATGTTTGGGTCTTCTATTAGATCCTACCGAAAGTTCTTAGATCGAGTCATGTGTATAGGAATGACTCCGTAGCTAGTGATTTTAGAGTTGGAGATTTGATAAGCAGATATTGCAAGTCAAATTATTGGAATCAGAAGTCTCCGAATGTGTGACAAAAGGAGCAAGATTAGAGTCATGAGCCACGAACGACTATTGGAGAGTTTTCTGATTATAAAAGACCGTTTGCAGATCGTCAGCATCTTCTCATGTTTATCAGCGAACTCAGAAGAAAGACTCCGAAGGGATTATGTGTGTACAGTGTGGGTCACGACGAGAAGCAGAGTCAGATTATCTGATGGATCATTTTATCCGTTTCTACTATAAGCAGCCAGTATCTACGAGGAGAGTATGTACTTTAAAGACTCAATTAAAGACTATGGATGAAGCTTTCGAGAGGACAATCCACAACCTCGGAAGCCAAGATCATCGCAGAAGATTGGGTTATCATGTCAGCAGAGATCTACTACCTCAGATATAGTTGGAGCTCTTTGATACTTCCATTCGAGAGAAGCGAGTTACTCAGCAGTATCAACAGAAGACATTTCAGAAGATTTAGACATCCAGACGACAACAACTGTTACCTTCCCAGGCATGGTTATGATTTGTACAGAGGAGAGAGAGTTTACGACGATAGGCGTATCTATGTTGTATTCTCCAGACGTGGCTATACCTTTCGTAGAGTTAGAGCGTGCTACGATGTTGGCAGTTCTTCAGTACCTTACAGCCGGATGTGTACCCTTTTTGCCAGTACAACAGCGTTTACCATCACCATTGCAGTCATTTTGGGTATTGTATCTCAGTTCAGCAGTTGATTTCAGTTTCTCCATGGCAATCTTTTGCAGCTACTTGAGCTCAGTCGTCAAGAAAAGATGTTAGGCGAGTTTACATGATTACTCGAGAAGAGGTGTAGAAGACCGAAGGATCGGACATTCGGGGTATTACTTTAGATTACCCTATTTGCTAGTGCATCGAGAGATACGGGTAGTTTACAGGTATCTTTATCTATAACATTCTTAGATAGGATTAGAAGGGTTCCTATCGATTTTGGGGCTAGTGATTTTTCTCTACCGTCAGGTGAGATGTTGATCAACAACCATGAAGTCAAGGGATACCCTTAGCCTTTGATAGACATACCTCTACTATAGAGATATTCTTACGGATAGTTAATTGTTGGAATGTTGGTATACTAGGTCTCTCAGATGTGCGTATAATCCGAGGGTGTTCAGATGTAGTTTCTGATGAACTTCCGGGCTCACCATTGCATAGGCAAGTGGAATGTGTGATTAAGGGTGATTTCGAGAATAGTTCCGATATTGAAGACCTCATCCCAGGAGATGATTTTATCGGTATCAGTGTTGCTAAACACTATGGGAGATTTATCTGCCTCAGTGTTTCTTCTTGAGAAGACTTGTAACTCTTTGTTAAAAGAGAGAGGACCTTTGAGACTATGCATCGATTATTGATGATTGGAATGCAGTAGTTGTTGTGAATAAATATCCTTCATTGTGGATAGATGATCTGTTTAGATCAGCTAAAGGACACCTGTATATATCCTAGGGTTGATCTACGATTGGAGGGTTGATATTGTAATGACTTAGTGTCATACAATTATCATTGTTGGTGTGATGATTGATATGTCATCAGCGTAGAGTAAAAGGATGCAGGTGTGTAGAAGATGGCATTTCATACTTGGTATGAATTTTAGGAGATGTTGATAATGTTGTTATACTTATCGATGATTTAGTCATTCATGGATTTGAGAAATCAAGTACTCTTGGAGTATTTGAGATCGATTATCATCATATCTGTGGATGATATATTTTTGGGATGCAACATTTCAGGGATTGGAGCGATTCCGATGCAGTTGTATGAGATGTGTCTTATGCCTACGTCAGTTGAGGAACTGCAAGATAAGTTGTCATATATATGACGTGGAGCTTAGCAGTTATTATCTTGAGTAGTAGATGTATAGAGCAGGAGTGCTCCTAGAGTTTTGGCTAGCTATTGAGTAGTTGCTATATAGTGATGGAACGTTCTTGGTGGTAGAACGACATGTGGAACATGGTTGAGTTTGTAGCTTGATGTTGGTGTGCCAACATGTAAAGGTGGAATATTAGTGACCAGTAGGGTTACGTACCGTGATGAAGTGGGAGCCTAGTACGTTAAACTGTGTTGAGAGATTATCTAGAATTTGGAAAGGACTGGATGTCATTTGGGTGATCGATGATCGATTAGCTAGGTCCGCTCATTTCCTTCCGAGCCGTAAGATGAATTTCATTGGATTGCTTGACGGAATTATATTCATGGAGTATCCTTGAGTATCATTTCCGATAGTAAGTCATGATTCATCTTACAACTCTGGCAAAGTCTCCCACAGGTCACGGTTATAGAGCTCCACTCTGGTACAGTTATTTACCTCTTAATAGGTTGGTTGAGAGTGTATATAAGAGTTGAAATATAATATTCGAGCTTTGTACCCCACTTAGTCACTTGAGGTGTGTGACTTTTCTCCAAATACTTGAGATGGTTGTTGTGACATCTCGTACTCATACATGAGTTGGAAATTTGGGGACCAAATTTTTATTGGTAGGGGAGAATGTAAAATACAAATATATATATATATATATATATCCTTTATTAAATTGAGAAATTGTCTTATATAATTTTATCGGAATTCATAGAAGTTTTTCCGGATTCAAAAGGAGTTCAAAAGAGAAGGGTTAAAGCCAAATGGGAGATTGAGTTAACTAGGTTAGCTTTGAGTCAAACTTGAACTGGCCAACCAAGTCGATCGGCCTTTAAAGCCAATTCCTTCTGCGATTTCACTATTCTTTTCTCAATCTCGTGATCTCGGGTTCTCCATTTTCCCCGATTCTTCTTCCTCATCGTAACCTTGATTTTCTCATCGCTTGTCTCCGCATCGGCAAGATTCCGTCGAGCTCTCCCATCTCATCTCGTCGGTTTCCTTGCGCGAGTAGCACGAAGACGTCGCCGCCACGACTGGTCGCTCCGGTTGGAGGATAGCTTGATTCCTTTCTTTCAGGATTTCATCAATTCCTTCCTGCCTCGGCTACGATGCCATGGATTCGATCGCGCGAAGCTGCCGACACAGGTGATGCAATTTTTAGGTTAGGGTTCAATCGATGTTTCCTCTAGATGTAGATGTGGATTCATCGTTGGGCTTCAATCTGTGGTTTGGCAGTGGTGGAGCTTGGTTTTGTTCCGGTGAATAGGGGACGAGGAAGGAGGGCTACGAGTGGAGATCTAGGACCGGTAAGTTGGGTTACCTTTGCTGTTTCTATGATAATTGTTGTATTTTTCATGGTATGTCAATGCCTATAGAATATGTTGGTTTCTGTCAAATGATTTTGGAGTTGAATCTGCAATTGGAATGGTATCCTATTGATTAGATAGTGTGATGGTGTGATTTGGGTAGTTTTTCTATCTTTGATCCAGTGAGGATGGAGCTAGGATATGGGATCTGCCCTGTTTGGGGTGGTAGTCAATGGGTGCGTGTGGGATGAGAAGAGGAGCTAAATTGCAACTCTGATTTTAGATGTGGTTTAGATTTCGGTTATTGTTGTTATTGATTTTAGAATGGTAATCGATTGATGATCCGAATTGAAATCAAGAGGTAGATGATTTTGGTTGTGTAAAGGTTGATGTTCTGTATATATGCTATTGGATGGTTGTGCAGCGATGAGTGGTGGAGACGAGGTAAGGAAGCTGTTGATACGGTTTTGAAATAGCATGTTATGTAATTAGTTCATTGTTGATCTAGTTGATTTCCTTAACTGTTGGTTGGGGAGTTTATAATGGTTGGGTTGTGGATTGTGTTGGAAGGTGAAATCTTTCACTGTTGGAGTTTGTGGGTTTGTTGATTGTGATGGTCTTCGGCCGATTGTCTTCAAGGGTAGTTCATGATCGATTATGAGTGTTATTTAGATCTATTTACCTTAATTGATCCTGTGGATGTCGTGATCTATTATGGGTTGGGTTAGGATGTATCAGATTGGGATGCTCGAGTTTTTAACTCATAGACGAGGAAAGGATGCGAGTATAGAAACGATGTAGTGTTTAGTTCGTATATTTGTTGGATACTTGTACTTAATCATTGTTTGCTATTATGTGCAGGTTTGGGATACGAAGTAGGTCCACGGTCGTGAGGATTATTCGAGCTTCGTATCAGGTGGGTAATATCTACCCTGGTCAGATAGTTTTGATCTGAATCTGGTACATGAATTTGGACTTATGCTATTACTTTGATCTTAGATCCACTCTTATTTAATCATATGCTTGTACCGTCTTGACCTTTGAGATATATTGCTATTACTTCATTGATTATCTAGCACAGATAGAAACTATAAACCCTATTATGTGTTAGCTGATGGATGTTCAGTAAGTACAGGTGGTTAGAGTTATCTTTGTGACCTCAAATTGGGTTATTGTGTTACATCACTAGGGTTAGGTGATAGATTAGATTATGGAGTCGATGGTTGTATCGTATACTTATTAGTTGTGCATCTATGGTGGATCTAGTTGTCTGTGCATAGATAAGTGTGTGGTGGTCAGTATGTGGCTAAGGACTAGGGGTCCTAGCATGATGGTATATCCATTATGGATTGTGTGTCTGTGTATGGTTATATAGACGGTCGATAGTATCTTGCTACTGACTAGAGGTCTTAGCGTGGTTGACTGTCAGATGTGTATGACTCTTTGTGCGACAGAGAGAGTCTTGTGGATTGTAGTCCTTGTATAGTTGACTTTTGGTTGACCAAGACTCCCCGTGGGATAGGGAGTGTTGCGAGGATACTGTATGGAGCTATGCATCAATACATTGCATGCATGTTGTCGACTGGGGTCTCCCTTGTGGTTGAGATGGGTCATCAGTCATCCTGCCTCCCCGGCCACTCGGGATAGTGGTAGCAGGGTTAAGGGAAGAGCATTGTTGTGTGTGTCGTTCTCGTCCACTATGGATGGTGGTAGCTGGAGATGCGCACTTGGTCACTGTGCGGAGTGGTAGTTAGCACACTCACCCACTATAGACGGTGGTCGTGTGATGTACAGTTGTCCTGGGTGTGGTGCTCGTCTACTCATGGGTAGGGACGGAGCGGCTAGCAGCTGGGACCCCCGTGTGAGTAGCATATAGCTCTATAACGGCTAGCTACTATTTCATACTACCCAACTCGGTCACTCGAGAGTGGTGGCGGCTGGAGTCGGGATAGTTATCATGTCGTGTCACCCTGGCCATACTGGGGTCGTGGTTGGACAGGTCCGTAGACATGGCCATACATATGCATTGCTGATATATATGTATGCATATATTCGATATATGTTTTACATATGCCTGTGAGATGCTACATTTGTTTGCTGCATATATTTGTACATCATGATACATGTCATTTGCATATTATATACTGCTGTGTGTTGAGCATGATATATGTGTTGGTCCAGACTATTGTATGCATTTGATTAGCGTCATGTCATAGTGTAGTTGGACCGGATTGTTATTACATGTGATTATATATTGTTCATATGTCTAAGTGTTAGTCAGTTTTGGGATTGACATTTATACGTTATATGAGTTATGTTATTGTATATCTGTTCAGGATGATATAGCTTATGGTGTTGCAGACTGTCAGGTACGTTGGTACATTACTTCATGTTCAGTTGATCAGTTTAGTATATACATTGAGTATGACTATACTGTGGTTACTTGTTATTAGATTTGGATATGACTGTATGACTATTGGACTCATGTTGTATACCTGTAGATCTTCACATGTATACTTGTAGATCTCATTAGCCTATATGTTGTTCATGCACTTTCTATATATTACCCCTGAATTTATACTCACCACTCCGGACCCTGGGTTTCCTGTTGCCCAAGTAACAGGTAGAAGATTTCCTTAGACGTTCGGAGCTCCGCCAACTGATCCCATCTCACACCAAATGGTTGGATAGTATTTCCATATCGATGTTGTATTCTTGTGGATTGATGTTTGGGTTTTATCCTATATCGTTTCCGTATTTGTGATATACGGATGTGTTATATGTATTTGGCCTTTGATGTGGTTTCTATTATGATTCTTGTTGTGTCAAGTCACTCCGGAGTGCACAGTTGGGTCTTTGTATCTTGTTTTATCTGTCAGTATGTTTCCGTTGTGTTTGGTATGTTGATATCTTTATATTATATATTTGTTGTGGGCCTACGGGCCTTGTATTAACCTGAAATGTTGCCATGTATAGGGGAGATGTCGTCCGTTTGCTTTTCGGCACGGTATACTCTCGGGGCGTGACAAGGTTTGACTATTTGACTTTTGCATTTGATTTGTTATTTTTGCAAGGGTCTTTTCAAGTTTCTCAATCCTTGACCTCAAGGCTTGGTTTTCTAATTCTAATTGTCCAATTTTCGATTTTTCATTTGGTCATTGGGCATTTTTCTTCCTAGGTATATGCCTATTCTTTTAGGGTTAAAACCTAGGTGATCTTCTATTTTCCTAATAGATTCCCTAGGTAAGGTTTTTCTAGGGACATTAGTCCCAAATTTCTCCTTATTTTCTAAGTGGACATTTTTAGCTCCTAAACAAAAATATTTGTTATTTCTAGCATGTTTTTCATGATAAATAGCAAGATTACTCTTAACATGCTTTTGCCTATTAATTAAGGAAGGAGCAAAATTAGAGTTACCTTAGGGTTTGCCTTAGAGGCTCCCCCTACATGTGTAGCTCCCTTTTGAGTTTTCTTCTCCCCCTTTGGGCATTGATTCCGGTAGTGTCCCGATTGTCGGTATTTTAAGCAAATCACTTGCTCCTTGCTTTTAATTATTGGGGAACCGATATCCTTGACTTTTGGTGTCGGAGGAGTCTTCTTGACTTTCTTAGGGCACTTACTCTTATAGTGTCCGGATTTCCTACACTCAAAGTATATGTTGGTGCAACAATGCCCCAAGCATTTATATGTTTTGATGTTTGGATAATCATCTAAGTTAGGCAACAAATTGTGATCTAATTGTGTACGTGTTCAAGTGACAGGGAAATCCAAGTATGAAGACTTGGTAAAAGTAAAGTCGAAATATGATCTTGGCAAGAGAAGTCCAAGGTAAAGGTTTGGCGGCATAAGACCAAGCATGTTGTCTTGGCGGCATTAAGTCCAAACGAACTTTGGCAAAGGAAGTCCAAAGGCAAGTCTTGGCAACGTAACTCCAAGCATGTAGACTTGGCGGCGTAAAGTCCAAGCACGCTTTGGCAAAGGAGAACCCAAGACATGACAAAACCGAAGGAAGCTCTTGGAAGCAAAGCGCGAAGGATGAACAAGTCGCGGACTCGGAGGGATCCTGAAGGCGCAAGGCTTAAGGAAGAGCTAGAAGGTTAAGTCTAGGTCTAGGGGGTGAAATCAAGTATGAAATAGTAATATTTGATGAGTATCAGTCGACTGATATGATGTATCGATCGTCAGTGCCGATTGAGGGTGAAACCACGATGATCGATTATTTGCCTTAGTTGTGGCGATCGACTAATTCTGCAATCGATCGCCATACGAGTAATCGGTGATAAAGGTTAACTTCATCACAGAATGCAGTCTCACTCGACTGCAGCTTTGATCACTCGACTGATCACTCCATCAGTCAACTGATGGAAGGATCAGTTGACTGATGAAAGTGTCGTTGGATGAAATGACTCTGAATCCCGCGAATCTGGCTATTCAGAAGTTGTTAACCACTCCAGCAGTCGACTGATGTTGTACATCAGTCGACTGATCGTGCTCCAACGGGAAAATCAGCCTTCTCTCTATAAAAAGAAGGTTGATGGAGGTTTTTGGGGTTAATGCTTATTCTCTGATTCTTCTCAAAGCCTCCACGAATTTTCAAGCTCTCTAAGTGATCTTAAATCCTTTCCTCCTCTCTCTAAGCTAAAACTTCATTCTTTGTAAAGAAGAGGAGGTCTTGTTGTAAAAGAGAGTTTCTTAGTGGAATTGCTTGGATTGATCCACCTTAAGGATCGCCGTGGAGTAGGAGCGTTATCTCTGAACCACGTAAAGGCTTTGTTAGCATTGGTTTTCATTTCTACTTATATTATCTTTGTTTTTGCTTCCTCTAATCATTTTTGTAGAAACGAAAAACGCTATTCACCCCCCCCCCTCTAGCTTCAAACGATCTCCAACAGTATATTATATATTTTTTATTTAAAACCAAATTGCTTGAGTTACCTAGTTCGGCAGTGGTGATCGGAGTGGGTTCTTCATCCCTCCCGGAGGTTGAGACTTCTTGATTTTGCTCCGGCTCTGGTGTGGATGGTCTCTCCTCCCCCTCAATCCTTAAAGTGGAGGCTTCTTCCACTTTTTCTTCCTCTTCCACCGATTCGGAGGTTGACTCCCTATCAACTTCCGAATCCTTACTCACTTGTGAGGATGAGGATTCGTCTTCGGCCTCGTCTTCTTGAGCCGGTGATGGGTCTTCATGGAGCTTGGCCAATTCCCTCCAAAGCTCCTTGGCATCCATGCAATCACCTAGGCTACACAAGAAGTCATTAGGAATTAAATCAAAAATAAATTTGATTACCTTCTTGTTTTTCTCGAATTGTTAGAGTTGCTCCTCACTCCATCTCTTCTTTTTGAGGAAGCCACCTTTTGGTCCTCTTGGATATTCAAATCCTTCCATTAAGATGGACCACTCCTCAAGGTCTCTCATCATGATAAAATCTTCAATTCTTCTCTTCCAAGAATTAAAGCCTTCTCATCCATATAATGTGTACAAGACTGGTGTGTTGATGTCACATCCTAGTTGTTCTTGAACTTCCATCTTCTTCCTCTAGCGGTTTGCTCCCAGCGGTTAGTCCGTAGAAGAGCTCCTTGCTCTGATACCAATTGTAGAAGAAACGGTGACCGCTGGAGGGGGGTGAATAGCGTCGATTCATTGCGTGATGGATTTCGTTGTGTGCTTGCTACAAAATGTGTTATACATAGCAGAAATAGAAACAATAAAATGAATACAACACAATTCCAAGCACTACACAACAATATAACGTGGTTCCGAACCAAATGGTTACTACTCTACAGATCGAGCTCGAACGAGCTCTAGCGATGCGACCACACACCACTAATCAATAATAACTCCTTCTCGACACAAGTCGAAGGTGGAGAAACCTCGTACAAATGATCTTACAACAGTAAGAAACAAATACAAGCACAATACAATACAAATACGAAAGACAAGTAAAGAAAACATTACAACACTTTGCTTTTGATTGCTTGAATGCTTGGTTGCTTGACTTGCACTTGGAGACCCTAATTTGTAACAACAAATCGCCCCCAAAAGCTCTCAAGAAACGTTGTTGATTTCCTCCTCCACGAGCTCTCTTTAAAGCTGCTGCCTGGGCTAGAAATCACCGATCAGTCGACTGCTCGGGACCATCAGTCAACTGATGTCATTATTGTCGTGAGACAATGGCTAGATCCATGCTGAAAAAATCCAATGGATTCATCATCGATCCGATCATACCCATCGCCATCGATGGAGCCTTCACTCATCGCTAACCCGCCGAGTCCGACTCATTCTGGCCCAAATTCTCGAGCACCGATCGGTGATCACACGATCATCGACTGAACTAGTAGTCATTGCCCACCTCGCGATCATTGAACACTTCCTGTAGTCAAACCCTAGTTGACTCACACCAGTTAACTATCACATGGTCCCAATTGACTGATACATCTCAAACATGAGGTTTAACCCAAGTATGGTGCCCTCATACTTGCTAGACCACCCGTAGCCTAGACCTAAGCCTTCTAGCCACCTCCGTTAGTCTCGCGCCTCTCAGATCCCTCCAAGTCATCCATGACTTATTCATCCATTACACAAGCCTTCAGGTGCTTCCATCGACTATGTCATGCTAATGGTGTCTACACCGCCAAGGCACATTGGACTTACGCTGCCAAGACTCCGCTTGGACTTTACGCTACCAACCATTGGACTTATGCTGCCAAGACTCCCACTTGGACTTTACGCCACCAATATCAAACCCCTTGGACTTCTCAAATGCCAAGACTCAAGCTTGGACTTTCCCTTGCCAACCCATGTTGGACTTTCCATGCCAACACCTATTCTTGGACTTTTACTTGCCAAGACCCATGCTTGGACTTTACATACCAAGTACTCAAGACTTGGACTTCCATGACATGGTCAACTCCAGCCAACCATCAAAATCCCCCTCGAGTCAAACTCGAGTCTGGTCAATCATAACTCGGGTCGATTGTACCAACAATCTTCCTAAAACATTATCAGACATCAATGTCAAACATCAATGTCAACCTTCCATGTCAAACATCAAAACATCGCTCGAGTCAAATTCGAGTCCGGTCAATCGTGACCTGAGCCGATTGCACCAACAATTTAGAGGCGATGAGGAGCTAGCTGTAAAGGGTTACAACAATGTCAGCTTCCAAACTAACCAGGATGATTATAGATCACAGTCAGGGTTCGTGTTTTTCTTGAATGGTGGCGTTGTGAGCTGGAAGAGTTCGAAGCAGGACACAGTTACTGATTCTACAACAGAGGCCGAGTATATTGCTGCATCAGAGGCAACAAAGGAGGTAGTTTAGATCCGCAAGTTCATTACTGAGTTTGGGGTGGTTCCTAGCATAGCATATCCTATAGAGCTCTATTGTGACAACAATGGAGCGATTGTGCAGGCTAAGGAACCTCGCTCACACCAGCAAACCAAACACATACTACGACACTTCCATCTCATTCGAGAGATTATCGATAGAGGAGATGTGAAGATTTGTAGAGTACCCACAGAGGCTAACGTCCAAGATCCCTTGACCAAGGCTTTGGCACAGAAAAAGCATGATGGTCACACTAGGTCATTGGGTATTAGATACTACAGTGATCGACACTAGTGTTAGTGGGAGATTATTAGTGAAAGCCCTAGAGTCAATCATGTGATGATTGTTGTATGGACTTTGTTGTATCATATTCCTATTTATAAAGGCATTTCTTTATGGTTATTATACTTATTTGTATTGGTGTCAAATAACTAAGTATAATAACGTCCTTGAGTAGAAGGTTATTATCTATATCAATCGATTGGTTGAATCGATAATGAGATGATATAGAGAATACTACTCTTAATCATTCCTAGTCAAATATTAACATTCAAAGACAATGTTAATGCGAAGAGACTAGCATGTAAGTCAACTCGATGACTTGATCTCACAAGTCATTGATATGAGATATCAAGTTGACACATGGGTATATATTGGAGAATGTATAATGAATGACCCGCCGTGAGAAAGTATCATGGATTATTATATGAGTGTCATATATTTTCTCATGTGACTATTAGTATGACTATTAGTCCTTGGACCTGAAGTCACCATGGTTCCCTACATAAGGAGTTACATACTTTGGCTTCGTCAAACATCACCCGTAAATGGGTGGACTATAAAGGCGATTACTGGGTATGTAACCAATTATGCGGAGGGATATGAGTGATGTAGATGGGATCTATCCCTCCTATATGACGGGAGTGACATCGTGATTCTTGATAGAGTGAGACCACTAAGTGCATGGCTATGCCCAAATGAGTCAATATGAGATATTGAGCTCATTTGATTAAAGTGAGTCTACTTGGAGTTCAAGATATAGATTGTATAGATGATGACACGGTCTATGCCTCAATTGGTCAATCAAGATGTCATGGATAGAGAGACATTCTCACATATTATGAGAGTCACAATTAGTAGTCACAAAGGTGATGTTGGATCTCAACATTCTTGTAACTTGGGTAGCAATGATGTGTTGCTAGATACCGCTCATTGATTATGTTTCTAAATCGGTTTAGGAGCATTGTCAACGTTACAAGAACCTATAGGATCACACACAAAGGGTAATTAGATGGAGATTAGGCTCATATAATGGACCATTAGGATTAGGTTCATGTGATGAACCAAATTGGATTAAGAGTAATCCAAATTAGACTAATTGAGTTGGACTCAATTTGATTCAAGTGTTGAATGAGTCAAATTTAGATTTGATTCATCGAGTCAATTTAAACTAATGAATAGAGATTCATTAAATTAAATTGACTTGAATCAAATGGTTGGATTTGATCAACCATGGGAGATAAGAGGTCAAGTTTGACCTGACTTGAGAGGGAAGATGAAAGGTCAAGTTTGACTTGACCAAATGTCACGTCATGATGACTTGGCATGGGGCCGGCCAATGATGGTGTTCAACATCATCATGAATACATCATGGGGTGTCACCTCATGAGGAAGACCAAGAGCCATGGCTCTTGGTATTACATGGTTTAAAACCTCCATGAAGTGGTCGGCCACATTATGGGGTGTGTGAGTGGGAATTGATTAGATCTTCTTCTTCCTCCTTTCCTCTCCTCTCAAGCTCTCTCCCTCATCCTTCTTGACGTGGGTTTCTAAGAGTGCTAGCACACTCTAAGTTGTCTTATCCACTTATTGTTCATGTGGATACTTGTAGAGGAGTGTACGCTTGACACTCTACGAGATCCGGCAAGCCGTTTGGACGAGCGGGATAAGCGAAGGGCGTCGCTACAAGGGTAATGCTCTTCACAAGTAGATCTAAGGTAGATCTAAGTTTTCTTAACACATACATGTATTATTTTTGTTATTCTTTGTACGGATCCGTGGCCGACTTCCGAGGTTTCTACAACGCAAAAAGCAGTTTTTGCGGCTCGGATAGTCCAACACTAGCCACCTCCATCAGCCTCATGCCTATTGGATTCCTCCAAGTCATCCATGACTTGTTCATCCATACGCTAGCCTTCAGGTGCTTCCATCGGCTATTATCATGCTAAGCTGGTCTACACTGCCAAGGCACATTGGACTTGTTGGGGATCGATTGGTCGGCTAGAGGGGGGTGAATAGCCCTCGTTCGTTGGATGTCGTAATTCGCTCGTTCTCGTTGCGTTGCTTGTCTACGATTGTCGTTAGCGCAGCGGAAACAATAAAACAATAATAATACTAACAACAAATAAGCACACGCAAACACACACGATATACGTGGTTCGGAACTGAATGGTTCCTACTCCACGGGCGAGCTCCTCGAGCTCTAGAGATGCACACGGCAATACTCAAAACTCCTTCTCGACTACACGTCGGAGGTGGAGAAACCTCTCACAAGCAATTACAATAGTAATATAGAAATACAAGCAAATACACAAATACAATACACAAGAAAACTTTCACCGATTGCTTTGATCACTTTGCTTGTTGCTTGCTTTAGATGGCTCTTGAAGGACTGGAATGCAGCAGCAATTCCCCTCCAATAGCTCCACAAAAGGCTTGGCGAAATCCTCCAACTCGAGCTCCATTTATAACCTGCATCAAGCTATTTTCGCACCCATCAGTCGACTGATCATGACCATCAGTCGACTGGTCCCGTAGCCGTTGTCTCACAAGGGCCAGATCCACGTTGGTTAAGTTCCAACGGATCACACATCGATCCGATCGATGGCACCCATCACCGGTGATCATCCATCACCGAAGTCTTTGGCGAAGCTCAACTCCATTCTGCGTCTGCAGTGTCATCACGATTGCCATCCTCGGCAATCGATCGATCCTCCTAACATCATTGCCCTCCCTCGATCCGATCAGCCAGACTTGGTTCAGTCGAACACTGGTCGAACCCATACGACCTAGAGCAGTCGACTGGCACCTATGTCAGTCGACTGATGTCGGCAAAAACCTCAAACATAACAATATTTGAGCCTCCGACACTCAGTCTTAGCCACTTGGCCAAGTCCACCTTATCCCTCATGGAGTTCCCCACCGAAGCTCTCTTCCCTCGGCCTACATCCCTCGGATGCGCCAAGCGCACGGCTTCGCAATACCATCCTTCTCGTCTCATGCCCTAGAAGTATGCTTCCCTTTGGTCTCACTCCATTCGCTCCCTGTCCGGCGGTCCCTCGGATGCACCAAGCGCACGGCTTCGCAAATGCCATCCTTCACCGACTCAAGGACCCCGAGCCTAGTGAACTTACCAAGTCCTCAAGACTTCCCATATGCACCAAGCGCACGGCTTCGCAATGCATTTCCCATGCCAAGCACCAAGCGCACGGCTTCGCGATGCTTTGGACTTCCACACCAAGCTCCATGCTTGGATTTTCCATGCCAACCCCATGTTGGACTTTCCCATGACAATCCCATGTCATGAGTTTTGTCTATCATCAAAATCCTATCAAGGTACAACTCGAGTCAAACTCGAGTCAACCTGGGTCGATTGCACCAACAATCTCCCCCTTTTTGATGATTGACAAAACTACCATCTCAAGTCTATCAATTCTCCCATATT
This sequence comes from Wurfbainia villosa, assembly GCA_025175895.1. Lineage (NCBI taxonomy): Eukaryota > Viridiplantae > Streptophyta > Magnoliopsida > Zingiberales > Zingiberaceae > Wurfbainia > Wurfbainia villosa. Next base: position 7,793,451 of record JAKLTH010000072.1, on the reverse strand, counting down.
GGCAATTCTCATATCCCAAATGAGAATTCCAAACCTAATTGGTAACTTGGTAACTTCTCCCCCTTTTTGACATTACATCAAAAAGGTCCTCCCCAAGGGTATGAATGTCTCATATCCCAATGAGATCTTATATCTCTCCCTTGGAGGAACACATGCCTACCATCTTTCTAGTGATCCCTTATCACTTAAAGAGAAGCAACCCAATTTTCCTCCCATGAGGAAATACACATCCATCTTCCCAAGATGGATACCTCCCCCTAGAGGCTTGCTCCCCCTTGATCATTGCACCAACAATGTCCTTGGAGAGTCCCTAAGCCAATAGGAACATTAACCAAATCAAAATTAAGGCAAAGTTCAACAATGAACTCTCTTCCACCTTAAAATTGATACTCACCCTCAACCCAACTCCTAATCCATATCCAATGGATTTCCACCCTCTCTAATGCTCTCCCAAGCATGTCCTAGGGTTAGGAGTGGTTAGGAGACCAAAACATGGCTAAACATGGGTCTAACTATCAAGTTTACCCGAAATTAGCCTGTGCCAGTCGACTCTGTCAGATACCGATCATTGGACTTACCATCGATCATTGCCATTACATGATCGATAACTGCATTCTGTAGTTTTCAATTTCAGAAAATTGGATTTTCGAAATCCATAAGTAAATATACGTAATTTTAAAAATCTTGAAAATTCATACGTATAATACTTATCCTAAACACTATGGGTGAAAAATATTGAAAATTTATTTTACCCATTAAATTAGGAGATTGATACAAAGTTCAAAATTTAAGAAAAGCTTCAATAAAGAGCCCTCTTTGTATCATCCCATTCAATGGTGATAGCTATCCAAAGATAGGCTTCACCGAGGTTTTTCAAAATGTTTTTCAAACCTTTATTTTCTTTTTCCTAAACATCTCACCAATATCTAGATGTGTAAAACACATACAAGTCAAATTTTTGTGAGATGTGGGTTTTGTTTTGTTTATGTTCTCATGCATATTTTTAGACAATATTATTTGATTCCCATCAAATCATGCCATAGTCCTTAATTTCATTTTATTTAATGCATGATATGATTATGGCATAAATATGATTTAGATAAAAACATATGTCAATATCATGATGTCATGGCATGTGAATGAGAACTAAGCATTCATGACATCTAAACATAAATTTAAACATGATCATGACATTTTTATAGATAAAATGAGAATGATGTCATGACATGGCAAGGCAAATAAAGCATGGCAAGAAAAATATACTAAGGTATAAAATACCTAAGTGTTAAAATCAATTTGTCATTTCTAGGGATTAAATTCATTTTGCCTTAATGTCATTATTTCCTTAGTGTGCCAAAAACCCAAAATAGCACACCACGACTTCTATGACCTAATTGTGCCAATTTAAATCATTTTTAACTTCTCAAACCATATTGGCACACCCTAATGTGTCAACTCACAATGGCTAGGTTAACCACCCATCCACTTAGAGTTGACACACCCTAACCCATTTAGCGTGAATCAATCACGCTCTTGGGAACCCAATATCTATTGGAGCTCCTTGGGTTAACAAGGTATTCCCTAGGGATAACTTCCCTAGATACCTTCCTAATGACCCTTTTAGGCTTTGAAGCCATAGTCTTTTGGGTCTTTCCTAGGTCAACTCTAGAGGTGACTCCTCCATTGACCTTCTTAGTGGCTACATTTGATTTCTTTGAAGTGTTAGCCACTAAACACATACCATGGCTAGACTTAGGGATGGCTTCCCTATTAGCCTTGGTTTTCCTAGATTTAGATGTGGTTCCATAATTAAATGGAACATTATGGTAGGACATAGGTTTGTGACCCAAACCCTTCTTGCCCTTAGACATTTCTTGTTTTCTAGGTCTTGACTTTTGTACATTAGACCCCTTAACCGAATTTGATATTATTGCTAGGGTCTTCTCCAATTTTTCTAGCCTTGACCTCAAGGCTTGGTTTTCTAACTCTAATTTTCCCAATTTTGAATTTTCATTTATCTTTTGGGAAATGTTCTTCTTCTTAGGCATGTGTCTACCCTTCTTAGGATTAATGCGTAGATGATTTTCAACTCTCCTAATGGACTCTTTAGGTAAAATAGGTCTAGAATTATGAGTCCTAGGTTAATCCTTAGTTATATGAACATGCTTGGCACCTAAGCAATAAACCTTATTATTTCTCCTAGCATGATTTTCATTTATAATTGCAAGAGAACTAAAATAATTTTTAGCATGCTTTTTGACTCTAGAAATTAAAGGTGCATTAAGTAAATTTACCTTAGGGTTAGCTTTAGGAGCTCCCCCTACATGAGCTGCACCTTCTTGCCCTTTCTTCCTCCCCCTAGGGCATTGGCTTCGGTAATGTCCCCGTTGGTTGCATTTGAAGCACACAATGTGCTCTTTACTTTTAATTTTGGGAACACCGGCATCCTTTGACTTTTGGTTGACTTTTGGTATCGATGCCTTCTTCTTAACCAATTTAGGGCATTTGCTCTTGTAATGCCCTTTCTCCCTACACTCAAAGCATATTATGTGATTTTTATTTAAAATAATAACACTTGAGTTACCTAGGGAGGTGGTGGAGCCCTCTTCACTTCTTCCAGAGGTAGAAGCTTCATCTTGATTCTTCTCCGGAATGGAAACCCTTTCCTCCCCCTCAATGCTAGAGGTGGAGGTCTCCACCAAATCATCAACATCTTCAAATGTTGTGGGTGCTTCTTCTTCGGCATTTTCTTCTACTTGTGCCGGTTGAGAATTTTCTTGGAATTTCATTATCTTATTCCATAATTCCCTTGCATCCCTAAAATTACCCAACCTAGACCAAATATTGTTAGGAATCAAATCACTAAGTAATTCGATTACCTTGCGATTTGTCTCGAAGTCCTTGATTTGGTCTTGGGTCCACCTTGACTTTTCAATTTTCCTATTTCTTTCATCCCTAGGCAATTCGAAACCGTTTTCTAAGATTAGAAAAAAATCAAAATCGGTTTCTAGGTATACCTCCATTTTTCTTCTCCACCATAGGAAATCTCCTTCGAATTTTGGTGGTTGGAGGTTGTAGCCGGCCATCTTATAGTGCTCTCACGGTGGTTAGTCCTTGAAGAGCGACCTCGGCTCTGATACCACTTGTTGGGGATCGATTGGCCGGCTAGAGGGGGTGAATAGCCCTTGTTCGTTGGATGTCGTAATTCGCTCGCTCTCGTTGCGTTGCTTGTCTACGATTGTCGTTAGAGCAGCGGAAACAATAAAACAATAATAATACTAACAACAAATAAGCACACGCAAACACACACGATATACATGGTTCGGAATCGAATGGTTCCTACTCCACGGGCGAGCTCCTCGAGCTCTAGAGATGCACACGGCAATACTCAAAACTCCTTCTTGACTACACGTCGGAGGTGGAGAAACCTCTCACAAGCAATTACAATAGTAATATAGAAATACAAGCAAATACACAAATACAATACACAAGAAAACTTTCACCAATTGCTTTGATCACTTTGCTTGTTGCTTGCTTTAGATGGCTCTTGAAGGACTGGAATGCAGCAGCAATTCCCCTCCAATAGCTCTACAAAAGGCATGGCAAAATCCTCCAACTCGAGCTCCATTTTTCATCACATCGATCGGACCATCGTGACCATCGATCGTAGTCCGTGAGCCATTGTTTCACAAGGACCAGATCCACGTTGGTTAAGTTCCAATGGATCACACATCAGTCGACTGATGGCACCCATCAGTCGACTGATCATCCATCACCGAGTGTCCGGCGAAGCTCGACTCCATTCTCGCGTCTGCGGTGTCATCGATCGTATCATCCCTAATCGACCGATCGATCCTCCCATTGCCCTCCTCGCTCGGTGATCGATCACCAGACTTGGTTCAACGAACACCGTCCAACCCATACGACCTAGAGCAGTCGACTGGCACCTATGTCAGTCGACTGATGTCGGCTAAAACCTCAAACATAACGATGTTTGAGCCTCCGACACTCAGTCTTAGCCACTTGGCCAAGTCCACCTTATCCCTCATAGAGTTCCCCACCGAAGCTCTCTTCCCTCGGCCTACGTCCCTCGGATGCGCCAAGCGCACTGCTTCGCAATGTCATCCTTCGCATCTCATGCCCTAGAAGTATGCTTCCCTTTGGTCTCACTCCATTCGCTCCCTGTCCGGCGGTCCCTCGGATACACCAAGTGCACGGCTTCGCAAATGCCATCCTTCACCGACTCAAGGACCCCGAGCCTAGTGAACTTACCAAGTCCTCAAGACTTCCCATATGCACCAAGCGCACGGCTTCGCAATGCATTTCCCATGCCAAGCACCAAGCGCACGGCTTCGCGATGCTTTGGACTTCCACACCAAGCTCCATGCTTGGATTTTCCATGCCAACCCCATGTTGGACTTTCCCATGACAATCCCATGTCATGAGTTTTGTCTATCATCAAAATCCTATCAAGGTACAACTCGAGTCAAACTCGAGTCAACCTGGGCCGATTGCACCAACAGGACTTACGCTGCCAAGACACGCTTGAACTTTACGCTGCCAACCATTGGACTTATGCTGCCAAGACTCCACCCTTGGACTTTATGCCACCAATATCAACCCTTGGACTTCCCTTGCCAACCCATGTTGGAATTTCCATTTGCCAAGACTCAATCTTGGACTTTCCCTTGCTAACCCATGTTGGACTTTCCATGCCAACCCATGTTGGACTTTCCAATTGCCAAGACTCAAGCTTGGACTTTCCATGCCAAGTACACAAAACTTTGACTTCTCCATCATATGGTCAACCCCATGTCAATCATATAGTCAACCCATTATCAAACAATGGTTAACTCATTTATCAAACATCAATGTCAAACATCAAAACACTACTCGAGTCCAACTCGAGTCTGGTCAATCGTGACCTGGGTCGATTGCACTAACAAAAGGGAGCTCGAAGGGAAGGTTTTTGGCAGAAATTTCTTGTGCGATTTGGAGCGATTTACTGGTGCAAGTCAGAGTCTTCAAGTGCAACTCAAGCAATCAAACAAGCAAACATTCAAAAGAGTTTAGTGTTCTTTACTTCTTTTGTTGTATTTACATTGTATTTGCTTTTTTTATTTTGTATTACTTTTGTAATCTATTGTAAGAGGTTTCCTCCACCTCCGAAGTATTTTCCGAGAAGGAAAGTTGATGAGTAGTGGTGTTTTGCATCGCTAGATTTCATTTGAGCTCAACTCGTGGAGTAAGAACCCTAAAGTTCTGAATTACGTTATATCTTTGTGTTAATTGTGTATTATTGCTTGTTGTTGTGTATTTATTTCTATCATTATATATTCTACTGCGTACACTAACAATTATCGCAGGTGCACGATCGAATTTCGTCAAGCGAATGAACGTACCATTCACCCCCTCTAGCGCTCATCAAAGTTCCAAAAAGTGGTATCATAGCCCAGACTCTTCTATGGATTAACAGCCGGGAGCAAAAGCGCTAGAGGATGGAGTTGCCAAAAGATGGACTTGGATGGAACATCAATACTCCAATCCCGTACGCATTATATGGACAAGAAGGCTTCAATCAATGGAAGACGAGGATTGAAGAATTCATAATGATAAAGGACTTCGAAGATTGGTCCGCCTTGATGGAAGGATTTGTATATCCAAGAAGTTCGAAGGGAGGATTCCTCAAGATAAAGAAATGGACCGAGGAACAAATCCAAAATTTCGAGAGAAATAAGAAGGTAATAAAATTCTTAGGTGATTTAATCCCAAATGATGTTTTGTGTAGATTAGGTGAATATAAGGATGCAAAGGAGTTTTGGAGCAAATTAACAAAACTCCATGAAGGACCATCATCGGCCTCAAGTGAAGAACAATCCCAAGAAGCCGAAGAATGCTCATTGGCTGAAGAGCTTGAGGAATCGGAGGTTGAGAGGTGCTCAATATCCAATGGAGAAGAGGTAGAAGAGGTGGAAGAAGCCTCCACCTCTAGGATTGAGGGGGAGGATATGAGATCATCCACACCGGAGCAAAATCAAGAGGAGCCATCAACCTCCGGAAGAAGTGATAAACAAGCTCAAGAGGCCTCCACCACCACCCTAGGTAACTCAAGCAATTTAGTTAAAAATAAAGATCATATAATTTTCTTTAATTGTAGAGAGAAAGGGCATTACAAGAGCAAATGCCCAAAATTGGCCAAGGAGAAAGCACCGACATCAAAAGTCAACAAAAATTCAAAGGATGTCGGAGTCCCCATTAGGAAAAGCAAAGAACACATTGTGTGCTTCAAGTGCGATCAATGGGGACATTACCGAAGCTAATGCCCCAGGAGAAAAGGAGCATCAAATGTAGGGGGAGCTTCTAAAGCAAACCCTAAGGTAAATTTAAATAATGCTCATTCTTTAAGTAATAGGCAAAAGCATACTAGAAATAATTTTAATACTCTTGCAATTGTGCATAATCATAAGGAGCATGCTAGAAATAATAGATTTTATTGCCTAGGTGCTAAGAGTTGTAATTTTAGAATTAAGGAGAAATTTGGGACTAATAACCCTAGAAAAATCCTACCTAGGGAAAGTATTAGAAAGGTAGAGGACCAACTAGGCATTAATCCCAAGAACCATAGACATATGCCTAGAAAGAACAACTCTACTCAAAAAAATAATGGGTCCACAAAATTAGAAAAATTAGAGGTTAAAAATCAAGCTTTGAGGTCAAAGCTTGAGAAAATGGAAAGAACCCTAAGAAAGATGCAAAATCAAATGTAAGGGTCAAATGGTCAAAACTTAGGATCTAGGAGTCAAAACTTAGGATCTAGAAGGCAAAGTCCACCTAAGGACAAGAAAAGTTTGGGTCACAAACCTAAGTCCAAGGAGACCTACCATAATGTTCCATTTGATTATGGAACACAACCTATTATTAGTATGAGCCCTCAGTGTCAATTATGAGATGATTGGTGAGGGAAACTTTTGTATCATATCTTATATTAATATAGGCAAACATTGGTTATTATATTTACTTTATGTGTATGCCAGCTAAATAAATATAATAATGTCCTTGAATAGTAGGTTCTTACTCACAGTATATCAATTGGTAGAATTGATTATGAGAAGCTGTAGAGAACACTATTCTTAAATATTCATAGTCAAGTATTGTATTAATAGACAAGAGCTATATTGATACATCGAGACTAGCATGTAGGTCAATGGATGACATGATCTCACAAGTCATGGATATGTGATATCATATTGATGCATGGGTATATATATTGGAGACTATATATACTGAATTGACCCACCGTGAGAAAGTATCATGGATCGTTATATGAGTGTCATATATTTTCTCATGTGACTATTGGTATGAATAGTCCTAAGACTTGAAGTCACTACGGTTCCCTACATAAGGAGTTATGCACTTTGGTATCGTCCAACGTCACCCGTAACAGGGTGGACTATAAAGGCGATCACTGGGTAGGTAACAAATTATGCGGAGGGATGTGAGTGATGTAGATGGGATATATCCCTCCCATATGACAGGAGTGATATCTTTGGCCTCTTGATAGAGTAGGACCATAAAATGCATGGTCATGCTCAAATGAGTTAATATGAGATATTGAGCTCATTTGTTTGAGTGAGTCTACTTGGGGATCAAGAAACACAAAGATCGACAAGAGGATGACACAGTCTATGCCTCATTGATCGATCTAAGATATCAAGGATAGAAGGACACTATTATACATAATAATAGTCACGGAAAGGTTGTCGGATCTCAACTTTCTTGCAACTTGGGTAGCAATGATGTATTGCTAGATGTCGCTCATTGCTTATGTGTCTAAAAAGGGTTTTAGATATATTGTCAACTACAAGAGCCTATAGGGTCACACACAAATGACATTCTTTTTTGGAAATGGGTTCTTTTAGTTTGACTAAAAGAACAATGAGAATAATGGATGGTTAAGGCTCGAGTCAAAATCAAGTTGGTTGAGTTAGACTCAAGCGGATTATATTTGAGTTAGACTCAAACTAAATTGGATGGATGAAGACTAGATTTGAGTTAGAATCAAGTGAGACTTGAATTAAACTCAATTCGCATGCAAAACTCAAGTTAGACTTGAGTAAAACCCAAGTCACATGCAAAACTCAAGTTAGACTTGAGTTAAACCCAAATCACATGCAAAACTCAAGTTAGACTTGAGTTAAACCCAAGTCACATGCAAAAAGTTTTAATGCATACATGATGCATTAAAATTGCATTGGTTTTCAACGTGTAGAATGGAATAGGCTAGTGGCTTTTCAATAATGCATTTGATTACAATTCAATGCATTTGATGCATTGGATTTTCAACGTGTAGAATTGGAAGAGACTAGTGGCTTTTCAATAATGCATTTGATTACAATTCAATGCATTGGATTTTCAACGTGTAGAATGCATGGAAGAGGCTAGTGGATTTTCAATGATGTATTTGATGCATTGATTTTGGAATTCAAGCATGATAATATAAAAGGAACTTCAACGTTGAGATAGAGTTTTTTCAAAGAGAGAGAAAAAAAAAGGGGTGAGAAGTTTTTGGCTTGTGTGTGCAAGTGTTGTCATGGGGAAAAGAGAGATCCAAGAGTTGAGTGTTTTTTCTTCTTCTTCACTTCTTCATCCTTCTAATTTTGGCTAGTTGTTCTACAAAGGTTGTTAGCACAACCATATTTCCAAAAGGGTTGAGTGTCAGTGTGGATACCTTAGAGATACGGTTATCCTTGCCGTATTTAGATCCGACAACTTTGGACTAGCGGGATTGCGAAGGGCTCGCTTCAAAGGTATAATACTTCTTCTAGATAGGATCTAGATGGTTGAAAACAATTTATATGTTTTCGTTTGGATCTCTGGTGGGATCCAAAAAATTTTGTTTCTGCTGCGGTTTCGCGAATCAGTTCGCACGCATAGTAGGATCCCAGCACCTAGGTCTATGAAGGCCAAGGTTACTAGAAAAGTTATCCCTAAGGATAACCAAGGTAAGTGTCTAGTAGCTAAGGTTTCAAGGAAACCTAGAAAAGCCACTAAGAAGGTTACAAGGGGAGTCACCCCTAGAGTTAACCTAGGCAAGACCCAAATGACCAAAACTTCTAAGCTTAGGAGGGTCATTAGGAAGGTATCAAGGGAGGTCATCCCTAAGGAATACTTAGTAAACCCAAGGAGCTCCAATAGGTATTGGGTTCCTATGAGCGTGATTGATTCATGCTAAATGGGTTAGGATGTGTCAACCTTGATTGGATGGATAGTTAACTCAACCATAGCAAAGTTGACACTTTAGGTCATTTCCAAGGTAATGGGATACTTTGTAAATAAGTATGAATTTGAATCCTAAAAGATTTTAGGATGTGCCAATATCTTTAAGAAGTATTAAAAAATTAATCAAATTGGCACAATTAGATTTAGAGGTCTTGGTATGCCATGTTTGGATTTTGGCACACTTTGGAGATAAGTGGTAATATGTAAAAATTAATTTAATCTTAACAAATGGCAATTAATACTAAAATTTAGGTACTTTTATACCTATACCTTTTATTTTCCATACCTTGTTTGTCATTGACATGTCATGATATCATATCTTATTTTTATCATTAAATGTCATGATAATGCTTAGGTTAGTTTTTATGTCGTGTATATTTAGATTTAATCTTATGTCATGACATCATGATTATTGGTACATATTTATTTATGCTATCACTTATGTCATAATCATCATTCATGCAATAATAAAATTCATTTAAGGACTATGACATGATTTGAAGTCACATGTATAAGGGAATCAAATAGTGTTGCCTTAGAAAAATACACAAGACCTTAGTTTAGGATGAACAAAATACACATCTTACATCACATTGATATGTGTGTGTATTGATACACCCTAGACACATGTGAGATGCTAGGAAATGAGTTAAGTTCAAGGTGCATAGTTTTTGCATTTAGATGAACTCAAACTCATCTTATACCATGGATGAATCATGAGGAAAGCTTATGTACAAGTCATGTGCATTAAGCCCATAGACCATGGTTCAATATAAGGTTTTAAAAATATTTTAAAATTATTTTGAAAAAACTTAGTGAAGTCTATCTTTTGATAGCAATCACCATTGAGAAGATTGAAACAAAGTTGACTAAAAACATTGAAAATTTCAATGCTTTTGAACTTTGCATCATTATTTGATTTTAAAATTTAATTTCATAGAAAAATATTTTTTCCCTATAGTGTTTGGCATAAGTAACGTGTGGTCAAAATTTAATGAATTTTCGATTTTTTTAGAATTATTTATGCATTTCTTAAGATAGTCTGAAAATACAGTTTCGACAAAGTCAGAAACCAATCAAGGCGGTGTCTCGACTGGAGCTGCTATCACTCGACTGGAAGCTTTCTCAGTCGACTGATGCATAGGGCAGTCGACTGTCAATGCTGATTTCGGGTAAATAAGGTATGTTTAGCCTGATTTCAACTATGTTATGCTATCCTAATTGCTCCTGACCCTATGATATGTTTTAGAAAGCATTATAAAGGGTGGAAATACATTGAATACGGATTAGGAGAATTGTTTAGGATGTGTATCAATTTTAAGGTATGTGAAATCTCAAGGTTGAACTTTTGCCCTTAATTTTGAAGGTTTAGTGTTCCTATAGACTTAGGGTCTCCAAGGGTATTATTGGTGCAATGGTCAAGGGGAGCAAGCCTTTAAAGAGAGGTTATCCGTCATGGGATGATGGATGTGTTCTTCCTCATGAAGGCGAGATTTGGGCGAAAGTTTGAAGGATTGTCTCTCTTTAGTGATATGAGACTTATCACTAGGAAGAGTGAAGGCATCCTAGATGTTTTTGGACCAAGGATGAGATTTTAAGATCTCATTGGGATATGGGACATTGATACCCTTGGAGAGAGCCTTTTTGATGTATGTCAAAAAGAGGGAGAATTGATGGGTGAGAATTGATGGGAGAATGTGAGAATTCCCAATTTGGACAATTGGGAGAATTGGATTGAGTTAGTGTTCTAACTCAAAAGTATTTGGTTTTTGTCAAACATCAAAAAGGGGGAGATTGTTAGTGCAATTGACCCAAGTCACGATTGACCAGACTCAAGTTTGACTCGAGTAGTATTTTGATATTTGTGTTTTGATATTTGACAAAGGATTAATCATTGTTTGACAATGGTTTGGGGAGATGGTTGGCATGGGGTTGACCATATGATGGAGAAGTCCAAGTGGGACACTTGGCAATTGGAAAGTCCAAGTCTTGTGTACTTGGCATGGGAAGTCCAAGTCTTAAGTACTTGGCATGGAAAGTCCAAGCATGGGTCTTGGCAAAGGAAAGTCCAAGCTTGAGTCTTGGCAATTGAAAAGTCCAACATGGGTTGACATGGAAAGTCCAAGCATGGGTCTTGGCAAGGGAAAGTCCAAGCTTGAGTCTTAGCAAATGGAAAGTCCAACATGGGTTGGCAAGGGAAGTCCAAGGGTTGATATTGGCGGAGTAAAGTCCAAGGGTGGAGTCTTGGCAGCATAAGTCCAATGGTTAGCAGCGTAAAGTCCAAGCGTGTCATAGCAGCGTAAGCCCAATGTGCCTTGGCAGTGTAGACCAGCTTAGCATGACAATAGTCGATGGAAGCACCTGAAGGCTAGCGTATGAATAAACAAGTCATAGATGACTTGGAGGGATCCGATAGGTGTAAGGCTGATGGAGGTGACTAGAAGGATTAGGTCTAGACTAAGGGTGGTCTAGCAAGTATGAGGGCATCATACTTGGGGTAAATCTCATGGTTGAGGTGTATCAGTCGACTGGGGTCATGGACCAGTCAACTGGTCAAGTGTTTTAGCACTTGGCAGCCGAGTTGACACTGAGTAGTCGATTGAGATTATGAGCAGTCGACTGATATTATGACCAGTCGACTGGCGATCGACTGCAGCCGAGTTGTGGTCACAGATGCAAGGTGACTCGACTGGCTCCTCGATTGTCATCACAATCGAGGCGGCGCCTCGACTGGCCTCGACTATGGCTGAGCAGATGCAAGGCACCTCGACTGGCGCTTCGACTAGTGCAAGTCAGGGTCTTCAAGTGCAGCTCAAACAATCAAACAAGCTAGCATTCAAAAGAGTTTTTGTAAAGTGTTCTTAACTTCTTTTGTTGTATTTACTTTGTATTTTCTTGTTTTATCTTGTATTACTTTTGTAATCTATTGTAAGAGATTTCCTCCATCTCCAGAGTTTTTTCCGAGAAGGAGAGTTGATTAGTAGTGGTGTTTTACATTGTCATAGCTCATTTAAGCTCAACCCGTGGAGTAGAACCCTAAGGTCAGAACTACGTTATATCTTTCTGTTAATTGTATATTGTGTGCTTGTTGTTGTGTATTTATTTCTATTATTATATATTCTGCTGCGTACACTAACAGTTGTAGCAAGTGCACAATCGAATTCCATCAAGCGAACGAACGCGTCATTCACCCCCCTCTAGCGCTCATCAAAGTTCCAACATGGAATATCCTCCAGTCGACTAGAATGTCCTTCAGTCGACTCCACAATAGCCCATCGATATGGTACTTTGGTCTTCCTAGTCGACTGGACCTGTTTAAGTCGACTCCAGGTCACCTAAGTCTGCATCGGGAAGTTTGCCTTTCCAGTCGACTGGAACTCCCCAGTCGACTGGAACTCTTTCCATCTGGGCTTCCAGATCTTCGATCGATCATCGACTAATCTTGCCAATTGTGTATCCAATTGATTAGAACATACTCAGTCGACTGGACTTCAGTCGACTGAAATCCTTTCAGTCGACTATTCCCTACAAAACGAGATTAGCAAAAGCAAATAGTATAAAATATAATAGCAGTAGTAATACTGCTCGATCTGGACTTTTATGTTCCACATGGACTATTCATCGGATCGACGCCTAGCTTTGTCCCTCTATAGAGGACTCGACCTCACCTCTTCGCTTGAGGCTTACCTGCCAGCTGCCCTGTCGGACTTACCATTCTTGACATCCGATCTGACCCACCAGGGCTTCCGTCAGTTGTCTGGTCTCCCTGACCTAGCTGGACTTCTTGCTGATTGTCTGATCTTCTGACCCAATCGGACTTCATGCTGGATGTTTGGTCTCTTAACCCATCTGGATTTTTTGCCTGGTGTCCGGTCCTCTTGATCTATCAAGTCTTTTGCTTAGTATCCGGTCAACACGACTTACTAGGACTTCCGATGCATTGCCTAGTATCCGGTCTGCCTGACCTACTAGGACTTCCTATTAAGTCTGCACACTTAAGACATATCAAATCATAGTTCATCATAACATTAAACCTTGGGTTATACATCAAAACACAGGAGTGGTGCTCCCTGCACCAATAGAATGGAGGTGCGATAAGTTGGAAAAATTCCAAACAAGACATCGTTGCTGATTCTACTATGGCGGCAGAGTACATTGCAGCTTCTGAAGCAGCAAAGGAGGTAGTATGGATCAAGAAGTTCATTACTGAACTTGGAGTTATTCCAAGCATTGTTGAAGCATTATCGGTTTACTACGACAATAATGGTGCCATTGCACAGGCGAAGGAACCACGGTCTCATCAGCGATCCAAGCACATACTACGTCATTACCATATGATCATAGAGATCATAGGTAGAAGAGACGTACAAATAGAGAAAGTTTCCACTGATAGGAATCTAGCAGATTCCTTGACAAAGCCTTTTCCCAAATAAAAGTTCGAGAGGCCTATGGTATTAGATACCAAGTTGATTAGTTGTAGGCCAAGTGGGAGTTTGATGTAAGTAAGAGGTTTCCTAAGGCAATCACCTTAGAAGTTCTTAATAAAATTCACTATTTGAGTATACATTACTATGTATTTGATTGGATCTTAAACTCATATATTGAAGTCCACAATATAATGCATAGCATGAGAGAAATTGTGATTGGATCACGGTTAGTGGGTATCTCGTCATGTGTAAATATATAAGTATTAAAACTATCCCTAATCGATGAATTGATGAGATTGGACATCATCAATTCTTTGAGACTAGCACATGTTATGCTTCTTGGTTTGTCCAAGCATTTGGTACTCACTGAATGGAAGCATAGGGATGCTGAGAGTGAACATGTGGATGTTAGTTATGGTATCTAGTTCATTGGAGTGACCTGCTATGAGACTTCATATGGTTCTATATATCGTTGAAGATCTCATTGCAGCTCGAGTGCGAGCTTCCTTAGACTTGAGGTATTCAAGTCATCTTGGTTATGGAGCCTTATACTTTGACTTCTTCGTAGTCATCTCCATATGAGGTGTAACTCCGGGATGATTGGGTATAAGCCAAAGGGATCGAAGGTGCTTAAAACTCCCATAGAGGATTCACCACTCCTGATAAAGGAGATGTACACCCAAGGCCTCTTGTCAGGATTGTTACTCAGAAATCACTAGCCAAAGCAAACATGTTAAAAAGATGGTCTTCTTGGGAACATATAGGAGTAACTTAAATTCACAGGACAAGGAAACTAACTTGGGCTAGGTGTGACATAGTCAGCCTAGTGGGGACGAATACATAGACCATGTCCTGAACCAAGTGGGTATAGTATTATTGGTGCAGGGGCACCAGATAATCGAACCTAGGGTTTTGATCATGGCAAAGATTCAAAGTTAAGCTATTTTGTTATCTCATATGCTATGATAAGTGTGCGGGTATTGTATTAGACTTTGCTAAGGTCAACAACACTAGGAGAATCTCTGGACGAGAAACCTTGGTGGTCAATGACACCAGGAGAATCTCGTTTGTTGTAATCATTTGTCTCTTACCTCCAATGAGGAAGAGATATTTAGTGTTTTGCCCTTCGAAAGCGATCAAGGATCGCAGGGCCTTGGATTAACAGTCGATGGATTGTGAATCGAATAAAAAATACTTATTGTTAGGGTAATCAACCCAAGTATGATCTTGGTTTTGATGTGTGTGTCAAAGAGTTTAAGTTAGGATGTTATGTTTTTATGTGTGTGTTCAAGTTGTGCAGGGCTTAGTGAATCACACATGAGAATTTGTTGATGAAGCATTGGCAAGTTCATCATCGCATGGCTCAGGTCCTTGAGTCGGTGAAGGATGGAACGGGGAGAATTCGTGAGCTTGGCGCATCCGAGGGACCGTCGGACGAGGAGAAATGGAGTTGAGCCAAAGGAAGCATACTTCAGGGCGAGACGCGAAGGATGACACGGGAGAAGCCATGAGCTTAGTGCATTCAAGGGATGCAGGTCGAAGGAAGATAGCTTTAATGGGAGACTCCGTGGGATATGAGAGTTGAGCGATTGTAACTCGGGTCGGGGTAGCTCAATTTAGGTGAACTTAGTCGGATGGCTAAGATCAAATGTTGGATGCTCAAACATCTGTGTTTGAGGTTTTACCCAACGGTTGGATGCTCAAACATCTTGTTGTTTGAGGTTTTACCCGACAACAGTCGACTGATATAGGTGGTATCAGTCGACTGGCAGTTGACTGGTGTTCGTCTAGGGTTTGTAGCCTATCAGTCGACTGCCAAGGTTTGGCAGTCGACTGGTCCACCATAAGTCGACTGTTATACGTGGACTCGGGCATAAAACTTCTTGTAGCCAACTGAACAGTCAGACTGATGGTTGATCAGTCGACTGACAGTGTGAGAAGTCGATTGCTCAGGTTACCATTGAGCTATGACGACCACGGATCAGGCTTGAGTAGAAGTCGTTGGAGTCGGTCTGTTACATCGGCAGTCGACTGCTGGCAAGCAGCAGTCGACTGCTACATGCCCAACAGGAAGAAAGGCCTCCTCTCTATAAAAGGAGACCTTCCAAGTGGTTTACTCCTTTCTTCTCTAATTCTACTCATTTTATCTTGTGAGAAGAGGAGTGTGGTGTGAGAAGGTTTTCTCCACCTTGAGTTGATCTAAAGGAGAGTTTTAGTGGAAAGGTTGAGGAAGTGATTTGCCTAACGGATTGTCGTGGATTAGTGGCAAGAGAGTCGTGAATCATGTTAAAAGACTTGTGTTCTTGCATTGCTTCTTTACCTTTGTTTTAGCTTTAATTGTCTTTATTATTATTATTCCGTTGTGCTAACGAGTATTGTAGACAATCAAGCATGAGCGAATTCCATCTACAATGATTAGGCTATTCATCCCCCCTTTTATTTGGGCCATCGGTCCCCAACAAGTGATATCATAGCAAGGAGCTTGTCATCGGACTCATCGCTGCGATAAGCAAGACAAATGGTCGGCATGCACATCCACCCACCGAAGTTCGAAGGAGATTTTTCTTGGTAGAAGAAAAGGATGGAGGTATTTTTTCGAAATCGATTTCGATATCATGATTATAATGGAAAACGGTTTTAAAGTACCTAGGGATAAAGACAATGATCCAGTCAAAAAATCAAGATGGACTAAGAAGCAAAAGGAGGAGCACCTAGCAAATTTGAAAGCCAAGCATCATCTCTTCAATGTGCTTCCTCAACAAGAGATAAACCGAATAGGAGAATACTCGAGTGCCAAGGAGATGTGGGAGAAGCTAATTGAGCTTCATGAGGGCACATCCAAAGCAAAATTAGCAAGATGAGACCTTCTCCGATCTCAACTCAATAACATCAAATTAGATAAAGGAGAAAAGGTATTGTCTTTACATTCTAGATTTAAAAAAATTATTAATGGCTTGTCAAGTGTAGGGGAAAAGCTATCAAATCGAGACATGATAATGAAAGTCATTGACGTATTCCCTCGAACTTCAAAATGGAGCTCCATGGTTGATTATTTCTATATTTCAAAGAATCTAAAGGTTAGTACTTTAGAAGAATTTTTCTCAACTATGGAACTTCACGAAACTCGCCTTAAAGGAATAATTGAAGAACCAAGCAACCAATCAAGGGGAGTAGCACTAGTGGAAAACAAGGGCAAGAAGAAGAAGACCACACCCTCTTCATCAGATGACGAGTCACATTCTTCAATGGATAGCGATGAAGAGGCATACATGGTAAGAAAGGTAAGACGTGCTTTGAAAGGTTTTAAATTTAACAAGTCTAATATATGAGAAGGAGAAAGAAGATCATTTTCTATAATTGCCAAGGAGAGGGACACATGAGAGATGAATGCCCTTTATTGAACAAAGCGAAAGAAGAAAAGAAGAAGAATGACAAGAAGAAAGAAAGCAAGAAGAAAGAAGAAAAGAAGTCAAAGGAAAAGGGGTAGGCAAAATCGCAAAACCTAAAAGCTACATGGGATGACTCATCTTCATTGGAGGAAGAAGAAGTCGTCTCACATTTTGCGCTCATGATAGTAGAAGATATTGCCTCCACCACATCCGAACAAGAAGAAGGAAGCACAAGTGAGGAGGAGAGCTTAAGTGTAGGGGGAGCACAAACCTCAGATTCGGAGGAAGATTGGGTAAGTGAGGTAAAGAATCTCCCTACCCAAGATGTAATTCATATGATCTCAAGTTTAACTAGGGACTTATTTATAACTAAAAAGAAAAATAAATACATGCAAAATGAAATTAGGAATCTAGAAGAAAAGCTTAAAAATGCATGTTCACATGATGATATTGTTTCTTCTAGTTCAAATGATGCATGCTTAGAAGAAAATAGGATGTTAAGGGAAAAGGTAGAATACCTTAGTAAAACCCTTGAAAAATTCACCATAAGCACAAATACTTTGAAAATGATCATAGGGAGCCAAAGGGAAAGTTTTAACAAAATGGGCTTAGGATTTAAGGGATCAAAGAATGAAAAGACATATCATTGCTTAATTGCTAAGAGCAATTAAAAACAATAATGGTATCTAGAAAATAGATCCCTAAGGAATACTTGGTAAACCCTATTGGAAAGAATCTATATTGGGTACCCAAGTCAATCCTTAAAGGTTAGAAAAACCTAGGATAGTCAACTATAATTGGACTTATTTCATATCATGTTAAATGGTTGGCTCATGATCCTAATGGGTGATATGGGAGTATACTTAACCTTGAATAGCATTGCATGAAATTTTTGGTTAAGTAGAATTATCTTAGTTACATCTCACAATCCACTATAAGGATAACTCGATTGATAACCATATAGTCATATGTGAGATGTTAGGTTGATACAAATGATTCCCTAATGCTTATGACATTTTGATTAGTTATTAGGTGTATCTTGATATAGCAATCATTGACCAACTATGGGGAAAGCAAATGTTTAACTCATGAACATCTTGCCCAAAGATCATAGTTGGATATTTTTGATATTTGAAAATATTCCATGTTTTGAAAACTTTGAGTTCATACTTTGAAACATTTAAAGGCAAAAACAGTTTTCCAAGTTGATTCAAAATTTGAAAATTTTAGACCTTTTGAATTTTTTTGCCTAACTCTTGAAAATTGTATGCATTTTCATGAAGAAATCATTTTTCCCTGATAGAAGAACTTATAAGACATGTGTTACCCAAATGTCATGATTTTTTGAATTTTCCTTAATTTTTAATGCATTTTTGAAGTTAGCTTCAAAAATCAAAATTCAGAATTATCAGACATCAGTCGACTGATGACACTGTGCACAGGCACAACAACTCAGTTTTGAGTGTTTTTAAGCCTATTTTTGGTGTTTTAATTTCCTTAATACTTGATACCACATTGTATGTGTTATGTATAATCTTTTTGATAGTGTCAAAGGGGGAGAATTGTTAAGGTTTAAGTTAAACACCTTGAGAATGTTGAAGGGGGAGAATGTTAAGGGGGAGTTTTGATATGCATGTTTGATACTCATGCTTATACTCGTGATTTGCTTTCCTTAAGTGTTTTTACCTAACTTAAACATATTGACACACATCAAAAAGGGGGAGATTGTCAGGGCAATCAACCCAAGTATGATCTTGGTTTTGTGATGTGTGTGTCAAAGAGTTTAAGTTAGGATGTTATGCTTTTGATGTGTGTGTTCAAGTTGTGCAGGACTTGGTGAATCACACATAGTTGCTTGATGAAGCATTGGCAAGTTCATCATCTCATGGCTCGGGTCCTTGAGTCGGTGAAGGATGGCACGGGGAGAAGTCATGAGCTTGGCGCATCCGAGGGACCACCGAACGAGGAGTAATGGAGTTGAGCCAAAGGAAGCAGACTTTAGGGTGAGGCACGAAGGATGGCATGGGAGAAGCCGTGAGCTTAGTGCATCCGAAGGGCGCAGGCCAAAGGAAGATAGCTTCAATGGAAGACTCCGTGGGAGATGAGAGTTGAGTGATTGTAACCCGAATCGGGGTAGCTCAATTTAGGTGAACTTGGCCAGATGTCTAAGATCAAGTGTCGGATGCTCAAACATCTATATTTGAGATTTTACCCGATGGTCGGATGCTCAAATATCTTGTTATTTGAGATTTTACCCGACGACAGTCAACTGATATAGGTATCAATCGACTGGTCCAAGTCGATTGGTAGTTGACTAGTGTTCGGCTAGGGTTTATAGCCTATTAGTCGACTGTCAAGGGTTGGCAATCGACTTTCCACCATCGATCATCATGGAAGCGGTCAATCACTGTGGACTTTCAGAGAACTTCTTGTAGCCAATCGAGCAATCGATCGATGGTGATTAGTTGGATCGACAGGGAGCGATCAATCGCTCAGTTACCGCTGAGCCGTGAAAACTACAGATGCGGTTGTTGGAGTCAGTTCATTATAGCGGCAGTCGATTGTTGGCATGTAGTAGTCAACTGCTGGATGCCCAACAGGAAGAAAGGTGTCTTGTCTATAAAAGGAGGCCATGGGTGCCTTAGAGAGGCTAATGCTTTAACCCAAATCCTGTCTTAAGCCTTCCCAAGTTCTTCCAAGTGTTTTACTCCTTTCTTTTCTAATTCTTCTCATATTATCTTATGAGAAGAGGAGTGTGGTGTAAGAAGGTTTTCTCCACCTTGAGTTGATCTAAAAAAGAGTTTTAGTGGAAAGGTTGAGGGAGTGATCCACCTAACAGATTGTCATGAATTAGCGGCAAGAGGGTCGTGAATCATGTTAAAAGACTTGTGTTCTTGCATTGCTTCTTTACCTTTGTTTTATCTTTAATTGTCTTTATTAGTATTATTTCTTTGTGCTAACGAGTATTGTAGACAATCAGGCACGAGTGAATTCCGTCTACAATGATTAGGCTATTCATCCCCCTTCTAGTCGGGCCATCGATCCCCAACACTTGTCTCTTTTATTGTGTGTTTCCCTTGCACGCTTTGGTTTTAACCTCGATGAAAAGAAAGTTTTTTAGAACTCTATTCACCCCCCCCCCCTCTAGCATTTCTCGATCCTACAATTGGTATCAGAGTCATGGTCCATGTCAAGCCATGAATCACGAACGAAGGAAGTGGAGCTCCCATGTTCGGATCAAGAGAACTAGACACCAGGCAGGAAGTCCAGTTGGGTCGGAAGAACCGAACAACTAGCAGTAAGTCCAGTTGGGCCAGCTGGACAACTGGCAGGAAGTCCAGCTGTGTCAGGAGGACTAGACAGTTGGAAGGAAGTTCTGATGGGTTGAGGATCGGACATCAAACAAAGGAAGTCCTTCGAGGACGGATAGACTTGAGGGGGGCCCAATGTGGTCCTTTGTTTGAGGGGCGATTATTAGGAGTATGAGGAATACAATCAAAGTCCCACATTGGTAAGACATGGAAAAAATCATGTGCTTATAAGATAAAAAGATATCTCCATTGGCATGAGGTCTTTTGGGTAAAGCTTAAAAATAAAATCATGAGGGTTTAGACCCAAAGTGGATAATAAATATCATGTCATTGTGGAGATATATGATTCTTATATGCACTAACAAGGATGAGTGAAAAGAACAAGACATGAACAATTGTAGTTGTTAAAGGGTTCAGAAACATTCTAAAGTCGATTTAGACTTTACGAACAATTGGGGGTCATGATGCACTGCTAGCTGCCACTCATGATCTATTCATAATTAAGGGGTTAATTATGAATGGCTAACATAACCAGGAACCTATTGGTCACATGCACTGCTGGTGATCTCGAGATATAAAATAAGTTTGAGAATGAAATTCTCGATGAGAGAGGATATATTTGGTTGGACCAGGCCAAGAGGGTGCGAAACGGAGGCTATAGAACCTCCTATGGCCTTGTCAGAATTAGCACGACCATATCGCACCTAAACGAACTCAAATGAACCATATAGAGCCTCACATGGTCGTTCCTAGCTCTGGCCAAAAATGGTCAAAGCCTAGCTGTGCTTAGAAGGACACACGGTTGGTCGTGTGTTTCGCACAACTGGTCGTGTGTAAGACACACGATCATGTTGCTGCTCTGCCATTTTTGGAGATTTCTTTTATGGAAATTTCTTGAGCTATTCTTACCTTAATTATGGGATAATTATGGTAATATAAGTTCCATTTAATCCTCCTAAGATTTCCTAATCAAGAAATCTATAAATAGATCCCTTGATAATCTTTGGAGGAGGTGTTCTTATCTCTTAGGTTTTCTTCCTTGGCAACCATCTTCCTCTCTCTTCTTCTCTTGTCTCCGCCGGTTGGCTAGCACCAATTAGAGACAAAGTCTTGTTGCTCTAGAAGTTGTCACAGGTGATCCTGGCATGGATACTGATAGAGGCAAGGCCCGTTGGTCTTGCTTGAAGTTTCGACAGATTCGAAAGAATCTCGAAGGTATAACTTCTCCTTCTCCTTTTGTGTGTTTACATGTGATTATGTCAAAGCAAGTATTCCTAACCCCCAAGGGATGTCTGGGATGTAATAAAAATTATTTATTCACTTTATTCCGTTGCACATTATATCGAAATCTTCAACACTATGGACTAAGTGTACATTAGCTTTCCTTATGATTTCTTCCTATGATTGAAAGAGTTTAAGTTCATTTTAATGTACCATATAAGCACATTGAACTTAACTCAATTTTCTAGCATCTCACGTGTGTCTAAGGTATATCAATACACACACATGTCATCCTATAGTCTTTGTAAGATGTGGATTTGATTTTTTTTCTACCTGCATCTTTGAGCGAAAGAGGAGCTGGGTAATCTCGAATCTTTTAGATCTCGCCTGCTCATCGAACATCTCACAAAGATGAAAGACAATTGTATTAGCATCCATATGCTCATGTTGCTTTTGCAACTCAAGAGATATCAACGCTAACATAATGCAACTCGCCATGTCAAAGTCAGAAATATATCTCTGGTAAGCCTAAAACTTTGAATCGTGTTGTCATAGATCAAAAAGAGGGAGATTGTTGGTGCAGAGACCCCAATTAATCGAACCTGGATTTTGATTTTGACAAAGGTTCAAAGTTAAGGCATAATGTTATCTTATATGTTGTGCTAAGTGTGCATAGCTTGAATAGTCTTAGCTGAGGTCAAAGGATCAGATGCAAAGTAACAGGTAAGAGAACCAAGGTTAAGCAAAGGTAAGCTCCTTATGAGGAGTGATGGCAAGGTCGCATCCTTGGTACAGGGACAACTTTAAGCGTCGATCTGACTAAGGGTTCCGAGGGAAGGTCGAAGTCAAGATCGGATGGTCAAAGGACTGTCATGATTATTTTATTGTATACATTGTGCTAATCTTGTAATGCAGATGAAGACTAAATGAGAATGAGCTCCATGTGCTCTGGCCGAGCACCAAGTGCTTTGGCTCAGCACAATGGGCTTTGGCCGAGTACCCAGTATAATTCCCGAGCACCCTGTTAAAATGTCGAGCACCATATTCAAATACCAGCACCCTGTTCAAATGTCGAGTGCCCTGCGACAGCCAACTGAAATCGAGCACCCAATGTAATTATCGATCGGAGTCCTATAGAGCAACAGAATCATAAACTTGTCTATCACATACTCTATAATCCATCTCCTCTAGCGCGTCGATATCCATAGAAATAGTCTCTAACGGAGGATAAATGAATCCTTGTGCTTGCATCTACTGGGACTATTGTGGGATATTAAGATTGGGTTATTCTAGAACCTAGACAACCTTTGAAATACTGGTAGTGGCAAATATGTATGCAGTGACACATCCCTATACCTCAGAGTTGGATGATCTCTCCACCCTGGATTGTAGATGGACGATACGGGGTCTTACCTACTCTACTGCTGCAGTTGATAGCACTGGGGTATGGTTGGGAACACATTTGCAACAATGATCTCAACCAGTCAACTGGTCAATATCACCAGTCGATTGGTAAACCTCAAAACTGAGGTTTAACCCCAAGTATGATCCTCTCATACTTGACACTCACCCTTAGCTTAGACCTAAGCCTTCAAGCCATTTCCATCATCCTCATGCCCACAGGGTCCATCTGAGTCCTCCACGACTCCTTCACCTTTCACGCTAGTCTTCAAGTGCTTTCATCGGCTTTATCATTCCATCGGATACCCTTAGCCTAGACCTAAGCCTTCAAGCCACTTCCATCATTCTCATGCCTTTGGTTTGAGTCGACGACTCCTCACCCTTACACTAGCCTTTTAAGTTCTTCTATCAGTTTTGTTATGCTAACGGGTCTACCTTTGCCAAGAGTTCATGCCTCCGGGACTTACATTGCTAAGACTACACCCTTGGGCTTATACGACCAAGACTACACCTTTGGACTTTTCTTTTCCAAGTCTCCATACTTGAACTTTCCCTTGCCAAGTCTCCAGGAGGTTGGGGAAAAATCTCTTCAAGGACATAATCTAACTTCTCAACCTTGAGAACAATTCTCATGTTGCTAAGTCAACCCAAGAAGTTTGACCTAGTCAGTTTGTTGTTATCCAAAATTGAACGTAAATTAATAGAGGTTGACATGTTGTTCTAATCAATACCTAGACATACAAAAAAAGGTATATAAGAGAGATGAATTTATGATAATGCAAACAATTTACATTATCAAGAAACTCTCACTATTTTGTCAAATTTAAAAGCCCTCACTTTAAAATTAGGAGATGGTAGGTTATCTCTTTGTGGGTAGATATCCACTATGACTAAGAATAACCTTGGAGGGAGTCCAACAAGGCATTCTTAGTCCTAATGTTGGGTATCAATAGTACCTATTATATATCAAATATATAACTATCACTTTATGTTATCAACTAATTGAATATTCATATATACATTAGGTTGTTAACTCATTAACATATATATCCTACGCATATCACCTAATTGCACCTCTGTCCATATTTACCTTGGAGGGAGTCCAATAAATCAATGTTTTCAGTTAGGGTTGACCTATTAATAGTGAGATCAAATTTAAACGGCTCAAACACATCCAATTTTCAAGCCAGACTTACAGAGAGTCCAACAACCCAAACTTGAATCTTGAACTCTGGTCCTTACTATCTAAAGTGAATATCGAATCTTATATAAATTGAACATGCTCGATTCATGTTAGGCTTGGAGGGAGTTTAACAACTCGAACATGAACAAGAACTCTAGTTCAACCATATTAATGGAAGGTGTTAGCCCTAATATTTGCACGAGGAATTTCAGGTTATTCTAAGTCTCATCTATAACAAAAATTAAACCAAAATAGGGAAAACCAAGGTCACATTAGGACAATTTTTCTGACATGAACGTGAGTTGAGCGCTTGACACACATGTTGTTATTAAGAATTAGATACGTGAAATGCCAACCTATTCCCCAACGCATGGACAGTCTATGCTACGGTTCTAACGATGCGGCAAACACCTTCGGTGTTTCTAGGCGCATCCTTAGTATTTTCCTTTTCAATTACAAATACATTCACGTATATATAATTAACCAAACAATATATATACTATCATGCATAGTTTTATCTATCCTATAAAAAAACATCACACACGCATTTAAAACATCAAACATTTTTTCGAAGTTCTCCTACATGCATGTGATATATACAACAACAAGGTGGCTCTGATACCACTTGTTGGAATGTCCTAGGAGCATGAGCAGTGGAAAGATGTAAATAAAATATTTTTTTTCTCTTAGGCATCGCCTAAGAGCCAAGATTTCTTGCTTTGACATAAACACATAATAAAGGAAGAAGAAGAGAAGCTTTATACCTTTG
Source organism: Wurfbainia villosa (assembly GCA_025175895.1). Classification (NCBI taxonomy): domain Eukaryota; kingdom Viridiplantae; phylum Streptophyta; class Magnoliopsida; order Zingiberales; family Zingiberaceae; genus Wurfbainia; species Wurfbainia villosa. The sequence continues at coordinate 7,768,471 of JAKLTH010000072.1, read as the reverse complement.
GGATTCTTTTCAAATCCATAGAAACCAAGAGCAAGACCAACGACCCTTGCCTTTATCAGTATTCACGTCGGGATCACCTAAGACAACTCTTCGAGCAGCAAGACCTCATCTTCGATTGGTGCTAGCCAACCGACGAAGACAAAAGAGGGAGAGAGGAAAAATTACTACCAAGGAAAAACCTAAAAGCTCTTCTCCAAAGATTATCATGAGATCTATTTATAGATCTCTTGATTAAGACATCTTAGGAAGCTTAAACGGAACCTATATTTCCATAATTATCCCATCATTAAGGTAAAAAAAAACCCAAGAAATTTTTATACGAGAGTGCACTAAAAATTAGCGGCCCGTGACACGATCGTGTGTCAGGCACACAGTTGGTCGTGCCTTACAGGCATGGTTGTGCCTGGACACACGACCAGGTCGTGTGTCCTACTAGGCATAGCTTCAACCCTGACCGTTTTAGTCCAGATCTAGGCACGACCCATGCCTAGTTAGGCATGACCATGTGTATTATCCGTTTAACTTCGTTTAAGTGTGATATGGTCATGTAAGCCTCAACATGGCCATATGAGATTCCACAGCCTCTGTTTCGCACGCTCTTGGCCTATTCCAACCTGATATAACCTCTCTCATTGAGAATCTCATTCTCAGACTTGTTTCTATTAGTGCAATCGACCTCAGGTCAATGTTGACCAAGCTCGAGTGGGACTCGAGTAGTGTTTTGACATTTGATAATACGCTTGACAACTTGTATGATCATATGACTAATGAATGGTTTTATTGGTGCAGTAGACACCTGAATCGAACCTGAGTTTTGATTATAGCAAATACACAAAGTTAAGTTCATTTTATTATCTCACGAGCTGAACTAAGTGTGCAGGAATGTTAAGCTAAGCTGAAGGTCAGCGACACCCGGAGGGAACCGTGGTGATCGAGCGACACCGAGAGGATTTTGGAGGGAGCCGAAGAACTCAGGTGAAGATCGGAAGAGAAGCTTCAAAGGTAAATGTTGAGGTAAGCTTCTATTAGTGAGTGTAAGTAAGGTCATGTCCTCTGTACGGGGACGTCCTTAGGCAACGATCCGACTAAGACATCCCATGGAAGGTCTATATCGAGATCGGACAGTCGGTGACCGTCAAAAGAACTTATTTTAGTTTCATTTCGAGATGACTTTTTAATGCAGTCGAAAACCTTCACCAACAGTCGACTGATGGCTTGTATCAGTCGACTGATGAGTTCATCAGTCAACTGATGTTCAAATTCCAGCCTCGAGGAGAGTCAAAGCTTATCACCATTTCTCAAGGGCTAGGTGGCATCTTCTCATGAAACCTCATCTCAACGATTAGGGTTTCTCAAGGCTATAAAAGAAGGAGTTCTCCACACCATTTTCATCATTCCAAGTGCTTCCAAGTTCTCCCGCAATGTCGTGACTCTCCGACAATCCTACAACGACGAAGAGCTGCCGAAACACCGACGACCCAAGCTTCTCCTTCAAACTCTTTAGTCGTCGGTAAAATTTAAAGTTGTTATTTCATTGTAATTAGTCTCAATTTGTATTTTGGAGCTTTTAATCATAACGAGGAGAGGGGGAGTGTCCCTCTACCTCAATTCGTTTTCATGTTTTTGTACTTGCTTACTCCTACCTCCGACGAGGAGGAATATTTTAGTGATTTGCCCTCCGTACGTGGTCTAGGATCACTAGGGACTTGGATTAGCAACTGAAGGCTATGAACTAAGTAAAAACAAAAAGTGTCATGTTTATTTTCCGCTACACTTTACTCTTATCGCTTTTCTTAATCGAATGAATTCGAAAAGTTTATTTTCCGCTGCACTTTACTCCATTTAAATAGGATCTGGATCTGGACTTTGTCAAGGCTACTAGTCTATAAAAGAAGAGTTGGACACAAACCATAATTCATATTCATTGATGCTCAAGTACTCTTGATCTCACAACCTTGCAAGTAACCAACCTCCACGCTACAAACGCTAACCATGCTCCTTCTCTAAGTTCTTTCTTTGTCGGTATACTTTGATTAGTTATTTTTGTACTTAATTTTTAAAAGGAGTGGTAAGGTTGTTACCGCTTCCTTATCTTTTGTAAGTTCATGTCTCTTACCTCCAACAAGGAAGAGATCTTATATAGTAAATTGCCCATCGTGAGGGATCAAGGATCGCGGGCCTTGGACTAGCATCCGCTAGGTTGTGAACCAAGTAAAAACTCCTTTGGTTTTGTCTTTTACACTTTCCGTTGCATTTTATGAGTTATACATGAAAATAATAGAAAAGTTTTTAAACACACTATTTGTTAGGGCAATCAACCCATGTGATATGGTTTTGATGTGTGTGGCAAAGGGTTTAAGTTAGGATGATTGGATTTGATATGTGCGTTGGAGTCTTGCAGGACTTAGTAATTCGCACATCGAGCTTTGACAAGTGTCACCAACTCACAACCTCGTGCTTGAGTCGGTGAAGGAGCATTGTAGAGTCATGCGCTTGATGCATCTGAGGGACCGTCGGACGAGATGACTTGAAGCGAAGCCAAGGAAGCAGACTTCGAGGGCAAGAGACGCGAAGGAGCATTGTAGAGTCGTGCGCTTGATGCTGCCGAGGGACGTGGCCGCGAACGAAGAGAGCTTCGGCGAGGGACTTAAAGTGACATGAGAGAATGAGTGAAATGTAAGTAGCTCATTAGGTGAACTTGGCCGAATGGCTAAGTGTCGGAGGCTCGACCGCAAGGGTTGAGGTTTACCCGACCGCCGGACACTCAAACGGATGATAAGTTTGAGGTGTACCCGGTATCAGTCGACTGTCATGTCATGGCAGTCGACTGCTCCAAGTCGATCGTCAATTGACTGGTGTGTAGCTAATGAATCAAATCGACATCAGTCGACTACTTAAGGGAAGCAGTCGACTGATCGCACTGTGCACGGGCATAGAAGCGAGTCGTCACTCGACTGAAGTTGACATCAGTCGACTGATGATACCATCAGTCGACTGATGATCTGACTGTTGGAGAAAGCGATTGCGGATCCCGAGAATTTGGCCTGGTCAAAAGCCATTGGAGTTGACATCAATCGACTGATGAAAGCATTAGTCAACTGATAGTGTCCAATGGGAAGATTTGCTTCCTCTCTATAAAAAGAAAGGGTGGGGGCTTTTAGATGGAAAATGTTTATGCTCTAAGTGATCATCCAAGTGCCCCACAAAGCTTAAACTCTTTCTCCTAGTTTTCTTTCATATCTATTGTAAAAGAAGGAGTGTTCTCATTGGTGTAAAGGTTTACCTCCACCTTGCTTTGGCTAAAGGGAGAGACCAATAGTGGATTGGTTTCGGAGTGATTCGCCGGAGACGAATCAGACCGTAGATTAGCGGCGAGGTCGTGAACCACGTTAAATATTATTGTTAGCATTGTTTTATCTTTTTGTTTGTTCTTAATTGTCTTTGCTTTATATTTCCGCTTGCGCTAATGTTAATTGTAGACGATTAAGAACGACTTCCACCATACGATGATTAAGGGCTATTCACCCCCCTCTAGCCGGCCACCGACATTCCTACAAGTGGTATCAGAGCCAAGGTAGCTTGTCGAGGACTAACCGCTGCAACAAGCACTACATCAAGGATGGTCAACTCTAATATTCATCCGCTGAAGTTTGAAGGGGAATTTGCTTGGTGGAAGAAATGCATGGAGGTATTCTTTGAAACCGACTTTGAAATTCTATTAATAATGGAAAATAGTTTTGAGATACCTAGGGATGAAAATGGAGAGCAAATAGAGAAGACAAGATGGACAAAGAGACAAAGGGAAGAGTACTTGGCGAACTCAAAGGCAAAGTACCACCTCTACAACGTACTCCCCCAACAAGAAGTAAATCGGATAGGGGAATGTGCAAGCTCCAAGGAAATGTGAGAGAAACTCATAGAACTCCATGAAGGCACTTCCGAGGCCAAGCTTGCAAGGAGAGACCTTCTTCGCTCCCAACTAACAAATATCAAACTTGAAAAGGGAGAAAAGGTAACCTCATTACATTCTAAGTTTAAAGAAATTTTAATTGGACTAACAAGTGTAGGAGAAAAGCTATCAAACTGGGACATGATAATGAAGGCTATAGATGCCTTTCCTCGGTCCTCAAAATGGAGCTCAATGGTAGACTCCTTCTACATCTCCAAAAATTTAGAAGTTAGTACCTTGGAGGAGTTCTTCTCAACCATGGAGCTCCATGAAACAAGGCTTGAAGGAATAAGTGAAGAATCAAGTATCAAGTCATCAAGAGGAGTAGCCTTAGTAGCCAACAAGGGGAAGAAGAAGAAGATAGAGACTCCCTCCTCATCCGATGAAGCATCTTCCTCATCCTCCATGAATAGCAATGAAGATGCTTTTATAGTAAAGAAGGTAAGGCGTGCTTTAAGAAATTTAAAATTTAACAAATCTTATGATAGGAGAAGGCACAAGAGGAAAATCATTTTCTATAATTGCCAACAAGAGGGACATATAAGAGATGATTGTCCCCTCTTAAACAAGAGCAAAGAAGAAAGGAGGAGAAAAGAAGAAAAGAAGAAGGGGAGCAAGAAGAAGGAAGAAGAGAAGAAGGCCAAAGAAAAAGGGAAGGCCAAAACACTTAAGGCAAGGACATGAGATGATCCTTCCTCATCATCATCATCGGAGGAAGAAAACGTTTTTGTCACAAACCTTGCATTGATGGTTTTGATGATCTAGACTCTTCCTCCTCCGAGCAAGAAAAATAAAGCACAAGTGAGGAGAGCTCTAGTGAAGGGGGAGGCTCTTCATCATCCTCTTCATCCGAAGAAGAAGACATGGAAACTATGGTAACGAATCAAACTCCCAAGAAAATAGTTTCCATGATTTCTAGATTAACTAGGGATTTATTTAGGGCCAAAAAGAAAAATAAGAGCATGCTAGATCAAATTAAGGCCCTAGAAGAAAAATTAGAACAAGCATGCTTAAATATTAATGATAATATTTCTTCTAGTTTTGAAAATGCATGCTCACATGATAACTATATGCTTTTTGATGTAAATGATGCATGTATTGAAGAAAATAGGGCTTTAAGGGAAAAGGTAGACCATTTGACTAAAGCCCTAGAAAAATTCACAATATGCTCCAACACCCTGAATATGATTATAGGGAGTCAAAGGGCAAGCTTCAATAGGAAAGGCCTAGGATATAAGAGAAAGACAAATGAAAAGTCCTATAAATGTTTGATTGCTATGGGTCAAGCCAAGAACAAGACAATTGCTAGAAAATGGATCCCTAAGGAATATTTAGTGAACCCTTTAGGAAAGAACTTGTATTGGGTTCCTAAATCCATCCTTAAGGGTTAGGAAAATCCTAGGTTAGTCAACCATGAGGAATTTACTTATATCATATTATTTGGTTGACTTAGTATGGTGGGGACTTAATTTTTGAAATAGTGTTGGGTGATGATAATGTGCCCATAAATTGATAATAATGCTTAAAACATGATAGTTAATGTAATTGTTATATATGTTTGCAATCATGATTTATGATCTTGAAATTTAATATATAATCATGGGCAATAGGGTTTAGATCATGTTATAGGTGATACTTGACTTATTATCATGATGTTATACCTAATGCATGATTACAAATTGATTGATACATTTGTTTCATGATCATAATGTGAAATCAATGCATATATGTCCTTATAATCATGTGGTATGTTAGTGTGATACTTAGTCTTGTGTAGAATTGCATGAATTTGAAGGTTAGGTATATAAATACCTTTAGGAACATCTCACACTCACCATAAGGATAACCTTGATTGAAAACATAGCATAGGTGAGATGATAGGATGATACAAATGGTCCACTAATGCCTATGGCATTTAGATGGTCATTTAAAGTATCAAAATAGCAATAATAGACCAATCATGGGGAAGGTTTATGTTTAATTCATAGACATATTGCCCAAAGATCATGGTTGGATATTTAATATGTTTTCAAAACAATTTCTTACTTTAAAATCTGTGTGTTCATGTTTTGAAACAATCTAAGACAAAACTAGGTGTTAAAATTTGATACAAACTTGATCAAACACTAATTATTTTTGCAACTTTTGGATTTTTGGTAAATCATTGAAAATATAAGTAATTTTCATGAAAACTCATTTTTCACTAATAAAGGACTTTAAAATAAATGTGTTTTCAAAATTTCATGATTTTTTGAATTTTTTGGAATTTCTGGTGCATTTCTGAATTTCGGTCCGAAAATCATAAATGGCTGAAATGTTTGTGCCAGTCGACTGGTAGTCTAAACCAGTCGACTGATGAACTGTGCACGAGCACAGTAACCTGATTTTATCAGGTTTTGATGAGTTTTTGGGTATTTTTCCTCCTTAGAGTATAATATTTGGATAATATTTTTGATAGTGTCAAAGGGGGAGAAATAGGGAAGTTTAAGTTAATCATGCTAAAAGGGAAAATTTAGCATGTCTTAAGAGGGAGTTGCATGTTTAAGGGGGAGTTGTTATACTCATGTTTTTATTTACATGCTTTTCTTGCTTATGATATTGTTATTTGTAACTTAAATGGATTGTCACACATCAAAAAGGGGGAGATTGTTAGGGCAATCAACCCATGTGATATGGTTTTGATGTATGTGGCAAAGGGTTTAAGTTAGGATGATTGGATTTGATATGTGCATTGGAGTCTTGCAGGACTTAGTAATTCGCACATGGAGCTTTGGCAAGTGTCACCAACTCACAACCTCGTGCTTGAGTCGGCGAAGGAGCATTGCAGAGCTGTGTGCTTGATGCATCAGAGGGACCGCCGGACGAGATGACTTAAAGCGAAGCCAAGGAAGCAGACTTCGAGGGCAAGAGACACAAAGGAGCATTGTAGAGTCGTGCGCTTAATGCTGCCGAGGGACGTGGTCGTGAACGAAGAGAGCTTTGGCGAGGGACTTCAAGTGAGATGAGAGAATGAGTGAAATGTAAGTAGCTCATTAGGTGAACTTGGTCGAATGGCTAAGTGTCGGAGGCTCGACCGCAAGGGTTGAAGTTTACCTGACCGCCGGATGCTCAAACGAATGATAAGTTTGAGGTTTACCCGGCATCAGTCGACTGCCATGTCATGGCAGTCGACTGCTCCAAGTCGATCGTCAATCGACTGGTGTGTGGCTGATGAATCAAGTCGACATCAGTCGACTGCTTAAGGGAAGCAGTCGACTGATCGCACTGTGCACGGGCACAGAAGCGAGTCATCACTCGACTGAAGTCGACATCAGTCGACTGATGATACCATCAGTCGACTGATGATCTGACTATTGGAGAAAGCGGCCGCAGATCCCGCGAATCTGACCTGGTCAGAAGTCGTTGGAGTCGACATCAGTCGACTGATAGTGTCCAACGGGAAAGCAGCAACAAATCTCCACCCAAATCACCAATAACCGACTTCTATTTCCTCCACCATGATCTCCATTTGAAGGCAACACTCGAGTTGATTTTCTATCTTTCAGTCGATAGCCTTACCTGCCATCTATTCGTAGTCTCACAATGGACTAATCCACGTCATAAAATACCCAACCAGTCGACAATCCTTACCCAACAATCGACTGTCATAGCCACCAGTTGACTACTATAAGTCAGCAGTCGACTACAAAACCTTCTGTGTTCTGACCACTTAATTCTACTCGACTGCTCAACCCTAGCAATCGACTGTCAGAGCCTCAGTCGACTAAGTCATAATGCCAGTCGACTGCTCGAGTCAAACTAAGCCCCAAGTGTCAAGCACTCGGTCAATCGACTGGCCAATGCTATCAGTCGAATGGTACGCCTCAAACATGAGGTTTAACCCAAGTATAATCCCCTCATACTTGATACTCACACCCTCAGGGTCCATCCGAGTCCTCTATGACTCCTTCACCCTTTGCGCTAGTCTCAAAGTGCTTGTGTCGGCTTCGTCATGCCATCGAGTACCCTTAGCCTAAACCTCAAGCCACTTTTATCAGCCTCAAGCCCTGGTTCGAGTCCATGACTCCTCACCCATGGCCCTAGCCTTCAAGTGCTTTCGTCGGCTTTGTAATGCTAACGGGTCTCCTTTGCCAAGAGGTCACACCTCCAAAACATCCATTGCAAAGTCTTCAAACTTGAACTTTTGTTGCCAAAACTACACCATTGGACTCACACGGCCAAGACTATACACTTGGACTTATTGTTGGGTTTTCGGGGCACCGATGTGGGTGTGTGTTTGAACATGTTTCGTAAACATATACAGCGAAAGCAAATAAAAAAGGTAATAAACTATTTTATTACATCACATACACCACACGCATATAGGATACAACAGTGTAGACATAATCGTATATTTAAAATTTTGTAATAAAGGAAATTACACTAGGTATACCTGATGAATAACACGTAGTGGGAAGGGCATCAACCTTAGTGACCCTCACAAGTTTCACCTCTATCCAAGTCCACGCCGAGTATCATCTGAATACTTCACAAGCTACGAGCGCTGTCTTGACGAGAGATACTAATCTCGCTTCGAAGACGTTGTGATCCGAGAAACGATCAAAAAACAAGTTCCACAAACTTGTTTCCTCGGAAGTGCTGACCAATTAAATTGGTCGGCTGCAGCAAGGTGGTTGGTGGATGCAGGCTAGCCGGCGGTTGGAACTACTGGTCAGAGGATGGCCAACGGCTAGAGCTGGCCGGCGGCTGGAAGGGAAGCGCAGCTAAGCTTGGGCAGCGGCAACACCTAGGGTGAGCGGCGTACAAGAGAGGAAGATCCTTCACAAACTCTAACTCATCCATGAAATTTGTCTCAACCCTTTTATTTATAGAGAATGTGTTTCTTGACCATCAAGAAACCCTCTCTCAACGGTTATTGGTTCATAACCAAAACCCGTTAACTCGCTCCATTAATTTAAGTTAAAATAAATCAAACCGCGTTGGTTTATTTTAAGTTAAAATAAACCAAATCAATTTTGGTTCATTCGTTTAAAATAAATCAATCGATGCTTGTTTCAATCCATATATGGACCGTCGTAATTTGCATAGCTTGGTTTTATCAACCGATGTGAAACCCTCAGATTGTATCATATACACGTCCTCGAGCAGGTTTTCATTAAGGAAAGTTGTTTTCACATCCATCTGTCATATCTCATAATCATAATGAGTCGCTATGGTCAGGAGCATCCGAATGGATTTAAGTATAGGAACAGGCGAATAGGTTTCGTCATAATCAACACCTTGCTTTTGAAGATATCCTTTCGCCACCAATCTAGCCTTATAGGTAATCACATTACCATCCATGTCAGTTTTCTTATTGAAAACCCACTCGCACCCTATAGGCTTTATCCCTTTGGGTGGATCAACCAAGTTCTAAACTTGATTTTCATACATAGAATCCATTTCCGACTTCATGGCTTCAAGTCATTTATCCATTTCTGAACTTTTCAAAACTTCTTCATAATTGGTAGGCTCCTCATCGTCAATGAGTAACACATCGTTCGATTACTTATGAGAAATCCATATCTCTCAGGAATGTTGCGTGTCCTACCAGATCTACAAAGATGTGGTGTCACAATACATTCAGCCGATGTCTCATCACTATGAGTCATCGGTCGAGGTGCTTGACTAGGTATCTCTTCAATGTCTACTGGAGTCTCTTGAACCTCCTCAAGTTCAACGACACTCCCACTGTTTTCTTGCAAGAGAAACTCTTTCTTTAGAAATACAGCATTCCTTGAAACAAACACCTTTTGTTCCAAGGGATGATAGAATTGGTAACCCCTCGTTTCCTTAGGGTATTCAATAAATAGACATTTATCAGACTTAACATCCAATTTGTCTGACACAGTCCGCTTCAAATAAGCAGGACAACCCCATATCTTCAAGTAAGATAAATGAGGTTTCTTACTAGCCCTTATCTCGTATGGAGTAGTAGAGACTACCTTGGTCGGGACTCTATTTAACAAGTAAATAGTTGTCTGAAGTGCATAGCCCCAAAAGGGCTTGGGAAGATTCGCGTGATTCATCATTGACCTGACCATGTCCAACAAGGTCCGATTTCGCCTCTCATATACACCATTAAGTTGTGGTGCATACGGCGGAGTTCATTGAGACAATATATCATTGTCCCTTAGATAATCTAGAAACTCTTGACTCAAGTATTCACCACCTCGATCCGATCGAAGAATTTTAATACTCTTGCCAAGTTGTTTCTCTACTTCATTTCTGAATTCTTTGAACCTTTCAAAGGCTTCAGACTTGTGTTTCATTAAGAACACATACCCAAATCGTGAGTGATCATCTGTGAAGGTAATGAAGTAGCTATAACCTCCTAAGGCTTGAGTTGACATAGGTCCACATACATCAGTATGTATTAGACCAAGCAACTCACCCACCGATTCACCTTTTCCAATAAAAGGTAACTTGGTCATCTTGCCTTTTAAGCATGATTCACATGTATCATATGAATCTAATTCAAACGATTCCAGAATTCCACATCAGTGTAATTCAGATATGCATTTCTTGCTCACATAGCCAAGACGACAATGTCACATGTAGGAGTCTAATTGATTATCTTTTCGAGCACACTTGTTGCTCGCTTCGATATTGAAAATGTAACTGTTAGGGCAATCTCTTGCCGTGATATGGTTTTGATGGTGTGGCAAAGGGTTTAAGTTAGTTTGATATGTTGATATGATATGTGCGTTAAAGTCGTGCAGGACTTAGTAATTCGCACATAGAGCCGTGGCGAGTTTCACATCTCATGACTCGTGCCTTGAGTCGGTGAAGGATAGCTTTGCGGAAGCCGTGCGCTTGGAGCATCCGAGGGACCGCCGGACGAGAAGCTTGGAGTGAAGCCGGAGGAAGTAGACTTCGAGGCAAGAGACGCGAAGGAGCATTGCAGAGCCGTGCGCCTGATGCTGCCGAGGGACGTGGCCGAGAACGAAGAGAACTTCGAAGGCGAAGGACTCCGAGAAATGAGAGTGAGCGATTGTAACCCGGGGAAGGGTAGCTCTTAGGTGAAACTTGGCCATTTGGCCAAGTGTCGGATGGGTTTTCCCGACACCCGATCATTGCCATGTCATGGCGATCATCGAATCGAGTGAGTTCGAGGTATACGGGCCCGGATTGTGGCCATCGATCGCGGCCGAAGATCGACGATCATCGGCCAAGGCGGCCGATCGGTCAATAAGGGTTCGCCAGAGCCGTTCGTAGCCGTAGGCGTCGACTACGGAGGCGCGATCGTGATGAGGTCCATCAGTCGATTGCCAAGAGTTCCGTTGGACTACAACGGTCGGGATCCGACGTGTTCGGAGGCCGTTGTAGGTAATGATCGCGCCGCCAAGGACGGCAGTCGACTGATGGCGGCAAACGGGAAGAAGTTAGCCCTCTCTATAAAAAGAGAGGGTGTGAGCCTTTGAGAGGCTAATGCTTATACTCCAAACGATCTTCCTAGTGCCCCACAAGCTCTAAACTCTTCTTACTTGTCTTTACTTCAATCCTATTGTAAGAAGAGTGATCTTGGTTGTAAAGGTTACCTCCACCTAGCTTTGTGCAAAGGAGAGACCGATAGTGATTGGTTTTGGCGGAGTGATTCACCGTGGACGAATCGGACCATGGATTAGCGGCGTAGCCGTGAACCACGTTATACCATCGTGTTAGCGTTTGTTTTATTGTTTGTCTTTTGCTTTGTATTTGTATATTCCGCTTGCGCTAATCTTTTGTAGACGAGCAATTTACGACGTCCAACGTACGAGGGCTATTCACCCCCCTCTAGCCGGCCATACCGATCCCCTACAGTAACTTGATACGTCCAACGTATAAATACCATTGCTTAACGTTCCAGTCCCATAAAGAACGTCATTCAAAGATATGTAATAATAATTGTTACTAAAAGTTAAATGGTACCCATTTATATTTAAACAAGAAATAGAAATGATGTTCTTTATCAACGAAGGAACATAAAAGCAATTGTCCAGTTCTAAGACAAGTCCTGTAGAGAATTTCAATAAATACGTTCCGATGGTGAGTGTAGCAACCTTTGTTCCATTCCCAACACGTAAATTTGACTCTCCCTTGACGAGTCTTCTTCTATTCCTTAGCCCATGTATGCCATTACATATATGTGAGCTACACCCAGTATCCAATACTCAAGTGTCTGAGGAAATAGAATGACAATCAATAACGAAGATATCTGAAGAAGATGGGACATCTGATGCCTTATTCTTCTTTACGGACTCAAGATAAATCTTGCAGTTTCTTCGCCAATGGCCCTCCTTGCCATAATGATGGCAAGTGCCCTTTTGAGCTAGTTCTGCCTTTTTAGACTTTTTCTTCTTCCCCTTATGTTGTTCCTTTGACTCCCTCTTAGAACCTTTCTTTGAGGAATCAACTAACAATATCGTCCCCTGCTCATGCTTCTCAGAAGGCTCCACAGTCTTCAACATGTTTAGCAGTACCACAGATGAACCTTCTTGCATCTCAGAGGTGAAGAGGAGCTTGGAGACTTCGAACCTTTCGAATCTCACTTGTTCATCAAACAACTCATAAAGAAGAAGGACTATGGTATAAGCATCCATATACTCATGCTGCTTCCGCAGCTCGGGTACCATCACAGCTAGGATGATGCAACTCACTTACTCAGAATCACTCACATGTTTCTGATGGGCCAACAATTGGTCCGGTGTTGCATCATCACTAGGACGAGCGAGAAGAGATGGTTTGGGAACATACTCAAGTTTTTCCGCCTTGAGAACAATTCTCAAGTTTCTAAGTCAGTCCAAGAAGTTTGACCCAGTCAATTTATTCGAATTCAAAATAAAGCGCAAATTCAAAGACATCATGATCAAGCGATTAACCTAGAAATACAAAACGAGCATATATGAGAAAGATGATTTAAAATGCATCCACATACATTTACAAAAAATCTCATTCATTTTTCGAATTCAAAAACCCTTAAAATCAATTCGGGAGATCGTAGGTCAATCTCCGAATGGGCTGATATCCAATATAGATAAGAACAACCTTGGAGTGAGTCCAACAAGCCATTCTTAGCTATGTGGTGGGTATCAAGTATACTGATTACATATCACGTATATATAACTATCACAATATGCTATCAACTAATTGAATGTTTACACATACGTTGGGTTGTTAACACATTAACAAGTATGTATCATATGCATAACACCCAACTTTACCTCTCTTCACATCGACCTTGGAGTGAGTCCAACAAATCGATGCTCCAAGTTAGAGCTGACCCATTAATCGCGAAATAGTTTTAATATGGTTAGAGCGCATTCAACCAATTAGCTAGGCTTGGAGTGAGTCCAACAACCCAAACTAACGATTGACCTCTGACTCTTACCATATTAGAGTTAAACTGTTCCAATGATTTGAACATGTTCAAGTTCGAGCCGGGCTTGGAGTGAGTCCAACAACCCAAACAAGGAACAGAACTTTGGTTCTAATCATATTAATGGAATGTGTAGGCTTTAATATTGTATAAGGGTTTTAAAGTCTCATCCTCTTTGCATGCAAATAACTATTATCTACATGGCATAACATACATGACATACATCTACATGTCACAACACGCATGACATAATGATATGCATCTAATGAAATTACATGACATACAATTATGCCATATACTTAATTTCCTTATATGTCATAACTATTTATGGAAATAAAATATATTTAAGATTTGATTCCCAAAATCAAATCATGATTAAATTAGGAAATAAATTTCCAAATCTAATAACATATTTTATTTATGGAAGGTCTCAATTAAAGAAAGTCAAATTTAATTTAGGAAACAAATTTCCTAAATTGTCAAAACTATTTATGGAAATCAAATATATTTTAGATTTGATTTCCCAAATCAAATCATAATTAAATTAGGAAATAAATTTCCAAATCTAATCAAATATTTTATTTATGGAAAGTGTTAAATTCCATAAATACTTCTAACTTTCCAATAGTAGAAGATTTTCATAAATACTTCTAGACTTTCCAAAATTAGAAAATTTCCATAAATGTTAGGAATATTGGAACGGCTAGAGGGGGGGTGAATAGCGTTACGCCCGATCGTGGATGAAATTCAATCTCGTTCGTGTCTACAATTTCGTTAGCGCAGCGGAATATATATAATAATAAAAGCAATAACGAAATAGACACAACACAAATCACAACAAGAGCATATAACGTGGTTCGAAACCGAACCGGTTCCTACTCCACGGATTGGGTTCGTATGAACCCTAGCGATGCCACAAACACCACCAACCAATAAAACTCCTTCTTGACACAAGTCAAGGGTGGAGAAACCCCTTATAAGTAATCTTACAACAATAAGATACAAATACAAGCAATTACAATAATGAATACGAAATACAAGTAAAGAAAAGACTTTACAACACTTGTTTTGATTGCTTGAATGCTTGGTTGCTTGCTTGCACTTGGAGACCTGATTTGCACCAACAAATCGCCCCAATAGCCCTCAAGAACCGATACCAAAATCCTCCATCACGAGCTCCTTATAAGGTCAATCACCGACCGCCGGGACCATCACCGATCGATCACAATGTTACTATGAGACAACGGTGTAATCCACGCTGGAAAAATCCAACGGCTAGGACATCAGTCGACTGATCATGACCATCAGTCGACTGATGAGCCATCACTCGACTGCTCGTCTCAGCAGTCGAGTGAGACTCCATTCTGTGGCCGAAAATCCGAGCATCAGTCGACTGATCACATGATCAGTCGACTGCTCGTCCATCAGTCGACTGCCTAACAGTGGCAGTCGACTGCTAGGCCACTTCCCGCAGTCAAACCCTAGTTGACTTGGTCCAGTCGACTGCCACATGGCATCAGTCGACTGACACACCTCAACCATGAGGTTTTAACCCAAGTATGGTTCCCCCATACTTGCTAGACCACCCTTAGCCTAGACCTAAGCCTTCTAGCCCCCTCCATCAGCCTCACGCCTCTCAGATCCCTCCAAGTCATCCATGACTTGTTCATCCATCGCGCTAGCCTTCAGGTGCTTCCATCGGCTATGTCATGCTAACGGTGTCTACACCGCCAAGGCACATTGGACTTACGCCGCCAAGACTCCGCTTGGACTTTACGCCGCCAACTATTGGACTTATGCTGCCAAGACTACCGCTTGGACTTTACGCCGCCAATATCAATCCCCTTGGACTTCAAATGCCAACCCATGTTGGACTTCTCAAATGCCAAGACCATACTTGGACTTTCCTTGCCAACCCATGTTGGACTTCTCAAATGCCAAGACAATACTTGGACTTTCCTTGCTAACCCATGTTGGACTTCTCAAATGCCAAGACCATGCTTGGACTTTCCCTTGCCAACCCATGCTGGACTTTTACATTGCCAAGACCATGCTTGGACTTTCCAGTCCAAGAACTCAAGACTTGGACTTACCATGACAATTACATTGTCATATGTTTTTGTTGAAACATCAAAACACATCAAGACATCACTCGAGCCAAACTCGAGTCCTGGTCAATCGTGACCTGGGCTGATTGAACCAACAATAAATACTTCTAAACTTTCAAAAGTAGAAAATTTCCATAAATACAATTAAGACTATCGTAAAACAATTTTACAATTATGTCGAAACACAACCTGGACTCTGATATCACTGTTGGATTTCCGACACCGCGACGAGTGTGTTCGAACATGTTTCGTAAACATGTGCACAGTGGAAGAATTAAAAAATAATAAATCTAATTTATTACAACACACACATCACACGCATGCATATTACAATATGTGTAGATATAATCACAATTTCAAATTTTGCAATAAAGGAAATTACTCTAGTTATACCTGACGTATTACGTGCAACGGGAATGACATCAACCGGAGCAACTCTCACTAGAATCGCCTCTATCCATATCCACGGCGAGTATCATCGGGATGACTTCACAAAGCCACGAGCCTCGTCTTCGTAGGAGTCACTAGCCTCATGTCGAAAATCGAGAGAAGATCACAATCCGAATCAAAATTCGGATTAGAAATCGAGTCCCAATAACTCGCTTCTCCGGAGAGGTATTCGTTAACCGTTTGACGAATCCTTCATCCTCCACCTATGAGGATTATCGGAGATCGAATCCCCGGTAAAGTAGCCGCTGTCGGAGCTCAAAACGTCATCCAAACGACGCTCCGACATGTAAGGAAACAAGTTGTCCAGAAAACTAGACAGCTTGGTGGAGGATGTTGTGTCAGCCAAAGAGGATGGTCGGCCAACCCTTGGTCGCCAAAACCAAGGTGAGTCACCGGAGGGTCGCCGGAGGATGGCCGACAGCAGCTTGGACGCCGACAGCAGCTAGGACGACGACACAAAAGCTGGGCGACAACAAGGTTGGGCGGCAGCAAGGAGAAGAGAGGGAGAGGGGTTGGGCGGCTAGGTTTTTCCAACGACCAAAAAAGTTCTCCACGAAAAACCCTCAAGTCATATTTTATAGAGAACATATTCTCCTAACGGTTATTAGTTCATAGCCAAAACCCGTTAACACTCTCCATTAACTTAAGTTAAAATAAACCAAACCGCATTGATCTATTTTAAGTTAAAATGAACCGAACCAACTTTTGGTTCATTCGTTTAAAACAAACCAAACCCCTTTGGTTTATTCTTCACCATTGGATTAGAACCAAATCAATTTGGTTCATCCATCATGTCTTCATAAGACACGACCCATCCACGCTTCCATTGCGACTGAAATGATTTCATGCTCGATCCTGGTTTAGTCCAACCAAACCTAGTTTTTCTCAGTCTGAGAATCTCATTCTCAAGCTCGTTTTAAATCCTTTGGATTACGCTCATTGTGCGTGTGACCAAATAAGTTCTCGGTTTATGTTGGTCGTCTATAATTAACCATTAATTCTAGAATGATCATGAGTGACACCTAGTAGTACATCATGATCCCCAATTAACCGAAAGATCAACGGTTGATCCAGAACTATTTCTGAAACCCTTTAGCAGCTACAATGAATCGTGCCTCATTCCTTTCACTCATCTTATACCCACTTGGTTCAGGACATGGTCTATAGTGTCAGTCCCCACTAGGTTGACTACGTCACACCTAGTCAGAGTATCATTTCCTCATCCTACGGATTCTAGTTACTGCATATGTATCCAAGAGTACCTTACTCTAAACATGTAATGCTTTGGCCAAAGACTTTAGTAACAATCCGACGAGAGGCCATGGGTATACATCTCCTCACAAGGAGTGGTGAATCCTTTATAGGCTATTCAAACACCTTCGATCACTTCGACTTATTCTCAATCATCCCGGGTCCACATTGTAACGCCCGTAAAATTCCTAGCAATTTTACAAGAATTTTTGGCTTGATGATCATGGGCTTTATGTGGGTTTTTTTCCAAAAAAAATAAAAGAAATAAGCCAAAAGGGGGTGCAAGGCCTAGGAATTGAACTCCAAACCTCTAGAGATAGCCAAACCCTATAGATGCACCCACTAACCAAAAGCCCAATAGGACTACATCATTAGATGAAAGGGGGGGATTATAGATAAGGGAGATAAAGGTAAATGAAGAGGCATGGAAGAAGAGAAGAGAAACTTCTCTTCCTCCCTTTATAAAGAAGAGGGAAGGTTCTAATTTGCCACTTCCTCTCTTCTTCTTCTTCTTCTCACCGAAATCAAGCTCCTTCTCCACCCCTTGGCCGAAACTCCTCCAAGCAAGAAGAAAGGGCTAGGTTTTGTGTTAGGTTATCTTCTTCACACTACAAGCAAAGCAAAGGATGTAAGTATCCCTCACCTGCATACGAGTAGCTTCGATTGCTATTTTGTAAAAGAAACCCATATGACATATTCGGCCAAAATGAAGTTTGGGTGTTTGATTGAAAGTCTATATCATGTTTGTAAGAAGAAGATGTTGTTAGTGACTAGATGATGATGTTAGGATGGAAAGAGGGTTTAGGTTAAAGGCTAACCCTAATAACCACTAAAGCCTATTCGGCCAAGCCATGATTTAGGGTTCAATGAGGCTCTATGCCATGTTTTTTTTATAACTAGATGATGATGCTAGGATTTAAAATGGATTAGGACCAAAGTTAACCCTAATAGCCACTAAGGTTCATTCGGCCAACCTATGATTTAGGGTTTCCATGAAGTTATATGCTATGTCTAGTAACTAGATGATGATGTTAGGTTATAGGTTAACCCTAGTAACCACTAAAGCCTATTCGGCCAAGCCATGATTTAGGGTTTCCATGAAGTTATATGCTATGTCTAGTAACTAGATGATGATGTTAGGATGGAAAAAGGGTTTAGGTTAAAGGTTAACCCTAGTAACCACTAAAGCCTATTCGGCCAAGCCATGATTTAGGGTTTCCATGAAGTTATATGCTATGTTTAGTAACTAGATGATGATGTTAGGATGGAAAAAGGGTTTAGGTTAAAGGTTAACCCTAGTAACCACTAAAGCCTATTCGGCCAAGCCATGATTTAGGGTTTCCATGAAGTTATATGCTATGTTTTTTTGTAACTATATGATGATGTTAAGGTTTAAAATGGATTAGGTCAAAAGTTAAACCCAAAGGCCAACAAGGACCATTCGGCCATCCCTAGATGTTGATGACCCAATGAGGTTTCAATCCATGTTTTGTAGGGTTATGATGTTGTTGTTATGTTTAATGAATTAGGTTAAAGGCTAACCCTAATAACCACTAAAGCCTATTCGGCCAAGCCATGATTTAGGGTTCAATGAGGCTCTATGCCATGTTTTTTTTTATAACTAGATGATGATGCTAGGATTTAAAATGGATTAGGACCAAAGTTAACCCTATTAGCTGTAGGGGATCGATATGGCCGGCTAGAGGGGGGTGAATATCCCTCTTACGATGGATGTCGTAACTCGTTCGTTCTCGTTGCGTTGCTTGTCTACGATTGTCGTTAGCGCAGCGGAAACAATAAAACAATAATAATACTAACAACAAATAAGCACACGCAAACACACACGATATACGTGGTTCGGAACCGAATGGTTCCTACTCCACGGGCGAGCTCCTCGAGCTCTAGTTATGCGCACGGCACTAACTGTAACACTCCTTTTCGACTACACGTCGGAGGTGGAGAAACCTCTCACAAGCAATTACACTAAGTAATGAAATACAAGCAATACAAAGACAAATACGAAATACACGTAAAGAACACTTTACAACGCTTGCTTTGAATCCTTTGCTTGTTGCTTGCTTTAGATGGCTCTTGAAGGTCTGGAATGCAGCAGCAATTCCCCTCCAATAGCTTCACAAAAGACTTGGCAAAATCCTCCAACTCGAGCTCCATTTATAACCTGCATCAAGCTATTTTCGCGCCCATCATCATTGCCGCAAAAGGCCCGATCCGATTGCCCTATGTCCGTTGTCTTACAACGGCCAGATCCACGTCGGACAAGTTCCAACGGATCTCCTACGATCGCGAGTGGCGATCGGCAATGATCGTGACCTAGTAGTCGATCGCCGATCGGCTACGGAGCGCTTGCTCTCGACACTTCCATCGATCATTGCCATCCCACGCGATCGGCCGGTGTCGGCTATCGATCATTGCCAGTCCATGGCAGTCGACTGCCAAGCACCAAAACGCAGCCTTACACCAGTCGAACCCTAGTCGACTTGGACCAGTCGAACCGGCACCTATGCCAGTCGACTGCTGTCGGGCAAAACCTCAAACACCAAGTTGTTTGAGCCTCCGACACTCAGTCTTAGCCACTTGGCTAAGTCCACATCCCTCATGGAGTTCCCCACCGAAGCTCTCTTCCCTCGGCCTACGTCCCTCGGATGCGCCAAGCGCACGGCTTCGCAACGCCATCCTTCTCGTCTCATGCCCTAGAAGTATGCTTCCCCTTTGGGCTCACTCCATTCGCTCCCTGTCCGGCGGTCCCTCGGATGCACCAAGCGCACGGCTTCGCAATGCCATCCTTCACCGACTCAAGGACCCCGAGCCTAGTGAACTTACCAAGTCCTCAAGACTTCCCATATGCACCAAGCGCACGGCTTCGCAATGCATTTCTCACCAAGCACCAAGCGCACGGCTTCGCAATGCTTTGGATTTCCCATGCCAAGCACCAAGCGCACGGCTTCGCAATGCTTTGGACTTTCCATGCCAACCCCATGTTGGACTTTCCCACACCAAGCTCCATGCTCTGATTTTCCATGCCAACTCCATGTTGGACTTTTCCATGAGTTTTGTCTATCATCAAAATATTATCAGGGTACTGCTCGAGTCAAACTCGAGTCAACCTGGGACGATTGCACCAACAATCTCCCAACAATCTCCCCCTTTTTGATGATTGACAAAACTACCATCTCAAGTCTACCAATTCTCCCATATTGGCAATTCTCATATCCCAATGAGAATTCCAAACCTAATTGGTAACTTGGTAATCTCTCTCCCTTTTTGACATACATCAAAAAGGTCCTCCCCAAGGGTATGAATGTCTCATATCCCAATGAGATCTTATATCTCTCCCTTGGAGGAACACATGCCTACAATCTTTCTAGTGATCCCATATCACTTAAAGAGAGGCAACCCAATTTCCTCCCATGAGGAAATACACATCCATCTTCCCATGATGGATATCTCCCCCTAGAGGCTTGCTCCCCCTTGACCATTACACCAACAATGCCCTTGGAGAGTCCCTAAGCCAATAGGAACATTAACCAAATCAAAATTAAGGCAAAGTTCAACAATGAACTCTCTTCCACCTTAATATTGATACTCACCCTCAACCCAACTCCTAATCCATATCCAATGGATTTCCACCCTCTCTAATGCTATCCCAAGCATATCCTAGGGTTAGGAGTGGTTAGGGGACCAAAACATGGCTAAACATGGGCCTAACTATGATCGATTTACCATCGACCGATCGCCATTACAAGCGATAAATGATATCTCGCGATTCTGAATTTCAGAAATGAATTTCTGAAATTCGTAAGTAAATATACATACATTGATAAATCTTGAAATTTGGTATGTATAATACTTATCCTAAGCACTATGGGTGAAAAATATTTGAAAATTATTTTACCCATTAAATTAGGAGATTGATACAAAGTTCAAAAGTTAAGAAAAGCTTCAATAAAGAGCCCTCTTTGTATCATTCCATTCAATGGTGATAGCTATCAAAAGATAGGCTTTACCAAGGTTTTTCAAAATGTTTTCAAAATGTTTTCAAAACCTTTATTTTCATTTTTCTAAACATCTCACAAATATCTAGATGTGTAAAACACATTCAAGGCAATTAATCTAGTGAGATGTGGGTTTTTGTTCTTTTAAAGGTCTCATGCATATTTCTAGGCAATATTATTTGATTCCTTTCAAATCATGCCATAGTCCTTAATTTCATTTTAATTTATGCATGATATGATTATGGCATAAATATGATATAGATAAAAACATATGCCAAAATCATGATGTCATGACATGTGAATGAAAATTAAGCATACATGACATACAAACATAAATCTAAACATTATCATGACATTTTTATAGATAAAATGAAAATGATGTCATGACATGGCAAGGCAAATAAAGCATGGCAAGAAAAGCATACTAAGGTACGGAATACCTAAGTGTTAAAATCAATTTGCCATTTCTAGAGATTAATTCAATTTTGCCTTAATGCCATTAATTTCCCTAGTGTGCCAAAAACCCAAAATGGCACACCAATACCTCTAGGACCTAATTGTGCCAATTTAAATTATTTTAAACTTCTCAAGCATATTGGCACATCCTAATGTGTCAACTCTACTATGGTTAGGTTAACTACCCATCCACTTAGGGTTGACACACCCTAACCCATTTAGCGTGAATCGATCACGCTTTTAGGAACCCAATACCTATTGGAGCTCCTTAGGTTAACAAGGTATTCTCTAGGGATAACTTCCCTAGATACCTTCCTAATGACCCTTTTAGGCTTTGAAGCCATAGTCTTTTGGGTCTTTCCTAGGTCAACTCTAGAGGTGACTCCTCCATTGACCTTCTTAGTGGCTACATTTGATTTCTTTGAGGTGTTAGCCACTAAACACATACCATGGCTAGACTTAGGGATGACTTCCCTATTAGCCTTGGTTTTCCTCGACCTAGAAATAGTTTCATAATTAAATGGAACATTATGATAAGTCTTCTTGGGCTTAGGTTTGTCACCCAAACCTTCCTTGCCCTTAGACCGTTTTTGAACCTTAGGTCTTGACTTTTGGGCATTTGACCCTAGAATTGAATTTTCTATGATTCTAAGGGCTTTCTCCATTCTCTCAAGTCTTGTCCTCAAGACTTGGTTCTCTAGCTCTAATTTTCCCATTTTTGAATTTTCATTAGGTCTTTGGGAAAACCTCTTCTTCTTAGGCATGTGCCTAGACTTCTTGGGATTAATATCCAAATTTTCTTCTACTCTTCTAATTGACTCCCTAGGCAAGATATTTCTAGAATTATGAGTCCTAGGTTTGTCTTTAGTCATATGAACATGCTTGGCACCTAGACAATACACATTATTGTTTCTCTTAGCATGCTTTTCATTGATAATAGCAAGAGAGCTAAAATAATTCTTAGCATGCTTTTTAACTCTAGGAATTAAAGGTGCATTAACTAAATGTACCTTAGAGTTAGCTTTAGGAGCTCCCCCTATATGAGTTGCACTTTCTTGCCCTTTCTTCCTCCCCCTAGGGCATTGGCTTTGGTAGTGTCCCTTTTGATTGCATTTGAATCACACAATGTGTTCTTTGCTCTTGATTTTGGGAACACCGGCATCCTTTGACGTTGGGTTGACTTTTGGTCTTGATGCCTTTTCCTTAGCCAATTTAGAGCATTTGCTCTTATAATGCCCTTTCTCCCTACACTCAAAGCATATTATGTGATTTTTATTTAAAACAATAATGCTTGAGTTACCTAGGGAGGTGGTGGAGGCCTCTTCATGATCTTCACTTCTCCCGGATGTGGATGCTTCTTGTTCTTGCTCCGGGATGGAAGATTGTCTTTCCTCCCCCTCAATGCTAGAGGTGGAGGTCTCCACCAAATCATCAACATCTTCAAATGTTGTGGGTTCTTCTTCGGCATTCTCCTCTTCTTGTGCCGGTTGGGAATTTTCTTGGAATTTCATTACCTTATTCCATAATTCCCTTGCATCCCTATAATCACCCAATCTAGACCAAATAGTGTTAGGTAACAAATCACTAATCAACTTGATTACCTTGAGATTTGTCTTGAAGTCTTTTATTTGGTCTTGGGTCCATTTTGATTTTTCAATGAGCTTGTTGTGTTTGTCCCTAGGCATCTCAAAATCGTTTTCTATAATAATCATAAAATCAAAATCGGTTTCGAGATATACCTCCATCCGTTTCCTCCACCAAGAAAAATCTCCATCAAATTTCGATGGATGGATGAAGTCGACCATTTGTAGTGCTCTCGCGGCGGTTAGTCCTTGAAGAGCAACCTGGCTCTGATACCACTTGTAGGGGATCGATATGGCCGGCTAGAGGGGGGTGAATAGCCCTCTTACGATGGATGTCGTAACTCGTTCGTTCTCGTTGCGTTGCTTGTCTACGATTGTCGTTAGCGCAGCGGAAACAATAAAACAATAATAATACTAACAACAAATAAGCACACGCAAACACACACGATATACGTGGTTCGGAACCGAATGGTTCCTACTCCACGGGCGAGCTCCTCAAGCTCTAGTTATGCGCACGGTACTAACTATAACACTCCTTTTCGACTACACGTCGGAGGTGGAGAAACCTCTCACAAGCAATTACACTAAGTAATGAAATACAAGCAATACAAAGACAAATACGAAATACACGTAAAGAACACTTTACAACGCTTGCTTTGAATCCTTTGCTTGTTGCTTGCTTTAGATGGCTCTTGAAGGTCTGGAATGCAACAGCAATTCCCCTCCAATAGCTTCACAAAAGACTTGGCGAAATCCTCCAACTCGAGCTCCATTTATAACCATCCGCCCATCACCGATCGTGCCAAAAGGCCCATCGTGTCCGTTGTCTTACAACGGCCAGATCCACGTTGGACAAGTTCCAACGGATCTCCTACCGATCCCGCCGCTGGGTCGCAATGATCGGTGACCTAGTAGTCGATCGCCTTCGGCCACGGAGCGCTCGCGGCTCTCGACACTTCCATCACCGATCGCCATCCCACTAGCCGACCGTATCGGCATCGACATCACCGATCGCCAAGCACCAAAAAGCAACCTTACACCAGTCGAACCCTAGTCGACTTGGACCAGTCGAACCGGCACACCTATGCGTACCGATCATTGCCGGCAAAACCTCAAACACCAAGTTGTTTGAGCCTCCGACACTCAGTCTTAGCCACTTGGCTAAGTCCACATCCCTCATGGAGTTCCCCACCGAAGCTCTCTTCCCTCGGCCTACGTCCCTCGGATGCGCCAAGCGCACGGCTTCGCAACGCCATCCTTCTCGTCTCATGCCCTAGAAGTATGCTTCCCCTTTGGGCTCACTCCATTCTCTCCCTGTCCGGCGGTCCCTCGGATGCACCAAGCGCACGGCTTCGCAATGTCATCCTTCACCGACTCAAGGACCCCGAGCCTAGTGAACTTACCAAGTCCTCAAGACTTCCCATATGCACCAAGCGCACGGCTTCGCAATGCTTTGGATTTCCCATGCCAAGCACCAAGCGCACGGCTTCGCAATGCTTTGGACTTTCCATGCCAACCCCATGTTGGACTTTCCCACACCAAGCTCCATGCTTGGATTTTCCATGCCAACTCCATGTTGGACTTTTCCATGAGTTTTGTCTATCATCAAAATATTATCAGGGTACTGCTCGAGTCAAACTCGAGTCAACCTGGGACGATTGCACCAACAATCTCCCAACATTAGCCACTAAGGTTCATTCGGCCAACCTATGATTTAGGGTTTCCATGAAGTTATATGCTATGTCTAGTAACTAGATGATGATGTTAGGATGGGAAAAGGGTTTAGGTTAAAGGTTAACCCTAGTAACCACTAAAGCCTATTCGGCCAAGCCATGATTTAGGGTTTCCATGAAGTTATATGCTATGTTTTTTTGTAACTATATGATGATGTTAAGGTTTAAAATGGATTAGGTCAAAAGTTAAACCCAAAGGCCAACAAGGACCATTCGGCCATCCCTAGATGTTGATGACCCAATGAGGTTTCAATCCATGTTTTGTAGGGTTATGATGTTGTTGTTATGTTTAATGAATTAGGTTAAAGGCTAACCCTAATAACCACTAAAGCCTATTCGGCCAAGCCATGATTTAGGGTTCAATGAGGCTCTATGCCATGTTTTTTTTTATAACTAGATGATGATGCTAGGATTTAAAATGGATTAGGACCAAAGTTAACCCTATTAGCCACTAAGGTTCATTCGGCCAACCTATGATTTAGGGTTTCCATGAAGTTATATGCTATGTCTAGTAACTAGATGATGATGTTAGGATGGGAAAAGGGTTTAGGTTAAAGGTTAACCCTAGTAACCACTAAAGCCTATTCGGCCAAGCCATGATTTAGGGTTTCCATGAAGTTATATGCTATGTTTTTTTGTAACTATATGATGATGTTAAGGTTTAAAATGGATTAGGTCAAAAGTTAAACCCAAAGGCCAACAAGGACCATTCGGCCATCCCTAGATGTTGATGACCCAATGAGGTTTCAATCCATGTTTTGTAGGGTTATGATGTTGTTGTTATGTTTAATGAATTAGGTTAAAGGCTAACCCCAAAAGCCCTACATGGACCATTCGGCCACCATAAACTTTGGGTGATTAGATGAAGTCTAATTCATGTTCTATATGCATATGAAGTTGTTGTGATGAATTAGGTTAACATGTGTTTTATGTTGGGTGAATTCATGTTGACTTATGATATTAAATGATGCTAAATGAGGATAACATGTTATAGTTTAGCATTTACTTACTTTGATGCCATGCCTTATGTGTATTGTGATATCTAAGATGTGATATGAAATGAAGTATGTTATGCTATGTTAATGCAATGAAGCATGATGTGTTATGAAATGAAGTATGCTATGCTATGTTAATTAAATGAAGCATGATGTGTTATGAAATGAAGTATGCTATGCTATGTTAATGCAATGAAGCATGATGCGTTATGAAATGAAGTATGCTATGCTATGTTAATGAAATGAAGCATGATGTGTTATGAAATGAAGTATGCTATGCTATGTTAATGCAATGAAGCATGATGTGTTATGAAATGAAGTATGCTATGCTATGTTAATGAAATGAAACATGATGTGTTATGAAATGAAGTATGCCATGCTATGTTAATGAAATAAGCTATGTTGTACAAATAAGCATATAAGTATTTTACCTTCTGCATGGCTTGTACCAAGATCTTAACAAGGTCCAAGAAGGGATGGGCTCCTAAGATGCCCTAGGTCGATGGAATAAGACTCGGGCCTAGGATGGGCTTCTATGTATGATTGCCCCTAGGTCGATGGAATAAGATTCGGGCCTAGTACGGGATGGGCTCCAAGATGCCTTAGGTCGATGGAGTAAGACTCGGGCCTAGGATGGGCTTCTACGCTATGACGATTGCCCTTAGGTCGATGGAATAAGACTCGGGCCTAGAAACCTATTAGGTTCGAGACTTGCTACCTCGGGCCTATTTAGGGATGCGTGCTATGATAATGAAGAAGTGGTACAATGTCGGGCCCAAATATGTTGAGATTTATGTTTACGTACCTAAAAATATATGTTTTCAAAGCATCCTGCATATGTTTACCTGCTGATTATTATGTTTACATGCTTATGTTATATACGTTACATGTTATGTTTGATGATATGATATGATGTTATGTTTACATGTTATACCTGATGATATGATATGATGTTTATGTTTACATGTTCTGCTTGATGATATGATATGATGTTATGTTTACATGTTATGTTTGATGATATGATATGATTGTTATGTTTACATGCTTATGTTATATACGTTACATGTTATGTTTGATGATATGATATGATGTTATGTTTATATGTTATACCTGATGATATGATATGATGTTTATGTTTACATGTTCTGCTTGATGATATGATATGATGTTATGTTTACATGTTATGTTTGATGATATGATATGATGTCTATGTTTACATGCTTATGTTATATATGTTTCCATGTTATGTTTGATGATATGTTAGGAATGTTTACATGCTTATGTTATATACGTTACCCGTTATGTTTGAGGATATGCTATGATGTTTATGTTACTAAGTTACATACGATGCATGTTATGTTGGTTAAGCATATATTCATGTTATGTCGCTAAGTTATGGATGATACATGTTATATTTACTTATGTTACTTATGCTACATGTTAAGTTGATGATGCCACGTATATTACATATTATATTGCTTATATGTCATGAATGTTACATGCCATGATTAACGTCGATGTATGATTTTTGTGAGTAGGACAGGATCTTACTAAGCCTATGTGCTTATAGTTTATCTTTCCCTCGTACTGCAGATAAGGGTAAGGGATGGATAAACTAATGGGAGCAGCAGGAGGGGCCAAATGTGTGTGGTAGTGGCATGGTGGAGAAGATCCGTTAGGTCTACATATATATGTGTTTACCTATGATGATGATGTCTATGGATGTCCTTATTATGCCTGCTTATGATGGTGTCGTTAAGAACTTGAACTAAGCACTAAGTACCTATCTATGTTATGATGCATGTTCTATGCCAATAAGAAGAAGTAAAGAAGAAGTATCTATATATGCTATGATGCATGCTCTATGTGAAGAAGAAGAAGTATATATATATATATATATATATATATATATATATATATATATATATATATATATATATATATATATATATATATATATATGTCAATGCATGTTTATGTTTTAAAAAGAAAAAAAAATGTCTAAAGTCTTCCGCTGTAAGAATTAAGAAGTATGCATAAAGTCTTCCGCTGTATGTAATGTAAGTATGTACGGTCGCGTCACGCGCCGCCCCTCCGGACATTCAAGGTCTGGAAAAGGGCGGGCGTTACACACATCTCCTCAGAGATGCTTGCTTAAGATGTCAAAGCATAAGTCTTCATGACCAAGATGACTTGAATACCGCAAGTCAAAGGAACATCGCACTTAAGCTGTAGTAAGAACTTCATTGACATATCTATATATGCAGAGAACCATATGAAGTTTTACAGCTGAGCACTCCAATGAACTAGTTACCATAACTAGCATCCACAATTAACTCCGAACATCATAATGTCACCAGCCAGTGAGAATCAGCTGCTTGGATACACCAAGGAGTATACCTCGTGCTGGTCTCGACAGAATTGATGGTGTCCAAATTCATCAATTCATCGACTAGGGATAATTTCGATACATCACAATTACACATGTAGAGATACTCACTAGTTGTGATCCAATCACAAATTCTCTCATGCTGTGAATCGTATCGTGGACGTTCAGTAAATGAGTTTAAGATCTAATCAAATACAAGAAAATATGTATACTCAAATAGCGAATCTTCATTTATCATATAAATGGTTCAAACATAAGGCGATTGCCTTAGGGCATCTCTCATATATTACTAACAGACTACTGGGTCAAGACAGTTGATCAATTGGCTAAAGATTGATGTGGATCAATCCGTTGTGAGACAATGGATAATTGGACAGTCGACTGGTGGGTGAGGCCAGTCGATTGCTAGGAAAAAAATTAGCTCCAACGATGCTTTAAATGGAGGTTACGGAGGAGGTTTCAGCTGTCGATTTTTAAGGGTTTGAAGGGGAGTTGGTGTTGTGATTCCAGATCTTTAAGGCATCCCAAAATAACCAAATCAATAAGCAATCAAAAGTTCTCATTTGTAAAGTATTTTCTCTTCTTTATTTCACTTTCTTTTGTGTGCTTAGTTGTATTCCTTTATAAAGCTCTTGTACGAAGTTTCTCCACCACCAGAGTATTCCTGAGAAGGAGAAGGTTAGTGGTGGTGCATCACTAGAGCTCACTCTAGAGCTCAGTTGCAGAGTAGGAACTAAGATTTCGAACTACGTAAAATATTATATTGTGATTTGTATTGTCTTTATGTTTATTTCTATTATGTATTTTGTATTCCGCTACATATTAATATTTTTATAGACAACCAATCACGAACGAAATCGACGAACACTATTCACCCCCTCTAGTGACACCAAAGGTCCTAATATTATCTCCCTTCATCTAGTCGTGGGATTGACGATGAAGAATATCTAGAGTGAGCGCATTACCTTTGCCTCAAGATGAAGGATCATTGCCCCAAGAATGGACAAATTCTTGATGCCTCCAAATGTATGACTAAAAAGATGAAGAAAAACTAAAGGGCATACAAACTCTCGCTTGATTCACGAAGAAAATCATGTTATAGTTACACTAATTTTCAAGAATATACCTTAATCGGTTAGTTTATACACCAGAGTTCGGTTGGATTCCCCATCAGATTCTGACCACAATCCAATCGAATTTCGATTGCGATCCGATCGCACTCTGGTCCGAGTCAAATCGCAATCGAATTATGGTTGGAATTGGTCGCGACATTGGCGGTCGTAATTCGACTGAATTCCAACTGGATCGTGGTAGGAATTTGATTGCTCGCGGCGATGTCCAGTGGCTAGGGGGCGGCGACAGTCCGAGTGAACCGAATTGTGCTTGCTTTGGCGATAACGAAATTGTAGGATCGAGTGAACCGAGAGAGGGGGGTGAATCTCGGTATTTTATAATTTTAAATTATTTTAATATTAATTATTCTAATCAAAATACACAACGGAATATAAAGACAATTATCAACACATGCAATTTACTTGGTTCACAACCCGGACTGGGTTGCTACTCCAAGGCCCGTAGCTCTTCCGCGAGCTACCTCGATGGACAATTCACTAAATACCCTCCGACTCGAGAACTCTCGACTTTGGAGGGTTTCGCTTTTTACAAATAATGAAGAATGATAACACACTACTCACTCTTCTTAAAATTAAGTGCAGAAGCGAAATAATAAATTAAAATTAAAGTACAAGGCTTTATACCGACACTAAGAGATTGTAGAGGTAGTTGCAGTGTGTCGTAAAGTCGCCTTGTTGTGGAATGAAAATTTAGTGGATGAGCAAGTATTTCGGCAGCACTTCGACGTTGATTGAATGTTATATCGAGTTCTGGTCGAGCACGACTTTTATAAACTCTTTCTAGTCAACTAGAATGTCTTCCAGTCGACTCCACATCAGCCCGTTGATATGATATTCGTGGTCTTCCAGTCGACTGAATCCCCTTCAGTCGACTCCATGTCACTCGGCTCCGCATCGGGGATTCAGTCGACTCCATATCACTCGGCTCCGCATCGGGAAATTTCTCTCTTCAGTCGACTCAAGCCTTTTCCATCTGCATCGCACGATCTTTGATCGATCACTAGCTGATCCTGTCAAATAGATATCCAGTCGACTGATACATCTCTAATCGACTGGACTTCAGTCGACTTGAGTCCATTCAGTTGATTGATTCCTGCAAAACAGGATTAACACAAAACAAATAATATGCAATGTAATAGCAATAGTAATACTGCTCGATCTCGACTACTAAGTCCCACACGGACTTTTTCGTCGGATCGACGCCTAGCTTTGTCCCCTTACAGAGGACTCAACCTCACCTCTTCACTCGAGACTTACCTGCCGGCTACCTGCTGGACTTACTATCCATGACATCCAATCTGACCCACCAGGGCTTCCGCCAGCTGTCCGGTCTACCTGACCCAGCTGGACTTTTTGCCGATTGTCCGGTCTCCTGACCCAACCGGTCTTCATGCTAGATGTCCGATCCACGTGACTCATATAGACTTCATGTTTGGTGTCCGGTCCTCCTGATCTGTCAAGATTCATGCTTAGTATCCGGTCAACAAGACCTACTAGGACTTTCTGTTAAGCCTGCACACTTAACACTTATATTAGATCACATGTGAGTCCTAACTATTAACTATAGTTCATATATCAAAACTAAGGAGTGATGTTTACTGCATCAACAAGAATTACTATGCATTCTCCTTTATCACGCACGAGTCGCGCAGCGTGTATATATAATAAAAGAATGTTACCTTACATAATTCATCCGTGAACACTATAGTCCAAACCTTGAATCCTAAGGGATCGGATGATGGATAAAAGAATGTTACCTTACCTAATTCATCCACGAGCATCTTCATTATCCATCGTTCGATCCTTTAGGATTCAAAGTTTGGACTATAGTGTTCACGAATGAATTATGTAAGGTAACATTCTTTTATTATATGCAATTGTTTTGTGCGCATCACGTGCGCGACGACTTCTTCGCTATCTGATTTACGAAATTATATAGTAACTGAAAATGCACAATACTTCTTTATGTGTGCCATCGGAGCACCTATGCGTCGTCGGAGTGATGAACACTATAACCTAACTCCTGAATCTATCGGGATCATCATCACCGTCCCTCCGGTCGGATCGCGGCTGCTTGAGGTTGCAACAATGCCGATCGTGATCGGGCCAGATTCCAAGCGCGATCGGATCAAAATTCGACCGTGGTTTGGTCGAACTCTAATTCCGACTGGATCACAATCAAAATTCGACAATTCGATGGCGATGTCGAACAGTGTGGGCGTGGGTGTTGGGTGGTGTTACTATGCATTCCTCATTATTGTATTTACCCGCACACTGGCGTACAAATATCCATTGTGCAGGATATCAATTTCATACATAGACCAGATCACGGGCGCCAAAGATCGCGGCTCGCGATGCCGACAAGCGCTCGATTTCACGGAATCACAACAATCAGATCCCGATACCGACTTCGATTGGATCATTACTCGGATTGTGGTAAATCAGAACCGGTGTCCGTTAGTGCTGCTACCATTGGTGGCCACGATCGAGGTAAATTCTGATTGCGATGCCATTAAAATTTGATCGTAATTCGATCGGAAGGATGACGACGACGATCCTGGAATAGTCGTGCAAAATTTCAAATTATATATTTAAAATCAAGTCTTAAAGAATCACAATCTTTTCGTATAATTCCATATAGGCATGAGAAACCACCGTACACGTTATTATTTCATGACGGGATCCAGCCGTCTCTATCATCCCGAGCATCCGACGGACAATAACGTCGAATCATATCAGCTAGGTGCGCAGACAAGGATCGGACGGTCGAGTTCCTTCGCTTCGATATGTGCTTCATCCCCTTCGTCTCCCCAACTGTGGCATTTGTAGGGTCACGCGAAATCGGAACTCTCCTCCCTGTCTTCGCTAGCCGCCTCGCCGCCGCCGGTTGAACGAGAAGCGGCTTAGATGCGCCGGAGGGGAGTAAAGAATTCTTCCTTCCTATTCGTACGCTCCTCTCCACCGTTCCGACACCTCCCCCTAGTGCGGTGAGTTCCGACTAACACCTTTCCTCCCTCCTCCTCGGCCTCCTCCTCCTCCTCCTCCATACTGGCTGCTTGATATTTACACCCAAAAGTCTCACCCTCCTCCTACATCTCCTCTCCTCTCCTTCCTCCCCATCGCAATGAGGCCCTTTTCGACAGCTTCTCCGCATCTGCCGAATCCTCCAACATTGCGCTTCGCCTTCCCATCCGCCTATTTAGTGGTCCTCCTCATCCTGCCACCGCCTTATCCTTCCCTTCCTCCTCCATCGACGTCCATGCTTATTACGTTTTTGATCGATTTTAAAAAATCAGGATGTGTTCGTTCGAATTTATTTCATAAGCAAGACTTCAACTTTTGAGAGTAAGCAAGTAGAGCACGCTCAAAGCTGATCCTACTATAATTTCAACGATTGATTCTGAAATCCATCTCTGCTACTTGCAATCAGTCCATGAATACCTATGGTTTGATTTCTTTCACTAACATTCATCTGTTTATAGCAAGTTGGAGCAAATCTCTAATGTATCCCATGAATGATGTGGAATTCACATGCTGATAAAATCATAGATTAGCTTATTAAAGGAAAGCTCCGAAAGACATGTTTAAGGTGGACGGACATGTACTTAGACATCAATGAATGCTCCAGTTAGGTGATGTGAAACAATAACAAATATATATATCAAACGAGGAAGAGGAAAAAAAAAGATTAACAACAATAAAACAAGATAAAATTTATTTAAGTATAGATGATGATATAGTAGGGGATAAAGTCCAATGACGTAGAAGGATCCATGTAATCGATCCCACCTAGTGGGGGAAGGTTTGGTTATTGTTGTTGTAGCTGATGTGCTAATCATAGTTAAAAAAGAACACAAATTTATGTTAAAAAGAACTACTAGACAATATTTCTCCCGCCTAATTGGTTGTTTCAATTATGTGGATGTTCTATTTGGATTCTCTATGTGTACATTTAGTTCTTTTTAGGTTAAATATCACCACTATATAACATATAATTATGCTTAATTGTAATTTATTTTGTTGCTGTGCTTTAGTCGATGTTTGCCTAAGTGAGCAAATATGCAAATTTAATTACAAATAACCATCTAGATATTTTTAATGTGCATCTTAAATCAGAAATTGCTAGGGTCTTAGCCTCTTTGCATAGACCTTTTGTTTGCCACATAGTAGAAAAAAATGATTTAAGGGAAAGTTGATGTTTGGTTAAACTAATGCTTCTTTCTTTGAATACAGAAGCTAGGAATCCACTCAATTATCACATTGAGAAATACAAGACGTGTAATTTTGTTGTTGCTTCTGCAAATTGAACAAAGGTATCTTACAAACTCCTAAACTTTTTTTTCCAAGTTGTGTGTGTGTGTGTGCGTGTTTAAATTTCAGTTGCATATGTCTTTGTGATAGAGAATGCTCTTAATTTTGTGTTTTAGTGCTCCCATCCTTAGTATTGTTTTCTTAGTTGTGATAAATTATTCTTCTTTGGCCCCAAGGTTCCTTTTGGTTGCATCTGTGAAATAATCAAGTACCCAATAGTAAATTACTAGTTCCAAGGGATGACTATCTTTTTGAGATGACAAAAAAAAGTTCCACGGTATTGGGCTAGAAAATGATCAACATATAACTTTAGTCTAAAATTGTTTATGATCTCATTATTAATTTTTAAAATTTTTTTTTGTGTGCTGCATATTTCTTTGGTTGAATGACAATTTTTTCATGTTACCCGTTCATGATGCATATTTCTACTTGTAGGCTTATTGAAATTCATTTAAAGAATTTCGTTTATTGCGTTGGTTTTGGGTTTTTGATAGACCTTGAAATCTTGAATTGTCTTTTGATGTTTAGACAATATGACGTTGTAATCATGTCATAGGCAACATGATCAAGGTAAGTATAAGTTAGGATCGATGTGTCAAGTAAGTCCAAATTGATTGGACATTTGACGTTGGATAAAGACCAAATGGATCAAGGTTGACTATACATGCTAGAGGGAAGTTCTACAAGTGTTAGCACTAGTTGAAGTCCAACAAGTGTTGGTAAATGGAGAAGTTCAATAGCTAGTTGATAAGTGGAAAGTCCAATAGGAATTGGCAGTGGAAGTCTAGATAGGTCTATGTAGATCGATGTTTGGTAGTGGAAGTTCACCTAATAAAGGTTGATTTGAGGTTAGGTAAAGAAGGACTTGCTGGAGGTTGTATCTTTAGGCATTGGAAGTCTTGGTAAGTCGAGATTGAATTGTACTGGGCAAATGAGTGGGTCTTAGAGATATTGAATCTTGTAGCTGTTGGGTTTCCGAGGCACCGACGTGGGCGTGTGTTCAAATATGTTTCGTAAACATGCATAGCGGAAGCAAATAAAATGCGTAATAAATTATTTTATTACATTATACACACCACACGCATGCAGGATACAACAATGTAGATATAATCATACATTTAAATTTTGCAATAAAGGAAATTTATACTAGGTATACCTGACGAATTACGTGTAGCGGAAATGACATCAACCTTAGTGACCCTCGCAAGTTTCGCCTCTATTCGAGTCCACGTCGAGTATCGTCGGGATAGCTTCACTAAGCTACGAGCCCCGTATTCACGAGAGATACTAGTCTCGCATCGAAGACGTTGTGATCTGAGAGATGATCACGAAACAAGTTCCACAAACTCGTTTCCTTGGAAGTGTCGGCCAAATGACTGCAGCAAGGTGGCCGACGGTTGTGTTGCTGGCCGACGGTGGTGCTGCTGGCCGGCGGTGGTGGCTGGCTGACGGCTGGAGGAGGAGGCGACCAAGGCTTGGGCGACGACAACAAAAGGGCCGGCACACAAGAGAGGAAGAGAGGAAGAGAAAGGTGGCTAGGGTTTTACAAACTCTAACTCATCCATGAAATTTGTCTCAACCTTCTTATAGAGAGCGTGTTTCTTGACCATCAAGAAACCCTCTCTCAACGGTTATTAGTTCACAACCAAAATCCGTTAACCCGCTCCATTAATTTAAGTTAAAATAAACCAAACCGCGTTAGTCTATTTTAAGTTAAAATAAACCAAACCAATTTTGGTTAATTCGTTTAAAACAAACCAAACCCCTTTGGTTTATTTCCACCATTGGATTAGAACCAAACTAATTTGGTTTATTCATCATGTCTTCAAAAGACTCGATCCTTTCATGCTTTCAATGCGACTGAAACAATTTCATGTTCGCTTCTTGTTTGGTCCAACCAAACCAAGTCTCTCTCGATCTGAGAATTCCATTCTCAAGCTCGTTTTAAATCTTTCGGATAACACTCATAGTGCATGTGACCAAATAAGTTTCCGGTTTATGTTGGTCATCTATAATTAACCATTAATTATAGAACGATCACGAGTGACGCCTAGTAGTACATCATCATCCCCAATTAACTAGAAAATTAACGGTTGATCCCAGAACAATTTCTGAAATCTTTCAGCAACTACAGTGAATCGTGTCCCGTTCCCTACACTCATCTTATACCCACTTGGTTCAGGACATGATCTATTGTGTCAGTCCCCATTAGGCTGACTACGTTACACCTAGCCCAAGTATCATTTCCTCGTCCTGCGGATTCTAGTTACTGCACATGTATCCAAGAGTATCATACTCTAAACATGTAATGCTTTGGCCAAAGACTTTAGTAACAATTCGATGAGAGGCCACAGGGTATACATCTCCTCGCAAGGAGTGGTGAATCCTCTATAGGCTATTCAAACACCTTCGGTCACTTCGACTTATACCTAATCATACCGGGTCCACATCTCCTCGGAGATGCTTACTTAAGATGTCAAAGCATAAGTCTCTATGACCAAGATGATTTGAATACTGCAAGTCGAAGGAACATCGCACTTAAGCTGCAGTAAGGACTTTATTTACATATCTATATATGAAGAGAACCATATGAAGTCTTACAGTTGGTCACTCCAATGAACTAGTTACCATAACTAGCATCCACGGTTAACTCCGGACATCCCAATGTCTCCGGCCAGTGAGAAACAACTGTTTGGATAAACCAAAGAGTATAACTCGTGCTAGTCTTAACAGAATTGATGGTGTCCGAATGTATCAATTCATCGACTAGGGATAATTCTAATACATCATAATTACACATGTAGAGATACTAGTTGCGATCCAATCACAAATTTTGTTATGCTGTGAATCGTATTGCGAACATTCAGTAAATGAGTTTAAGATCCAATCAAATACATGAAAACATGTATACTCAAATAGTGAATCTTTATTTATCAAATAAATGATATAACCATAAGGCGATTACCTTAGGAAACCTCTCATATATAACTAACAAACTCCCACTTGGCCTAATGCCAATTGCCACGGTATCCAATACTATAAGCTCTAACATGACCCTCAAATTTACTTTGAGGTAAGACCTTAGTTAAAGGGTCTGCTAAGTTTTTTTTAGTGAGAATCTTCTCGATTTGTATTTCCTTTCTACTGATGATATCTCTGATCAGATGATAACGGCGAAGCACATGTTTGGATCGTTGATGAGACCACACCAAGTTCAGAGACGAACTTCTTGATCCAAATCACTTCCTTTGCTGCTTTCGAAGCTGCAATATATTTTGCCTCAGTGGCAGAATCCGCTATAGTATTTTGCTTGGAACCTTTCCAACTTATTGCGCCTCCATTCAAGATGAATAAGTACCCAGACTGAGACCTGAAATCATCCTTGTCTGTCTGGAAGCTGACATCCGTATACCTGCATATTACCATATCACCCTCTCCATATATTAGGAACACATCTTTAATTCTTCTTAAATACTTAAGGATTGTCTTAATAGCCGCCCAATGATCCATTCCTGTATTAGATTGGTATCTGCTTGTGACACTCAGAGCATACGATACATCGGGCCTCGTACATAACATACATGATAGATCCTATTGCAGATACATAGGGGATATTACTCATGCGAATCCTCTCGTCTTTTATGCACGGACACATAGACTTCAAAAGGTGTATCCCATGCCTGATGGGAAGGAAATCTTTTCTTGGATTCCGACATGCTAAACCTCTTTAGCACTTGGTCTATATATGTAGACTGCGAAAGACTAAGCAACTGTTTCGATCTATCTCTATAGATCTTAATCCCGAGGATATAGGTCGCTTCTCCCAGGTCTTTCATGATAACCAAATTTTGACCGACTGTAAGACAAATATATCATTTCCTATAAGTAATATGTCATCGACATACAACATTAGGAACATGACTGCACTCCCACTAACCTTCTTGTACACACAAGGTTCGTCTGGATTTTGAGAGAAATCAAACATTTTAATTGTCTCATCAAAACGGATATTCTAGCCCCTGGATGCTTGCTTCAGTCCATATATGGACCGTCAAAGTTTGCATACCTTGGTTTTATCAACCGATATGAAACCCTCGGGCTGTATCATATACATGTCCTTGAGTAGGTTTCCATTAAGGAAAGTCGTTTTCACATTCATCTGTCATATCTCATAATCATAATGAGCTGTTATTGCCAGGAGCATCTGAATGGATTTAAGCATATCTACTACTGAATAGGTCTCGTCATAATCAACATTTTGCTTTTGACGATAGCCTTTCGCCACTAATATAACCTTATAGGTAATCACATTACCATTCATGTCGGTTTTCTTCTTGAAAATCCACTTGCACCCTATAGGCTTAATGCCTTCAGGTGGGTCCACCAAGTTTCAAACTTGATTTTCATACATGGAATCCATTTTCGACTTCATGACTTCAAGCCATTTGTCTCTTTTTGAACTTTTCAGAACTTCTTCATAACTGGTAGACTCCTCATCATCAATGAGTAACATGTTCGATTCACTTACGAGAAATCCCATCTCTTCTTGCAGATTCAAGGAAGAGCTTCGCATTGACGACACCATTCGATCTCAACCGAATTTGACAGAGCTCAGAGCTTCCATCAAGCTTTCAGATTCAAAAGTTTGCACCATCTACACCCTTCATCCCATTCCGGAGACTTGATTGAATCTTCGTTGAATGTAGCCATGAGGATTCTGTTCATCTATCGTGTATATCTTAGTGGAATTGGTCATTTCTTTTAGTTTGTTGACTGTGTTAGGACCTTTGGCGTCGCTAGAGTGGTGTTGAATAGTGTTTCTCAATTTCTTCGACTCGATTGCCTTCGTACTTGTCTACAACAATGTTATCACACAGCGGAAATGCAAACACAAATAGAAACAAACACCAAAACACAAACCATAAATACTATACAACGATTTTATATGGTTCAGAACCCTAGTTTCTACACCATAGTCGAGTTATAGTGATGCACACCACCACTAAACGTTCTCCTTCTCGGAAACACTTTGGAGGTAGAGAAACATCTTACAATGAGTTTATACAAGAATACAACCAAATACTAGAAAAAAAACTAAAGAAGTGAAAACACTTTACAAATGAGAGCTTTTGATTACTTGATGTTGTGGTTGCTTTAAGATGCTTTAAATGTCTGGAAAATAGCAGTGTTTCCCCTTCAAGAGCTTTAAGAACCGACTTCTTCAAACCCCACTACAATCACCATTTAAATCACTGCTTGAGCTCATTTTCCGCCTAACACTCGATTGGCCTTACCCACCACTTGACTGTCTAATTATCCATTGTCCCACAACAAATTAATCCACGTCAGTCTTTAGATGATTAGTCGACTGTCCTGATCCAGCAGTAGATTGCCACAACCATCAGTTGACTGGCATAAACCAACAATTGACTACGAAACCTTATGTGCCTTGTCTTCCACTTAAGGTTAGTCAATTGCTAGTGACCAGTCGATTGGTCTTATCCACCAATCGACTGTCAGAGCCACAGTCAGTAGTCGAGCCTCAGTCGACTACTCGACCAGTCGACTGGGTCATAACCCCAGTCGAATGCCCAAGTCAATCTGAGCTCTGAGTGTCGAGCACTCGATCAGTCGACTGGTAAACCTCAAAAGTGAGGTTTAACACAACTATGGTCCCCCATATTTGATAATCACCCTTAACCTAGACCTAAGTCTTCAAGTCACTTTCATCAGTCTCATGCTCTAAGGGTCCATTCGAGTCCTCCACGACTCCTTCACCCTTCGCACTAGCCTTTAAGTGCTTCCATCGACTTTGTCATGCTATCAGCTGCGCCTCCGGAACCTACGTTGCCAAGACTCCACCCTTGGGCTTATACGACAAAGACTACATCCTTAGACTTTCCTTTGCCACTTGGATTTTTGCCGTCAAGACTATACATTTAGACTTACACGATCAAGACTACACTCTTAGACTGCTCCATTGCCAAGTATTCATACTCGAACATTCCCTTGCCAAGTCTCTAAACTTGGACTTTTCCTTGCCAAGAATTCATTCTTGGACTTCCCTTGACAAGTCTCTAAACTTTAACTTCTCCTTGTCGAGAATCCATTCTTGGACTTCCCACTTGAGTCTTACTCGAGCTTGGTCAACTTTGACCCAAGGTCGATTGCTCCAACAATCTCCTCCTAACAATTTCCCTCACATGACCTTGGATGTCTCAAACCATCCACTAGTCATATGACCATACATATGTCAAATGTATTGTTAAACCCATTGTCAAACATCAAAATCCTACTCGAGCCTCACTGGAGCTTGGTTAACATTGATCGGGGGTCGATTGTACTAACAATATCTCCATTTTTGATGTTTGATAATACCTTTAAGTTAGGCTAACCCATAAGCCCAACTATGCCTTTTCTTATGCCAAAGCATAATCAAGGTTTCATAACTTAAACCTTCATTTCTTCCCCTTTGGCATACATAAAAAAGTCTACCAATATTTTTCATTTCTCATCTTCCAATGAGATCCTTCATTCCCTCCCTTTGTCCAAAATCATCATAAATACCTTCATTCTAATGGAAGGCAATTCCTTACTCTCCCCTTTTTAACCTTCATTCATCATCCCTTGATGGACAAACTCCCCTTAAAGGCTTCCTCTCCCCTTAATTCATTTTCAATTAACATCTCACCCTTCCAATGCTTCTCTAAGAATATCATAGTGTTTGGAGTAGTTAGGGTACTTAGGGATGCTGATAAATAGCTAAACAACCCTTATTTAATAAAAAATTAGATTAGCAGTCGACTGAAATTAGTAATCAGTTGACTGGCACCACCACCAGTCGATTGTGATGTGAACCCGATGAGAAGAAAGTCTCAAGAACCCACAACAAATTGAAGAAGAAACAAGTCTAAATCGATAAGATGGATGGAAAGAACCTTGACCCAATGGTTAAGAAAGCACGAACCTTGGTATAGGAGATGAAAGATGCCACAACCTTGGGATTGAGGTTAATAAGTCCTTGAACGCTACAAGGGATTGCCTTAATAATCTAGTTCAATGAAGAACCAACAAGTGAGAGCTTCACCATGCTATAGATTGAAAATAACCAAAGATTACATGTGTGACTGCCACCCCCTTTATTTATAGCTTTAGGGTGACCTAAAAACCCTAAAAGGCCAAAAGGAAACACATTTAGAAAAGACCTAAGTAGACTACATAGCTATATTGGCCTTAAGCCACCATTACAATCCAAATAAGGATAGTAATTGAGCATAAAAATTAGAATTATATCATAATACGGCTTGGAGGCTAATTAAGCTTATTTATGGCTTGAATTAGATTGACTAAGCCACATGATTCGCTCTTGGTCAAATCCACTTCAATTTGTAGTTTGACCTTAGAATATTAAATTAACACATTTAGTGCTTCTGTCATCTTCCTAGCTCTAGATCTAGTAATTGGACCATCAATTATGTGTAATGGATCATCAAGAACATCTAAAGTGAGATGGTTCTTTTCTTTCATGGCCTTTGCTTGATTCCCATCATTAGCTTCTTGAATTGCAACTTGTTCCCTATCTTTGACTCCATCATTCCCCCTCTCCTCAAAATGTTTCGTCCTCGAATCTTCATCACCCTCTTTTGATCAAGTCTTCAACTTGCCTTTGAGGCTCCTTTGTCTCCTTGGAATTGCTCCTATAGGTTCACTGATCAGGAATTGATACTTTGAAGATGAAATTAATCTGATGCTCTATTTCTCTCAAATGGTGGCAATCCATCAAGAACCTTATTAAGAAATACATCATCAAATTCTTGCAAAAGAGATTTAACAACACTAAACAAAGTAGAGTTAAAATTGTTAGCATTAAAACAAACTCTCTTAATCCCTCTTTCTTTTGTGTAACAACTCTCTTTTTTTCTCTCTTGCTCTTGAAAGTTTTCTTCTTTTTCTTTTTCATTCTTTTTTCCACTCCTCTCGTCCTTATTAAATCTTTTCTCACACTCTTTTTCTTTTTTACATGTTTTTCTTTTGTCATTATCTTTTTCCTTCTCATTCTTTTTTTCTTTCATATTTATATCTTTTTTCACTCTCATTTTTTTTCCTCAACTGATCTTCATAGACTTGCCTTGGAGTTAATGATATAAGAGTGACTCGTTTACCATCCAACACAAAAGAATACTTATTTTTGAACCTATCATACAAGACCTTCCTATCAAACTGCCATAGTCTACCTAAAAGCAAATGACCTACATACATTGGCACTACATCACAAAGTACCTCATCATGATACTTGCCAATGGAAAATGAAACTAACACTTATTTGTTGACCATAACTTCTCGACACCCATGTTGCCTTTGTATCTTATAAGGTCTTGGATGATTAGTAGTAGGTAAACATAACTTCTCAACTAAAGTGGGGCTAACTACATTTGTGTGACTTTTTTCCATCAATAATAACACTACATACCTTGTCCTTAATGTGGCAAAGAGTATGAAAGAGATTGTTTCGTTGTTTTTCACCTTCTTCCTTCAATTGCACATTTAGAGCATGACTAGTGATAGGGGCTTCACCTTCATAGCTTCACCTTCAGTTGGCTATGTGTATCTTGTAACGGCCATAAAATTTCTAGCAAATTTTATAAGAATTTTTTCATGATTATAATGGGCTTTTATGTGGGCTCTTTCAAAAATAAAAGAAAATAGAGCCAAAAAGGATGCATGACCCAGGGTTTGAACCCTGAACCTCCAAGCAGATAATTAAATATTAAGATGCATGTGATA
This sequence comes from Wurfbainia villosa, assembly GCA_025175895.1. Classification (NCBI taxonomy): domain Eukaryota; kingdom Viridiplantae; phylum Streptophyta; class Magnoliopsida; order Zingiberales; family Zingiberaceae; genus Wurfbainia; species Wurfbainia villosa. The sequence goes on along the minus strand of JAKLTH010000072.1, from coordinate 7,725,919 downwards.
ACCAAAGCCCAGCAGGGGTGTGCTGTTAGAAGGGTAAGGTAAATGATAGATAAGGATAGGGGAGGCAAAGGGACACCTTCAATTGAATAAATAGGGGTAATGAGGAGACAAGAGAACAACAAGTATCCTTCTCTTCTTCCTTTCTTCTTCCTTCACCGAAAACCTCCCTCTCCTTTCTCCCATTTCCGAAAACTCAAGAAGCAAGAAAAGAGGTCTTGTCTTGGCACCACCTAGGGTATATCCTTATACTAAACAATCGAAAGGATATAAGTAATCCCCTCACCTGCAATACAAGTTGTTTCGATTGTTTGAATTCCTAAAAACCCCCTTGGAAGTTTCGGCCAACCCATGTTTATGTCCACCAATGATCCCCCTTGCCATGTTTTATATATATATATATGATGCTTACATGTTGATAGATGGGCTTTGTACAAGTTGTTTTGGGTGTTGATTTCCTAAGACCCTTCCTTAGGGTTTCGGCCAAGATATGTTCATGCTCACCAATGGTCCCCCTTGCCATGTTTTATATATATATGATGCTAACATGTTGATAGATAGGTTTTGTATAAGTTGTTTTGGGTGTTGATTTCCTAAGACCCTTCCTTAGGGTTTCGGCCAAGATATGTTCATGCTCACCAATGATCCCCCTTACCATGTTTTATATATATATGATGCTAACATGTTGATAGATAGGTTTTGTACAAGTTGTTTTGGGTGTTGATTTCCTAAGACCCTTCCTTGGATGTTTCAACCAAGATGTGTTCATGCTCACCAATGATCCCCCTTGTCATGTTTTATATATATATGATGCTAACATGTTGATAGATGGGCTTTGTACAAGTTGTTTTGGGTGTTGATTTCCTAAGACGCTTCCTTAGGGTTTCGGCCAAGATATGTTCATGCTCACCAATGATCCCCCTTGCCATGTTTTACATATATATGATGCTAACATGTTGATAGATAGGCTTTGTACAAGTTGTTTTGGGTGTTGATTTCCTAAGACCCTTCCTTAGGGTTTCGGCCAAGACCATGTATGTGTGGGAATGTATACTGAAAGCCTAGCTCTTTTTGTATGAACATTTTTATTTTGAAATAAGAATCACATGATCATTGTTTGCATTTTATATTTATTATATGTGTGCATATTGTCTAATATTTTACATTGTAGATAACATGGTGCTTGGTGTGACACAGAAGATCATGTTATCAGTCCCTTGTAGAATATAAGTAGAGGCTCACAACCAAGATGGTTTTGGACAAGCCATTGGCATGGTTGTAGTGTAGCTTGGTATTGTTTTGTCTTGAACATAGAGTTACACTAGTACACTTAGGTGTATTGAGCAAGACCGACATAGAGGTGATTCAATTTATTGCTGACTACATAATTGAATCGGACCTCGGATATTATGTTGTACATGCTCTTAATCCCGATATAATAACGGACACATGTACTTAGTATTTATTTCTTTGATTTACCAAAGGGTGAGATTTCTATGGATTAAATCAATATGCCCGATAAGTTGGGAAATGATATTATTTACATGGTGTGCCGTTGATTATAAGAGGAAACCGTGTCCTATATATTAGGTTGATGATGTCCCCTTGAGGAGCTCATAAGGTTCATCATGTAAACCCTGCAGGTTGACTTAGTCAACATGATGATAAGGTTGAGTGGTACTACTCGAGGAGTTAGATGTTAATTAATTGATGGTCAGTAAATCAATTAATTGACGGACATTTGATATCTTAAACACGGGGTGATGGATGTACAAATAATATATGGAGCCCATATTAATTTATGGGGGTTGGTGAGGTAGTTCAATGATGATCCTCTAGTGGACTGGAACATCATTGATGGATCAAGTTTGTGTGGTTCCGATTCATCGGGTGGCCAAGATCCAACTCCTCCTCATGGTCCCTATCGTAGCCTAATATAAACCTCATGAACTCTAGATCCAATGATGGAAAACAAAACTCTAGAACCGACGGTTGAGATTAAATCTCTAGAACCGACGGTTGAGATTAAATCTCTAGAACCGACGGTGGAGATTAAATCTCTAGAACCGACGGTTGAGATTAAATCTCTAGAACCGACGGTGGAGATTAAATCTCTATAACCGACGGTTGAGATTAAATCTCTAGATCCGACGGTTGAGATTAAATCTCTAGATCTGACGGTTGAGATTAAATCTCTTGATCCGACGGTTGAGATTAAATCCCTAGGTGGAGATTAAATCTCTAAGATCCGACGGTTGAGATTAAATCTCTAAGATCCGACGGTTGAGATTAAATCTCTAGAACCAATGGAGGAGATTAAACCTAGGCCTAAACCTAACTCTATATATATGGGAGAATGGGTCAAGGCAAGAAGGATTTGGTTTTTGAAATTAGGGTTTAGCCTCTCATTGCTTGGCGCAAGAAATCCAAAGGAAGAAAGGTCGGCTAGGGTTTGAAAGCTTGGTCAAGGCAACTATAGGAAGTGCTCTTCTTCTTCCTAGGGTGTTGTCGGCTCCTTCTCTTTTCCTATACCTTGGCGGCCAACATATTCCTTTTATCCTCTTCACTCCCTATTGGCTTGGCCAGACTAGAAGCTAGGTTTGTCCCTAGTTTGGTTCCTTGGTGGTTTCCATTTAGTTCTCTCTATTCTTGGGGTCGGCATGATCAACTTTGTGGATTGGTGGTTGGCTCAAGCAAGAAGGGAAGGAGAGTTCTTCTTTCTTTGGATTGAAGAAGATCTAGGAAGCTTCAACTTGTGGAGGATCTTCGCCCACACGAAGTCTACAAGGAGGTTAGGACATACGATAGAAGATCAAGAGGTATACAAGTTTTATAACTTTTATTATTGATCTTTGCATGTTCTTATTATTTTGATTAGTATGTGTTGATTATACTATTTTGCATGTGTATGTATTTGTATAATCATGGACCCCGAAGATAAACACAAAAACCGGCTATCCGTCCGTCGTCTCTTCCATGGCTAACCGACTAGAAGAGTTGTGTTGCTTGAACAACTAGTTTGTTCAAGCGATCGCTCAAGTCGATAGCACGACGACGAATTGGTTGAGCTTAGGAAATTCATCCCATTCGGATTAGTTTTCATTAGTGAAAATTTTAATCCGGGGACATGGGAGCCAATGAGCCTCCCGAGAAGCAAGAATTACCTTCAATTGGTATCAGAGCCTCGATTTCCAGTTTTGTGTGTTTAGGATTCGGTTAATTTTTTATGCACTTTTTCATATATTATATGTGCCGGATAATAGTAGGATATGCGTAGTTTAACTTTTTGGTTGCATGCGTAAGATCCGACTATTATGGCCATATGTGTGTATGTGATTGTATGTGTGTAAATATTTATTATTTGAATCCTTGGGGTTGACGAGGCTAGATTAATATTTAATTTTTGTAATTAAATACAACATTGTTTAGCCGCTCATTTTAGTTTACTTTCGATCTAGATTATTTGTACACTCCTTCGTGGAGTATAAGATCGATGAATGTAAATTAAAATAGATTATCTCGGCTCGGATCGCTTTGGTGACTTGGGCACGGGAAAAGGTGGAGCGGACGAGGTGTCGACACGACGGGACGCATATTGGAGAACAAAGCCATAATAGTTGGAAAAAATTCTGTTTTTTCCATATTTATTGCTGATTTGTTTTATATGCATGTTGTGTGTGCTTGAAAATTCCTCATTTTCAATTTACTAAGTGGGAGAGGGATATTTTAATTAATTTCCGCGGCCTCCATTACAATTTGACGTGTGATGCAACAGACTTGTGTGTCGGCTCTGAGTGCCTTCCTCCCCATCGGATGAGTTTGTTTGCGGATCACTAGGTCAAATAATGGTTATAGGAAATTATTTAGGAGCGTGTGTACTTCCCCATCGGTAAGACACTTAATCTGAGATAATTCCCTTAGTATCATGTAAAGGTGCACACTTAGATGCAAATAAAAAGTATCCTCCCCATCGGAGTCACTGCTTTTATTTGTAGGGCCAAAGAGGAACCAACTATTAATTTTATTTGTCAAAAAGTAAGGTTGACAAGATAATAAAATTAATGGGTAAAACCTCCTCTTACAAATGTAGAATTCGTAGACGTCCACACTATCGTGGCATGCGATATTCTTGGTGTTTTGAGGTGTTGGTTGATTTCGAAATTTTATTGTTTTGAGGAATCAATAATATTTGAAATCTAATATTTTGATCATTGTGATTCTTAGGATTTTCAAATGGCTTTTAACCCACTTACTATGATGCTAAAGGAAACAAACTTACTGTACCCAAATAATATTGATTGGAAAAGAAATGTGGATAGTGTCTTAATTGTCGATGAGTGTCTTCCTAGGCCTGCGGATGATTCTGGGGAAAAGGAACTTTTCGGATACCAGAATCGAGCTGCTAGGCAGGAAGCTATGATTGCTCAGAAGGTTTCTACTTCTAAGCCGAAAGGCAATAAGAAGAAGAAACAAGGTAGAGCAAAAATGGCGGGTGGACCTCAGGGAGGAGTGAAGAAGCCGAAAGGCAAGTGCTTCACTTGTAGACAGACTGGACATGGGAAGAAAGACTTCCCCTTCCTAAAGCAGAACATAGGTATATCTTCTGCCTTAGTCGTTGAAACATGTTTAGTGATGTTATCTCATGCACTGTGTGAATACGGAGCCAGCGATCATGTCTGCAATTCTTTGCGGGGGTTCGAAACCGACGACTAGCTGAAGGAGAAATTACCATCTACATGGGCAATGCTACAAAGGTAGCGGCTATTGCAGTGGGAGACGTTTATTTATCGTTTGATAGAAATAAAGTTTTGGTTTTGAGAAATTGTCTTTATGTACCTACATTTAGAAAGAATTTGATTTCAGTTTCTAAATTGTTTATGGATGGATATTCTGCTTTTAATACGTGAGTTGTTATAAAAAGAAATAGAGAGATTATCTGTTCGTGTACATTGGTTGGCAATTTGTATACTCTTGAACCAAAAGCTCCCACGATGCATATAAGTGAATAACTCATCTTCTAAGTCCAATAAGAGAAAAGAACCTTGAAACGAACTGCATATCTTTGGCACCTAAGACTTGGTCATATTAACCTGAGTAGAATTCAAAGGTTGATAGCTGATAGACCTTTGGGTTCATTAGTGGTGGAGGATCTCCCAACCTGCGAATCTTTCTTTGAAGGTAAAATGACCAAGAGGCCTTTCAAGGCCAAGGGGTATAGGGCCAAAGATGTGTTAGAATTGGTTCATTCTGATCTGTGCGGTCCTATGTCTATCTAGGCTAGAGGTGACTTTGAATACTTCTTCTCTTTTATAGATGATTATTCAAGGTATGGATACATTTACTTGATGTGCCGCAAGTCTGAGTGCTTTGACAGATTCAAAGAATTCAAGGCTGATGTGGAGAACCGTCAAGGTAAAAGTATCAAGACACTACGATCTGATGGTGGTGGCGAGTACCTCTTGGGAGAGTTTATGAGTTACTTATCAGAGGCTGGGATTCAATCCCAATTGTCCACACCTGGCACACCCCAGCAGAATGGTGTGGCGGAGCGAAGGAATAGGACTCTTATGGAGATGGTCAGATCGATGATGAGTTATTACGAGTTACGATTCGCCTGGGGTTTGCTCGGAAACGGCAAGACACATTCGAACTCGGTTCCATCTAAGTCGACTTCTACTCCCACAGACCGGGTGGCGAAAGCCTAGTCTAAGACATATTCGGATTTGGGGTAGTCCAACACATGTGCTGAAGGCTGATGCTGGTAAGTTGGAACCTCGTACAGAAGTGTGCATGTTCGTGGGGTACCCTAAAGGAACGAAAGGTGGTTTATTTTATAATCCTAGAGATCAGAAGGTGATCGTGAGTACGAATGCCAGATTTCTAGAGGAGGACTATGTGATGAACCACAAGCCCACAAGTAGGATTGTTCTTGAGGAGTTGACAGGGGAAGTCCCGACTTTAGTACCACTGGTACAAGAGGAGATACCACAAGTCACTGCACCGTGTGTCACAGAGCATACACAGGATGTAGGGATTTTTGAACGGAAAAATAGGATCCCTTCCAAGTGATCCTTGCGAAAGAAAACCTCGTACAAAAAATAAATTTCTCAAAACCTATCTTATAGGAGAATATTACCTTTATTGCGTGCCCTTTTAAATCCCACTTCTCCTTGGGTTTGTTGGATCTTTTAGCACGTTCAAATGTCCGTGCCTCTATATGTATCCACACGAGCAAGCTCTTGTCTCACAAAAGAAACTAGAAGAGCTCTCCTTTACTTCTTGCTAGAGAAGTCCCTAAAGGAGAGGAAGGTAGGGAAAAAGACAAAGGATGAAGAAGACCACTCTTCTTGCTACACTCACAAAAGCCACACAACCAAAGCCTCTCACCACCAAGCTCTCTCCAAGCCTCAAGCTTCATCTACTGTTGCCACCCATGGAGTGTTTTATAGGATTGGAAAAACCTTTCACCTCCTATCACATTCAATGCAATCAATTGCATTGAAAAACAATCACACTCCTTGTTTGGCCGACCACATGTGGAGGAAATCCAAAGGTCAAAACCCTTTGTCTCCTTCCACCTCATCAAGCTTAGGTGGCATGCTTATGGGGCATTCATGCATGTTGAATTAATCTTATTAATTCAGTAAGCTTATGTTATCATATTGAATTAATCTCATTAAATCAATAAGGTAACATATTGAATTAATCTTATTAAATCAATTTAGCTTAGGATATCATGATAACATATTTATTTAATCTTATTAAATTAATAAGCTTAGCATATTGAATTAATTTCATTAAATCAATAAGCTAAAATTCTCTTTAAGCTTAAAGCCCAAAAACCATTTTGTACTTAAGCTTATTCCCAAATTATTCTAGTCAAACTAGAATGCACTAATTCTTCTAATAATCATGCTCTTTGTGTGTGACCCTATAGACTCTCATAACGTTGGCAGTGGATCTAAACTCTTTTAGATACACAAGCAATGAGCGACATCTAGCAATACATCATTGCTACCCAAGTTACGAAATAAGTCAAGATCCGACTAACCTTTCCGTGACTACTATAATGTATGACCGTGTCCTTCTATAATTGATATCATCAGTTGACAACGAGGCATGTAGATCGCGTCATCCTCGATCAATCTATGTGTTTCTTGATCCCCGAGTAAACTAAACAAATGAGCTCAATATCTCATATTGACTCATTCGAGTACGGCCATGCGCGTTTAGTAGTTCTACTCAATCAAGGGGCCCATGATATCACTCCCGGCGTATGGGAGGGATAGATCCCATCTACATCATCCACATCCTCCGCATAATTTGTTATATACCCAAGAATCACCTTTATGGTCCACCTCACGGGTGACGCTGACGATACCAAAGTACATAACTCCTTATGTAGGGAACCGTAGTGACTTGAGTTTGAGGACTATTCATACCAATAGTCACATGAGAAAGTTTATGACACTCATATAACGATCCATGAAACTTTCTCATGGCGGGTCAGTTCAGTATATATTCTCTAATATATACCCATGTGTCAACTCGATATCATATATCCATGACTTGTGAGATCAAGTCATCAATTGACCTACATGCTAGTCTTTATGTATTAATATTGCCCTTGCATATTAATACTTGACTAGGAACATTTAGGAAAGTGTTCTCTCATACCTCTCATAATCAATTTCGCGATTGATGTCGTAGATAAGAACCTACTTTTCTAGGGCATTATTATATTTAATTTAATTTAGCACAAGTAAGAGCGTAAATATAATAACCAATCCTTTGCCTTTATAGAATATGATACAAAATGTTCCCTATTCAACCATCACATGATTGGTTCTAGGGCTATAACTAATCTCCCACTAGCACTAGTATCAATCACTATAATATCTCGATACCTAGTGACCTAGTGTGACCATCATGCTTCCTCCGTACAAAGCCTTAGTCAATGAATCTGCGATGTTAGCTTCGGCTTTACTCAGATATCCTCACATCTCCTCTATCGATGATCTCTCGAATGAGATGGAAGCGCCGCAGATGTGTTTGGTCCACGATGTGATCGAGGTTCCTTAGCTTTAATAGCCCCATTGTTGTCACAATAGAGGTCTATTGGATCTGCAATGTTAGGAACTACCCCAAGTTCATCGATGAACTTGCGGAGCCAAATGACCTCCTTTCACGTGCATCGACGCAGAATATACTTCGTTGTAGAATCAACAATCGTGTCTCGCTCAACTCTTCCACCAACTCCACCATTCAGGCAAAACACATATCCCGATTGCGATCTATAGTCATCCTTGTCTGCTTTTGAAGCTCAGATCATCAGAACCCTTTAGCTTAGCTCTCATCGCTTCCAAATATCGTGAAATATTCTTTCGCTCTTCGTAAGTATTTAAGAATATTTTCGACCGCTATCTAGTGACTTTCACCGATCCGACGTATCTACTTGTCATGCTCAAAGCATACGAGACGTCGTGATTTAATACAAAGTACGACGATATGATGTAGACTACTGGCAGATGCATAAGGGATCTTATCCATGCGATCTCTCTCCTCCCAGAAGAGGGACATTGAGTCTTGAAAGACTCACACCATGTGATAAAGCGTAAATCCTTTCTTGGAATTTTGCATAGCAAAATGATCTAGCACTTTATCAATGTATGACTCGACTTAGGCCAAGTAATCTTTAGATCTATCTCTATAGATCTTGATGCCTAGAATATAGGCAGCTTCACCTAAGTCTTTCATCGAGAAACAATTCCCTAACCACATCTTCACAGACTGGAGTGAGGGAATATCATTTCCAATGAGAAGTATGTCATCTACATACAAGATAAGAAATACAACTGTGCTCCCACTATTTCTCTTGTAGACACAAGGTTCATCTTCATTCTTGATGAAACCAAACTCCTTGATTGCATCATCGAATCGAAGATTCCAGCTTCGAGAGGCTTGCTTTAGTCCATAAATGGACCTTTGCAGTTTGCATACCTTTCCAAGATGCTTTGGATCTTCAAAACCCTCAGGCTGTGTCATGTACACATCCTCGAGTAGCTTTCCATTCAGAAAAGCGGTTTTGACATCCATCTGCCAGATTTCATAATCGTGGTAGGCTGCAATAGCAAGTATGATCCGAATGGATTTAAGCATCGCAACTGGTGAAAAGGTTTCATCATAGTCAATACCATGAATTTGTTTGAATCCTTTAGCCACCAATCTACCTTTATAGGTATGCTTATTACCATCCATGTCAGTCTTTACTTTAAAGACCCACTTACACCCAATGGGTTTTACCCCTTCAGGTGGATCAACCAAAATCCATACTTGGTTAGTGTACATGGATTCCATTTCGGATCTCATGGCCCCTAGCCATTTCTCGAAATCTGGGCTCATCATAGCTTCTTGATAGGATGTAGGCTCGTCAAGATCGACAAGTAATACCTCACCGTTGTCAGTCAAGAAAAAAGAATATCTCTCGGGTTGACGACGGATCCTATCAGATCTACGAAGAGGTTGGTCTACTTAAACAGGTGTTTGCTCCACAACTCTTTGGGCAACAATTTCCTCATCCACAACACTTTGTGGTGCCTATTCATTTTCCATCGAAGCCTTAGTGTTATCTTCATCTTGAATTTTTTCAAGATGAATTTTACTCCCACTAGTTTTTCTAGAAATAAATTCTCTTTCTAGAAAGACAGCATTTCTGGCAACAAACACCTTGCCAAGTGTGGGATTGTAAAAGTAATATCCCTTAGTTTCCTTGGGATATCCTACAAAATAATACTTATCTGATTTGGGTCCTAGTTTATCTGAGACTTGACGTCTAACATAAGCTTCACAACCCCAAATCTTTATAAAAGACATTTTGGGACCCTTCCCAGTCCATAACGTATATGGTGTCTTTTCTACGGCTTTTGATGGGACGCGATTAAGTGTGAAAGCGACTGTCTCTAGAGCTAAACTCCAAAAGGAAGTAGGTAGATCAGTCTGGCTCATCATTGATCATACCATATCTAATAGAGTACGATTTCTCCTCTCAGATACACCATTCCATTGTGGTGTTCCAGGTGGAGTGAGTTGGGATATTATCCCACACTCAGCTAGGTGATCACGAAACTCTTGACTAAGGTATTCACCACCTCGATCTGATCGAAGTAGTTTAATACGCTTACCAAGTTGGTTTTGTACTTCATTCTTGAATTCTTTGAACTTTTCAAAGGATTCTGACTTATGTCTCATCAAATATAAGTAGCCAAATCTACTAATATCATCAGTGAAAGTAATAAAGTACTTATAGCCTCCTCTGGCTTCGACATTGAAAGGGCCACATACATCAGTATGTATGAGTCCTAACTGTTGGTGCAGTGAGGCACCGAAATCGAACCTGTATTTTGATTATAGCAAAGACACAAAAGTTAAGTCTATTTTGTTTTCTCACGAGCTGAATCGAGTGTGAAGAAGATTGATATAGCTGGAGCTGAAGGCTAGCGACACCCGGAGGAAGCCGCGGTGGTCGGGCGATACTCGAGTTACTTCGGAGGGAGCCGAAGGAATCGAGTGGAAGGCCGGAAGCAAAAGCGACACGTAAGTATCGAGGTAAGCTCGTGTGTGCGAGAGTAAGTAAGGTCGTATCCTCTTTACGGGGATGATCTTAAGCGTATATCCGACCAAAGACATCTTATAGATGGTCTAGGTCGAGATCGGATGGTCGACGACCATCGAAATTATGTTTTTATTGAGCTAACTTTGACTTGCAGCAAGCATCACCGATCGCTACTTGAGGACTCGACCGCTGTGTATCGACCGATCGGCTGAGTCATCAATCGATCCGATGTCGCCATCACGATCATGATGGCCATCAATCGATCGATGGTCAATGATCGATTCAAGAGTCAAGGCTTATCGCCCACCTCAAAGCGGTTTGGTGTCCATTTGTGATTGGTCAAGACCCACTCAAAAGGGGCTCAAAGGCTATAAAAGTAGGCCAAACCTAGGGTTTTAAACACAATTTAAGCTTCCAAAGTCTCCAGCTTACCGACAACAACGTCTCTTCTTCTCCGACGCCTAGGTTTCATTTCCTTTATTTTCAGACGCGGTTTTTAATTTTAGTGTCGTTGCTCATTTACATTCTTCGAAGTTATTTTTCTATCGTAACGAGGAGAGGGGGAGTGTCCCTCTACCTTGAGTTTTTTTTGTATCGATTAACTCCTACCTCCAACGAGGAGGAGTTTGTTTAGTGATTTGCCCTCCGTGCGTGGTCAAGGACCACTAGGGCCTTGGAGTAGTAGCCTTCGGCTACGAACCAAGTAAATATCTTGTTTCTATTGTCTCCTTTACTTTTTGTTTTGCTTATCTTTCCGCTGCGTATATTTGTCTTGAAACGAATTCGAAAAAGTTTTTTCTTTCGCTATTCACCCCCCCCTCTAGCGAACCGCATCGATCCAACACTAACAAGTCCGTCGCTCTCTCTCTATGTCCACTAAATGGAGTTTTAGTCATCTTTCCTAAAAGACAAGATTCGCATACCTCATATGATTCAAAATCAAATGAGTCCAATAATCCATCTTTATGGAGTTGGGATATGCGTTTTTCATTTATGTGACCTAGGCGACAGTGCCAGAGATATGTTTGGTTCAAATTATTCGATTTGAACCGTTTGGTATTTACGTTATAAATTGGGTTTTCTAAATCTAGAACATAGAGATCATTCATAAGTGGTGCATTACAATAGAACATTTCATTCAAATAAATGGAACAACATTTGTCCTTTATTATAAAAGAAAAGTTTTTCTTGTCTAAACAAGATACAGAAATTATGTTCTTTGTTAATGCAGGTACATAAAAGCACTCCTCTAGTTCTAAGATAAGCCCAGTGGGCAAGGACAAAGAATATGTTCCTACAGCTACAGCAGCAACTTTTGCGCCATTGCCTACTCGTAGGTCCACTTCGCCCTTTGCCATTAGTCTACTATTTCTCAGTCCCTGCACATTAGTACAAATGTGAGATGCACATCCGGTATCTAATACCCATGTAGAAGAAATAGATAGATTAACTTCTATAATGTGTATACCTGAGGCAGAAGTCCCACTTCATTTCTTCTTTACTTCCTCAAGGTAGACTTTGCAGTTCCGCTTCCAGTGTCCAGTCTCACCACAATGGAAACAGTCCCCTTCCTTAGGTTCTTTACCTTTACCCTTTGAAGTGGATGAATTGGCCTTGCCTTTGGCTTGGGTCTTACCCTTGCCTTTGCGCTTACCTTTGCCCTTCTTGACCATTAGTACGTTACTAACTTTCTTCTTGAGATCTTGCCTCAGAGCCTCAACATGCTAAGAATCTCAGTAAAAGGTTTATCAATTTCATTCATGTTATAATTCATGACGAATTGATTATATGCTTCCGCAACGATTGCAGGATAACATCGGCTGCCAATTCTCGCTCTGGAAAACCTAGTCTTCAAGGTTCTCAACGCACTTATCATTTTAAGTACGTGAGTTCCTACAGTGTTCCTTCTGCATCTTGCATGCAAAAAGAGCCTTAGACACTTCAAAACGCTGCCTAGCTTGTCCTTGATATAGTTGTTTCAAATGCTCAACCATATCATAGGCATCCATGTTCTCATGTTGCTTCAAGCTCGAGTTCATGGTGGCAAGCATAAGACATGACACATCTAATGCGCCATCTTGATGCTTCTTATAAGCATCCTTTTCAACACGAGTGGCGCAGGGCGGTGTTTCAGTGATAGATCGCTTCTAGGACATACAGTTTACGTTCTTGCTTGAGGATAATCCTCAAGTTCCTATACCTAGAAAGTTAGCTCCATCGAGCTTGTCTTTCTCAAGGACATCGCAAGTCGAGGGGTGTGTCGTGTTAGATGACATGGTGATCTACAACATTAAAATGCAAAATTAAGTATCATACCTAAGTCATTTAATTAGGCCTTTAATTAAACGAGGCTCCACTAAATTCTCATAGCTTTGATATGAGCTAATCATTGATGTAGGCAAACACATTTTGCTTACATCATTAGCTTCTATTTAGCTATAAATTTATATGGGATAAAGATCCACATCATACTTCGTCTTGAGTTAGCTTTGGCTAATCACCCAAGACGTAGTATGATTAGGTAGGCAATCTTTTGCCAATTACATCTGATGTAACTCTTTAATAGCTTTGGTTAAGTTTAGATTAGTTTAGTGCTTATTCCTAAACCAGCTTCTAGGCCGTGGCAAGGCACAGAGGCCTTCTTTGATATCGGAGCAACGACCACTTTCTAAGACAAAGCTGATGTTCGGAAATAACACAAAACTAATTTTTAAAACTTATGTTCAAAGCTAATATATGCCTCTACTTTCTTAATTAATTAAGAAAAACTTAATTAAGTCATAACCAAGTTTGATAGCGGGACATCACGATTGTCCACTCGCACTCTTTCAAGATAAAATGCATTGCTTTGCTTTGGCAAACCCAACAACAAATGATCGAGGAAGTAGTGAGTACCAAACTTTGGTAGGCATATCGTTTTTGACTTATTAAGAAATAAACTTAAACATGCATCACATACATATTAGCATACATCACATATAAGCTAAATTAACATGCATCACATACATATTAAACTAAGCGTGTCATGGTTATGACCCTTATTCTACAATCTTCTCAAGCCAATGAAAAGATTAATTGGTCAACCTAGGGATAGCATCTTCTCCCAAGTGCTTCCTTTTGGTTGTCTTGTGTTGTTGACTTCCTCATTGTAACGACATCTTCCAATGGACCCTCCATCTTTATTTTGTATATTACAAAAGGAGAAATACTCGAGTTACATTCGAGTCTAAAACTAATTTTACAACAAGAATTTTAGGAGAAAGGCACTGACACGCAGCCGTATTAAGAATTATAACACACACATTCACAAACCTTTTGGGACTAGGCCATAACCATGCACCATGTCAATTTTAACTTTTAAAAGACATCGGATATTTTATTATGTTTAAAAAATTGCTAATGCAATTCTCAACTCATAATAAAATTTATCCTACTTCTATATCATATATAAAATAGAGAAACCTATTTTTATACGATCTTCGCAAGTGGCTCGATACCATCGTAGGGATTTTTATGCAAAATAGCATATGCAACGGAAAAATAGGATCCTTCCAAGTGATCTCATGAAAGAAAACCTCGACAAAAATAAATTTCTCAAAACCTATCTTATAGGAGAATATTACCTTTGGCCCTTTTAAATCCCACTTCTCCTTGGGTTTGTTGGATCTTTTAACACGCTCAAATGTCTGCGGTCTCTATATGTATCCACACGAGCAAGCTCTTGTCTCACAAAAGAAACTAGAAGAGCTCTCCTTTACTTCTTGCTAGAGAAGTCCCTAAAGGAGAGGAAGGTAGGGAAAAGAGAAAGGAAGAAGAAGACCACTCTTCTTGCTACACTCACAAAAGCCACACAACCAAAGCCTCTCACTACCAAGCCTCTCCAAGCCTCAAGTTTCCAACTACTTGTCCACCCCATGGAGTGTTTTATAGGATTAGAAAACCTTTCACCTCCTATCACATTCAATGCAATCAATTGCATTGAAAACAATCACACTCCTTGTTTGGCGGGCCAGGAGGAAATCCAAAGGTCAAAACCCTTTGTCTCCTTCCACCTCATAGCTTAGGTGGCATGCTTATGTGGCATTCATGCATGAATTAATCTTATTAATTCAAGCTTATGTTATCATATTAAATTAATCTCATTAAATCAATAAGGTAACATATTGAATTAATCTTATTAAATCAATTTAGCTTAGGATATCATGATAACATATTTATTTAATCTTATTAAATTAATAAGCTTAGCATATTGAATTAATCTCATTAAATCAATAAGCTGTAAATTCTTAAGCTTAAAGTCCAAAATCATTTTGTACTTTAAGCTTATTCCCAAATTATTCTAGTCAAACTAGAATGCACTAATTCTTAATCATCATGCTCTTTGTGTGTGACCCTATAGGCTCATAACGCTGGCAAGTGGATCTAAACTCTTTTAGATACACAAGCAATGAGCGCATCTAGCAATACATCATTGCTACCTAAGTTACGAAATAAGTCAAGATCCGACTAACCTTTCCGTGACTACTATAATGTATGACCGTCCTTCTATCCTTGATATCGACGACCAATGAGGCATAGATCCGTGTCATCCTCGATCAATCTATGTGTTTCTTGATCCCCGAGTAAACTAACTCAAACAAATGAGCTCAATATCTCATATTGACTCATTCGAGCATGGCCATGCGCTTTAGTAGTTCTACTCAATCAAGGGGCCCATGCCGATATCACTCCTGGCCATATGGGAGGGATAGATCCCATCTACATCACTCACATCCTCCGCATAATTTGTTATATACCCAAGAATCGCTTTATGGTCCACCTCTACGTGACGCTTGACGATACCAAAGTACATAACTCCTTATGTAGGGAACCGTAGTGACTTCAGGTTTGAGGACTATTCATACCAATAGTCACATGAGAAAGTTTATGACACTCATACGACGATCCATGAAACTTTCTCATGGCGGGTCAGTTCAGTATATATTCTCTAATATATACCCATGTGTCAACTTGATATCATATATCCATGACTTGTGAGATCAAGTCATCAATTGACCTACATGCTAGTCTTTATGTATTAATATTGCCCTTGCATATTAATACTTGACTAGGAACATTTAGGAAAGTGTTCTCTACAGCCTCTCATAATCAATTCTGCCAATTGATGTGCTGTAGATAAGAACCTACTTTTCTAGGGCATTATTATATTTAATTTAGCTGGCACAAGCAAGACGTAAATATAATAACCAATCCTTTGCCTTTATAGAATATGATACAAAATGTTCCCTATTCAACCATCACATGATTGGTTCTAGGGCTATAACTAACACAGGAGGCACCTCATCGTAGTGGGAGGGTTGTTAGGCAACCCGAGAGATTCATGTTCTTGGGAGAATCTTCTGATTTGGTCCCTGGCGAACATGAACATGATCCCTGGACATATGACGAGACACTCCAAGATAGAGATGCGGTATCTTGGCAAAGAGCGATGAATTCAGAGATAGAATCTATGGATTCTAATCATTTCTGGGAGCTAGTAGAACCACCCGATGGTGTGAAAGCCATTGGATGCAAGTGGATTTACAAGAGAAAGAGAGGAGTAGACGGGAAGGTTGAGACCTTCAAAGCTAGGCTTATTGTGAAAGGGTATACTCAGAAAGAGGGTATCGATTATGAGGAGACATTTTCGCCAGTAGCTATGCTTAAGTCTATCCAGATTCTCTTATCTATAGCTGCTCATATGGATTATGAGATTTGGCAGATGAATGTCAAGACAGCTTTCCTTAACGGAAGTCTTGAGGAGAACATCTATATGCGGCAACCAGAGGGATTCATTGCTAAAGGCAAAGAGCATCTAGTGTGTAAGCTTAATTGGTCCTTATATGGATTGAAGCAAGCTTCAAGATCTTGGAATATCCGTTTTGATGAGGTAATCCAGTCATATTGATTTATTCAAAGTCCGGATGAGCCATGTGTATACAAAAGATGTGACGGAAACGTAGTCGTATTTCTTATACTATACGTAGATAACATTTTGTTAGTTGGCAACAATATCAAAATGTTATCAGACGTAAGGGTATGGTTGTCCAAACAGTTTGACATGAAGGACTTGGGAGAAGTGGGACACATCCTTGGGATCGAAGTTATAAGGGATTGCAAGAAAAGGATGTTGTGCTTATCTCAAGCTTCATACATAGACACGGTCCTCGCTCGTTTTAGCATGCAGAACTTCAAGAAAGGTTTTCTACCTTTTAGGCATGGAGTTCCTTTATCTAAAGAGATGTGTCCTAAAACATCAAAGGAGATAGAGGAGATGAAGGCGGTTCCTTATGCTTTGACAGTAGGAAGCCTCATGTATGCTATGCTATGTACGAGACCAGATATCTGCTTTGCCGTGGGCATGGTTAGCAGATATCAGAGTAATCCTGGACAGGGACATTGGACTGCGGTAAAGCATATATTGAAGTACCTGAGAAGGACTAGGGATTATATGCTGGTTTACCGAGCAGATCAATTAGTCCCTATGGGTTACACGGATTCAAATTTCCAATATGATAGGGACAAGAGTAAGTCTACCTCGGGGTTTGTGTTTACTTTTGGAGGTGGAGCCATAGTATGGAGGAGTGTCGTAAATGCGTGCGGCGACTCTACCATGGAAGTATGTGGCGGCACCTCGAGGCGCCAAGAAGTCAGATGACTCAGGAACTTCTTGATGGACTTGGATGTGATTCCTGGTTTGCCCAGAACTATCATAATTTATTGTGATAACAGTGGTGCAGTTGCAAACTCGAAGGAACCACGAGCCCATAAGGCGAGTAAACACATAAAGCACAAGTACCACCTGATACGAGAGATCATAAAGCGAGGAGAAGTAGCTGTCGCCAAGATTGCATTAGAGGATAACCTGGAGGATCCATTCACTAAGGCCCTTCCAGCGAAAGTGTTTGATAGGCATGTGGAGGACATGGGGATCAGATGTATGGCAGTGTGATGACAACATAGTCTTTTAGTATAAGTGGGAGATTGTTGGAATGTATACTGAAAGCCTAGCTCTTTTTGTATGAACATTTTTATTTTGAAATAAGAATCACATGATCATTGTTTGCACTTTATATTTATTATATGTGTGCATATTGTCTAATATTTTACATTGTAGATAACATGGTGCTTGGTGTGACACAGAAGATCATGTTATCAGTCCCTTGTAGAATATAAGTAGAGGCTCACAACCAAGATGGTTTTGGACAAGCCATTGGCATGGTTGTAGTGTAGCTTGGTATTGTTTTGTCTTGAACATAGAGTTACACTAGTACACTTAGGTGTATTGAGCAGGACCGACATAGAGGTGATTCAATTTATTGCTGACTACATAATTGAATCGGACCTCGGATATTATGTTGTACATGCTCTTAATCCCGATATAATAACGGGCACATGTACTTAGTATTTATTTCTTTGATTTACCAAAGGGTGAGATTTATATGGATTAAATCAATATGCCCGGCAAGTTGAGAAATGATATTATTTACATGGTGTGCCGTTGATTATAGGAGGAAACCGTGTCCTATATATTAGGTTGATGATGTCCCCTTGAGAAGCTCATAAGGTTCATCATGTAAACCCTGCAGGTTGACTTAGTCAACATGATGATAAGGTTGAGTGGTACTACTCGAGGAGTTAGATGTTAATTAATTGATGGTCAGTAAATCAATTAATTGACGGACATTCGATATCTTAAACACGGGGAGATGAATGTACAAATAATATATGGAGCCCATATTAATTTATGGGGGTTGGTGAGGTAGTTCAATGATGATCCTCTAGTGGACTGGAACATCATTGATGGATCAAGTTTGTGTGGTTCCGATCCATCGGGTGGCCAAGATCCAACTCCTCCTCATGGTCCCTATCGTAGCCTAATATAAACCTCATGAACTCTAGATCCAATGATGGAAAACAAAACTCTAGAACCGACGGTTGAGATTAAATCTCTAGAACCGACGGTGGAGATTAAATCCCTAGAACCGACGGTTGAGATTAAATCTCTAGAACCAACGGTGGAGATTAAATCTCTAGAACCGATGGTTGAGATTAAATCTCTAGAACCGATGGTGGAGATTAAATCTCTAGAACCGACAGTTGAGATTAAATCTCTAGATCCGAAAGTTGAGATTAAATCTCTAGATCCGACGGTTGAGATTAAATCTCTTGATCCGACGGTTGAGATTAAATCTCTTGATTCGACTGTTGAAATTAAATCCCTAGGTGGAGATTAAATCTCTAAGATCCGATGGTTGAGATTAAATCTCTAAGATCCGACGGTTGAGATTAAATCTCTAGAACCAATGGAGGAGATTAAACCTAGGCCTAAACCTAACTCTATGTATATGGGAGAATGGGTTGGGCGGCAAGAAGGATTTGGTTCTTGGAAATTAGGGTTTAGCCTCTCATTGCTTGGGCGGTAAGAAATCCAAAGGAAGAAAGGTTGGGCGGCTAGGGTTTGAAAGCTTGGTTGGGCGGCAACTATAGGGGAAGTGCTCTTATTCTTCCTAGGGTGTTGCCGGCTCCTTCTCTTTTCCCTATACCTTGGCCGGCGCCCAACATATTCCTTTTATCCTCTTCACTCCCTATTGGCCGGCGGCACTAGAAGCTAGGGTTTGTCCCTAGTTTGGTTCCTTGGTGGTTTCCATTTAGTTCTCTCTATTCTTGGGGCCGGCGACATCAATCCTTTGTGGATTGGTGGTTGGCTCAAGCAAGAAGGGAAGGAGAGTTCTTCTTTCTTTGGATTGAAGAAGATCTAGGAAGCTTCAACTTGTGGAGGATCTTCGCCCACACGAAGTCTACAAGGAGGTTAGGACATACGATAGAAGATCAAGAGGTATAAAAGTTTTATAACTTTTATTATTGATCTTTGCATGTTCTTATTATTTTTATTAGTATGTGTTGATTATACTAGTTTGCATGTGTATGTATTTGTATAATCATGGACCCCGATGATAAACACAAAAACCGGCGATCCGTCCGTCGTCTCTTCCGCGGCTAACCGACTAGAAGAGTTGTGTTGCTTGAACAACTAGTTTGTCCAAACGATCGCTCAAGTCGATAGCACGACAACGAATTGGTTGAGCTTAGGAAACTCATCCCATCCGGATTAGTTTTCATTAGTGAAAATTTTAATCCGAGGACATTGGAGCCAATGAGCCTCCCGAGAAGCAAGAATTACCTTCAGTATGTGCCTACTAATGATCCTCCATGCCATGCTACATGTATATAAGATGTTAATATGATGTTAGTTAGGCTTTGTGTAAGTTGTTTGAGCATTTGAACCCTTAAAACCTCCACTAGGGTTTCGACCAAGATCATGTATGTGCCTACTAATGACCTACCATGTCATGCTACATGTATATAAGATGTTAACATGATGTTAGTTAGGCTTTGTGTAAGTTGTTTGGGTGTTGAATTCTTACAAACCTTCCTTGGATGTTTCGGCCATGATAAGTTTATGCTCACCAATGATCTTCCATGCCATGATATATATGTATATGATGTTAGCATAATGTTAGTTAGACCTTGTACAAGTTGAATTAGGGTTTGAATTCTTAGGATCCCTCTTCCCTTGGATGTTTCTGCCAAACCTTGTTCATCCTCACCAAGGATCTTCCATGCCATGATATATCTATATATGATGTTAACATGTTGATAGTTAGACTTTATGATAGCATGATTTGTTTATGCCACTACCTTATGTCCATGTTAATTGTATGAATGTATGTTTATGTTATGCTCATTGCGTCATGTTGTACTAGTATGTATAATGAAATGCTTAAGAGACGCTTCCCTATGAATGGGGACTAAGGGCACTCTTTATGTTATGAAAAAGAACATGATATGTTATGATAAGGAACATGATATGTTATGATAAGGAACATGATATGCTATTTTACTTTTGTATGGCTTGTACCGGACACTAGCAAGGTCCACGGGATGGGCTCCTACGTGCCCCTAGGTCGACGGTCACAGTACGAACCTAGTACGAGATGTGCTCCTAAGTTGCCCTAGGTCGACGGTCGTAGTACGGGCCTAGGATGGGTTCCTATGCTTCCCCTAGGTCGACGGTCGTAGTACGGACCTAGTACCCTAGTAGGTTCGGGATTATCTACCTCGGGTCTATTTAGGGATGCACTCAAAGATGATGATGTATGTGGTACAATGCCAGGCCCTCCATGTTGAGATTATGTTTAAGTACCTATAAAATATATGTTTTCAAAGAACATCTTGCATATACCCTTTTTTTGTTCCATGCCTATGTGATTATTATGTTTTACGAATTCTAGTTATATGTTCCTAAACAATCATGTCACTACATTTATATGAATGCTATGCCTATATGTTGTTTAGATGAACATGTTAATGTTTTATGAATTCTAGTCTTATGTTCCTAAATAATCATGTCATGACTTTTATATGAATGTTATGCCTATATGTTGTTTAGATGAACATGTTAATGTTTTATGAATTCTAGTCTTATGTTCCTAAATAATCATGTCATGACTTTTATATGAATGCTATGCCTATATGTTGTCTAGATGAACATGTTAATGTTTTTATGAATTTACTGGCTGTAACACTGTCCACAACGATACTCTAATCACCCTTTCACTTAAATTCATTACACAACTCATGGTTGGTAACAAGATGCAACATACTGTATTGAAAATAAACTTACATTTAGGTGAACATTATTATATGAGCACATACGTAACTGAACGAAGTATTTTTTATGTTCCAAAACTTATGCATGTTTTAAAGTTTGCATGTTAGTAGTTAAGAGTTGATCACTACTTGATGTTTAGATGGTTGCTACTTAGTGTCCTTATGAAATGAATATGCATGCTCCATGTTTCATGTTTTATGTTGTTAAAAAGAAAAAAAAAAAGTTTAAATTCTTCCGCTGTAAATGCATGTATGTATGATCGCGTCGCGTCACCCTTCCACCCCCTCTAGATTACGGGGAAGGGCGGGCATGACATATCTCATGAAACACAAGTCAGAATCCTTTGAAAAGTTCAAAGAATTCAAGAGTGAAGTACAAAACCAACTTGACAAAAGTATTAAGATGTTTCGATCAGATCGAGGTGGTGAATACCTTAGCCAACAGTTTCGTGACCATCTTACCGAGTGTCGAATCATATCTCCACTCACTTCACCTAGAACACTACATTGGAATGGTGTATCCGAACAGAGAAATCGTACTTTATTAGATATGGTACGATCGATGATGAGTCAGACTGATCTACCTACTTCCTTATGGGGATTCACTCTAGAGACGATTGTCTTTACACTTAACCGCATTCTATCTAAAGCTGTCATAAAGACACCATATACGATATGGACTGGGAAGAGTCCTAAAATGTCTTTTATGAATATTTGGGATTGTGAGGCTTATGTTCGACGTCAAGTCTCCGAGAACCTAGGCCTCAAATTAGACAAGTGCTACTTTGTAGGATATCCCAAGAAAACAAAGGGATATTACTTTTACAATCCCACACAAGGCAAAGTGTTTGTCGTAAGAAATTGCATATTTCTAGAAAGAGAGTTCATTTCTAAAAGAACTAGTGGGAGTAAAATTAATCTTGAAGAAGTTCAAGATATAGATAGCACTGAGGTCTTGATGGAAATTGAACAGACATCACAAAGTGTTGTGGATGATGAGATTGTTGCACAAGAAGTTGTGGAGCAACAACCTGTTCAAGTAGACCAAGCTCTTTGTGTAGGGAAAATTCCAGATCGTGACATTCACAATATCGCGGGCGAATACTTCGCACAATCGTAGCGGAAACATAATATAAATCGGATCCCTCCAGAGATCCATCCAAAACATATAAATTGTTTCGATTAACCTACTTTATCTAGATCTTATCTAAAAGGAGAAGTATACATTCGATGTGAGCCCTTCGTAATCCCGCAAATCCAAGCATTATCAGATCTCAATACGGTAAGTATAACCGTATCTCCACGATATCCACACTGATACTCAGCAGTTTTGGAGTCATGTTGTGCTAGCAACCCTAGCAAACGCCAAGAACATTTGGAAGAAAAGGATGGAGGAGAAGGAGAAGAACTCTTGGCTTGCCTCGTGTTCCACGCCCAAAAACACACCAAGCTATTTATTTTCACGTTGAAAACATATCAATAGTCACAAAGCCATCAACTCCCATTACTCCTAATAAATACCATGACCCTTGGTATTCTCTTTCATCAATGCATAAAACCTCTGGTCTCCTCATCATGAATACCAAGACCTTTGGTATTCCTTTGCATGATTAATCACATTAATCATGCAAAGTGATAGATGACCCTTGGATTTTTTGCATGATGAATCATCTTCCATGGTTTAACTTGAGTCTAACTCAAGTTCAACCACCTTGAGTCTAACTCAAGTCTTGGCCATTTGCTCAATTGTTATTTTAGTCAAACTAAAAGAAACCATCTCCAAAACAGAATGTCATTTGTGTGTGACCCAATAGGCTCTTATAATGTTGGAAATGTGTCTAAAGTCCCTTTTAAGACACATAAGCAACGAGCGACATCTAGCAATACATCATTGCTACCCAAGTTACAAGAAAGTCGAGATCCGACAACCTTTCCGTGACTATTATCATGTATGACGGTGTCTTTCTATCCTTGATATCTCAGATCGATCAATGAGTCATAGACCATGTCATCCTCTTATCGATCTTTATGTTTCTTGATCCCCAAGTAGACTCACTCAAACAAATAAGCTCAATATCTCATATTGACTCATTTGAGTATGGCCATGCATTTCATGGTCATACTCTATCAAGAGGCCAAAGATATCACTCCCATCATATGGGAGGGATAGATCTCATCTACATCACTCACATCCCTCTGCATAATTCGTTACATATCCAGTGATCGCCATTATAGTGCACCCTGTTACGATGTGATGTTAGACGATACCAAAGTACATAACTCCTTATGTAGGGAACCGTAGTGACTTCAGGTCCAAGGACTATTCATACCAATTGTCACATGAGAAAGTATATGACACTCATATAATGATCCATGACACTTTCTCATGGCGAGTATATATATTCTCCAATATATATACTCATGTGTCAATGTGATATCACATATTCATGACTTGTGAGATCAAATCATCCATTGACCTACATGCTAGTCTAAATGTATCAATATATCCCTTTGTCTATTAATACAATACTTGACTAGGAATGTTTAAGAATAGTGTTCTCTACAGCTTCTCATAATCAATTCTAACAATTGATATACTGTAGATTAGAATCTACTATTCAAGGGTATTATTATATTATTTTCTAGCACACACATAAAGTAAATATAATAATCAATCTTTGCCTGTTATAAATGAAATATGATACATATGATCCTTAATCAATCATCTCATGATTGACACTAAGGCTGACACTAACACTTTGTAGGTCTAATAGGATACATCGTCTGTTTGAGAGATGTTCATTTCTTTTATCTGACCATGATGACGTTATGCTTGTTGAGTTGAACGAGCCTACATCCTATCAAGAAGTTGTGATGAGCTCAGATTCATGAGGTTCGAAATGGAATTCATGTACACTAACCAAGTATGGACTTTGGTTGAGCCACCTGAAGGGGCCAAACTCATTGGGTGTAAGTGGGTCTTTAAGTGAAAGACTGACATGGATGGTCTTATGCATACCTATAAAGAGCGATTGGTAGCTAAAGGTTTCAAGCAGATTCATGGTATTGACTATGATGAAACTTTTTCACCAGTTATGATGCTTAAGTCTATTCGGATAATGCTTGCTATTGCAGCTTGCCATAATTATGATATCTGGCAAATGGATGTAAAAACTGCATTTCTGAATGGAAACCTACTCGAGAATGTGTACATGACACAACCTGAGGGTTTTATAGATCCAAAGCACACTGAAAAGGTATGCAAGCTGCAAAGGTCCATTTATGGTTTAAAGCAAGCATCTAGTAGCTGGAATCTTCGATTCGATTATGGGATCAATGAGTTTAGTTGGGTGGAAAGCTCACATCGTATATATTCTCGAACAGCAATACGTAACTGGAACGAAGCATACTCTCATCTTTTATGTAGATGACATACTTCTCATTGGAAACGATATCCCTATGCTACAGTCTGTAAAGACTTGGCTTAGAAATTAATTCTCAATGAAAGACTTAAGAGAAGCAACCTATATTTTGGGCATCAAGATCTATAGAGATAGATCTAAGAAACTTCTTGCCCTAAGTCAGAGTATATATATATATTGACAAGGTGCTAAATCGTTTTGCCATGCAAAATTCCAAAAATGAATTTCTACCAATGTCACATGGTGTGAGTCTTTCGAAGACTCAATGTCCCTCTTTTAAGGAAAAGAGAGATCGCATAAACCATATCCCTTATGCATATGCTATAGAGTCTATTATGTATACCATGCATTGTACTTGCCTTGATGTCTCGTATGCTTTGAGCATGATGAGAAGATACCAGTCAGATCTAGGCGAAAGTCAGTGGATAGTTGTAAAGAACATTCTTAAGTACTTACGAAGAACGAAAGAATATTTCTTGATATTTGGAGGCGATGAGGAGCTAGTTATAAAGGGTTACAGTAATGCAAGCTTCCAAACTGATAGGGATGATTTTATATCATAGTCAGGGTATGTATTTTGCTTGAATGGTGGCGTTTGTGAGTTGGAAGAGTTCGAAGCAAGACACAATTGCAGATTCTACAACAGAAGCTGAGTATATTGTTATGTTTGATGTGGCAAAGGGGGTTGTTTGGATCCGGAAGTTCATCACTAAACTTGGGGTGGTTCCTAGCATAACAGACCCTATAGACCTCTATTGTGATAACAATGGGGGCTATTGCACAGGCTAAGGAACCTCACTCTCATTAGCAAACAAAACACATACTACGACGCTTCCATCTCATCGAGAGATCATCGATAGAGGAGATGTGAGGATATGCAGAATACCTATAGATGCTAACATCGCAGATCCTTTAACCAAGGCTTTGGCACAGAGAAAGCATGATGGTCATACTAGGTCACTGGGTATTAGATATTACAGTGATTGACACTAGTGCCAGTGGAAGATTGTTAGTAGTAAGCCCTAGAGCCAATTATGTGATGATTGTCTTGGGACTTATGTATCATATTATATTAATTATAAAGGCAAAGTTTGGTTATTATATTTACTTCATGCTTATACCAGCTGAATAAATATAATAATCCCTAGAAAGTAAGTTCTTATCTACAACACATCAATTGGTAAAATTGATTGTGAGAGGCTATAGAGAAGACTATTCTTAAATATTCCTAGTCAAGCATTAATATACAAGGGCAATATTAATGCATTGAGACTAACATGTAGGTCAATTGATGACTTGATCTCACAAGTCATGGATATGTGATATCACGTTGACACTTGGATATATATTAGAGAATATATACTGAATTGACCCGCCATGAGTGTTAAATACAGAAAATTTAAAATATTAAATTAAAATGGTCAAAAATTAAGAAAAATAATCCTGGAATTTTTTCAAGATTTTTAGGGAATTTTAGGAATTTTTTCGGATTTAAACGGAGTCCGTACGAGATAATTACGGGGATAAAATAAATAGGCTTTGGTGGAGTCTATTTAAGGGGGGGTTAATAGGTGGTATTAACCTAAGAAAAACCTAGATCCCCCCCTTTTTCTTTTCCCCGCCACGTCCAACACCTCTTTCTCTCACATGACCCCCTCTCCTCCATCGACGGTTCTCTTGTGACTTCTTCTCCGCCTTCCTCGCCTCTGACTACCGCCCGAGCCTTCTTCTCCTCGCGTCCGCAGCCAACGGACCACCGAGACGCTTCTTCCTCGCTGTTTCTTTCCACAACTTCGCGTCGCCAGCCCGTTCTACGCCTCTCGGGTGCACCGCCGGTAGTCATGCCATGAACCTCTTCTTTCCGCGCTGCAGATCGGGATGTCGTCGGACCTTGCGTCCAGGCACCTGGCGAAGTCGTCGGCGTGCTCGCCGTCCACAGCCGATGCCTCCTCCTCTGCCCTTCTAGACGGTGGTCGCCGGAGTAGGTAAGAGTTCCTTTTTCTATCTTGGATGACTGTGAGTTAGGGAGTCTTTTTGGCCGACTGTGTTCGGGGTGAAGGGGCTGCGATTAGGTCGAATCGGTTATGCTCTGTGTGGAGGGTGTGCTGTCGGTGGAGGTCCCAACGGCTGGACGGAGCTTGGTCGACCGGTGTTGTGAGGAGAGGAACCAATGGGAATCAGTTGTGTTGTGTTTTGTGCGGTGAGTAGATTGGATTTGGTGATGGTCGGAGTGTTTGATTGTGGGAGATAGTGAAGATTGGTTATGTACTAGACTATTGATTTGGCTACGAGGACAATAAATTGAGGTTGATGATACTATGGTGATTGTTGCCATTATGGATAATATTTTCATATGATGAGTATTGATCATGGTGAGAATAATTGCAAGAATATGTTCTTGGATTGAAGAGTTAATCACAATTTGTGACCTACGGGTTGAGGGTCTACTTGGGGATACATAGTAGTAATTTAGCACGTTGTCGTGTGCTTGGTTTTGATGGATTTACTTTGGGTTAATTGGTTATGTAGAAAAAATTGATTAAGTATTCGATTTGATGGTGGATTTCATTTTTGGTGCTTAACAATAGTTATGCTGTACGCAGGTTTCGATCACGAGGCCGGTCCACGATCGTGACGACTTCATTTTTTACGGACATTTTATCAGGCGGGTATTTTGACTTATCTCTTAGATATAGTCATGATGATATGCTAGTTAGGATAGCTTGCAATAATTTTCATGTTTATATGCCTAGTATGTTTTTGTGCCTACTTGATACATGCATTTGATCGGTTATGATTATATCTTCCCTATTTTACTTGGATCATAGATATGTACTCATTGGTTGTGCATATTATTCGGATATGTGTTTTAGTTGGATTTACATGCTTTAGTATCATGCACCATCTTGCGGTACCGGACGAGGTTTCTTTATAGTCGAGCTCGTAGCTGCTATACGGTTCCGCACACACCGCCACTCATGGGTTAGTGGTATATCAGAGGGTGTGTGCATTGCTCTATCAGTTCACCGGTTCGCTCATGGATAGCGATGAGGCGGCAGTGGTAATCTGACAGGATCTCTCCTCTTGTCTACAGACCGGAGATGAGAGCTTAGCTCCCACTGCTTGGGACAGAGGATAAGTGTACTCGACAAAGATCCTATCCACTCTGGCCACCAGAGCAGTGATGGCAGAGTGCACAGTTGTCATAGCCCTACCCACTCGACTTCACCATCGCGTGTGAGACAGCTAACTGGCATCAGGAGTGACCATGTCATTTGCTCCGCACGCATTTGCATGGATAGCATTGTATTGTGTTTGCTGCATTTTATTGCTGCCTTGGATGTTGCATATGATTGTCATGCATACATGATATATATTTGTATATAGTGATGACTTTATTACTTCTAGTATGACACTTGCTCCAATATCAGGGTAGGAGATTCAAGTAAGTACAGTTCTTTTGTATTTCTTTCTTGCATACCCTATATATGAGACTGTACTGGCATGATCGTTATTGTTAGCTATATCTTACTTTGCATATCGACTATATCCGCTGAGTTCTTTGAACTTACCCCGTTGTTTTTATATCTATTTGAGGATGAAGCTGTCAGGAGAGTCTAGTTGCCAAACCCCCTCATCGCGAAAGTTTATTAATTATTTGTTTTATGGATTTGGATTTTGATTAGAAGATATGTTTAGGATTGGAGTTGGATTTATGTACTCGTGGATATTTGGTGTCCTTATGGACCTTTATTCGAATCTTGTTTCGATTGGTTTTGGTTGGGTATTCCAGCCTAGATGGCAGAAAGGGGTAAGTCTAGTTATTGTAGACTGTTTACCATTTACTTTGATTGTTGGCATGAGGCCTTATGACCTGCATGTGTTGTTTGGATTCCGGTAGTGTTGACCGAGGTATAGTGGCCGTGTAGGCCTTGTATGTAAGTTTGGTATTGTCACCCGTACAAGGGAGATGCTACCGAATTTTCGTCTGGCGGGGACTCCCTCGGGGCGTGACAATTTATTTGGTATCAGAGCATAGGTTTACGAGTTCGTAGGGGTTTTTGGATTTTTCGGAGTTCGCCACGTTTGCCAGGTTTTTGCGGGTCAATTTGAAAATTTTTGTATTGATATAGATTTTTAATGATTTTTATGTTTTGAAAAATCGAGGTATTATTGACGAGGTTAATTTGGGGATTTGGCGGCGACGGGACCTCTCCTGACGGTGAAATAGGTATGATGATTCCTTTTATATGTTTTTACTTGTAGTAACATCTGTAAGAATGTAACAGATATGAGACGAGGTGGGCATGCTCCAGCGTCAAGACGTGGCGCGGGGCGGCCACGACAGAGGACATTGAGATCTTTGGCAACTGAGTTGCCAGAAAGATCTACTGAGGGTGAGCATGTCGATCAGGGTTAGGTTCCACATGGTGCTACGGGAGTCGTGGATCCTCAGTCCTCGGCGATTCCTCCTCCAGAGATACCCACTTCTGGAGTATCCGATGTACCAGCGGGAGACCCTGCTGCTACGCTTCAGACACCCCCGCTAGTAGGGCCTACTACTACAGAGCCGACAGGCCCATCAGTGGAGCCGGTCGACCACTTAGATATCTGTCCTGCGATGCGGCGACACCATCTACGATTGTTTTGCGGCTCTGCGATGACCCTACTCATCCTCATGTGGTCGGCAAGACGAGCTCGGATACCCAGTTTAGCAAAGTCGATGAAAAGTCGATTCACCTTATTCAGCGGAGAGACTGATTCGAGCGTGGCTCAGTCTTGGATCGAGACTATGGAGCATACTTTCTACTATATGGTCTTCTCTGAGTGGGAGAAGGCAGAGTTGGCAGCCTTCCATTTATGAGGCGAGGCCGAGATCTGGTGGGACACACAGCGCTCGATCATCGGCGAGCAACAGATTACCTAGGCGAGATTTAGAGAGGCTTTTGAGAGTCAGTACTTCCCACAAGCATATCAGATGATGCGACGTCAGGATTTTCTAAGTCTTCGACAGAATAATCGCTCAGTGATGGAGTATAATACAAAATTTAATCGGTTAGGCAGGTTTTTTCCAGAGTTAGTTGTTGAGGATAGGTCACGCATGATGCAATTTGTTAAGGGACTAGATGGACATCTTCAGGTCAAGATGGCAGGATTTGGCAGCTCTTCCTATCGAGAGGCATTGGATAGAGCTTTATTGATCGAGTCGGCTCAACAGAGAGCTAATACTGATAGGAAGAGGAAACAAACAGAGCGAACCACAGGACAGACCCAGTAGCCACAGACTACTGGACAGTAGCAAAGTGGCCGCAGTCAGTCGGGTCAGAGTCATTCTAGAGCATCTAGCCAGCCTCAGAAGTCAGGACAATTTTCAGCTGGATCCTCCCGGTCTTCTCAGCAGAGCCGAAGGCCGCCCACTAGTGACACCTATTGTACCCGTTGTGGGTCGAGAGAGCATATCATCTCAGCCTGTACCTTGGGACAGTCAGTTTGATATTATTGCAAACTGCCTAGACACCTGAGTCGAGATTGTTCGTTGAAGGTTCAGCATGTGTCTTCTGAGGTTTCTATGGAGGTGATGCAGGACTCAGAGAGGGGCAAGCCGGACCTTCAGAACGCCCAGAGAGAGGACTCCTCTACAGAGCCGATACGGCATGCATGGACAGGGAGTACTCTAGTGCTTGACGATGTCACAGGTTCTTTTCAGACCTCAAGATCGTGCAACCTCACCCATCGGTAAGATCTGCACCTCACCACTGCTTCAAGATCAATCAGCCCCGCCACTAGTTCAGATCACCGCAACTACCTGATGACTCAGCTTGCATCCATCATACTAGCCTTTGTATCAGCCTTCATATCAGCCCACGTATCAGCCTTCGTATACGTCATAGGCCCAAGCACAGCCACCTCAGGCAGTGCTACCACCTCCACCTCCACCTCCACCGGAGACTGGGCGGATTCATGCGATTACTAGAGAGGATGCGCAGCGAGCTAGCGAATCCGTTTTCCGTGGTACGATTTCACTTTATGCA
This sequence comes from Wurfbainia villosa, assembly GCA_025175895.1. NCBI lineage: Eukaryota > Viridiplantae > Streptophyta > Magnoliopsida > Zingiberales > Zingiberaceae > Wurfbainia > Wurfbainia villosa. The sequence continues at coordinate 7,695,143 of JAKLTH010000072.1, read as the reverse complement.
TTTTCATCTATTGTGCTATTTGATACTAGCAGTTCGCATTCATTTATTTCTTGTACATTTATAAGAGAGATTGGTAGACTACCTACTATTAGATCACAGCGATTAACCATCTCCCTACTGTCCGGTGATACGTTGAACGTTACCCAGGAGGTCCGAGGTTGTCCCTTAGATTTCGGTAACATCATACTTACTGTAGATTTATTGGTACTGAACATGGTCGAGTTCGACATTATCCTTGGTATGGATTGACTGTCAGCATATCATGCCACAATTGATTGCCAGACGAGGGTGGTCACTTTCCGACCTCCGAACTAACCCTCATGGGATTTCACTGGCATCCGGGACGACGACATAACAACCATTTCTGCGATTCAGGCTCAGAAGCTTTTATTGCAAGGTTGTCAGGGTTTTCTATTATCTATGATCAATGTAGAAGACAGTGGTGACTCTCAAATCGCTGACATTCCTATTGTCCGAGAATTTCCAGATGTCTTTTCAGAGGAGTTGCCGGGCTTGCCTCCCAGAAGGCAAGTGGAGTTCACGATTGAGTTAATTCCTGGGACATTGCCGGTATCAAAAGCTCCTTATCATATGACCCCGAGAGAGTTGGACGAGTTAAAGGTTCAACTCCAGGAGATTTTGGACAGAGGTTTTATTCGCCCTAGTGTATCTCCCTGGGGTTCTCCGGTTCTCTGGGTGAAGAAGAAAGATGGATCGATGAGATTGTGCATCGACTATAGGCAGTTAAATGTCGTTACTATCAAGAATAAATACCCTCTGCTACGTATTGAGAACTTGTTTGATCAGCTCAGAGGTACATCAGTATATTCTAAGATTGATTTGCGGTCCGGATATCATCAGTTAAGGGTTAGAGACTCAGACGTATAGAAGACAGCGTTCCATACCATATATGAACACTATGAGTTTTTGGTAATGCCATTTGGGCTTACCAATGCTCCGACAGTATTCATGGATTTGATGAACCGTGAATTTATGGATTTCCTAAATCGGTTCATCATTGTTTTTATCGATGACATTCTGGTTTATTCTCATTCCGAAGAGGAACACGCGCAGCATCTTCGCCTTGTTTTGGATAGGCTCCGACAGAAGCGACTCTATGCGAAGTTCAATAAGTGCGCATTTTGGTTACCTTCAGTCAGTTTTCTGGGACATGTGGTTTCTAGTAGAGGCATTTCAGTTGACCCTCAGAAGATCGAGGTTGTCACCAGTTGGGAACAGTCGAAATCAGTTCAGAAGGTTCGTAGTTTCTCAGGCTTGGCCAGTTATTACAGACGGTTCGTCGAGGGTTTCTCGAGTATTGCTATGCCGTTGACATGCCTTACCAGGAAGGGTGTGAAGTTCACGTGGTCAGAGGCATGAGAGACTAGTTTCCAGGAGTTGAAGAAGAGATTGGTGTCAACACTGATTATGGTATTGTGATCAGGGGATGATGGTTTCGTCCTTTATACTGATGCGTCTCTCTAGGGTTTAGGCACAGTATTGATGCAGCATGACAGGGTAGTCTCTTATGCTTCTCACCAGTTGAAGGAGCATGAGAAAAACTACCCAGTACATGATCTAGAACTAGTCGCTATTATCTTTGCCTTGAAGATTTGGAGGCATCATCTGTATGGTATTACATTTGAGATTCTCACTGATCATAAGAGTCTCAAATATCTATTTACGCAGAAGGAACTCAATCTCCGATAGAGGAGATGGATGGAGTTCTTGAAGGATTATGACTGTACTATTAGCTACCACCCAGGGAAAGTCAATGTGTTTGCCGATGCACTTAGCTGGAAGTCCCGAGGGACTTTAGCTTCCTTTCAAGTTTTAGTCACGGATTTGATTCAGGGTTTCTCAGAGTTGAGCCTTGAGGAGCAGGGACTGACAGAGCAGAGCGTTCTGGTTACCATGGTTGCTCAGTCGTCTATCCCGACGAGAGTCCGGGAGGCTCAGGCCAGTGAACAACATTTATAATTCATTAGCATTCAGATAACTTCTAGACAACAGACTGAGTTCACTCGAGATGACGAAGGTATTATATATTTTCGGGGCAGATTATGCGTACCTCAGTCTCACCTGGTCATAGAGGAGTTACTTCAGGAGGCTCATCTCTCTCGATTTGCGATCCACCCAGGCAGAACCCGCATGTATCGAGATTTAAAGTGTTTGTATTGGTCGAATGGCATGAAGAAAGACATCGCAGATTTTGTAGCTAGATGTCTGATTTGTCAACAGGTAAAGGCTGAGCATTAGAGACTAGCCGGACTACTTCAAAGGATTCCTATTTCTGAGTGGAAGTGGGATCACATTACCATGGATTTTGTGGTGGATTTGCCTAGGACACGTCAAGGCCATGACGCGATTTGGATAGTCGTAGACCGACTAACCAAATCCGCACACTTCTTAGCTTCTCGCCAGTTAAAGGAGCATGAGAAAAACTACCCAGTACATGATCTAGAACTAGCCGCTATTATCTTTGCCTTGAAGATTTGGAGGCATCATCTGTATGATATTACATCTGTATGCTTCTCGCCAGTTGAAGGAGCATGAGAAAAACTACCCAGTACATGATCTAGAACTAGCAGCTATTATCTTTGCCTTGAAGATTTGGAGGCATCATCTGTATGGTATTACATTTGAGATTCTCACTGATCATAAGAGTCTCAAATATCTATTTACGCAGAAGGAACTCAATCTCTGACAGAGGAGATGGATGGAGTTCCTGAAGGATTATGACTATACTAATACCTACCACCCAGGGAAAGCCAATGTGGTTGCCGATGCACTTAGCCGGAAGTCCCGAGGGAATTTAGCTTCCTTCCGAGTTTTAGTCACGGATTTGATTCAGGGTTTCTCAGAGTTGAGCCTTGAGGAGCAGGGACCGACAGAGCAGGTATGCTTTACCATGGTTGCTCACTATCTATCCGACGAGTCCTGAGGCTGTGCCGTTGATCAACATTTACGCTCATTAGCAATGATGACTTCCGACAAGAAACTGTGTTCACCCGAGATGATGAAGGTATTATATATTTCCGGGGCAGCTTATGCGTACTTCAGTCTCACACGGTCATGGAGGAGTTACTTTAGGAGGCTCATCGCTCTCGATTTGCAATCCACCCAGGCGAAACCCGCATGTATCGAGATTTAAAGCGTTTGTATTGGTGGAATGACATGAAGAAAGACATCGCAGATTTTGTAGCTAGATGTCTGATTTGTCAGCAGGTAAAGGCTGAGCATCAGAGACCAGCTGGACTACTTCAGAGGATTCCTATTCCTGAGTGGAATGAGATCACATAACCATGGATTTTGTGGTGGGTTTGCCTAGGACATGTCAAGGCCATGACGCGATTTGGGTAGTCGTAGACTGACTAACCAAATCTGTGCACTTCTTAGCTATTCGGAAGACTGACTCTCTGGATCGTTTGGCAGAGTTATATTGTCGGAAGATCATCAGATTGCATGGTGTTTCTTTGAGCATTATATCAGATAGAGATCCCCGGTTCACATCCCGGTTCTGACAGAGTCTGCAGTAGGCCTTAGGCATGCAACTTCGTTTTATTACTGCATTCCATCCGCAGATAGATGGACAGTCTGAGCGGACCATTCAGACACTAGAGGATTTGCTGAGGTCCTGTGTTATAGATTTCAGGGGCAAATGGGAGGACCACTTGTCATTAGTGAAATTCGCCTACAATAACAACTCTCATTCGGCTATCCAAATGGCCCCGTTTGAAGCATTGTATTGTAGATAGTGTCGTGCACCCACCCTTTGGGAGAAGGTTGGGGAGGCCCAATTGCTAGGACCTCAGAGAGCTTAGCATGAGGCAGAGTTGGTCCGTACTATCAGACGTAGGATGGCAGAGGCGCAGGATTGCCAGAAGAGTTATGCAGATCGGAGACGGAGACCTCTGGAGTTCTCTGTTGGTGATCATGTATTCCTGCGAGTTTCACCCACGAAAGGGGTGAAGAGATTTGGCCTCCGTGGTAAGCTAGCTCCTATATACATTGGTCCGTTTGAGATTTTGGAAAGGATCGGAGCAGTCGCTTACCGTCTAGCACTACCACCATCTTTGACGAGTATTCATAATGTGTTCCATGTGTCAATACTGAGGAAGTATGTGCCAGACTCTACACATATTCTTTCAGATGTGTCAGGTTCCGTTCAACCTGATGCTACTTACGGAGAGGTTCCGGTACGGATTTTGGATCACAAGGAACAACAATTGCGGAATAAGATTATGCGACTTGTCAAGGTCGGGTGGTGTCACCACACCGATGAGGAGGCTACTTGAGAGCTTGAAGAAAAGATTAGAGCTCAATACCCCACCTGTTTACTTAAGGTATGTGAAATATATTTTCAGTACTTGTGGTATTTCTTAGTCATTATGCATCTGAGTAGGAAATTTGGGGACCAAATTTTTATTAGTGGGGGAGAATGTTAAATACGGAAAATTTAAAATATTAAATTAAATGGCCAAAAATTAAGAAAAATAATCCTGAAAATTTTTCGAGATTTTTAGGAATTTTTCAGGATTTTTTCTGGATTTAAATGAAGTCCGTACGAGATAATTACGGGGATAAAATAAATAGACTTTGGTGGAGTCTATTTAAGGGGGGGGGGTTAATAGGTGGTATTAACCTAAGAAAAACCTAGATTTTTTCCCCTTTTTCTTTTCCCCACCGCGCCCGACACCTCTTTCTCTCACGCGACCCCCTCTCCTCCGTCGACGATTCTCTTGCGACTTCTTCTCCGCCTTCCTCGCCTCTGACCGCTGCCCGAACCATCTTCTCCTCGCGTCCGCAGCCAACGGACCACCGAGACTCTTCTCCCTCGCTGTTTCTTTCCCTCGACCTCGCGCACGTCTCCGTTCTAACTCTCGGGCGCATCCGCAGCCATCGCCGCGAGCCTCTTCTTTCCCCGCGCCTGTGGCCACAGGTTTATCGTCGGCCTTGCGTCCGACTCCACAAGCAGGGGTCAGCGTCGCGTGCTCGCCGTCCACAGCCGACGCCTCCACCTCTGCCCTTCTGGCCAGTGGTCGCCGAAGTAGGTAAGAGTTCCTTTTTCTATCTTGGATGACTGTGAGTTAGGGAGTCTTTTTGGCCGACTGTGTTCGGGGTGAAGGGGATGCAATTAGGTCGAATCGGTTGTGTTCTGTGTAGAGGGTGTGCTGCCGGTGGAGGTCCCAACGGCTGGACGGAGCTTGGTTGACCGGTGTTGTGAGGAGAGGAACTGGTGGGAATCGATTGTGTTGTGTTTTGTGCGGTGAGTATATTGGATTTGGTGATGGTCGGAGTGTTTGATTGTGGGAGATAGTGAAGAGTGGTTATGTACTAGGCTGTTGATTTGGCTATGAGGACAATAAATTGAAGTTGATGATACTATGGTGATTGTTTCCATTAAGGATAATATTTTCAAATGATGAGTATTGATCATGGTGAGATTAATTGCAAGGATATGTTCTTGGATTGAAGAGTTAATCACAATTTGTGACCTACGGGTTGAGGGTCTACTTGGGGATACATAGTAGTAATTTAGCACGTTGTCGTGTGCTTGAATTTGATGGATTTACTTTGGGTTAATTGTTTATGTAGAAAAAATCGATCAAGTATTCTATTTGACGGTGGATTTCATTTTTGGTGCTTAACAATAGTTATACTGTATGCAGGTTTCAGTCACGAGGCAGGTCCACGGTCGTGACAACTTCATTTTTTACGGACATTTTATCAGGCGGGTATTTTGACTTATCTCTTAGATATAGTCATGTTGATATGCTAGTTAGGATAGCTTGCAATAATTTTCATGTTTATATGCCTAGTATGTTTTTGTGCCTACTTGATACATGCATTTGATCGGTTATGATTATATCTTCCCTATTTTACTTGGATCATAGATATGTACTTATTGGTTGTGCATATTATTCGGATATGTGTTTTAGTTGGATTTACATGCTTTAGTATCATGCACTATCTTGCATGATTGCATGCTGGCTGGACGGGGTTCCTTTATAGTTGAGCCCGCAGCCAGTTATGTGGTTTGCACACACTTCCACTCATGGGTTTGTGGTACATCAGAAGGGTGTGTGAAGTTGCTCTGTCAGGCTCCGCTGGTCCGCTCATGGGTAGTGATGAGGCAGCGTGGTAGCGGACAGGGATCCCTCCTCTTGTCTACGACACCGGGAGATGAGAGCTTAGCTCCCCCACTCTATTTGGGGCAGAAGTATAGGTGTACTCCGACAGCATTCTGTCTACTCGGTCACTCAGGAGCAGTGATGGTAGAGTGCACAGTTGTCATAGCCCTACCCACTCGGCTTCACCATCGCATGTGAGGCGGCTGACTGGCGTCAGGGGTGACCATGTCAATTGCACCGCACGCATTTACATGGATAGCATTGTATTGTGTTTGCTGCATTTTATTGCTGCCTTGGATGTTGCATATGATTGCCATGCATACAGGATACATATTTGTATATGGTGATGAATTTATTACTTCTAGTATGACACTTGCTACTATATCAGGGTAGGAGATTCAGGTAAGTACAGTCCTCTTGTATTTCTTTCTTGCATACCCTATATATGAGACGGTACTGGCATGATCGTTATTGTTAGCTATATCTTACTTTGCATATCGACTATATCTGCTGAGTTCTTTGAATTTACTTCGTTGTTTTTATATCTATTTCAGGATGAAGCTGTCAGGAGAGTCCAGTTACCAAACCCCCTCATCGCGAAAGTTTATTAATTATTTGTTTTATGGATTTGGATTTTGATTAGAAGATATGTTTAGGACTGGAGTTGAATTATGTACTCGTGGATATTTGGTGTCCTTATGGACCTTTATTCGGATCTTGTTTCGATTGGTTTTGATTGGGCATTCCTGCCCTGTTGGCAAAAGGGGTAAGTTTAGTTATCGTAGACTGTTTATCATTTACTTTTATTGTTGGCCTGAGGCCTTATGACCTGCGTGTGTTGTTTGGATTTCGGTCGTGTTGACCGATGTATAGTGGCTGTGTAGGCCTTATATGTAAGTTTGGTATTGTCACCCGTATAGGGGAGATCTGCCGGATTTTCATCCGGCGGGGACTCCCTCGGGGCGAGACAATTTATTTGGTATCAGAGCATAGGTTTACGAGTTCGTAGGGATTTTTGGATTTTTCGGAGTTTGCCACGTTTGGCAGGTTTTTGCGGGTCAATTTGAAAAATTTTGGATTGGTGTGGATTTTCGACGATTTTTATTTTTCGAAAATTCGAGGTATTATTGACGAGGTTAATTTGGGGATTTGGCGGCGACGAGACCTCTCCTGACAGTGAAATAGGTATGATGATTCCTTTTATATGTTTTTACTTGTAGTAACATCTGTAATAATTTAACAGATATGAGACGAGGTGGGCGTGCTCCTGTGTCAAGATGTGGTGCGAGGCGACCACGACAGAGGACATTGAGATCTTTGGCGCCTAAGTTGCCAGAAAGATCTACTGAGGGTGAGCATGTTGATCAGGGTCAGGTTCCACATGGTTCTGCGGGAGTCGTGGATCCTCAGTCCTCGGCGGTTCCTCCTCCAGAGATACCCACTTATGGAGTATCCGATGTACGGGGAGACCTGGCTACACGCTTGAGACACCCCGCCCGATAGGGCTGCTACTCTGAACTCGGCAGCCCATCAGTGGAGCCGGTCGGCCCTCACTCGGTATCTGCCCCTACGTATGCAGCGACACCATCTACAGTTGTTTCTCCAGCTCCTGCGACGACTCCTACTCATCCTACTGATGTGGCTGGGACACGAGCTTGGAATCCCGATTTAGCAAAGTTGATGAAAAGTCGGTTCACCTTATTCAGCGGAGAGACTGATCCGAGCATGGCTCAGTCTTGGATCGAGACTATGGAGCTTACTTTCTACTATATGGTCTGCTCTGAGTGGGAGAAGGCAGAGTTGACAGCCTTCCATTTACGAGGCGAGGCCGAGATCTGGTGGGACACACAACGCTTGATCATCGGCGAGCAGCAGATTACCTGGGTGAGATTTAGAGAGGCTTTTGAGAGTCATTACTTCCCACGAGCATATCAGATGATGCGACGTCAAGATTTTCTGAGTCTTCGACAGAATAATCGCTCAGTGATGGAGTATAATACAAAATTTAATCGGTTAGCCAGGTTTTGTCCAGAGTTAGTTGCTGAGGACAGGTCATGCATGATGCAATTGGTTCAGGCACTAGATGGACATCTTCAGATCAAGATGGCAGGATTTGGCAGCTCTTACTACTGAGAGGCATTGGATAGAGCTTTGTTGATCGAGTTGGCTCAACAGAGAGCTAATACTGACAGGAAGAGGAAACAAACAGAGCGAACCACAGCGGCCGGCAGACCAGTGACCACTCGGACAACAAAAAGTAGCCTGTCGGTCGGGTAGTCATTACAGGCATCTAGCCGACCTCGGTCGGGCGATCTTTGGACCCTCCCGGTCTTCTCAGCAGAGCCGGAGGCCACCCACTAGTGACACCTATTGTACCCGTTGTGGGTCGAGAGAGCATATCGTCTCAGCCTGTACCTTGGGATAGTTAGTTTGCTATTATTGCAAACTGCCTGGACACCTGAGCCGAGATTGTTCGTTGAAGGCTCAACATGTGGCTTCCGGGGTTTCTATCCAGGGAGGACATTCAAACGATGCAGGACTAAGAGAGCGGGCAACAACGGACCTTCGCAACGCGCGCAGAGGCAGCTCCCCTACGAAGCCACGTATGGCATGCATGGACATGAGTACACCAAAGGCTCGTGACGATGTCACAGGTTCTATTTTAGGACCTCGGTATCTAGTGCACCCGGACCATCGGTACAATACCGATTCACGGCCTCGACCAGCGATTGATGCTCGATTCACCCCGCCACTAGTTCAGATCAGCCGCGGCTATCATGCAGTCACGATGCCCGATTCACGACCATCATACCACTTCATATCGGCTTCGTATCAATCACAGGCCCAGGCACAGCCACCTCAGGCAGTGCTACCACCTCCACCTCCATCAGAGACTGGGCGGATTCATGCAATTACTAGAGAGGATGTGCAACGAGTCAGCGAATCCGTTTTCCAAGGTACGGTTTCACTTTATGCATTTTAATCTATTGTGCTATTTGATACTGGCAGTTCGCATTCATTTATTTCTCGTATATTTATGAGAGAGATTGGTAGACTACCTACTATTAGATCACAACGATTAACCGTCTCCCTACCGTCCGGTGATACGTTGAACGTTACCTAGGAGGTCCGAGGTTGTCCCTTAGATTTCAGTAACATTATACTTACTATAGATTTATTGGTACTGGACATGGTCGAGTTAGACATTATCCTTGGCATGAATTGGCTGTCAGCATATTATGCCAAAGTTGATTGCCAGACGAGGGTGGTCACTTTCCAACCTCCTAACCAACTCTCATGGGATTTCACTGGCATCCGGGACGACGGTATAACAACCATTTCTGCGATTCAGGCTCAGAAGCTTTTATTGCAAGGTTGCTAGGGTTTTCTATTATCTATGATCAATGTAGAAGATAGTGGTGACTCTCATATCGCTGACATTCCTATTGTCCGAGAATTTTCGGATGTCTTTCTAGAGGAGTTGCCGGGCTTGCCTCCCAGAAGGCAAGTGGAGTTCACGATTGAGTTAATTCCTGGGACAACGCCGACATCGAAAGTGTAGGGATGTATACTGAAAAGTCTATCTTTTGTATGAACATCTTTATTTTGAAATAAGAATCACATGATCATTGTTTGCATATTTTTATGGTTATGCAATATTGCCTAATACATTACATTGTAGATAACATGGTGTGTGGTGTCACACGAGATATCATGTTATCGACTCCTTGTAAAGTATAAGTAAAGGCTCACAACCGAGATGACTTTGGACAAACCATCGGAATGGTTGTAGTGTGATTTGGTATTGGTTTGTCTTGACCATAGAATCACACTAGTGCACTTTGTGTGTATTGAGCAGGACCGACTTAGAGGTGATTCAATTTATTGCTGACTACATAATCGAATTGGACCTCATATATTATTTAGTACATGCTCTTAATCCCGATATAATAACGGGCACATATACTTAGTACTCATCTCTTTGATTTACCAATGAGCGAGATTTATAGGTTAAATCGATAGACTCGGTAAGTTGGGATATAATATTATTTATAGGGTGTGCCGTTGATTATAGGAGGAAACCGTGTCCTATATATATTAGGATGATGATGTCCTCTTGAGGAGCTCATAAGGTTCATCATGTAAATCCTGCAGGTGGACTTGATCCGACATGATGAAAAGGATGAGTGGTACTACTCAAGGAGTTAGATGTTGATTAATTAATGGTCAATAAATTAATTAATCGACGGACATTCGAGATCTTAAACACGGGGAGAAAATGTACAAATAATATATGGAGCCCATATTATCATATGGGGGTTGGTGAGGTAGATCAATGATGAATCTTTAGTGGATTGGATCATCATTAGTGGATCGGACTTTATGTGGGCTAGATCCATGGGTGGCCAAGACCCAACTCCTCCTCATGGTCCCTAATGTAGCCTATTAACACCTCATGATGCTTAGATCGAATGGATAGAAACAAAAGTCTAAGATCCGACGGTTGAGATTAAATCTCTAGATCCGAGGGTTGAGATTAAATCCCTAGAACCAATGGAGAAGATTAATTCATGACTTATCCCTAACTCTATAAAAGGGTGTCAAGGGGTTGGCGTGAACAACAATTGAAGGAAAGCAAGGCTTGGGCGGCAAGTGAAGGGAATCCTAGTTGAGATAGGATTAGGATTAGGGTTAGGGTTTGGAGGCTAGGGCGGCACCAAATAAGGCAAGGTTTCCTTTCTTCTTCCTTGTCTTGTGGCCAACGTCCAGCAGGTTTCCAGGCCCTTCCCAGCCCTTGTCCAGTGCCAAAAAGCTCCCTTCTCCCTCTCCTTAGGTTGTGGAAACAACATATAGGGCTTCCCTTGGTGTCTTGGTTGTTTTCCACCATCTTCTCCTTCATCTAGTTGGCCGGCGGCAAGGAAAGCTTTGGTTCCTTGTTGGTTGTTTCTAGTGAGGAGAAAAACCTTGTTTCTATTCTTCCTCTTGCTTTGGAAGAGCAAGGAAGGAAGATTTGCGATCTAGGATCTTCGACTTTTGGTGGATCGTCGCCCACACGACGTCCAAAAGGAGGAAGGTCCTACATTAGAAGATCGAGAGGTATACCTATTCTACTTTCTTCTTTTGTTTGTTGCTTGTTTTTTTTTTCAATTATAAGCATGTTATAAATCTATAAATGACTAAATAATACTTGGATCCCGAGCATAAATACGAAAATCGGCGATCCGGACATCGTCTATTCCGCGGCTACTCGTAGAATAGAGGATGGTCGCTTGAACAACTAGTTTGTTCAAGTGACCTCTCTAAACGAATAGCACGATGATGACTTGGTTGCTTTGACAATCCCTTTTGTCTAGGATTAAATTTTTTTAATCCGAGGACATCGAAGGGATCGTCATGGACAAGAAACCGAGGTGAAGTGGGAAGCGAAGTTTCCCCTCACGGACTCGATAAGCTAAAACCATTAAATTGGTATGAGAGCTTCCGGGGCAAAACCCTTCAATTGGTATCAGAGCCAAGGTTTCTGGTTTTGTGTGTTTAGGATTCGGTTAGTTTTTATGCACTTTTTCATATATTATATGTGTCGGATAATAGTAGGATATGCGTAGTTTAACTCTTTGGTTGCAGGCATAAGATCCGACTATTATGGCCATATGTGTGCATGTGATTGTATGTGTGTAAATATTTATTTTGTTGAATCCTCGGGGTTGACGAGGCTAGTATTTAGTTTTTGGTAAATTAAATACGACATTGTTTAACCGCTCTTTATTTTATTTTACTTTCGATCTAGATTTTATGTACACTCCCTCGTGGAGTATAGGATCAATGGATGTAAATTAAAATAGGTTTTAGTCTCGGCTCGGATCTCCGGATGGCTCGCACATAGCGTAGGAGGAGCGGATGAAATGGCGATGCGACGGGAGTCATATTGAAGACAAAAGCCATAATAGTTGGAAAATAATTTATTTTTCATATTTATTGCTTTTTGTTTGATATGCATGTCGTAGGCTAGAAAATTCCTCATTTTCAAATTACTAAGTGGGAGAGGGATATTTTTTTAAATTCCCGCGGCCTCCATTACGATTTGACAAGTGATGCAAACAAACTTGCGCGTCGGCTCTGAGTGCCTTCCTCCATATCGGATGAGTTTGTTTGCGGATCACTAGGTCGAATATGGTTATAGGAAATTATTAAGGAGCGTATGTACTTGACCATCGTAAGGCACATAACCCGAGATAATTACCTTGGTACCGAGTAATGGTGAACACTTAGATACAAATATAAGTATCCTCCCCATCGGAGTCACTGCTTTTATTTGTAGGGCCAAAGAGGAACCAACTATTAATTTTACTTGTCAAAAAGTTAGGTTGACAAGATAGTAAAATTAATGGATAAAACCTCCTCTTACAAATGTAGAATTCGTATACGTCCACACTATCGTGGCATACGATATTCTCGGTGTTTTGAGGTGTTGGTTGATTTTAAAATTTTATTGTTTGAGGAATCAATAATTTTTTGAAATCTAATGTTTTGATTTATGTGATTCTTAGGTTTTCTTTCAAAATGACTTTCAACCCACTTGCTGTGATACTGAAAGAGAACAAACTTACTGGACCCAACTATGTAGATTGGAAGAGGAATCTAGACATTGTCTTGACTGCTGAGGAATACAAATATGTACTCCTCGAAGAGTGCCCTCCCAAGCCTGTAGATAATTCTAGGGAAAAGGAGAGAGAGAGCTATAAGAAGTGGATCAAGGCCGATGAGATGGCGCGGTGTTACATTTTGGCATTTATGTCAAATGTACTACAACATTAGCATCAAGCCATGTCCACTGCTTATGATATGATGCTCAATCTCAAGGAGCTTTTCGGACACCAGAATCGGGCTGCGAGGCAAGAGGCCATGAGAAACTTGATGACGACCACCATGGTCGAGGGAACACCCGTGAGGGATCATGTTCTCAAGATGATGGCTCATTTGAATGAGTTGGAGGTCCTAGGAGCTGAGATCGATGGGAAAACCCAGGTCGATATCATACTCCAATCTCTGCCTAGGAGTTTTGAGCAGTTTCGCCTCAACTACAACATGAACAAGAGGTTGTATTCGTTGGCGGAACTTCTGATAGAACTCCAGGCGGCAGAGGGACTATTTCGTCAGAGTGCTCGGTAGCGTCAGTGGTAGTAAGGTTTCTACTTAAGCGAAGGCAAGAAGAAGAAGAAACAAGCAGGCGGCGGTGGGAGGTACTTAGGGAGGAGTGAAGAGCGAAGGCAAGTGCTTCACTTATGTGTGACAACGAAAAGAAGGATCGCCGCAAGAACAACGGTATATCTTTTGGTCTAGTCGTTGAAACATGTTTAGCGGTGTTATCTACCGGCACCTGGTGTGTAGATACGGGAGCCACTGATCATGTATGCAATACTTTGCATGGGTTCCAGGAAACCAGACGACTGGCTGAAGGAGAGATTACCGTGTACTTGGGCGATGCCACGAAGGTGGCGGCTGTTGCAGTGGGAGATGTTCATTTATCTTTTGAGAAAAATAAACTTTTGGTTCTTAAGAATTGCCTTTATGTACCCTTATTTAGAAAGAATTTAATTTCAATTTCTAAAATGTTTATAGATGAATATTCTATTTCGTTTAATGACAGAGTTGTTATAAGAAGGAATAGAGACATTATCTGTTCGGGTGCATTGATAGGAAATTTGTATACACTTGAACCAAAACCTCCCACGATGCAAATTGAAGTTAATAACTCATCTTCTAATTCCAATAAGAGAAAAGAACCTTCGAAGATGAACCAAACATATCTTTGGCATCTTAGGCTTGGTCACATTAACCTAAGACGAATTCAAAGGTTGATAGCTGATGGACCTTTGGGTTCATTAGTGGTGGAGGATCTCCCAACTTGTGAATCTTGCTTGGAGGGTAAGATGACCAAGAGGCCTTTTAAGGCCAAGGGGTATAGAGCCAAAGATGTGTTAGAATTGGTTCATTCTGATTTGTGTGGTCCTATGTCTATCCAGGCTAGAGGTGGTTTTGAGTATTTCGTCTCTTTTATAGATGATTACTCAATATATGGATACATTTACCTGATGTGCCGCAAGTCTGAATGCTTTGACAAGTTCAAAGAATTCAAGGCTGATGTGGAGAAACGTCAAGGTAAAAGTATCAAGACACTACGATCTGATCGTGGTGGTGAGTACCTCTTGGGATAGTTTAGGAACTACTTATCAGAGGCTGGGATTCAATCCCAATTGACTGCACCTGACACACCCCAGCAGAACGGTGTAGCAGAGCGAAGGAATAGGACTCTTATGGAGATGGTTAGATCGATGATGAGTTATTCTGACTTGCCAGATTCGTTCTGGGGATATGCTCTAGATACAACGGTGTACATTCTGAACATGGTTCCATCTAAATCAGTGCCTTCTACTCCCATAGAGTTGTGGACTGGGCGAAAGACTAGTCTAAGACATATTCGGATATGGGGGAGTCCAGCACATGTGCTGAAGGCAGATGCTGGTAAGTTGAAACCTCGTATAGAAGTATGCATGTTCGTTGGCTATCCCAGGGGAACGAAGGGTGGATTATTTTATAGTCCTAGATATCAGAGGGTGATCGTTAGCACGAACGCCAGATTTCTAGAGGAAGACTATGTGATGAGCCACAAGCCCAAGAGTAAAATTATTCTGGAGGAGTTAAAAGGGGAAGTCACTTCTTTAGTACCACCGGTACAAGAGGATATACCACATGTCACTACACCGCGTGTCACAGAGGATACACAGGTGATACCTCGTCGTAGTGGGAGGGTTGTGAGACAGCCTGATAGATTCATGTTCTTGGGAGAATCTTTTGATTTGGTCCCTGGCAAACATGAACCTGATCCCTGGACATATGACGAGGCAATCCAAGATAAAGATGCAGTATCTTGGCAAAGTGCAATGAATGCCGAGATTGAATCTATGGATTCAAATCAGGTCTAGGAGCTAGTAGAACCACCCGATGGTGTAAAAACCATTGGATGCAAGTGGATCTAGAAGAGAAAGAGAGGAATAGATGGGAAGGTTGAGACCTTCAAAGCGAGGCTTGTTGCGAAGGGGTATACTCAGAAAGAGGGTATCGATTATGTGGAGACCTTTTCGTCGGTAGCCATGCTTAAGTCTATCCGGATTCTCTTATGTATAACAGCTCATATGGATTATGAGGTGTGGCAGATGGATGTCAAGACAGCTTTCCTTAATGGAAGTCTTGAGGAAAACATCTACATGAAGCAACCAGAGGGATTCATTGCTAAGGGCAAAGAGCATCTTGTATGTAAGCTTAATCGATCCATTTATGGATTGAAACAAGCTTCGAGGTCTTGGAACATCCGGTTTGATGAGGTGATCTAGTCTTATAGATTTATTCAAAGTCCGGATGAGTCTTGTGTATACAAGAGATATGACGGAAACGTATGAAGGGGGTCGCTTCGGAGGCTCATTGGCTCCCATATCCCCGGATTAAAATTTTCACTAATGAAAGAATTAATCCGGATGGGATGAGCTTCCTTAGCACAACCATTTCGTCGTCGTGCTAACAACTTGAGTGATCGCTTGAACAAACTAGTTGTTCAAGCAACTCAACTCTTCTAGTTGGTTAGCCGCGGAAGAGACGACGGACGGATCGCCGGTTTTTGTGTTTGTCTTCGGGGTCCATGATTATACAATATATTTACTAATTTACACATGCATAATCAAAACATAAAAGAACAAGCTCAGATCTGTAAATAAAGTTAAAATAACTTTATACCTCACGATCTTCTACCGTATGTCCTATCCTTCTCGTGGACGACGTGTGGACGAAGATCCTCCACGAGTAGAAGCCTTCTAGATCGCTTTCTTCTCCACCTTGTCCGCTGCGAACAAAGAGAAGAAACAACAAATACCTTCCTATCTAGAACCGGCCACAAAATTAAAGAATTTGGTGCAACCAGCCGGCGAGAACAATTGGATGATGTAGCCCAACTTGAAGTGTTGAAGGGAGGAAGATGAATGCCGACCACCTATGAAAGGAGAACCAGGCGAGGAAGAAGGAGAGGCCTCTAGGATGGGCGCCAGTGTTGATGGAGGAGGATGGGCCAAATCAACTAGAAGGAAGAGTTCGCCACTTGTTTTGCTCCAAAACCCTAGCCACCCAAAAACCCTAGCCGCCCACTTTTGGATGAGCCAAAACCTAATTCCTCAATCGATTCCCTATTGCCAACCCTAAGCTTTCCTTTTATAGAGTTAGGCTTAGGACTCCTTTAATCTCCACCGTCGGATCTAGGGATTTAATCTCGACCGTCAGATCTAGGGTTTTATCCCAACCGTCGGATCTAGGGTTTAATCCCAACCGTCGGATCTAGGATTTCATCCCAACCGTCGGATCTAAGGTTTCATCCCAACCGTCGGATCTAGGGTTTTATCCCAACCATCGGATCTAGGGATTTAATCTCAACCGTCGATTCTAGGGTTTCATCCTAACCATCGGATCTAGGGATTTAATCCCAACCGTTGGTTCTAGTGTTTCATCCTAACCATCGGATCTAGGGATTTAATCCCAACCGTTGGTTCTAGGTTTTGTTTTACATTCTTGGATCTAGACTGCACAAGGATTATATTAGGCTACGATAGGGACCATAAGGAGGAGTTGGGTCTTGGCCACCCGATGGATTGGAACCACACAAACTTGATCCATCAATGATGTTCCATTCCACTAGAGGATCATCATTGAACTACCTCACCAACCCCCATAACTTAATATGGGCTCCATATATTATTCGTACATTAATCTCCCCGTGTTTAAGATATCGAATGTCCGTCAATTAATTGATTTACTGACCATCAATTAATTAACATCTAATTCCTCGAGTAGTACCACTTAACCTTATCATCATGTTGACTAAGTCAACCAGCTGGGTTTACATGATGAACCTTATGAGCTCCTCAAGGGGACATCATCAAACTAATATATAGGACACGGTTTCCTCCTATATTCAACGACACACCATGTAAATAATATCATTTCCCAACTTACCGGGCATATTGATTTAATTCATCTAAATCTCACCCTCTGGTAAATCAAAGAAATAAATACTAAGTACATGTGCCCGTTATTATATCGGGATTAAGAGCATGTACAACATAATATCCGAGATCCGATTCAATTATGCAGTCAGCAATAAATTGAATCACCTCTATATCGGTCCTGCTCAATACACCTAAGTGTACTAGTGTAACTCTATGTTAAAGAAAAAACAATATTAAGCTACACTACAACCATGTCAATGGTTTGTCCAAAACCATCTTGGTTGTGAGCCTCTACTTATATTTTACAAGGGACTGATAACATGATCTTCTGTGCCACACCAAGCACCATGTTATCTACAATGTAAGATATTAGACAATATGCACACATATAATAAATATATAAAGTGCAAACAATGATCATGTGATTCTTATTTCAAAATAAAATGTTCATACAAAAAGAGCTAGGCTTTCAGTATAGATTCCAACAATCTCCCACTTATACTAAAAGACTATGCCGTCATCACTCTGCCATACATCTGATCCCCATGTCCTCCACATGCCTATCAAACGCTTTCGCTGGAAGGGCCTTAGTGAATGGATCCGCCAGGTTATCCTCTGATGCAATCTTGGCGACAGCAACTTCTCCTCGCTTTACGATCTTTCGTATAAGGTGGTACTTGCACTCTATGTGTTTACTCGCCTTATGGGCTCGTGGTTCTTTCGAGTTTGCAACTGCACCACTATTATCACAATAAATCGTGATAGTTCTGGGCAAACCAGGAATCACATCCAAGTCCATCAAGAAGTTCCTGAGTCATACAGCTTCCTTGGCTGCCTCAGAGGCTGCCACATACTCAGCTTCCATGGTAGAGTCCTCCACGCATTTCTGCTTGACACTCCTCCATACTATGACTCCACCTCCAAAAGTAAACACAAACCCCGAGGTAGACTTACTCTTGTCCCTATCTGATTTGAAATCCGAATCCGTGTAACCCACAGGGACTAATTGATCTGCCCGGTAAACCAGCATATAATCTCTAGTCCTTCTCAAGTACTTCAATATATGCTTTACCGCAGTCCAATGTCCCTGTCCAGGATTACTCTGATATCTGCTAACCATGTGCACGACAAAGTAGATATTCGGTCTCGTACATAGCATAGCATACATAAGGCTTCCTACTGCCGAAGCATAAGGAACTGCCTTCATGTCCTCTATCTCCTTTGATGTTTTGGGACACATCTCTTTAGATAAAGGAACTCCATGCCTAAAAGGTAGAAAACCTTCCTTGGAGTTCTGCATACTAAAACGAGCAAGAATAGTGTCAATGTATGAAGCTTGAGACAAGCACAACATCCTTTTCTTGCGATCCCTTATAACTTTGATCCCAAGGATGTGTCCCACTTCTCCCAAGTCCTTCATATCAAACTATTTAGACAACCATACCCTTACATCTGATAACACTTTGATATTGTTGCCAACTAACAAAATGTCATCTACGTATAGTATAAGAAACACCACTACGTTTCCGTCACATCTCTTGTATACACAAGGCTCATCCGGACTTTGAATAAATCCATATGACTGGATTACCTCATCAAAGCGGATGTTCCAAGATCTAGAAGCTTGCTTCAATCCATAAATGGATGATTAAAGCTTACATACAAGATGCTCTTTGCCTTTAGCAATGAATCCCTCTGGTTGCCATATAGATGTTCTCCTCAAGACTTAGTTAAGGAAAGGTGTCTTGACATCCATCTGCCAAATCTCATAGTCCATATGGCGGCTATAGATAAGAGAATCAGGATAGACTTAAGCATAGCTACGTGAAAAGGTCTCCTCATGTCGATACCCTCTTTAGTATACCCTTCGCAATAAGCCTAGCTTTGAAGGTCTCAACCTTCCCGTCTACTCCTCTCTTTCTCTTGTAGATCCACTTGCATCAATGGTTTTACACCATCGGGTGGTTCTACTAGCTTCGGACTGATTAGAATCCATAGATTCTATCTACGAATTCATCGCTCTTTGCCAAGATCAGCATCTCTATCTTGGATTGCCTCGTCGTATGTCGGGGATCGGGTTCATGTTCACGGGGACTAAGTCCGAAGACTCTCCCAAAAACATGAATCTATCGGGTTGTCTAACAACCCTCCCACTACGACGAGGTGCCTCCTGTGTATGCTCCGTGACACGCGGTGCAGTGACTTGTGGTGTCTCCTCTTGTACCGGTGGTACTGAAGTCGGGACTTCCCCTGTCAATTCCTCAAGAACAATCCTACTCTTGGGCTTGTGGTTCATTACATAATCCTCCTCTAGAAATCTGGCGTTCGTGCTAACGATCACCCTCTGATCTCTAGGATTATAAAACAAACCACCTTTCGTTCCCTTAGGGTAGCCAACAAACATGCACACTTCTGTACGAGGTTCCAACTTACCAGCATCAGCCTTCAGCACATGTGCTGGACTCCCCCATATCCGAATATGTCTCAGACTAGGCTTTCGCCCAGTTCACAATTCTACAGGGGTAGAAGGTACTGATTTAGATGGAACCAAGTTCAGAGTGTACATTGCCGTATCCAGTGCATACCCCTAGAATGAAACAGGTAACTCAGAATAACTCATCATCGATCTAACCATCTCCATAAGAGTCCTATTCCTTCGCTCTGCTACACCATTCTACTGGGGTGTGCCAGGTGCAGACAATTGGGATTGAATCCCAGCCTATGATAAGTAACTCCTAAACTATCCCAAGAGGTACTCGCCACCACGATCAGATCGTAATGTCTTGATACTTTTACCTTGACGGTTCTCCACATCAGCCTAAAATTCTTTGAACTTGTCAAAGCATTCAGACTTGCGGCGCATCAAGTAAATGTATCCATACCTTGAATAATCGTCTATAAAAGAGACGAAGTATTCAAAGCCACCTCTTGCCTGGATAGATATAGGACCGCACAAATTAGAATGAACCATTTCCAACACATCTTTGGCTCTATACCCCTTGGCCTTGAAAGGCCTCTTGGTCATTTTACCTTCCAAGCAAGATTCGCAGGTTGGGAGATCCTCCACCACTAATGAACCCAAAGGTCCATCAGCTATCAACCTTTGAATTCTGCTAAGGCTAATATGACCAAGCCTTAGATGCCAAAGATATGTTTGGTTCATCTGCGAAGGTTCTTTTCTCTTATTAGATTTAGAAGATGAGTTATTGATCTCTATATGCATCGTGGGAGTTTTCGGTTCAAGAGTATATAAATTGCCAACCAATGTACCAGAACAGATAATCTCCCTGTTCCTTTTTATAACCACTTTGTCATTAAAAGAAACAGAATACCCATCCATAAACAATTTAGAAACAGAAATTAAATTCTTTCTAAAAGTAGGTACATAAAGACAATTTCTCAAAACCAAAACTTTATTCCTATCAAAAGATAAATAAACGTCTCCCACTGCAATAGCCGCCACCTTTGAAGCATTGCCCATGAAGACGGTAATCTCTCCCTTAGCTAGTCGTCGAGTTTCCTGGAACCCCTGTAAAGTATTGCAGACATGATCAGTGGCTCCTGTATCTACACACCAGACACTAGTAGATAACACCGCTAAACATGTTTCAACAACTAAACAAAAAGATATACCTTTGTTCTTTCGGCGAGGACAGTCCGCCTTCCAATGTCCAGTCTGCTTGCAAGTGAAGCACTTGCCTTTCGGCTTCTTCACTCCTGCCTGAGGTCCCACTGCCACTTTCTTCACTCCACCTTGTTTCTTCTTCTTCTTACCTTTCGGTTTAGAGGAAGAAACCTTCTGAGCGACCATGGCTTGAGCACTTTGATGAAAAAGCCCCTCTGCCGCCTGGAGTTCTGTCAGAAGCTCCGCCAACGAATACAACCTCTTGTTCATGTTGTAGTTGAGGCGGAACTGCTCAAAACTCCTAGGCAGAGACTAGAGAATGATATCGACCTGGGTTTCCCCATCGATCTCAGCTCCGAGGACTTCCATCTCATTAAGATGAGCCATCATCTTGAGAACATGATCCCTAACGGGTGTTCCCTCGACCATGGTGGTCGTCATCAAGTTTCTCATTGCCTCCGCCTGCCCTACTACGATGTCCTAAAAGTTCCTTGAGATTGAACATCATGTCATAAGCGACATGGCTCGATGTTGCGGATGACATAGATGCCAAAATGTAACACCGCGCCATCTCATCTGCCTTAACCCATTTCTTATAACGTTCTTTCTCCTTTTCATCAGAGTCATCGGTGGGCTTAGGAGAACAGACCTCAAAGAGTACAAATTTGTACTCCTCCGCAGTTAAGACAATATCCAGGTTTCTTTTCCAATCAATGTAGTTTGGACCAGTAAGTTTGTTTTCTTTTAAAATCACAGCAAGTGGGTTGAAAGCCATTTGAAAATCCTAAAAATCACAATGATCAAAATATTAGATTTCAAATATTATTGATTCTTCAAAACAATAAAATCCCGAAATCAACCAACACCTAAAATAACAGAGACTGACGCATGCCACGCAAAGGTGGACGATATCTGAATTCTACATTTGTAAGAGGAGGTTTTACCGATTAATTTTATTATCTTGTCAACCTTACTTTTTGACAAATAAAATTAATAGTTGGTTCCTCTTTGGCCCTACAAATAAAAGCAGTGACTCCGATGGGGAGGATACCTTTATTTGCATCTAAGTGTGCACGATTACACGATACTGAGGGAATTATTTCGGATTATGTGCCTTACCGCTGTGGAAGTACACATGCTCCTATATAATTTCCTATAACCATTATTTGACCTTGTGATCCGCAAACAAACCCGTCCGCAGGGAGGAAGGCACTCAGAGCCAACACACAAGTTTGTTTGCATCACACGTCAAATTGTAATGGAGGCTACGGGAATTAATTAAAATGTCCCTCTCCCACTTAGTAAATTGCAAATGAGGAATTTTAAATCATACACAACATGCATATAAAACAAATAAGCAATAAATATGGAAAAAACAGAATTTTTCCAACTATTATGACATTGTCCTCCAATATGCATCCCGTCGTGTCACCACCTCGTCCGCTCCATCTTTTCCCGTGCGCAAGTCACCAAAGAGTTCCGAGCCGAGATAAAACATTTTAATTTACATCCATCGATCCTATACTCCACAAAGGAGTGTACAAATAATCTAGATCGAAAGTAAACTAAAATGAGCGGCTAAACAATGCCGTATTTAATTACAAAAATTAAATACTAATCTAGCCTCGTCAACCCCGAGGATTCAAATAATAAATTTTTACACACATCCATTCACATACACACACATGGCCATAATAGTCGGATCTTATGCCTGCAACCAAAGAGTTAAACTACGCATATCCTACTATTATCCGACACATATAATATATGAAAAATGCATAAAAAATTAACCGAATCCTAAACACACAAAACCGGAAACCGTGGCTCTGATACCACTTGAAGGGGGTCGCTTCAGAGGCTCATTGGCTCCCATGTCCCCGGATTAAAATTTTCACTAATGAAAGAATTAATCCGGATGGGATGAGCTTCCTTAGCACAACCATTTCGTCGTCGTGCTAACAACTTGAGTGATCGCTTGAACAAACTAGTTGTTCAAGCAACTCAACTCTTCTAGTTGGTTAGCCGCGGAAGAGACGACGGACGGATCGCCGGTTTTTGTGTTTGTCTTCGGGGTCCATGATTATACAATATATTTACTAATTTACACATGCATAATCAAAACATAAAAGAACAAGCTCAGATCTGTAAATAAAGTTAAAATAACTTTATACCTCACGATCTTCTACCGTATGTCCTATCCTTCTCGTGGACGACGTGTGGACGAAGATCCTCCACGAGTAGAAGCCTTCTAGATCGCTTTCTTCTCCACCTTGTCCGCTGCGAACAAAGAGAAGAAACAACAAATACCTTCCTATCTATAACCGGCCACCAAATTAGGGAATTTGGTGCAACCGCCGGCCAAGGAACAATTGGATGATGCGCCGGCCAACTTCAAGAAGTGTTGCCGCCGGCCACTCTAGGATGAAGGGAGGAAGATGAATGCCGGCCACCTATGGAAGGAGAACCGCCGGCCAAGGAAGAAGGGAGAGGCCTCTAGGATGGGCGCCAGCCAAGTGTTGATGGAGGAGGATGGGCGCCGACAATCAACTAGAAGGAAGAGTTGCCGCCCACTTGTTTTGCTCCAAAACCCTAGCCCACCCAAAAACCCTAGCTGCCCACTTTTGGATGAGCCAAAACCCTAATTCCTCAATCAATTCCCTATTGCCGCCCAACCCTAAGCTTTCCTTTTATAGAGTTAGGCTTAGGACTCCTTTAATCTCCACCGTTGGATCTAGGGATTTAACCTCCACCGTCGGATCTAGGGTTTTATCCCAACCGTCGGATCTAGGGATTTAATCTCAACCGTCGATTCTAGGGTTTCATCCTAACCATCGGATCTAGGGATTTAATCCCAACCATTGGTTCTAGTGTTTCATCCTAACCATCGGATCTAGGGATTTAATCCCAACCGTTGGTTCTAGGTTTTGTTTTACCTTCTTGGATCTAGACTTCACAAGGATTATATTAGGCTACGATAGGGACCATAAGGAGGAGTTGGGTCTTGGCCACCCGATGGATCGGAACCACACAAACTTGATCCATCAATGATGTTCCATTCCACTAGAGGATCATCATTGAACTACCTCACCAACCCCCATAACTTAATATGGGCTCCATATATTATTCGTACATTAATCTCCCCGTGTGTAAGATATCGAATGTCCGTCAATTAATTGATTTACTGACCATCAATTAATTAACATCTAATTCCTCGAGTAGTACCACTCAACCTTATCATCATGTTGACTAAGTCAACCAGTTGGGTTTACATGATGAACCTTATGAGCTCCTCAAGGGGACATCATCAACCTAATATATAGGACACGGTTTCCTCCTATAATCAACGACACACCATGTAAATAATATCATTTCCCAACTTACCGGGCATATTGATTTAATCCATCTAAATCTCACCCTCTAGTAAATCAAAGAAATAAATACTAAGTACATGTGCCCGTTATTATATCGGGATTAAGAGCATCTACAACATAATATCCGAGGTCCGATTCAATTATGCGCAGAATAAATTGAATCACCTCTATATCTCAGTCTGCTTCGATACACTTAAGTGTACTAGTGTAACTCTATGTTCAAGAAAAAACAATACCAAGCTACACTACAACCATGCCAATGGTTTGTCCAAAATCATCTTGGTTGTGAGCCTCTACTTATATTTTACAAGGGACTGATAACATGATCTTCTGTGCCACACCAAGCACCATGTTATCTACAATGCAAGATA
Organism: Wurfbainia villosa; assembly: GCA_025175895.1. NCBI lineage: Eukaryota > Viridiplantae > Streptophyta > Magnoliopsida > Zingiberales > Zingiberaceae > Wurfbainia > Wurfbainia villosa. The sequence goes on along the minus strand of JAKLTH010000072.1, from coordinate 7,670,594 downwards.
TTAGACAATATGCACACATAATAAATATATAAAGTGCAAACAATGATCATGTGATTCTTATTTCAAAATAAAATGTTCATACAAAAAGAGCTAGGCTTTCAGTATACATTCCAACAATGTAGTGGTATTTCTTGTACTATACATAGATGACATTTTATTGATTAGCAACAATATCAAGGTGTTATCGGACGTAAGGGTATGGTTGTCCAAATAGTTTGATATGAAGGACTTGGGAGAGGTGGGACATATCCTTGGGATCAAGGTTATAAGGGATCGCAGGAAAAGGATGTTGTGCTTATCCCAAGCTTCATACATAGACACGATTATGGAGCGTTTTAGCATGCATAACTCCAAGAAGGGTTTTCTACCTTTCAGGCATGGAGTTCCTTTATCTAAGGAGATGTGTCCTAGATCATCTGAGGAGATAGAGGAGATAGAGGAGATGAAGGCGGTTCCTTATGCTTCGGCAGTAGGAAGCCTCATGTATGCGATGCTCTGTACGAGACCAGATATATGCTTTGCCGTGGGCATGGTCAACAGATATCAGAGTAATCCAGGACAGGGACATTGGACTGCGATAAAGCATATATTGAAATACCTGAGAAGGACTAGGGATTATATGCTGGTTTACCGGGCAGACCAATTACTCCCTGTGGGTTACACGGATTCTGACTTCCAATCTGATAGGGATAACAGTAAGTCTACCTCAGATTTTGTGTTTACTTTGGGAGGTGAAGCCATTGTATGGAGGAGTGTCAAGCAGAAGTGCGTGGCGGACTCCACCATGCGTAGGGATAACAGTATGTGGCGGCCTCTGAGGCGGCCAAAGAAGCTGTATGGCTCAGGAACTTCCTGATAGACTTGGATGTGATTCCTGGTTTGCCCAGAACTATCACAATTTATTGTGATAATAGTGGTACAGTTGCAAACTCGAAGGAACCACAAGCCCATAAGCCTAGTAAACACATAGAGCGCAAGTACCACCTGATACGAGAAATCGTAAAGAGAGAAGTTGCTGTGGCCAAGATTTCATCGGAGGATAACCTGTCAGATCCTTTCACTAAGGCCCTTCCGGCAAGAGCTTTTGATCGGCATGTGGAGGGAATGAGGATCAGATGTATGACAGTTTGAAGACAGCATAATCTTTTAGTATAAGTGGGAGATTGTAGGGATATATACTGAAAAGTCTATCTTTTGTATGAACATCTTTATTTTGAAATAAGAATCACATGATCATTGTTTGCATATTTTTATGGTTATGCAATATTGTCTAATACATTACATTATAGATAACATGGTGTGTGGTGTCACACGGGAGATCATGTTATCGGCTCCTTGTAAAGTATAAGTAAAGGCTCACAACCGAGATGGCTTTGGACAAACCATCAGAATGATTGTAGTGTGATTTGGTATTGATTTGTCTTGACCATAGAATCACACTAGTGCACTTTGTGTGTATTGAGCAGGACCGACTTAGAGGTGATTCGATTTATTGCTGACTACATAATCGAATCAGACCTCAGATATTATTTAGTACATGCTCTTAATCCCGATATAATAATGCGCAAATATACTTAGTACTCATCTCTTTGATTTACCAATGGGCGAGATTTATAGATTAAATCGATAGACTCGGTAAGTTGGGAGATGATATTATTTATATGGTGTGCCGTTGATTATAGGAGGAAACCGTGTCATATATATATTAGGATGATGATGTCCTCTTGAGGAGCTCATAAGGTTCATCATGTAAACCCTGCAGGTGGACTTGATCCGGCATGATGAAAAGGATGAGTTGTACTACTCAAGGAGTTAGATGTGGATTAATTAATGGTCAGTAAATTAATTAATCGACAGACATTCGAGATCTTAAACACCGGGAGAAAATGTACAAATAATATATGGAGCCCGTATTATCATATGGGGGTTGGAGAGGTAGATCAATGATGAACCTTTAGTGGATTGGATCATCATTAGTGGATCGGACTTTATGTGGGCTAGATCCATGGGTGGCCAAGACCCAACTCCTCCTCATGGTCCCTAATGTAGCCTATTAACACCTCATGATGCTTAGATCCAATGGATAGAAACAAAAGTCTAAGATTCGACGGTTGAGATTAAATCTCTAGATCCGACGGTTGAGATTAAATCCCTAGAACCAATGGAGGAGATTAATTCATGACTTATCCCTAACTCTATAAAAGGGTGTCAAGGGGTTGGCGTGAACAACAATTGAAGGAAAGCAAGGCTTGGGCGGCAAGAGAAGGGAATCCTAGTTGAGATAGGATTAGGATTAGGGTAAGGGTTCGGAGGCTAGGGTGGCACCAAATAAGGCAAGGTTTCCTTTCTTCTTCCTTGTCTTGTGGCCAACGTCCAGCAGGTTTCCAGGCCCTTCCCAGCCCTTGGCCAGTGCCCAAAAGCTCCCTTCTCCCTCTCCTTAGGTTGTGGAAACAAGATATAGGGCTTCCCTTGGTGTCTTGGTTGTTTTCCACCATCTTCTCCTTCATCTAGTTGGTCGGCGGCAAGGAAAGCTTTGGTTCCTTGTTGGTTGTTTCTAGTGAGGAGAAAAACCTTGTTTCTATTCTTCCTCTTGCTTTGGAAGAGCAAGGAAGGAAGATTTGCGATCTAGGAGCTTCGACTTTTGGTGGATCGTCGCCCACACGACGTCCAAAAGGAGGAAGGTCATACATTAGAAGATCGAGAGGTATACCTATTCTACTTTCTTCTTTTGTTTGTTGTTTGTTTTTTTTTCAATTATAAGCATGTTATAAATCTATAAATGGCTAAATAATACTTGGATCCCGAGCATAAATACGAAAACCGGCGATTCGGACATCGTCTATTCCACGGCTACTCGTAGAATAGAGGATGGTCGCTTGAACAACTAGTTTGTTCAAGTGACCTCTCTAAATGAATAGCATGATGATGACTTGGTTGCTTTGGCAATCTCTTTTGTCTAGGATTAAATTTTTTTAATCCAGGGACATCGAAGGGATCGCCATGGACAAGCTACCGAGGTGAAGTGGGAAGCGAAGTTTCCCCTCACGGACTCGATAAGCTAAAACCATTAAATTAGTATGAGAGCTTCCGGGGCAAAACCCTTCAGAAAGCTCCTTATCGTATGGCCTCGAGAGAGTTGGACGAGTTAAAGGTTTAACTCTAGGAGCTTTTGGACAGAGGTTTTATTCGCTCTAGTGTATCTCCCTGGGGTTCTCCGGTTCTCTTCGTAAAGATGGATTGATGATATTGTGCATCGACTACAGGCAGTTGAACGCTGTTACTATCAAGAATAAATACCCCCTGCCATGTATTGAGGACTTGTTCGATCAACTAAAGGTACATCAGTATATTCTAATATTGATCTGCGGTCCGGATATCATCAGTTAAGGGTTAGAGACTCAGACATACAGAAGACAGCGTTCCATACCAGATATGGACACTATGAGTTTTTGGCAATGCCATTTGGGCTTACCAATGCTCCGGCAGTATTCATGGATTTGATGAACCGTGAATTTATGGATTTCCTAGATCAGTTCATCATTGTTTTTATTGATGACATTCTGGTTTATTCTCGTTCCAAAGAGGAACACGCGTAGCATCTTCGCCTTGTTTTCGATAGGCTCCGACAGAAGCGACTCTATGCGAAGTTCAATAAGTGCGCATTCTGGTTACCTTCACTCTGTTTTCTGGGACATGTGGTTTCTAGTAGAGGCATTTCAGTTGACCCTCAGAAGATCGAGGCTGTCACCAGTTGGGAACAGCCGAAATCAGTTCAGGAGATTCGCAGTTTCTTAGGCTTGGCCGGTTATTACAGATGGTTCATTGAGGGTTTCTCGAGTATTGCTATGCCGTTGACACGCCTTACCAGGAAGGGCGTGAAGTTCACGTGGTTAGAGGCATGCGAGACTAGTTTCCAGGAGTTGAAGAAGAGATTGGTGTCAGCACCGATTCTGGTATTGCGATTAGGGGACGATGGTTTCGTCCTTTATACCGATGCATCTCTCCAGGGTTTAGGTGCAGTATTGATGGAGCACGACAGGGTAGTCTCTTATGCTTCTCGCCAGTTGAAGGATCATGAGAAAAACTACCCAGTACATGATCTAGAACTAACCGCTATTATCTTTGCCTTGAAGATTTGGAGGCATCATCTGTATGGTATTACATTTGAGATTCTCACTGATCATAAGAGTCTCAAATATCTATTTACACAGAAGGAACTCAATCTCCAACAGAGGAGATGGATGGAGTTCCTGAAGGATTATGACTGTACTAATACCTACCACCCAGGGAAAGCCAATGTGGTTGCCGATGCACTTAGCCGGAAGTCCCGAGGGACTTTAGCTTCCTTTCGAGTTTTAGTCACGGATTTGATTCAGGGTTTCTCTGAGTTGAGCCTTGAGGAGCAGGGGACCGGCGAGCAGGCATTACGTTACCATGGTTGCTCGATTGTCTATCCGACGAGTCCGGAGGCTCGAGCTAGTGATCGCATTTACAGATTCATTGGCAACGAGATAACCGGACAATGATCGAGTTCACCCGATATGACGAAGGTATTATATATTTTCGGGGTAGATTATGCGTATCTCAGTCTCACCCAGTCATGGAGGAGTTACTTCAGGAGGCTCATCGCTCTTGATTTGTGATCCACCCAGGCGGAACCTGCATGTATCGAGATTTAAAGCGTTTGTATTGGTGAAATGGCATGAAGAAAGACATCGCAGATTTTGTAGCTAGATGTCTGATTTGTCAGCAGGTAAAGGCTGAGCATCAGAGACTAGCCGGACTACTTCAGAGGATTCCTATTTTTGAGTGGAAGTGGGATCACATAACCATGGATTTTGTGGTAGGTTTGCCTAGGACACGTCAAGGCCATGACGCGATTTGGTTAGTCGTAGACCGACTAACCAAATCCGTGCACTTCTTAGCGATTCGGAAGATCGACTCTCTGGATCGTTTGGTAAAGTTATATTGTCGGGAGATCATCAGATTGCATGGTGTTCCTTTGAGCATTACATCATATAGAGATCCCCGGTTCACGTCCTGATTCTGGCAGAGTCTGCAGCAGGCCTTAGGCACGCAGCTTCGTTTTAGTACTGCATTCCATCCGCAGACAGATGGACAGTCTGAGCGGACCATTCAGACACTAGAGTATTTGCTGAGGTCATGTGTTATAGATTTCGGGAGCAGCTATCATTCGACTATCTAAATGACCCCGTTTGAAGCATTGTATGGTAGACAGTGTCGTACACCCACCCTCTGGGAGGAGGTTGGGGAGGCCCAGTTGCTAGGACCTCAGAGAGCTCAGCATGAGGTAGAGTTGGTCCGTACTATCAGATGTAGAATGGCAGAGGTGCAGGATCGCCAGAAGAGTTATGCAGATTGGAGACGGAGATCTCTGGAGTTCTCTGTTGGTGATCATGTATTCCTGTGAGTTTCACCCACGAAAGGGGTGAAGAGATTTGGCCTCTGTGGTAAGCTAGCTCCTAGATACATTGGTCCGTTTGAGATTTTGGAGAGGATCGGAGCAGTCGCTTACCGTCTAGCGCTACCACCATCTTTGACGAGTATTCATGATGTGTTCCATGTGTCCATGTTGAGGAAGTATGTGCCAGACTCTACACATATTCTATCAGATGTGTCAGGTTCCGTTCAACCTGATGCTACTTACACAGAGGTTCCGGTACAGATTTTGGATCACAAGGAATGACAGTTGCGGAATAAGATTGTGCGACTTGTCAAGGTCGGGTGGAGTCACCACATCAATGAGGAGGCTACTTGGGAGCTTGAAGAAAAGATCAGAGCTCAATACCCTCACCTGTTTACTTAAGGTACGTGAAATATATTTTCAGTACTTGTGGTATTTCTTACTCATTATGCATCTGAGTAGGAAATTTAGGGACTAAATTTTTATTAGTTGGGGAGAATATTAAATACGGAAAATTTAAAATATTAAATTAAATGGCCAGAAATTAAGAAAAATAATCCTAGAAATTTTTCGGGATTTTTAGGGAATTTTAGGATTTTTTCTTGATTTAAACGGAGTCCGTACGAGATAATTACGGGGATAAAATAAATAAGCTTTGGTGGAGTCTATTTAAGGGGGGGGGGGGTTAATAGGTGGTATTAACCTAAGAAAAACCTAGATCCCCCCTTTTTCTTTTCCCCGTCGCGCCAACACCTCTTTCTCTCACGCGACCCCCTCTCCTCCGTCGACGGTTCTCTTGCGACTTCTTCTCCGCCTTCCTCGCCTCTGACCGCCGCCCGAGCCTTCTTCTCCTCGTGCCCGCAGCCAACGGACCACCGAGCCTCTTCTCCCTCACTGTTTCTTTCCCCCGACCTCGCGCATGCCGCCGTTCTGCCTCTCGGGCGCACTCGCACCCGTCGCCGCGAGTCTCTTCTTTCGCCACCCTTGCGGCCACAGGATTGCCATCGGCCTTGCGTCCGACACCACAAGCAGGGGTTAGCGTCGCGCGCTCACCGTCCACAGTCGACGCCTCCTCCTCTGCCCTTCTAGCCGGTGGTCGCCGGAGTAGGTAAGAGTTCCTTTTTCTATCTTGGACGACTGTGAGTTAGGGAGTCTTTTTGGCCCACTGTGTTCGGGGTGAAGGGGCTGCGATTAGGTCGAATCGGTTGTGTTTTGTGTGGAGGGTGTGCTGCCGATGGAGGTCCCAACGGCTGGACGGAGCTTGGTTGACCGGTGTTGTGAGGAGAGGAATTGGTGGGAATCGATTGTGTTGTGTTTTGTGCGGTGAGCAGATTGGATTTGGTGATGGTCAAAGTATTTGATTGTGGGAGATAGTGAAGAGTGGTTCTGTACTAGGCTATTGATTTGCCTGTGAGGACAATAAATTGAGGTTGATGATACTATGGTGATTGTTGCCATTATGGATAATATTTTCATATGATGAGTATTGATCATGGTGAGATTAATTGCAAGGATATGTTCTTGGATTGAAGAGTTAATCACAATTTGTGACCTACGGGTTGAGGGTCTACTTGGGGATACATAGTAGTAATTTAGCACGTTATCGTGTGCTTGGATTTGATGGATTTACTTTGGGTTAATTGGTTATGTAGAAAAAATCGATCAAGTGTTCGATTTGACGGAGGATTTCATTTTTGGTGCTTAACAATAGTTATACTGTACACAGGTTTCGGTCACGAGGCAGGTCCACGGTCGTGACGACTTCATTTTTTGCGGATATTTTATCAGGCGGGTATTTTGACTTATCTCTTAGATATAGTCATGTTGATATGCTAGTTAGGATAGCTTGCAATAATTTTCATGTTTATATGCCTAGTATGTTTTTGTGCCTACTTGATACATGCATTTGATCGGTTATGATTATATCTTCCCTATTTTACTTGGATCATAGATATGTACTTATTGGTTGTGCATATTATTCGGATATGTGTTTTAGTTGGATTTACATGCTTTAGTATCATGCACCATCTTGACTGATTGCATGCTGGCTGGACGGGGTTCCTTTATAGTTGAGCCCGTAGCCAGTTACATGGTCTACACACACTGCCACTCATGGGTTAGTGGTACATCAAGAGGGTGTTTGCAGTTGCTCTGTCAGGCTCCGCTGGTTCCCTCATGGGTAGCGATGATGCAGCGTGGTAGCGGGCAGGGATCCCTCCTCTGGTCTACGACACTGGGAGATGAGAGCTTAGCTCGCCCCACTCTGTTTGGGGCAGGAGCATAGGTGTACTCTGACAGCATCCTGTCCACTCGGTCACTCAGGAGCAGTGATGGGAGAGTGCACAGTTGTCATAGCCCTACCCACTCGGCTTCACCATCGCGTGTGAGGCGGTTGACTGGCGTCAGGGGTGACTATGTCATTTGCACCGCACGCATTTGCATGGATAACATTGTATTGTGTTTGCTGCATTTTATTGCTGCCTTGGATGTTGCATATGATTGCCATGCATACAGGATACATATTTGTATATGGTGATGACTTTTTTACTTCTAGTATGACACTTTCTCCTATATCAGGGTAGGAGATTCAGGTAAGTATGGTTATTTTGTATTTCTTTCTTGCATACCCTATATATGAGACTGTACTGGTATGATCGTTATTGTTAGCTATATCTTACTTTGCATATCGACTATATCCGCTGAGTTCTTTAAACTTACCCCATTATTTTTATATCTATTTCAGGATGAAGCTGTCAGGAGAGTCCAGTTGCCAAACCCCCTCGTCACAAAATTTTATTAATTATTTGTTTTATGTATTTGGATTTTGATTAGAAGATATGTTTAGGATTGGAGTTGGATTTATGTACTCGTGGATATTTGGTGTCCTTATGGACCTTTATTCGGATCTTGTTTCGATTGGTTTTGGTTGGGTATTCCTGCTTAGATGGCAGAAGGGGTAAGTCTAGTTATTGTAGATTGTTTACCATTTACTTTGATTGTTGGTCTGAGGCCTTATGACCTGCGTGTGTTGTTTGGATTCCGATCGTGTTGACCGATGTATAGTGGCCGTGTAGTTCTTGTATGTAAGTTTGGTATTGTCATCCGTACAGGTGAGATGTTGCCGGATTTTCGTCTGGCGGGGACTCCCCCGGGGCGTGACAATTTATTTGGTATCAGAGCATAGGTTTACGAGTTCCTAGGGGTTTTTTGATTTTTCAGAGTTCGCCATGTTTGGCAGGTGTTTGCGGGTCAATTTGGAAAATTTTTGATTGGTATGGATTTCCGACGATTTTTATGTTTCGGAAATTCGAGGTATTATTGACAAGGTTAATTTGGGGATTTGGCGGCGACGGGACCTCTCCTGACGGTGAAATAGGTATGATGATTCATTTTATATGTTTTTACTTGTAGTAACATCTGTAATAATTTAACAGATATGAGACGAGGTGGACGTGCTCCTGCGCCAAGACATGGTGCGGGGCGGCCACAACAGAGGACATTGAGATCTTTGGCAACTGAGTTGCCAGAAAGATCTACTGAGGGTGAGCATGTTGATCAGGATCAGGTTCCACATGGTGCTGCGGGAGTCGTGGATCCTCAGTCCTCGGCGGTTCCTCCTCTAGAGATACCCACTTCTGGAGTATCCGATGTACCAGCGGGAGACCCTGCTGCTTTGCTTTAGACACCCCCTCTAGTAGGGCCTGCTACTACAGACCCGACAGGCCCATCAGTGGAGCCGGTCGGCCCTCACTCGGTATCTGCCCCTGCGTATGCAGCGGCACCATCTATAGTTGTTTCGCCAACTCTTGCGACGACCCCTACTCATACTACTAATGTGGATGCGGCACTAGCTCGAATACCCAGTTTAACAAAGTCGATGAAAAGCCGGTTCACCTTATTCAGCGGAGAGACTGATCCGAGCGTGGCTCAGTTTTGGATCGAGACTATGGAGCATACTTTCTACTAATGGTATGCTCCGAGTGGGAGAAGGCAGAGTTGCCAGCCTTCCATTTACGAGGCGATGCCGAGATCTCAGTGGGGACACGCAGTCACCGATCATCTCGAGCAGATTACTGGCGAGATTTAGAGAGGCTTTTTGAGTCGATGATTCTTCGAGCATATCAGATGATGCGATGTCAGAATTTTCTGAGTCTTCAACAGAATAATTGCTCAGTGATGGAGTATAATATAAAATTTAATTGGTTAGCCAGGTTTTGTCCAGAGTTAGTTGCTGAGGACAGGTCACGCATGATGCAATTTGTTCAGAGACTAGATGGACATCTTCAGGTCAAGATGGTAGGATTTGGCAGCTCTTCCTACCGAGAGGCATTGGATAGAGCTTTGTTGATCGAGTCGGCTCAACAGAGAGCTAATACTGACAGGACGAGGAAACAAACAGAGCGAACCACAGGATAGACCCAGCAGCCACAGACTACTGGACAACAGTAAAGTGGTCGCAGTCAGTCGGGTCAGAGTCATTCTGGGGCATCTAGCTAGCCTCAGAAGTCAGGACGATCTTTAGCTGGACCCTCTCGGTCTTCTCAGCAGAGCCGGAGGCTGCCCACTAGTGACACCTATTGTACTCGTTGTGGGTCGAGAGAGCATATCGTCCCAGCCTGTACCTTGGGACAGTCAGTTTGCTATTATTGCAAACTGCCTGGACACCTGAGCCGAGATTGTTCATTGAAGGCTCAACATGTGGCTTCCGGGGTTTCTATCCAGGGAGGATAGTTGCGACAGTCTGGGACTCAGAGAGGGTGGCAAACAGCTAGACCTTCACAACGCCCGCAGAGGACAGCTCCCCCTACAGGAGCCGCATATGGCATGCATTGACAGGAGTACTCTAGTGCCCGTAGGATGTCATAGGGTTCTGTTCAGACCTCGATGTCAGTGTAGCCCGACCTACTGCACGATCGTAGCCTCGGCCACGATTCGATGATTCGATTCGCCACTAGTTCAGATCATGCGCCACGATGCGATCGATCGTGCATCCATCATACCAGCCTTTGTATCAGCCTTCATATCAGCCTACGTATTAGCCTTCGTATCAGTTGATTTGATGGTGGATTTCAATTTTGGTGCTTAACAATAGTTATGTTGTACGCAGGTTTCGGTCACGAGGCAGGTCCACGGTCGTGACGACTTCATTTTTTGCAGACATTTTATCAGGCGGGTATTTTGACTTATCTCTTAGATATAGTCATGTTGATATGCTAGTTAGGATAGCTTGTAATAATTTTCATGTTTATATGCCTAGTATGTTTTTGTGCCTACTTGATACATGCATTTGATCGATTATGATTATATCTTCCCTGTTTTACATGGATCATAGATATGTACTTATTAGTTGTGCATATTATTCGGATATGTGTTTTAGTTGGATTTACATGCTTTAGTATCATGCACCATCTTGCATGATTTCATGCTGACTTGACGGGGTTCCTTTATAATTGAGCCCGCAGCCAGTTACATGGTCTATACACACTGCCACTCATGGGTTAGTGGTACATCAGGAGGGTGTGTGCAGTTGCTCTGTCAGGATCCGATGGTCCGCTCATAGGTAGCGATAAGGCAGCGTGGTAGCGGGCAGGGATCCCTCCTCTGGTCTACGACACCGGGAGATGAGAGCTTAGCTCCCCCACTCTGTTTGGGGCAAGAGGATAGGTGTACTCTCACATCATCTTGTCCACTTGGTCACTCAGGAGCAGTGATGGCAGAGTGCACAGTTGTCATAGCCCTACCCACTCGGCTTCACCATCACGTGTGAGGCGGCTGACTGGCGTCAGGGGTGACCATGTCATTTGTACCGCACGCATTTGCATGGATAACATTGTATTGTGTTTGCTACATTTTATTGCTGCCTTGGATGTTGCATATGATTGCCATGCATACAGGATACATATTTGTATATGGTGATGACTTTATTACTTCTAGTATGACACTTGCTCCTATATCAGGGTAGGAGATTCAGGTAAGTACAGTCCTTTTGTATTTCTTTCTTGCATACCCTATATATGAGACTGTACTGGCATGATCGTTATTGTTAGCTATATCTTACTTTGCATATTGACTATATCCGCTGAGTTCTTTGAACTTACTCCGTTATTTTTATATCTATTTCAGGATGAAGCTATCAGGAGAGTCCAACTGCCAAACCATCTCGTCGCGAAAGTTTATTAATTATTTGTTTTATGGATTTGGATTTTGATTAGAAGATATATTTAGGACTGGAGTTGGATTTATGTACTCATGGATATTTGGTGTCCTTATGGACCTTTATTCGGATCTTGTTTCGATTGGTTTTGGTTGGGTATTCCTGCCCAGATGGAAGAAGGGGTAAGTCTAGTTATTGTAGACTTTTTACCATTTACTTTGATTGTTGGCCTGAGGCCTTATGACCTGCGTGTGTTGTTTGGATTCAGATCGTGTTGATCGATGTATAGTGGCTATGTAGGTCTTGTATATAAGTTTGGTATTGTCACCCGTACAGGGGAGATGCTGCCGGATTTTCGTCTAGCGGGGACTCCCCCGGGGCATGACAATGAGAATGTTTCATGGATCGTTATATGAGTGTCAAAATCTTTCTCTTATGACTATTTGTATGATTAGTCCTTAGACCTGAAATCACTATGGTTCCCTACATAAGGAGTTATGTACTTTGGTTTCATCAAACGTCACCCATAACAGGGTGAACTATAAAAGTGATCAATGCATATATAACTAATTATGTAGAGGGATGTGAGTGATGTACATGAGATCTATCCCTTCCATATGACAAGAGTGATATCTTTAGGCCTCTTGATAGAGTAGGACCACGAAATGCATGATTATGCTCAAATGAGTCAATATGAGATATTGATCTCATTTGTTTGAGTGAGTCTACTTGGAGATCAAGAAATACAAAGATTGATAAGAGGATGACACGGTCTATGTCTCATTGATCAATCTAGATATCGAGGATAGAAGGACAAGATCATACATTATAGAAGTCACAAAAGGTTAAGTCGGATCTCGACATTCTCATCACTTGGGTAGCAATGATGTATTGCTAGATGCCGCTCATTGCTTATCTATCTAAAATGATTTTAAATACATTGCCAACGTTATGAGAGCCTATAGGGTCACACACAAAGAACATGTTTGTTTAGAGATAAGCTTATTTTAGTTTAACTAAAATAATGGACCTTAAGATTATGTGGGTTAAGTTGGATTAATTGAGTTAGACTCAAATGAATCCAAGGATTGAATCTATTAATTGAGTTAGACTCAAATAAATTCAAGGATTGAGTCTAATCCGGATTAGACTCATTTGGATTTGATTCAACCACTTAAGACCTCATGCATGGAGATGCATGGGATTAGTGGAGCATTAAATGCTCATACATGAAAATGCATGGAGATTAGTGGAATGTAAGTTACAAGAAGGATAGTAAATTGGATTTATTGTCCACTTAAGTTTATCATGCAATGTAAGTTACAAGAAGGATAGTAAATTGTCTTTATTATCCACTTAAGTTTATCATGCATGATGATATTAAGGAGATTATAAAAGGATGTGATAGAGATCATCATCTTCTTCTAATGCTTTCTCTCTTGGTTGGCCACCTTCTTCAAGTCTTCTTCTTGGCCGAATTTGATCCTGGCTGGATTTCCCTATCTTGATTCTCTTTTAGCCGAATGAAAGAACACCCTTGTTGCTAGCACATCGGTGGTGGTTCTTCTCTAAACCTAGTTCGTGAGATGAACGACGTGTTCGTGTGATACACATAGAGGCACGGACACTTGAACGTGCTAGAGATCCGACGAACCTTGGACTAGCGGGATAAGCAAAGGGCACGCATCAAAGATATACCTATAAGATAAGGCTTTATAGATCTAAACTTGTATGAGTTTTCTTTCGCATGGATCGCTAAAGGGATCCTTTTTCCACTGCGATTTTATTGTTTATCGCATAGGATTCCCTATAGAAAGTCCTATTAGGTTATGTTGACTGGATACTAGGTAGGAGTCTTGACAGATAAGAAGGATTGGATACCAGACATGAAGTCCAGATGGGTCGAGTGGACCGGACATCAGGCAGAAGATCGATTGGGTCAGGAGACTTGACAATTGGTAGGAAGCCCAGCCAGGGAGACTGGACTGCTGGCATGAAGACCTGGTGGGTCATATCGGATGTCAAGCAAAGTACCATAGAAAAGCCGATAAGCATGTAGGGAAATTCTAGATCGTGACATTCACAATATCGCCAGCGAATACTTCACACAACTATAGCGGAAACAAAAATAAATCGGATCCCTCTAGAGATCCATACAAAGCATATAAATCGTTTCAATTAACCTACTTTATCTAGATCTTATCTAGAAGAAGAACCTTCGATGCGAGCCCTTCGCAATCCCACAAATCCAAGCGCTTTCGGATCTCAATACGGTAAGGATAACCGTATCTCTAAGCTATCCACACTGACACTCAGTAATTTTTGAGTCACATTGTGCTTGCAAGCCTAGCAAATGCCAAGAACACTTGGAAGAAAAGGATGGAGGAGAAGGAGAAGAACTCTTGGCTTGCCTCTTGTGTTACACGTCCAACACCAAAAGCAACTCATGCTTTTAACGTTAAAAGCATATCAATCCACCAAGCCATTAACTCCCTTATCTCCTAATGAATACCATGACCCTTCGTATTCTATTTCATCAATGCATTAAACCTCTCATCTCCTAATCAATGAATACCAAGACCCTTGGTATTCCCATGCATGATTAATCACATTAATCACGCATGATGATCGATGACCCTTGGGTTTTCCCACATGATGATTATCTTCCATGGTTTAACTTGAGTCTAACTCAAGTTTAACCAGCTTGAGTCTAACTCAAGTCTTGGCCATTTGCTCAATTGTTCTTTTAGTCAACTAAAAGAAACCATCTTCAAAACAGAATGTCATTTGTGTGTGACCCAATAGGTTCTTGTAACGTTGGCAATATGTCTAAAACCCCCTTTTAGATACATAAGCAATGAGCGACATCTAGCAATACATCATTGCTACCAAAGTTACAAGAAAGTCGAGATCCGACAACCTTTCTGTGACTATTATCATGTATGACGGTGTCCTTCTATCCTTGATATCTTAGATCGATCAATGAGGCATAAACCATGTCATCCCCTCATCAATCTTTATGTTTCTTGATCCCCGAGTAGACTCACTCAAACAAATGAGCTCAATATCTCATATTGACTCATTTGAGCATGACCATGTATTTCGTGATCATACTCTATCAAGAGGCTAAAGATATGACTCCCGTCATATGGGAGGGATTGATCTCATCTACATCACTCATATCCCTCCGTATAATTCATTACATACCCAGTAATCGCTGTTATAGTGCACCCTATTACAAGTGACGATACCAAAGTACATAACTTCTTATGTAGGGAACCGTAGTGACTTCAGGTCTAAGGACTATTCATACTAATAGTCACATGAGAAAGTATATGATACTCATATAACGATCCATGATACTTTCTCATTGCAGATCAATTCAGTATATATATTCTCCAATATATATACCCATGTGTCAATGTGATATCACATATCCATGACTTGTGAGATCAAGTCATCCATTGACCTACATGCTAGTCTCAATGTATCAATATATCCCTTTGTCTATTAATACAATACTTGTCTAGGAATGTTTAAGTATAGTGTTCTCTACAGCTTCTCATAATCAATTCTACCAATTGATATACTGTAGATTAGAACCTACTATTCAAGGGCATTATTATATTTATTTACTGGCACACGCATAAAGTAAATATAATAATCAATCTTTGCCTGTTACTAATGAAATATGATACATATGATCCCTAATCAATCATCTCATGATTGACACTAAGGGCTGACACTAGCAAAGTAAGCCTTGAGTGAAGAGGTGAGGTCGAGTCCTCAGTTGGGGACAAAGCTAGGCGTCGATTCGACAGAGGATTCGGATTGGACTCAAAAGTTGAGTTTGGGTAGTATTACCACTGCCACATCATATTATACTGTGGTAATATGATTTTGTAGGTCTCCAAGCGACTGGGAAGATTTCAGGCACCTCAAATCCAATTGACTAAGTATGGTCCAGTCGATTGGGATGCCAAGTTGGCAAGGTAGGATGTCGATCGACTTGAGATTCTGTGACCAAGATGCAGATACTCCAGTCGATTGGGGAGGTTCAGTCGACTAGGATAAGAAATTTCCCAAACAACGATGGAGTGGAGCCCGCCAACTTCGAGTTGACTGGATCAGGTCTAGTCGAATGGAAAGCCAAAAATACCAAATCGGCAGGCAAGCTTATTTGGAGTCGACTAGAGGGTGTTCCAGTTTACTGGAAAAGTCTTATATAAGACATGGAGAGCCAGATCCGAGCACAAGAATTCTACTACTCCGAAGTGCTATCGCCATCATCCCTCGTTTGTAGAAGCTTCGACACGCTGCAACTTAGCAACTCTGACACTATGAGCTCCAAGTTCAATCTTCTAAGTGTCGGTATAACTCTAGTTTTGTATTTCTATTTTGTCTTGTGTACTTAAATTTTACGAGAGAAAGGTAGGGTGTTACCATGCCCTCAACATTTTGTAAAAGTGAATCCCTCCAAGTTTAAGAGTTCTCGAGTCGGAAGGCTTTTAGTAATTGCCCGACGAGGTTACCCTAGGAAAGGTTATGGGTCTTGGAGTAGCAACCCGGCTAGGATTGTGAACCAAGTAAAATCTTGAGTACTTGTCTTTACTATATTTCCACTGCACTACTCTAATCTCTTTTAAAAAGTAAAAGAAAAGTCTTTAAATATAAAATAAAATTTTGCTAAACAAACGAGATTCACCCCCTCTCTCGATAGAACTCGATCCTACACAATCTCTTTGGAGAGTTCCTAAGCCTATAGGAAATCTAAACAATCAAAAATAAGACTAAAAGTTCAAACTTAAACTTTAACCTCCCTTAAATTTTGATCCTCATCCTAATCAACTCTCCTAATCATTTTCAATGAATATTGTTGGTGTAGGGGCACCATATAATTGAACCTAGGGTTTTGATAATGACAAAGATTTAAAGTTAAGTTATTTTGTTATCTCATAAGTTATGCTAAGTGTGCAGGTAATGTATTAGACTTTGCTAAGGTCAAAGACGCCAGAAGAATCTCGGGATGAGAAACCTCGGTGGTCGGGTGATGCTAGGAGAATCTTGGAAGGAGAAACCTCGGTGGTCAAGTGATCGTAAGCTAAGTGACAGGTCAGAAGGACCAAAAGTAAGCAAGGTAAGAACCGTGTGGGAAGAGGACAAGTCGCATCCTCATGGGGACAATCGTAGACGATGATCCGAGTAAGGCTTCCGGAAGAAGGCCGAAGTCTAAATCGGACAGTCTAGGACTGTCATATTGAATGTCATTATGCATTTCTTATGCTAATTGTCACACCTCGAGAGGTGTACTGGTCCGACGAAAATCGGACAACACCTCCCTTATACTGCAAACAATTGAAACCTGTATACAAGGCCCATATGACCCGCTATACATCGGCCAACATGGCCAGAATACAAAAAAAAACACAATACAGATAATATATGGCCTCAGGCCAACATCCAAAGTAAATAAAATGTCTAAAACCTCTAGACTTACCCCTTCTGTCATCTGAGCAGGAATACACAACCACACATATAACCAAAACATATCGAAGACAAAAGTCCACAAAGACTTAAACTAGTACCACCAAAACAACAAAGAGTCATAGTAATCAAAATGCAAAAAACTAAAAAGAGGATAGTGGAGTCGTCAGATCAGAGGACTGACAACTGGACTCTCCGGAAGGATTCATCTTGAAATGAACAAATATCAACGGAGTGAGTAAAACTCAGCGGATATCTAGCAGTCATTTATAGTAAACTATAAGTAGCAATAGTAATGATGCTGGTACAGTTTCTCAATAGAAATACATACCTGAAACTGTACATATGAGAATCACCTAAGCTGACATAAAATACATCCACACAGGTAAATGTAGAATCACCAAAACAAATAACATAATACCTCCTATATGTGCATGACAATCATATGCAACAATCAAAAGTGCAACAATCAATGCATATAGTAAAAACGTATGCCCATGATGTAATCACCTGTGTCACCCCTGATGCCAATCAAGCCACCGACATGTCATGTGTGCCGGCCGAGTGGGTAGGACTGTGGCAACTGTGCACTCTGCCGTCACTACACCTATGTGACCGAGTGAACAAGATGCTGACGGAGTATCACTCTCGTACCCCATGTATGTATATGGGGGATATCACCTCGTCTCATCTCATCTCACGACAAAGGAGGGATCCCTGTCTGCTACCTCGTCGCAATACCAATCACATGAGTGACCACCGTGGAGCCCCGACAGAGCAACTACACACACACACATAAAATGTCACTAACCCACGAGGGGTTGTGTGTGTAGATAATGTGATTGACGATGGGCTCAACTACCAAGTAGTATCATCTCCTACCGAGGAGCCGATGATCGGCAGTCATGCAATAATGCAAGATGGTGCATGTCACTAATGCACAATACACCTATCAATTCATGACTACCTATGGTATGTACCAATAGGAGCTCATATCAAATAACCTGAGTACATAAGTCTATGTACACATGCAAGTTATATTCATGATTCATTCAATACCCAGTAGGTAAAGTACGTCACTACTCTCGTGCTAAACAAACACATAACAAGTATCAAAGTGATAGAGCATAATATAATAAGCATATGAAATGACTACAACACGAACTAGGTAGTGATATACCAGGGCAGTTAACAAGCATAGAAAATTACTACTAGCTATAGTAAACCATGCATCACAAGATGACAATATCTAAAAGAAGATAAGTCAAAGATACCCGCCTGCTATGAAGAAAATCCAACTGTCTTTACGCCTGTGGACCTGTCTCGTGACCGAAACCTGCATATAACATTGTTACCATCAAATCCAAGCACACGACTACTTACGAATTAGCTACTATATAGTTCTTATATTCACATCCCTTTTTATTGAATATGAATTAGAAATCCCCAATCACCCAATTCAACCTCAATTGAGCATCCCCAGCTCGTTCCCAGCCCACACACAGAACATCACAGCCAACTCCACAACTTCATAGCTCCTGCACAACCATCTCAACGATCTACAACTCACTCACATCCGCACAGAAACCTCTTCACTCATCCAAAGTTGAACCCCCAACACCAACCCACAAAAGGCTTGGTCCATTGACATAAACCCACCACCACAGAAAAAAATCTATCGGCAGACAACAAGATAAACAACAAAGAAAAGAAGGAAATCAATTAGGCTTACTAGGCCTAGGAACCTCCACCGGTAGGGATTTCCCAATGCTTCCCTGTTCGTCGGACAATCCAATCCCCAGCCGTTGCCCTAAACAACGAACTGAATAAAACCAAGGTGAATCACGACAGGAAGAATCACGGTAGGAAGTCGATTTCATCCAAGTTAACAAGGATAGACCGACCATTACCTAGATACAGGGACCACCGACAGAAATTTACAACCTCGAGCAGAACAAGGAGTAGTTGCCGTCGGTGAATTTTCCCGGGCACACGCACGCTCCCTTCAGCTCGTCCGTGGGAACGTCAGTGAGTCCGGTCGAGGGCTCATTTGTTGCAGAGAAGAGAACGACTGGCTAATGGGAAATGGGAGTGACAAAACTCTCGGTGGTAGTCTTTGGTAATGGTGATCGCACATGGCGTAGCTCGTCGTAGCGAATGCGCGAGGAGAGGGCATCGACGGAGAGAACCTGGTCGTCGCTGAAACACGCGAGGAGAGAAGTCATGAGAGGAGGTCGCGAGGAAGAAATCGGCGCGGCGGGGGAAAAAAAACTCGGATGGGTCGAAAAGTTAACCGGATTACCCCTTTATAAATAAATCAAAACCTAGATTTTAATTAACACCTCATTAATTTAATTATACACTTATGTATTCCATACAAACCCTGTTTAATTTCAGAAAAATTCCTAAAAATTCCTGAAAAATTACCTATAATAATTTCTCAAGTAAAAATAGGTATTTTTATTTTTATTTCGGTATCTCACATTCTCTTCCACTAACAAAAATTTGGTCCCTGAATTTCCTACTTAAATGCATAATGAGTAAGAGTAACACAAGTACTGAAAATATATTTCACGTACCTTAAGTAAACAGGTGGGGATATTGAGCTCTGATCTTTTCCTCAAGCTCCCAAGTAGCCTCCTCATCAGTCTGGTGACTCCACCCGACTTTAACTAGTCGCACAATCTTATTCCGCAATTGTCGTTCTTTGTGGTCCAGAATCCGTACCGGAACCTCTTCGTAAGTAGCATCAGGTTGTATACAACCTGACACATCTGACAGAATATGTGTAGGGTTTGGCACATACTTCCTCAGCATGGACACATGAAACATATCATGAATACCAGCCAAGGATGGTGGTAGCGCTAGGTGGTAAGCGACTGCTCCGATCCTCTCCATAATCTCGAATGGACCAATGTACCTTGGAGCTAGCTTACCACGGAGGCCAAATAATCTCTTCACCCCTTTCGTGGGTGAGACTCGCAAGAATACATGGTCACCAATATAGAACTCCAGAGGTCTCCGTCTCCGATCGGCATAACTCTTCTGACAATCCTGTGCCTCTACCATCCTTTGTATAATAGTACGAACCAACTCTGCCTCATGCTGAGCTCTCTGGGGTCCTAGGAACTGGGCCTCCCCAACCTCCTCCCAGAGGGTGGGTGTACAACATTGTCTACCAAACAATGCTTCAAATGGGACCATTTGGATATCCGAATGACAGCTGTTGTTGTAGGCGAATTCAACTAATGGCAAGTGGTCCTCTAGTTGCCCTCGAAATCCATAACACAAGATCTCAGAAAATCCTCTAGAGTCTGAATGGTCCTCTCCGATTGTCCATCATTTTGAGGATCGAATGCTGTACTAAAACGGAGTTGTGTGCCTAAGGCCTGCTCTAGGCTCTGCCAGAATCGGGACGTGAACCGAGGATCTCTATATGATATAATTCACAAAGGAACACCATGCAATCTGATGATCTCCCAACAATATAACTTTGCCAAACAATCCAGAGAGTCGGTCTTCCGAATAGCTAAGAAGTGCATGGATTTGGTTAGTCGGTCAACGACTACCCAAATCACGTCATGGCCTTGACGTGTCCTAGGCAAACCCACCACAAAATCCATGGTAATGTGATCCTACTTCCACTCGGGAATAGGAATCCTCTGAAGTAGTCCGACTGGTCTATGGTGCTCAGCCTTCACCTGTTGGCAAACTAGGCATCTAGCCACAAAATCTATGATGTCTTTCTTCATGTCGTTCCACCAATGCAAACGATTTAAATCTCGATACATGCGGGTTCCGCATGGGTGGATCGCAAATCGAGAGCGATGAGCCTCTTGGAGTAACTCCTCCATGACCGGGTGAGACTGAGGTATGCATAGTCTGCCCCGAAAATAAATAATACCCTCGTTATCTCGGGTGAACTCAGTCTGCTGTCCCGAGGTTATCTGGTTGCTAATGAACTGCAAGTGCTGATCACCGGCCTGAGCCTCTCAGACTCTCATCCTAATAGATGACTGAGCAACCATGGTAACAAGAATGCCCTGCTCTGTCGGTCCCTGCTCCTCAAGGCCCAACTCAGAGAAACCCTGAATCAACTCCGTGACTAAAACTCGGTAGCAAGCTAAAGTCACTCGGGACTTCCGGCTAAGTGCATCGGCAACCACATTGGCTTTCCCTGGGTGGTAGCTAATGGTACAGTCATAATCTTTCAGGAACTCCATCCATCTCCTCTGTCGGATATTGAGTTCCTTCTGTGTAAATAGATATTTGAGACTCTTATGATCAATAAGAATCTCAAATGTAACACCATACAAATGATGCCTCCAAATCTTCAAGGCAAAGATAATAGCTGCTAACTCTAGATCATGTACTGGGTAGTTTTTCTCATGCTCCTTCAACTGGCGAGAAGCATAAGAGACCACCCTGTCGTGTTGCATCAGTACTGCGCCTAAATCCTGGAGTGACGCATCGGTATAAAGGATGAAACCGTCGCCCCCTGACGGCAATACCAGAATCGGTGCTAACACCAGTCTCTTCTTTAACTCTTGAAAGCTGGTCTCGTAGGCCTTCGACCACGTGAACTTCATGCCCTTCCTAGTAAGGTGTGTCAATGACATATGCTCGAGAAACCCTCAACGAACTGTCTATAATAACCAACTAAGCCTAAGAAATTGCAAACCTCCTGAACCGATTTTAGCTGCTCCCAACTAGTGACAGCCTCGATCTTCTGGGAGTCAACTGAAATGCCTTTGCTAGAAACTACATGTCCCAGAAAACCGATTGAGGGTAACGAGAACGCACATTTACTGAATTTCGCATACAGTTGCTTCTGTTGAAGCCTATCCAGGACCATGCAAAGATGTTGCGCGTGTTCTTCTTCAGAACGAGAATAGACCAGAATATCGTCAATAAAAATAATGACGAACCGATCTTGGAAATCCATAAATTCATGGTTCATCAAGTCCATGAATACTGCCGGAGCATTGGTAAGTTCAAATGGCATTACCAAAAACTCATAGTGCCCATATCTGGTATGGAATGTTATCTTCTGAACGTCTGAATCTCTAACCCTTAGCTGATGATATCTGGACTGCAGATCAATCTTAGAATACACTGATGTACCTCTGAGCTGATCAAACAAGTCCTCAATACGTGGCAAGGGATATTTATTCTTGATGGTGACGGTGTTCAACTGTCTGTAGTCGATGCATAATCTCATCGAACCGTCTTTCTTCTTTACGAAGAGAATCAGAGAACCCCAGGGAGATATGCTAGGGTGGATAAAACCTCTATCCAAAAGCTCCTAAAGCTGGACTTTCAGCTCGTCCAACTCCTTCGGGGTCATACGATAAGGAGCCTTCGATGCTGACGTCGTTCTCGGAATTAACTCAATCGTGAACTCCACTTGCCTTTTAGGAGGCAGCCCTGGTAAATCCTCTGGAAAGACATTCGGATACTCTCAGATGATAGGAATGTCCGAGATCTGAGAGTCACCACTATCCTTGGCGTTGATTAATGATAAGAGAAACCCCTGACAGCCGTGTGATAAAAACTTCCGAGCCTGAATCGCAGAAATGGTTGATATGCCATCGTTTCTGATGCCAGTGAAATCCCACAAGGGTTTGTTAGGAGGATGAAACGTAACTACCCTTGTCTGGCAATCCACGGTGGCATGATACGCTGTTAGCTAGTCCATGCCAAGAATGATGTCTAATTCAATCATGTCGAGAACCAACAAATCTACCAGGAGTATAACGCTGCCAAAATCTAATGGACATCCTCTAACCTCCTGGTTGACTTCTAATTTATCCCCAGAGGGCAGAGATACCATTAGTCTTTGGGACCTAAGAGTAGATAGTCTACCAACCTCCCTCAGGAATGCCCAAGAAATAAACGAATGTGAACTACCAGTGTCAACTAATATTTTAGCAGAAAATGCATAAAGTAAAATTGTACCTTAGAAAATAGATCCGTCGTCTCACTGCGCATCCTCTCGGGTAATTGCATGAATATGTCCCATCTCTGGCGGGTGGAGGTGGTAGCGCTGCCAGATCGTGGTGGTATGCTCAGATCGCCACCGAGGCGAATCTTCGAGGCAATGCCGATCGACTGAGGTGATATAAATCATCGCGAGCATCGCACCGTGAGGTGCGATCGACATCGCACCACTACGAGGTGCGATTGATCTGCACCGCACTAACTATGAGGCTGAGACTGATACTAAGGTCCTGAAATAAAACTCTGCAACTCAATAGGGGCACTAGGGTGTCCCTGTCCATGCATGGCACAAGCAGCTACTGTCGACGGAGCCGTCCTCTACTGGCGTTGCGAAGATTGGGATTTCTGCCTTGCTCGCTGAGGTCCCTTCTGTCCGTACTGTCCTCCCTGCATAGACACTCCTAAAGCAACATGCTGAGCCTTCAGCAAACAATCTCTCGCCTGTGTCGTGAAGTTTGCAGAATAGCAAATCGACCGCATGTTCCTAGACCCGCACCTAACATAGAGATTGTCATTAGAGGATCGCTTCTGGTGCTGCTGGTCAAACTGGGAGCATCCTGACGAAGATCGTCCGGTCTTCTGGGATTTGCCTAATGCCCCAGAAGTATTCTGACCCATCTCATTGTGTCTGTCTCGCTGATGACCCATAGTCGGTTGCTGCTGAGCCTGAACTGAACTCTGAGCTGGTTGTTTCCTTTTCCTTTCCGCATTTGCTCTCTGCTGAGCCGACTCAATCAGAAGAGCTCGATCCAATGCCTCTCTATAAGAAGAATTCCCAAAACCTACTAGCTTCACCTGAAGATGTTTGTCTAGACCCTGAACAAACTGAAGCATGCGAGACCGGTCCTCAGCGACTAACTTCAGACAGAATTTGGCTAACCGATTGAATTCAGCATTATATTCCATCACTGTGTGATTGTTCTGTCGAAGGTTCTAAAAATTCTGACGACGCATCATCTGATAAGACAGTGGAAAGTATTGGTTCTCGAAAACCTCTCTGAATTTTGGCCATGTTATCTGCTGCTCGCCTATAATTGCACGTTGCATGTCCCACCAGGTTTCATCCTTGTCCCGTAAATGGTAGGCTGCAAGCTATGTCTTCTCCCACTCGCAGCAAGCCATATAGAAAAAGGTCTGCTCTATAGTCTCTATCTAGGACTGTGCCGCCCTCGGATCTGCCTCTCCACAGAAGAGCGTGAATCGACCTTTCACCAACTCTGCTAAGGCTGGGATCTGAGCTCGTGCCGCTGTCACATCAGCAGGATGAGTAGGGATCACTGTGGAAGCTGGCAAAACCATTGCAATTGGTGTGGTTGCACAAACAGAGGCCGGTACTGAAAAAGTGGTGACCGGTAGTACTGGTGGGGTTGTCAGGCATGCAGTAGCCGACACCACTGGCAGAGGTGCCACATATCTTATAGACACTGCTGGAGGAGGTGCCTGGTATGTAGCAGCAGGGGCTACCGGTGGTACCTTCGAGGGTATAGTAGAAGGTGTTGCGGAGGATACTGCGGAAGATGTTGGTGCGGGTACCACCGGTGGCATCGTGAATACCATAGAAGTGGGTATCTCTGGAGGAGGAATTGTCGGGGACTGAGGGCCCACTACACCCGTGGCACCATGTGAAGTCTAACCCTGATCGATAGGCTTATCCTCCGTAGACCTTTCTGGCATCCGAGTAGCTCTCAATGTCCTCGTGCGTGGCCGCCCTGCACCACGTCTCGGTGCAAGATCTCGCCCACCTCGTTTCATATCTGCTATATTATTACACAGGTATTACTACAGATAGAAACAAAATCAAAATTTCACCTGTTAGCCATCTGGAGATGTCTTGTCGTCGCCAAGTCCCCCAAAACAATCTTGTCAAAATATAACTCCAAAATATCCAAAATGCCAAATCAACGAAAATCCATAAAAATTCGAAAATGCACAGATTGACTGGCCTAACGTGGCAAACTTTAAAAACCCAAAAACCCTTAGGAACTCAGAACCTGGCTCTGATACCAAATAAATTGTCATGCCCCGAGAGGGGTACTGGTCCGACGAAAATCGGACATCACCTCCCTTACACTGCGAACAATTGAAACTTGTATACAAGACCCACACAACCCGCTATACATCGGCCAACATGGCCGGAATACAAAAAAAACACAATACAGATAATATATGACCTTAGGCCAACATCCAAAGTAAATAAAATATCTAAAACCTCTAGACTTACCCCTTCTGCTATCTGAGTAGGAATACGCAACCACACGTATAACCAAAACATATCAAAGACAAAAGTCCACAAAGACTTAAACTAGTACCACAAAAATGACAAAGAGTCTAAAGTATTACAAATTTGAAACATAGAGTCTTATTAATCAAAATGCGGAAAACTAAAAAAAGGATAGCGGAGTCGTCAGATCAAAGGACTGGCAACTGGACTCTTCGGAAGGCTTCATCCTGAAATGAACAAATATCAACGGAGTGAGTAAAACTCAGCGGATATCTAGCAGTCATGCATAGTAAACTATAAGTAGTAATAGTAATCATGCTGGTACAGTTTCTCAACAGAAATATATACCTGAAACTGTACATACCAGAATCACCTAAGCTGACATAAAATACATCCACACAGGTAAATATAGAATGACAAAAACAAACAACATAATACCTCATTGTTAGTGAAAGCCCTAGAGCCAATCATATGATGATTGATGTATGGACTTTTTTGTATCATATTCCTATTTATAAAGACATTTCTTTATGGTTATTATACTTACTTGAATTGGTGCCAAATAACTAAGTATAATAACATCCTTGAGTAGAAGGTTCGTATCTATATCAATTGATTGGTTGAATCGATAATGAGATGTTATAGAGAACACTACTTTTAATCATTCCTAGCCAAGTATTAACATTCAGGGACAATGTTAATGCGAAGAGACTAGCATGTAGGTCAACTCGATGACTTGATCTCACAAGTCATGGATATGAAATATCAAGTTGACACATGGGTATGTATTGGAGAATGTATACTTAATGACCCACCATGAGAAAGTATCATGGATCATTATATGAGTGTCATATACTTTCTCATGTAACAATTAGTATGACTATTAGTCCTTGGACCTGAAGTCACCATGGTTCCCTACATAAGGAGTTGCATACTTTGGCTTCGTCAAACGTCACCCGTAAATGGGTAGACTATAAAGGCAATTACTGGGTATGTAACAAATTATGCGGATGGATGTGAGTGATGTAGATGAGGTCTATCCCTCCTATATGACGGGAGTGACATCATGATTCTTGAAAGAGTGAGACCACTAAGTTCATGGCCATGCCCAAATGAGTCAATATGAGATATTGAGCTCATTTGATTAGAGTGAGTCTACTTGGAGTTTAAGATATAGATTGTACCGAGGATGACACGGTCTATGCCTCAATTGGTCAATCTAGATGTCAAGGATAGAGGGACATTGTCACATATTGTGAGAGTCATAATTAGTAGTTACAAAGGTGATGGATCTCATTATTCTTGTAACTTGGGTAGTAATGAGGTGTTGCTAGATACCGCTCATTACTTATGTTTCTAAATCGGTTTAAGAGCATTGCCAACGTTACAAGAACCTATAGGGTCACACACAAAGGGGCAATTAGATGGAGATTAGGTTCATATGATGGACCATGAGGATTATGTTCATGTGATGAACCAAATTGGGTTAAGAGTAATCCAAATTAGACTATTGAGTTAGACTCAATTTGATTCAAGTATTGAATGAGTCTAATTTAGATTTGATTCATTGAGTCAATTTAAACTACTAGATAGAGATTCATTAAATTGAATTGACTTGAATCAAATGGTTGAATTTGATCAACCATGGGAGATAAGAGGTCAAGTTTGACTTGACTTGAGAGGGAAGATGAAAGGTCAAGTTTGACTTGACCTAATGGCATGTCATGGTGACTTGGCATGGGACTGACCACATCATCATTGACACATCATGGTGTGCCACCTCATGAGGGAGACCAAAAGCCATGACTCTTGGTATTACATGATGGTATTTAACCCTCTTTGAAGTGGCCGGCCACTATTATGGGAGCATTATTGTGAAGTTAAGTGTAGTAACTTCATCTTCTTCCTCCTCTCTTCTCAAGCTCTCTCTTCCTCATCCCTGCCATGGGCTTCTAAGGATGCTAGCACACTCTAAGTTGTCTTCTCCACCTTTTGTCCGTGTGGATACCGATAGAGGAGTGTACACTTGACACTCTCGAGTTCCGACAAGCCGTTTGGACGAGCGGGATAAGCGAAGGGTGTTGCATCAAGGGTAAAGCTCTTCACATGTAGATCTAAAGTAGATCTAAGGCTTTTAAACATGCACATGTATTTTTGTTTATCTTCGCATGGATCCGTGATCGACTTCCGAGGTTTCCGCAATGCAAAAAGTGGTTTTTGTGGCTCAGATAGTCCAACAGTGGTATCAGAGCCCCGTGCGAAGCATGTATGTGTTAAGTTTTATAATTTTTTGTATTAGATATAAAAATTACAGATCTGTAAGTTTCTATAAATTTCCTATTTTATAGATTTTTTTGGATATTTTTCTTGAAGAGTCGAAGCAACAAGTGTTGGGACACTTGTAGGCTTCAACCACCGAGAAAAACTCTCCGAAACGGTGAATTCTTGCGTTAGTTTTTTTGGGACAGTGACTTAAGGCATTGTAAGATCAAGATGGGACACTTGCAAGGTTCATTTTGCGATAAGGGGCACTGCCCCTAACCCCGCAAGGGGCATTCTCCCGCGATCACGCCCGGAAATCGCTTAGTAGGACCGTTACGAAGGTGTGACTCATAAAATTGAAAAAAAAGGAAAAATTATAGAAATTTTTGTAAAATACATAATTTAGAATTATATATAATATTGTGATGGTCATGGCCCAAGATCCCCAATGTGATTGGATAAATGTGTTGTAATTCATAATACGGCTTGTACACTGTTTTTGTGTTGTGCATGTTGTATAATGTATGCGACCTGTGCGTCGTGCCTCTCCTTTTAATATTCCAGTTGTAAATAGTTTTAGACTCGAATGTAACTCGAGTTTCATGTTTGTAATGTACAAAAATGGAGCGGTGGAAGGTCCACTAGTAGACGGAGTTACGAGGAGGGTGCCGACGACACATGGCAGTCAAAGATGACGCTTGGAGAAGCCGCTAACCCTAGGTTGACCGTCCAATCTTCTCATTGGCTTGAGAAGATCGTAGTAGGGCCATGACCTCATCACAATATATATATATATATATATATATATATATATATATATATATATATATATATATATATATATATGTTGATATATTATATATATATATTTGATTTTTCTTGTATGTATGTGATGCATGCTAGTAAATTTTGCTTATATGTATATGATGCATGCTAGGATATTTTGCTTGTATGTATATGATGCATGCTATTATATTTTGCTTGTATATATGTCATTCATGCTAGCGTAGGGTAATTAAGGCCTTAATGTGCTTATGATACACATTCATGATTAGATTAGATCTTAATTGAATCAACTCGAAAATGCCTACCAAGTTTTGATACCCATCACTACCTCGATCATTTGTTGTTGTTGAATCTGCCAAAGCAGAGCAACACATATTATCTTAGTAGGGTGTGGAGGGACAATCTTGGTCCCGCCTATCACAGCTTGGGTGAGAATAAGCTCAATTAGATTGAGTGAAACTAGTTAACTCAATTGGATCGAGTAAAACTATAGGCATATTCCAATGGTTGGAAAGGTAGGATAAGATTACATTTACACTATGGGTGATTTAGCCAAAGCTAACTCAAGGTCTTTTGTAAATAATGATCTTGATCCTATAAACAAGAGTTGAATAGAGATGTAATCGGTAATTTGTTACCTACCGATCATACTATATCTTGGGCGATTTAGCCAAAGCTAACTCAAGGCGTAGTATGATGTGAATCTTGTCCTGCGAGAATTATAGCTAGTTTGTATGAATCTAGTAGTGTAGTTTGACCACATCCATGACTCGATTCTACAAAAATCCTATAATTCAGTGAGAGCGTCATTTAATTAAAGGCCTAATTAAATAATAAAATGGAATATGATATTTACTTTCTGCATTGTGTATGTTAAAGATTACCATGTCGACAAACACGAACACTCTCTCCCTGCATTCTGTCCTAGAGAAGGACAAGCTCAATGGAGCTAATTTCCTGATCGGAGAATCGAGAATCGTTCTCACCAAGAAAGAAACATGCGCTCGAGTAGCTCATTCCGGAGGCACCTCCTGCCACTGCCTTGCGAGCTGACCGAGATCCTTACAAGAAGCATCAAGATGATGCATTAGATGTGTCATGCCTCATGCTCACGACCATGAACTCTGAGCTTCAAAAGCAACACGAGTTCATGAATGCTTTTGATACGGTTGAACATTTTCGTCAATTGTATCAAGGACAAGAAAGGAACGAGAGATATGAGATCTCTAAGGCACTGTTTCAGTCCAAGATGCAAGATGGGACTCCCGTAGGTCCATATGTACTCAAGATGATTGGGTACATAGAGAACCTACAGAGGTTGGGATTCCCACTTGGCCAAGAGTTGGCCACTGACTTGATCTTGCAATCTTTGCCACAAAGCTATAATTAATTTGTCATGAATTATAACATGAATGAAATTGATAAGTAACTACCTGAGATGCTTAGCATGTTGAGAACTGTTGAGCTCAACTTTAAGAAGGGAAAACCTGACTCCATTTTGATGGTGCAAAAGAAGGAAGGCAAGGGCAAGCCTAAAGGTAAGGAAAAGTCCCAAGCCAAGGGCAAAGCCAAGACACTGAAACCGAAAGGAGGAGTAGCCAAGGAAGGACTTGCTTCCACTGTAAGGAACCTGGACACTGGAAGCGTAACTGCAAAGCATACCTAGAAGATCTTAAGAAGAAGAGAAGTGAGACTTCTACTTCAGGTATAAATGTTATAGAAGTCAATCTATCTATTTCTTCATCATGGGTATTAGATACTGGATGTGCATATCACATTTATACTAATGTGCAGGCACTGAGAAATAGCAGGGCATTGACGAAGGGCGAGGTGGACCTACGAGTAGGCAATGGAGCAAGGGTTGCTGCTGCTGTTGTTGTAGGAACTTATTTTCTATCTCTACCCTCTGGGCTTGTACTAGAACTAGATGAATGTTGTTATGTGTCTGCACTGACTAAGAACATAATTTCAATTTCTTGTTTAGACATGAAAGGCTTTTCATTTATAATAAAGAACAAATGTTGTTCAGTTTATTTAAATAATATGTTCTATTGTAGTGCACCTCTAGACTTAGAGAACCCCATCTATAAAATAAGAACCAAAAAGGTTCAAGTCAAATGAGTTGAACCAAACCATCTCTGGCATTGTCGCTTAGGTCACATAAATGAGAGTGGCTTATCCCAACTCCATAAGGATGGGCTGCTGGACTCATTTGATTTTGAATCATATGAAACATGTGAGTTTTGCCTTCTAGGCAAGATGACCAAGACTCCCTTTAGTGGACACAACCATAGAGCAACAGACTTGTTAAGACTTATACATAGTGATGTATGCGACCCTTTCAATGTTGCTACTAGAGGTGGTTACAGGTACTTCATTACATTTACTGATGACTTCAGTAGCAATGGTTATGTGTATCTGATGACACATAAATCAGAATCCTTTGAAAAGTTCAAAGAATTCAAGAATGAAGTACAAAACCAACTTGGCAAGAGTATTAAGATACTTCGATCAGATCGAGGTGGTGAATACCTTAGCCATGAGTTTCGTGACTATCTAGCTGAGTGTGGGATTCTATCCCAACTCACTCATCCTAGAACACTACAGTGGAATGGTGTATCCGAAAGGAGGAATCGTACCCTATTAGATATGGTACGATCTATGATGAGTCACACAGATCTTTCTATATCCTTTTGGGGATATGCTCTAGACACAGCAACCTTCACACTTAACCGTGTTCCATCCAAAGCTGTGATAAAGACACCATATACGATATGAACAGGGAAAATCCCAAGATGTCTTTCATGAGGATTTGGGGTTGTGAGGCTTACGTTCGACGTCAAGTCTCAAACAAACTGGGACCCAAATTTGATAAGTGCTATTTTGTTGGATATCCCAGGGAAACGAAGGTATATTACTTCTACATTCCCAGTCAGCACAAAGTGTTTGTGGCAAAGACTGGGGTATTTCTAGAAAAACTAGTGGGAGTACGTTCGATCTTGAAGAAATTCAAGATAAGGATCATAGCACTAAGGCCTTGATGAAGGTTGAATATGAATCACAAAGTGTGGGTGATGAGATTGTTGCACAAAGAGTTGTGGAACAACAACCTATTCAGGTAGACCTACCTCTTCGCAGGTCTGATAGGGTACATCGTCAGCCTAAGAGATACTCATTTCTCTTGTCTGACCATGATGACGTTATGCTCATTGAGAATTAGCCTACATCCTATCAGGAAGCTGTGATGAACCCAGATTCTAAGAAATGGCTAGAGGCCATGAGATCCGAGATGGAATCCATGTACACCAACCAAGTATGGACTTTGGTTGATCCACCTGAAGGCGTCAAACCCATTAGATGTAAGTGGGTATTTAAGAGAAAGACGAATATGGATGGACTTACCCAAACCTATAAGGGTCGATTGGTGGCTAAAGGTTTCAAGCAAATTCATGGAATTGACTATGATGAAACCTTTTCTCCAGTGGCGATGTTTAAGTCCATTCGGATCATGCTTGCTATTGCAGCATACCACGATTATGAGATCTGGCAGATGGATGTCAAAACCACGTTTCTAAATGGAAACTTGCTTGATGATGTGTACATGACACAACCTGAGGGTTTTGTAGATCCACAGCATACTGGCAAAGTATGCAAGCTGCAAAGGTCCATTTATGGGCTAAAGCAAGCTTCTCGAAGCTGGAATCTTCAATTCGATGATGCGATCAAACAGTTTGGTTTCATCAAGAATGAAGATGAACCCTGTGTCTACAAGAGGGTTAATGGAAACACAGTTGTCTTCCTTGTATTGTATGTGGATGACATACTACTCATTGGGAATGACATCCCTTCGCTACAGTCTGTGAAGACTTGGCTGGGGGCATGCTTCTCAATGAAGGACTTAGGTGAAGCAGCCTGTATTCTAGGCATCAAGATCTATAGAGATAGATCTAGGAGATTGCTTGGCCTAAGTCAGAGTATATATATTGACACGGTATTACTACGGTTTGCCATACAAAATTCCAAGAAGAGACTTCTGTCGATGTCACATGGTGTGAGTCTTTCAAAGACTCAAAGTCCCTCTTCTAGAGAGTAGAGAGAGTGCATGGACAAGATCCCTTATGCATCAGCCATAAGATCTATCATGTACGTCATGCTATGTACTCGTCCTGATGTCTCGTATGCTTTGAGCATGACGAGTAGATACCAGTTAGATCCAGGTGAGCATCACTGGATAGAAGTCAAGAATATTCTTAAGTACTTGAGAAGGACTAAAGAATATTTCTTGATATTTGGAGGCGATGAGGAGCTAGCTGTAAAGGGTTACAGTGATGTGAGCTTCCAAACTAACCAAGATGATCGTGTTTTGCTTGAATGGTGGTGTTGTGAGCTGGAAGAGTTTGAAGCAGGACATAGTTGCTGATTCTACAACAGAGGCTGAGTATATTGCTGCATCAGAGGCAACAAAGGAGGAAGTTTGGATCCGCAAGTTTATTATTGAGCTTGGGGTGGTTTCTAGCATAGCAGATCCTATAGAGCTCTATTGTGACAATAATGGAGCGATTGCGCAGGCTAAGGAACCTCTCTCACACCAGCAGACAAAACACATACTTCGGTGCTTCCGTCTCATTCGAGAGATTATAGATAGAGGAGATGTGAAGATTTGCAGAGTACCCACCGAGGTTAAAGTCGCAGATCCCTTGACCAAGGCTTTGGCATAGAAAAAGTATGATGGTCACACTAGGTCATTGGGTATTAGATACTACAGTAATTGGCACTAGTGCTAGTGGGAGATTGTTAGTGAAAGCCCTAGAGCCAATCATGTGATGATTGTTGTATGGATTTTGTTGTATCATATTCCTATTTATAAAGGCATTTCTTTATGGTTATTATACTTAATTGTATTGGTGCCAAATAACTAAGTATAATAACATCCTTGAGAAGAAGGTTCCTATCTATATCAATCGATTGGTTGAATCGATAATGAGATGATATAGAGAACACTACTCTTAATCATTCCTAGTCAAGTATTAACATTCAGGGACAATGTTAATGCGAAGAATGGATATGAGATATCAAGTTGACACATGAGTATGCATTGGAGAATGTATACTGAATGACCCGCCATGAGAAAGTATCATAGATCATTATATGAGTGTCATATACTTTCTCATGTGACTATTAGTCCTTGGTCCTGAAGTCACCATGGTTCCCTACATAAGGAGTTGCATACTTTGACTTCGTCAAACGTCACCCATAAATGGGTGGACTATAAAGGCGATTACTAGGTATGTAATAAATTATGCGGAGGGATGTGAGTGATATAGATGGGATCTATCCCTCCTATATGATGGGAGTGACATCATGATTCTTGATAGAGTGAGACCACTAAGTGCATGACCATGCCCAAATGAGTCAATATGAGATATTGAGCTCATTTGATTAGAGTGAGTTTACTTGGAGTTCAAGATATAGATTGTACCGAGGATGACACGGTCTATGCCTCAATTGGTCAATCTAGATATCAAGGATAGAGGGACATTGTCACATATTGTGAGAGTCACAATTAGTAGTCACAAAGGTGATGTTGGATCTCAACATTCTTGTAACTTGGGTAGCAATGATGTGTTGCTAGATACCGCTCATTGCTTATGTCTCTAAATCAGTTTAGGAGCATTGCCAATGTTACAAGAACCTACAAGGTCACACACAAAGGGCAATTAGATGGAGATTAGGTTTGTATGATAGACCATGAGGATTAGGTTCATGTGATGAACCCAATTGGGTTAAGAGTAATCCAAATTAGACTAATTGAGTTAGACTCAATTTGATTTAAGTGTTGAATGAGTCTAATTTAGATTTGATTCATTGAGTCAATTTAAACTAATGAATAGAGATTCATTAAATTAAATTGACTTGAATCAAATGGTTGAATTTGATCAACCATGGGAGATAAGAGGTCAAGTTTGACTTGACTTGAGAGGGAAGATGAAAGGTCAAGTTTGACTTGATCTAATGGCATGTCATGGTGACTTGGCATGGGACCGACCAATGATGATGTTTGGAAAATCATGGTGTGCCACCTCATGAGGGAGACCAAGAACCATGGCTCTTTGTATTATATTAAGGTATTTAACCCTCTTTGAAGTGGTCGGCCACTATTATGGTAGCATTAGTGTGAAGTTAAGTGTAGTAACTTCATCTTCTTCCTCCTCTCTTCTCAAGCTCTCTCTTCCTCATCCTTGCTGTGGGCTTCTAAGGGTGCTCACACACTCTAAGTTGCCTTCTCCACCTTTTGTCCATGTGGATACCGATAGAGGAGTGTACACTTGACACTCTCGAGTTCCAGCAAGCTATTTGGATGAGCGGGATAAGCGAAGGGCGTCGCATCAAGGGTAAAGCTCTTCACATGTAGATCTAAGGTTTTTAAACACATACATGTATTTTTGTTTATCTTCGCACAAATCCGTGGCCGACTTCTGAGGTTTCCGCAATGCAAAAAGTGATTTTTGTGGCTCGGATAGTCCAACACTGCTGTATGTGTATGACAATCATATTCAACAACCAAAAGTGCAACAATCAATGCATATAGTAAAAACGTTTGCCCATGATGCAATCACCTGTGCCACCCCTTACGCCAGTCAAGCCACCGACATATCATGTGTGTCAGTCGAGTGGGTAGGGGTGTGACAACTGTGCACTCTGTTGTCACTACACCTATGTGACCGAGTGGACAGAATGCTGGTGGAGTATCACTCTCCTACCCCATGTATGTATATGGGGGATATCACCTCGTCTCATCTCCTCGTCTCACGACAAAGGAGGGATCCCTGTCTGCTACCACGTCGCAATACCAATCACTTCAGCGACCACCGTGGAGCCCCGACAGAGCAACTACACACACTTGAAATATCACTAACCTACGAGGGGTTGTGTGTGTAGATAATGTGACTGACGATGGGCTCAACTACCAAGTAGTATCATCTCCTACCGAGGAGTCGATGATCGCCAGTCATGCAATAATGCAAGATGGTGCATGTCACTAATGCACAATACACCTATCAATCCATGACTACCTATGGTATCTACCAATAGGAGCTCATATCAAATAACCTGAGTACATAAGTTAATGTACACATGCAAGTTATATACATGATTCATTCAATGCCCAGTAGGTAAGGTATGTCACTACTCTCGTGCTAAACAAACACATAACAAGTATCAAAGTGATAGAGCATAATATAATAAGCATATGAAACGACTACAACACGAACTAAGTAGTGACATACCAGAGCAGTTAACAAGCATAGAAAACTACTACTGCTATAGCCATGCATTACAAGATGACAATATCTAAAAGAAGATAAGTCAAATATACCCTCCTGCTACGAAGAAAATCCAACTGTCTTTATGCCCGTGGACCTGTCTCGTGACCGAAACCTGCATATAATATGGTTACCATCAAATCCAAGCACACGACTACTTACGAATTAACTAATATATAGTTCTTATATTCACATCCCTTTTTATCGAATATGAATTAGAAATCCCCAATCACCCAATTCAACCGCAATTGAGCATCCCCAGCCCGTTCTCAGCCCACACACAGAACATCACAGCCAACTCCACAACTTCACAGCTCCTGCACAGCCATCTCAGCGATCTACATGTCACGCCCCGGGGGAGTCCCCGCCAGACGAAAATCCGGCAGCATCTCCCCTATACGGGTGACAATACCAATCTTGCATACAAGGCCTACATGACCACTATACATCGGTCAACACGACCGGAGCCAAACTACACACGCAGGTCATAAATAGGCATCAGGCCAACAATAAAAGGAAATAACAAAAGTCTATCACATCTAGACTTACCCCTTTTGCCATCTAGGCAGGAATACACAACCAAATCCAATCGAATAAAAATACGAATAAAGATCCATACGGACATACCAAATATCACCAAAACATCCACGAGTACACAACTTAAATACCAGTCCTAAACATATCTTCTAGTCAATACTAAAACCATAAATCAAATAATAAGAAAAACTTTCATGACGAGGGGGTTTGACAGTTGGACTCTCCTGATAGCTTCATCCTGAAATAGATATAAAACAACAGGATAAGTTCAATGAACTCAGCGGATAATAGTCGATATACATAGTAAGACATAACTAACAATAACAATCATGCCCGTACAGTCTCATATATAGGATATGCAAGAAAGAAAAACGAAAAGACTGTACTTACCTGAATCTCCTATCCTGATATAGGAGCATGTGCCATACTAGCATAAATAAAGTCGTCAGACCAAATACAAATATGTATCCTGTATGCATGACAATCATATGCAACATCCAAGGTAGCAATCAAAATGCAGCAAACACAATACAAATGTCATTCATGCAAAATGCATGCGATACAAATGACATGGTCACCCCTGACGTCAGTCAGCCACCTCACACGCGATGGTGAAGCCGAGTGGGTAGGGCTATGACAACTGTGCACTTTGCCATCACTGCTCATGAGTTGACATGATGCTGTCGGAGTACACCTATCCTCCTACCCCAAATAGAGTGGGGGAACAATGCTCTCATCTCCCGGTGTCGTAGACCAGAGGAGGGATCCCTGCCCGCTACCACGCTGCCTCAATGCTACCCATGAGCGGACCAGCGGAGCCTGACAGAGCTACTGCACACACCCTCCTGATGTACCACTAACCCATGAGTGACAGCATGTGCAGACCATGTAACTGACTGCGGGCTCAACTACAAAGGAACCTCGTCCAGCCAGCATGCAATCATGCAAGACGGTGCATGACACTAAAGCATGTAACACCAACTAAAATATGTCTCCGAATAATATGCACAACAAATAGGTACATATCAATGATTCAAGTAAAACAGAAAAGATATAACTAAAAGCTGATCAAATGCATGAATCGGGTAGGCACAATAACATACAAGGCAGTTAAACATAAAAATTATTGCAAGCTATAACTAACTAGCATATCAACATGACTATATCTAAAAGATAAGTCAAAATACCCGCCTGCTATGAAAAACAACATTTGTCTTTTTACCCGTAGACCTATCTCGTGACCAAAACCTGCATAAAACATGAGTACCATCAAATCCAAGCACACGACAACGTGCTAAATTACTACTATATAGTTTCTATATTTGCATCCTTTTTATCGAATACAAATTAGAATCCCTCTACTGACCCTCAGCTTGTGTATTAAATACCTTCACACCAAGAAACATAAAATTGGCGACTTAACTACTTAATCCATTAAATCCACCATCCACATGCCGAATCCAAACCTTAATAGCTACATTACCAATCAAAACACATCTAAACCATTCACAGCTTACTTAACCTTCAGTCAGCCACAAACAGCTCATCTACGGCTTAGACACTCACCTTCACCGTTGTACCACCGACCAAAACCCCAATCACAACCATCCCCATTGCAGCAATGGAATTTAACAATATCCTAAATAAATCCTTCATTTTCCTCAAGCCTAATTCACAACTTCACAACAATATACAGAACATCTCACCGATCAGAATTATGAATCCAACCTAACCCTAGGTGACATACACACAGCTCAACCAAACCTTACCTCAAACTCGATCCAACCCTTGGATCCCACAACTTGGCACCCATAATCCATTTACAGTCGTTAACAACTCACCTAACGATAAACTCACAGCCAACAACAATACTCACCACATAGAATTGAAATGGACTGCAAGAAAATAGAGGATATTCAAGATATATACCGGCAACATAAACTCCCCTTGACAGCTCTTCCCCCAATTTCACAGTCTATCGGAAATTATCGCTGCCCTAAATCATCAAGCGATTCAACCAAGTCAAACCATAGTTTGTCCAAAGTAAGAAGAAAATGGTTCTTACCTTGCTCCGATAACCACCAAACAGAGCAACCTACACACTGCCGGTCACCGCTGCACAAAATCCCCACTCAACATGATAGGGATAATAAACGGAAAGGGATTTCGTCCAAGGTCGAGTAATGACATCAACTCACCTCGCTCTAGCAGTGATCGGCTAGGGAAGCTCCCAAGGCAGTCGCATGAATCCGTTGTCGATCCCTGGCTCCCAAGGTCAAAGACGCCGGCAGAGACCTCCTGAGCGACCAGAACGGAGTCGCTGTGCTCCTGGCTGAGCCCACACGAAGAGGCCGACGAAAGGATAGAGCTATTGCTCGCCATTGACACGGAGGGTGTCGGAAGCGAGAGTTGTGCGAGCACCAGTGTCAAACAGAACTCCGACGTCGTCTCCATTGGAATGTCGAATGCTATCCAGACTCCGTCTCCGAGTTTTCTGAGAAAGGCGGCATGCCAACCGAGGTGAGCCACGACGCCGACATCACCCATTTGGAGTCGCGTGACGTCGGTCGGTGAGGAGAAGAGGGCAGCGAAACCCTTTCTCACTGCGGGGAAGGAAAGGAACGACGGCAACCTTGCGGTGATGGTAGCAGGTGCGCGCGCGGAGAAGGAGTGGCGGTGGTGCTTGCGGGAGAAGGCAACGATTGCGCGAGGTCGGGAGAAAGAAAATGACCGTGTCGTGTGAAGCGACGCCGAAGAGATCGAGCGAAGAGGAAATGGGATCAGAGAAAAAAAATGTTTAACTTATAACCCAGGTTTATATCTTAGGTTAATTAAACCTATTGAATAATTAAAATAGACCCTTTTAAACACATGTTTTCCTTATCTCCGTTAATGTCTCCTACAAGCCCCATTTAATTTCAGAAAAATTCCAAAAAAATTTCTAAAATTCTCTGAAAATCCCAAAAATAATCCCTAGGATTATTTTCCTGAAATTTTGGTCATTTAATTTCGTATTTTAAATTTCAGTATTTAACATTCTCTCCCACTAATAAAATTTGGTCCCCAAATTTCCTACTCGTATATTAGTACGAGATGTCACAACAACCATCTCAAGCATCTAGAGACAAGTCACACCTCAAGTGACCAAGTGGGGTTACTGATATCCCCTAAAATCTATTACACCTGCTTCTAGCAGCCCTTCCAAAGCATGAATAGTATCTTCATATCGACCGCCTATCATAAGTACCTAACTGTACCAGAGTGGAGCTCTATATCCGTGACCTGTTAAAGACTTTGCCAAAATCACAAGGTAAATCCTGAACCGCTATCACATACGATACTCAAAGATACTCCATGAACTGGAAATCTTCACAGTATAAATCTATCCAGTGATCCAACAAACTCATCGTATGGATCGGAAGAAAATGAGCAGACTTAGTTAATTATACTAAGTCCTTTCCGAATTCTAAATAATCTCCCAACACTGTCCATCATACTAGGCTCCCACTTCCATCTCGGTACACCACTTTGTTGATCACTAGTATTCCACTTTTACTAGTTGACACACTGAACACCAGACTGCGAAATCAACTATGTCCTACATGTCGTTCCACCATGAAGAATGTTTCAATACTTACTATTTTCTGGATACAATCCGAATACATCTGGAACATATACAACCTATTGCAATCTACAAGCAATACTTATCCAAATATCGTGACAAAGCCTCATGGCTCTCAAGGTAATAAAAAAGGCACTATCTGCGGCAACGACATGCTACCACGACCAGATCTCGTGGGAAGACAGAGTATATAGCTATCTAACTATGGACTACCCGCAACAACATGCTACCACGACCAAATCTCGTGGGTAGTCAAGATGTCAGGTAGCTATCTAGCTACAGACGACATACGAATTCCACTATCACTAATTCCGAACAGGTAGAGCAAGAGTATAACTCTATGGTAGATTCTCTCTATCATCACAACAGGGATCTATCTACTGTCCTGAATCAAAAGTAACTCTTCCTAAATTCGAATGCAACTATGTCACTATTCTTCTCGAAGACGGGGAAATATTTCCTCACAAGAGAAATCTACTGTCTAAAATCCACTCTATCGCACATAACGGAAGGTGACTGGAGGACTATACTGACCAATCTCCCCAGTTGCAACTATTCGTGTTCTAACAACTCTGTACAGCTACCCAGTAGCTAGCCAAAATCCCATGAGCATTCCTGCTCCTCACCTCTACAAAACAACATAATAACTGCTAAGTCCACTTCATATATATGACAACTTATCTCGCAGTTCTTTAATTGTCGTAAGCTTAGGATACGTCTTATTCAACAACATCAGAATCGCTCCGATCCTCGAAATGATTCATCCATGTACACTACCCGTCCATCCTCCCCAGAACGATTAAACAATACTAGTGTAAACGTTAACCATCGTCTGAGCCCTGAAACTAGTTTTACAAGCTTCAAACTAAATAAATTCCATCACCTTCCTGGTCCAACCAGTCAGCGATGTAGTACTGCTAGAGCATCCTATCCATATCTATGGTAATAATCAAATCAATACAAGGAAACCACCATCCACGGTGCCTGAGTGTGCAACTCCAACTACTACCTTCAACAGTGGCCAAGTTACGCAACTCCAATGACCACAACTGATCCAATCGTGTCCAGAATACACGACTTCCCAAATCCCTGGACGACTAAGTCGTCAATAAGTCTAATAAGATAATCAAAAGCTCATACAATTCATACCAAGTATGGAATTGCCATCACTACACACCTGCATCCTCTTTACTCTAGGCTCATGATATATCAATCATCACAACGACCATGATAATTGTAAGATACCATGTCACTACAATATCAACACACCAGTCATAAATCAATCCTAGAGTATACACAGGTGTCCTATAGCTGATCTAAATAGATCCTCTATCCATAATGAAGGATATTCATTTCCTTCTACCACTACCGCATACCATCATCGATAATCGATGTATAATCTCAAAGGTCCATTTCTCTTTTAACAAAGAGTTCCAGATCTTCTCAAGAAAAAAAAAATACTGGGAGAGATAAATATCCCATCCAACACCTCCTATAATTGGAACTTAGGTTCTTCCAATTCTTATAGTGTTAAGCAACACTAATACCAACAAAATTATCCCCTGGTAAAATCGTCATTCTAATAAAGACCTCTCGGCATCATCAACCTTGCCAACTTTGAAAAACCAATCAATGACGGTATCTAAGCAACTCGATTTGGCTCACAGCCAATTGAATGACATTGCCATGAGTACATCACAAGCTTCAACGACCTTGTGCGCTTTACACTAGCCCTCAACCAACGCACCATAAGTAAAAACATTTGGCTCGTAAAATATCATTACCTCAGTACCAAATAAATTGTCACCCAGTAGGGGATCTTCAATATTGGAACTATTTCTGAAATCACTCCGATCACATACTCCACTTGCCTATGCAGCGGCAAG
Source organism: Wurfbainia villosa (assembly GCA_025175895.1). Taxonomy (NCBI): domain Eukaryota; kingdom Viridiplantae; phylum Streptophyta; class Magnoliopsida; order Zingiberales; family Zingiberaceae; genus Wurfbainia; species Wurfbainia villosa. The sequence goes on along the minus strand of JAKLTH010000072.1, from coordinate 7,628,895 downwards.
CCTAGGAGTTCATCTGACCCTACATCTGATACTCTCGGATTATACGCGCATCCGAGAGACATTCTTATACCATCATTTCACAATCGTAACATCCAAGTTAATATCCAGATATCCACATCATATCAACCAAGTCAACTACCAAACAACTAAGTCAACTCTCCCACCATAATATAACATCTCTAATAATCAACCTCTAAACATCCAAAATCAATATCACACCCCTCTGATAATCATCACAGTAATCATCACAGTAATCATCTCAACATCTCACCTGTCGGTGGAAACACTATTAATCCACATGATCCAAATATAGAAATCCTTCTAATCCTATCTATACATGTTTTAACCAAAGATATCTGTAAACTACCAATATCTCTCAATATATCATCAAGTAAGGTAAACTGTAGTAATACCCCAAATGATCAATCCTTCAACCATCTACAACTCCTCTCGAGTAAAGATGTAAACTCATCCAACTTCTACTCTTAATGGATTCCCTATTTCACAGTAACCTAGAATAAGAATTCTGTAACTGTATGCATCTAGGTGTACACCTCTTCCTATCATTTTCTTTAAGAACCACACAACCAGCTTCATATCTTCCACAAGTGCACAAGCCACTTCTGATAGCCACATAAATCTGAGGAGAAAGCTTTAATCCATATTCCTGCTTTCCGCTAGGAATTGAAGTGTTTCATCAATCTTTCATTCCCGGGACAGAGCCTTGATCACCACCAAAAATAAACTAAAATTCCAACTAATCCCTCAATCACTCAAGAGGTTGTAAACTTCCATCATCAACATTAAGTTACCATCTCTAGCAACAAACATGATCAATATCAAGCAACAACATGGGAATGAAATAATGCCACGTGAATTCAGCTAGAAGAGCACGTTCACGACTTCTACTGTTGCCTTATCAGAAGTGTAGGTTATTATCACTAGATTGAATACACTATTATCTTGAGACACTTGCTGCAGTGTAATTTTCATAAATATGACTCAACCTAATGCCTCTCGATAGGAACTGATAGAAGATCCAACTATCCTAATCCAAAGGTAAGCAAATAAATCGTGGGTGATCGAAAACAACTCAATCACTATCTTAAGCCATTAAGTGGGGGTAAACTCTGCAAGTCTAACAAACTCTATAGTGAACTCCATTAACAATTGATCACTCAACTTAAGGCTCAAGAATTCCCCAACAATGAGTCATACAAAATAACATAGGGAAATACTGTCTCTCGAAAACATCATGAACCCATGATCCCGTAATGGGTTATTTCCCCAAAATTTCTTCTACATATTCCACCAAGTAACAACTTGATCATTGCAATAGTAAGAAACTAACTCCACTCCCCTTATATAAATACAAATTAGGTACTTAAAAATACCTTCAACGTTATCGATCTAGGCTCAAGCAGCTCAAGGATCAAAATCCCTATGGAACTTCATAACTTAAACCTCCATTGTCTGCATCAAAAATAGTATACATTCCTTGTCCATTACCCCACAGGGTAATAATCTGACTAACATAATTAGTGAAAATCCCTAACACTGTAGTCTTTGATTTCCACAACAAATGTGACGACTTGACCCCTACTTTCCGACTCAATATCAGTCAGCTCTCAAAGGAAGTTCATCTTTTCGACACAAGTTCAAGACTCACAGACTGAACAGGTCATTCACGTGGTCAACTCCATCTACGATTACGAATAGTGACCAACACACTAAATGTTATTTCCTGTTATCCACTAAACACATAGCCAATCTAACCGGGAGTATAAACACTAATGACAACTCCGACTGGTCGCCTTGGTGGGCGACCCTTACTACGAGTTTGCACATGTGTCATAACTCTATAGACCTTTCTGGCAACTCCATCGCCAGAGATCTCAATGTCCTCTTGCGTGGTTGCCCTGCACCACGTCTCGGTGCAGGAGCATGCCCACCTCGTCTCATATCTGTTAAATTTATTACCAGATGTTACTACAAGTAATAACATATAAAATTAATCATCATACCTATTTTGCCGCTAGGAGAGTTCCCATCACCGCCAAATCCCCAAATTGACCTCGTCAATAATACCTCAAATTTCCAAAACATAAAAATCGTCGAAAATCCAAAATTTTCCAGATTGACTCACAAAACCTACCAAACGTGGCGAACTCCGAAAACCCAAAGACCCTAAGGAACTCGGAACCTAGGCTCTGATACCAAATAAATTATCATACCCTGGGGGAGTCCCCGCCAGACGAAAATCCGACAGCATCTCCCCTGTACGAGTGACAATACCAATCTTGCATACAAGGCCTACACGACCACTATACATCGGTCAACACAACCGGAACTAAACTACACACGCATATCATAAATAGGTCTCAGGCCAACAATCAAAGAAAATAACAAAAGTCTATCACATCTAGACTTACCCCTTCTGCCATCTAGGCAGGAATACACAACCAAATCCAATCGAATAAAAATTTGAATAAAGATCCATACGGACATACCAAATATCACCAAAACATCCACGAGTACACAACTCAAACACCAGTCCTAAACATATCTTCTAGTCAATACAAAAACCATAAATCAAATAATAAGAAAAACTTTCATGACGAGGGGGTTTAGCAGCTGGACTCTCCTGATAGCTTCATCCTAAAATAGATATAAAACAATAGGATAAGTTTAATGAACTCAGCAGATAATAGTCGATATGCATAGTAAGACATAACTAACAATAACAATAATGCCCGTACAGTCTCATATATAGGATATGCAAGAAAGAAAAATGAAAAGACTGTACTTACCTGAATCTCCTATCCTGATATAGGAGCATGATACAAATATGTATCATGTATACATGGCAATCATATGCAACATCAAAGGAATCAATCAAAATGCAGCAAATACAATACAAGTGTCATCCATGCAAAATGCATGTGATGCAAATGACATGGTCACCCCTAACGCCAGTCAGCCGCCTCACACGCGATGGTGAAGCCGAGTGGGTGGGGCTATGACAACTGTGCACTCTGCCATCACTGCTCCTGAGTGACCAAGTGGACAGGATGTTGTCGGAGTACACCTATACTTCTGCCCCAAACAGAGTGGGGGAGCAATGATCTCATCTCATGGTGTCGTAGACCAGAGGAGGGATCCTTGCCGGCTACTACGCTGCCTCATTGCTACCCATGAGTGGACCAGTGGAGCCTGATAGAGCAACTGTACACACCCTCCTGATGTACCACTAACCCATGAGTGGCAGCGTGTGCAGACCATGTAACTGGCTGCGGGCTCAACTACAAAGGAACCCCGTCCAGCTAGCATGCAATCATGCAAGATGGTGCATGACACTAAAGCATGTAACACCAACTAAAATATGTTTCCGAATAATATGCACAACAAATAGGTACATATCAATGATCCAAGTAAAACAGGAAAGATATAACTAAAAGCTGATCAAATGGTTGAATCAAGTAGTCACAATAACATACAAGGCAGTTAAACATAAAAATTATTGCAAGCTATAACTAACTAGCATATCAACATGACTATATCTAAAAGATAAGTCAAAATACCCGCCTGCTATGAAAAACAACATTTGTCTTTATACCCGTAGACCTATCTCGTGACCAAAACCTGCATAAAACATGAGTACCATCAAATCCAAGCACACGACAACGTGCTAAATTACTACTATATAGTTTCTATATTTGCATTCTTTTTATTGAATACAAATTAGAATCCCTCTACTGACCCTCAGCTTGTGTATTAAATACCTTCACACCACGAAACCTAAAATAGGCGACTTAACTACTTAATCCATTAAATCCACCATCCACATGCCAAATCCAAACCTAAATAGCTACATTACCAATCAAAACACATCTAAACCATTCACAACTCACTTACCCATCACTCAACCACAAATGGCTCATCTACGGCTTACTCACTCACCTCCACCGTTGTACCACCGACCAAAACCGCAATCACAACCATCCCCATTGCAACAATGGAATTTAACATTATCCTAAATAAATCCTTCATTTTCCCCAAGCCTAATTCATAACTCCACAACAATATACAAAACATCTCACCGATCAAAAGTATGAATCCAACCTAACCCTAGGTGACATACACACAGCTCAACCAAACCTTACCTCAAACTCGAAACCTTACCTCAAACTCGATCCAACTCTTGGATCCCACAACTTGGCACCCACAATCCATTTACAGCCATTAACAACTCACCTAACGATAAACTCACAGCCAACAACAACACTCGCCACATAGAATTGAAATGGACTGCAAGAAAACAGAGGAAATTAAAGATATATACCTGCAACAGAAACTCCCCTTGACAACTCTTCCCCCAATTGCTCAGTCTGTCGGAAATTATCGCTGCCCTAAATCATCAAGTGATTCAACCAAGTCAACCCCACAGTTTGTCCAATGTAAGAAGAAAATGGTTCTTACCTCACTCCGATAACCACCAAATAGAGCAACCTACACACTGTCGGTCATCACTGCACAAAATCCCCACTCAACATGATAGGGATAACAAACGGAAAGGGATTTCGTCCAAGGTCGAGTAACGACATCAACTCACATCGCTCCAGCAGTGATCAGCTATGGAAGCTCTCAGGCCAGTCGTGTGAATCCGCTGCTGATCCTTGGCTCCCAAGGTCAAAGATGTCGACAGAGACCTCCTGAGCGACTAGAACGGAGTCGCTGTGCTCCTGGCTAAGCCCACGCGAAAAGGCCAATGAAGGGATAGAGCTACTGCTCGCCATCGACACATAGGGTGTCAGAAGCGAGAGTTGTTCGAGCGCCGGTGTCAAACAGAACACCGTCGTCGTCTCTGTTGGAACGCCGGATGCTATCCAGACTCCGTCTCCGAGTTTTCCAAGAAAGGCGACATGCCTGCAGAGGCGAGCTACGGCGCCGACATCACCCATTTGGAGTTGCGTGATGCCGGTGGGTGAGGAGAAGAGGGCAGCGAAACCCTTGCTCGCCGCGGGGAAGGCAAGGAATGATGGCAGCCTTGCGGTGATGGCAACAGGTGTGCGCATGGAGAAGGAACGACAGCAGTGCTTGCGGGAGAAGGTGACGGTTGCACGAGGTCGGGAGAAAGAAAACGACCATGTTGTGTGAAGCGGCGCCGAAGGGATCGAGCGAATAGGAAACAGGATCAGAGAAAAAAAAATGGTTAACTTATAACCCAGGTTTATATCTTAGGTTAATTAAACCTATTGAATAATTAAAACAAACCCTTTTAAATGCCTGTTTTCCTTATCTCCGTTAATGTCTCATACAAGCCCCATTTAATTCCAGAAAAATTCTGAGAAAATTTTTAAAATTCTCTGAAAATCCCAAAAATAATCCCTAGGATTATTTTCCTGAAATTTTGGCCATTTAATTTCATATTTTAAATTTCAATATTTAACACTACAGCTCACTCACATCTGCACATAAACCTCTTCACTCATCGACAACCAAACCCCCACACCAGCCCACAACCGGCTTGGTCCATTGACAGAAACCCACCACCACAGACAAAAATTTGTCGGCAGACAACAAGATAAACTGCAAAGAAAAGAAGGAAATCGATTAGGCTAGCCCTAGAAACCTCCACCGGTAGGGATTTCCCAATGCTTCCCTATTCGTTGGACAATCCAATCCCCAGTCGTTGCCCTAAACAATGTACCAAATCAAACCAAGGTGAATCACGACAATAAGAATCATGGCAGGAAGTCGATTTCGTCCAAGATAACAAGGAGAGACTAGCCCTTACCTAGATACAACGACCATTGGCAGAAATTTATGGCCTCGAGCAGAACAAGGAGTAGTTGCCACCGATGAATTTTCCCGGCCACATGCACGCTCCCGTCGGCTCGTCCATTGGAATGTCAGCGGGTCTGGTCGAGGGCTCGTTCACTGCAGAGAAGTGAATGGTTGGCCAAGGGGAAATGGGAGCGATGAAACTCTTGGTGGCTGGTGTTGGCCGACCGTGGTGATGCTGTGCATGGCGGCGGCCTGGTTGTCGGTGCAACGCGCAAGGAGAGGGCATCGGCAGAGAGAACCTGGTCGTCGCTGAAACACGCAAGGGGAGAAGTCGCGAGAGGAGGTTGCGAGGAAGAAATCGGCACGGCGGGGGAAAAAAACTTGAATAGGTCGAAAAGTTAACCGGATTACCCCCTTATAAATAAATCAAAACCTAGGTTTTAATTAACACCTCATTAATTTAATTATGCCCTTATATATTCCTTACAAACCCCTGTTAATTCTAGAAAAATTCTTAAAAATTCCTTGAAAATTACCTAAAATTATTTCTCAAGTAAAAATAGGTATTTTTATTTTTATTTTTATTTCGGTATTTCACACTAACCTTATGTTGTAGGTGTCAGATTGGATTCTCAAGTGTAGCAGTCGACTGGGATAGTCGACTGCCAATAGGATCAGTCGACTGATGTGCATGAGCAGGACCAAGTGTCACCGCAAGGATCAGATTTGTGGATAAAATTTTATCTAGATCTGGATCCAGATCTAGATCTGAATGTGCTAGGGTTTGGAAAGCTATAAAAGAAGGGGTGAGGCACCCCCTACTCATCAATTAAGAAAGCTCTCATGATGTACACCAAGGAGGGGTTCGTCAAGATAGGGTTAAAACCGTAAAAGAAAATTTATCACTTCCTGAGGAGTCAATTACAAGACTTCAAGCAAAACATTTCAAGGATGCACTAAATGGACTAATCCAAGAACAATGGGATGGATATGAGAAAGGAGAAACCAAGTTAAACCCGAGTACAGATAAAGGTTTAACCCATGTGATCGGTCTTATCGACGCAACTTTGAATGACGATTGAAAAGGGAGTAAAGAAGTACGAAAACATAGGATTTTGGTTTTCAAAGTTATTTAATTGCACGCATGCAAAGTTTGGAGACTTGGAGTTTTTTTTGGGTTTCTAAGTGTGTAATTGCTTGCATGCAACATTGGTACTCTTACTTGTTTGCATGCATGAATGTAGGTCTTTTACTTGCTTGCTCCCATTATATAAGGGAGAGAATTCCGAATTTGTGAAAACTTGGTTTTGAGTAAACATCCTTGTGAGGATTTTGTGTTCTCTTGGTTCTTGAAGGAACTTCTGAACTTATCGAGTCTATCTCATGACGTTCAACAATCGAAACTTATCACCTTCTTTGTGTGACGTTTCCTTCTTTCGTAGTCTTTGTTTGTGCCAGTCTTGGTTGCAGGTAAAGGCTCAAACTCTTGTCGACTTGTTCCTGGGGTTTTATCCATCTTTGTCTCCGGTTCCATCACAATTGTTGGTGGGGTTCGTATCATCTGGTATCAGAGCTTCGTTTCAAAAGGCAAGCACTCAATCTATCTTTTCTTGCTTTTGCTATATTAAGAAAAAACAAAAGAGGAAGAAAGATTTGTTTAAAGAAAAAAAAATCGTGGAGTAAAAAAAATTTAAAAAAAAAAGAGGAAGAAAGATTTGTTAAAAAAAGGAAAGATTCGTGAAAGAGAAAAAAAAAGAAAGTATTCAAAACAGGAAGAAGAAGTTGATTGTGCAAGTCGAGTTTCTTTGTGTTGGGATGTATACTGAAAGCCTTGTATGAACATCTTCATTTTGAAATAAAAATTACATAATCATTGTTTGCATTTTTGCATATTGTCTGATACTTTACATTGTAGATAACATGGTGTGTGGTGTCGCATAGAAGATAATTTTTTCAGTGTTGGGAATCCTATACGATAAATAAGAAAATCGCAGCGGAAAAAGGATCCCTCGAGCGATCCATGAGAAAGAAAACTCATACTAAAGAATAGATCTATAAAGCCCTATCCTATAGGGTATACCTTTGATGCATGCCCTTTGTTTATCCGATTTGTCCACGGTCCATCGGATCTCTTGCACGTTCAAGTGTACATGCCTCTATGGTATCCACACGAACACTCTTTGGAGAAAGGTTGTGCTAGCAACACCACAAAAGATGCTAGGCCAAGAGAAAATTTCGTCCAAGGGAAGAAGAGGGGAAAAACAAAGGCTATTTTCAACCAAAAACATCATGATCTAAGGCCCCCTTTTTATATTCATCCCATGAATATGAAAGGTTTCATCCAACCCTTGGTTTTCCCTCTTCAATGCATGATTAATCCACATTAATCATGCATGAAAAGAGGTTTCGTCCAACTCTTGGTTTTCCCTCTTCAATGCATGATTAATCCACAATAATCATGCATGATGAATTTATACCATCCAAATTGATTTGAGTCCAACTCAAGTCAAATCAATTTGAGTCCATTCATCCAACTTTAGATTTTCCCTCTTCAATGCATGATTAATCCACATTAATCATGCATGATGAATTTATTCCATCAGTCCAACTCAAAATTCGGCCATTTAATTTGAGTCTAACTCAAATCCAATCCTTTCAATGAATCCAATTCAATGCCTAATGGCTCATTTAGTCAAACTAAAATGAATGTCATCTCCAAAACAACATGTTCTTTGTGTGTGACCCCATAGGTTTTCGTAACGTTGGCAATGTCTCTAAACCACTTTAGACAAGTAATGCATCATTGCTACCCAAGTTACGAAAATGTTAAGATCTGACAAAACCTTTCTGTGACTATTATTTTATATGACGGTGTCCTTCTATACTTAATATCTTAGATCGATCAATGAGGCATAGATCGTGTCATCCCCTTATTGATCTTTATGTTTCTTGATCCCCAAGTAGACTCACTCAAACAAATGATCTCAATATCTCATATTGACTCATTTGAGCATGACCATGCATTTCGTGGTCATACTATATCAAGAGGCCAAAGATATCACTCCTGTCATATTGGAGGGATAGATCTCATCTACATGACTCACATCCCTCTGCATAATTCGTTACATACCCAGTGATTGCCGTTATAGTGCACCCTGTTACGGTGTGACGTTAGACGATACCAAAGTACATAACTCCTTATGTAGGGAACAGTAGTGACTTGAGGTCTAAGGACTATTCATACCAATAGTTACATGAGAAAGTATATGCCACTCCTATAACGATCCATGATACTTTATCATGGTGGGTCAATTCAGTACATATATTCTCCAATATATATACCCATGTATCAATGTGATATCACATATCCATGACTTATGAGATCAAGTCATCCATTGACCTACATGCTAGTCTCAATGTATCAATATATCCCTTTGTCTATTAATACAATATTTGTCTAGGAATGTTTAAGAATAGTGTTCTCTACAACTTCTCATAATCAATTCTACCAATTGATATACTATAGATTAGAACCTACTATTCAAGGGCATTATTATATTTATTTATTGGCACACACATAAAGTAAATATAATAATCAATCTTTACCTGTTATTAATGAAATATGATGCATATGGTCCCTAATCAATCATCTCATGATTGACACTAAGGGCTGACACTAACAATCTCCCACTTCCTACAGCGATGGCGACAACTTTTGCTCCATTGCCTACCCGTAGGTCCACTTCTCCCTTTGTCAATGATCTAGTCTTTCGAAGGTCCTGCACATTGGTACAAATGTGACAAGCATAGCCGATATCTAATACCCAAGAAGACGAGATAGATAAATTTACTTTTATAACATATATACATGAGGCAAGAGTCTGACTTCTCTTCTTTTTCACCTCTTCTAGGTATAGCTTGCAGTTTCTCTTCCAATGCTCGGTCTCACCGTAGTGGAAGCATTCCCCTTCTTTAGACACCCCTCCTTTGGGTTTCAATGCATTTGCTTTGCCTTTGCCTTTGGCTTGGGTCTTACCCTTACCTTTAGGCTTCTGCTATCCTTTGCTTTTGTTCTTGTTCACCATCAAAATGGTGCCAGGATTTGCCTTCTTAAGGTTGAGTTCGGCAGTTCGTAACATGCTCAACAACTCAGGTAAAGGTTTGTAAATATCATTCGTGTTATAATTCATGACAAATTGACTGTAGCCTTTTGGCAGTGATTGTAGAACAAGGTCAGTGGCCAGCTATTGGCCCAATGGAAATCCCAATCTCTGTAGGTTCTCAACGTATCCAATCATCTTGAGTACATGAGTACCTACGGGAGTTTTCTCTTGCATCTTGCATTGAAACAAGACCTTTGATACTTCGTATTGCTCGTGCCTTGCTTGTCTCTGATATAGTTGTTTTAAATACATACCATAGGCATCCATGTTCTCATGTTGCTTCTGAAGATCAGAGTTTATGGTGGCAAGTATAAGGCATGACACATCCAATGTGTCATCTTGATGCTTCTTATAAGCATCCTTGTCAGCACGAGTGGTCGTAGGTGCAGGTGGTTAAGGAATGGACTACTCTAGGACGTATAGTTTGCATTCCTGCTCAAGTTCCTATACCAATCCAGGAAGTTAGCTCCAGTGAGTTTGTCCTTATCAAGGACAGATCGCAGAGAGAGTGTGGTATTTGATAACATGGTGATCTACAATACAGAAATGCAGACATGTATCATATTCCAATCATTTAATTAGGCCTTTAACTAAATGATTCTACCACTGGTCACAAAGTGGGACAAGATCCATATTATACTGAAGCTTGAGTTAGCTTTGGCTAATCGCCCAAGACGCGTATAAGTTAGGTAGGTAACTCGTACCAATTACATCTAATTAACTCTTGTATATCTATATGAACAATATTAATTGTTCATAGTGCTCATCGAATGAGATATCCTTCTAAATTACTACTAATCTTGTGTTAACTTTGGCTAATCGCCCAAGATTCGTATAAGTTAGGTAGGTTTCTCGTATGAGCTATGCCTCTAAGTTCATCAATCTAATTGAGAGAGCTTAGTTAAGTCAAACCCAAAGTTTAATAGGCGAACATCGCGATTGTCCTGTCATACTTTACCGAGGTAAATCGAGTTACTTTGCTTTGGCAAACGCGCTACGATTGAATAAGGTAATAGTAAGTATTAAACTTTGGTAGGCATATGATAAGTGACCTAATTTTGTGACAACTAACTACGCATGCATCACATAAAAACATCACATGCATCAACATATAAGCTTAAACGTGACATGGTTATGGCCCTAATCTATGATCTCGTCAAAGTCAATGAGAAGAGCGATGGGTCAACCTAGGGATTGCATCTCTTCCAACTGCATCCTTTGGTTGTTTTGTGTCATTGGCATCCTTCTTGTAACTTCATCCTCCAATGGACTTTCCACTCATCATTTTGTACATTACAAGATAAGAGTACTCGAGTAACATTCTAGTCTAGATATATTTTACAACTAGAAAAATAGAGAGGGAGGCACGACTCACAGGTCGTATTATGAATTACAACATGCAGTCACAACACAACCACAATCACATCAGGGTTAACGGGTCATAACCATGCACCATGGCATACATCATTCACAACGATCTATGACATAAAGATTTTATTATGATGCCAAACATGACTTATAAGTTGCTACGACACGGCGGTCCCGCTAATGAACCCGGGGCCCTTTCTTGCCACTGTTCGTAGCAATTTTGGGTGATAGATCCGAATGGCAAACATGTTGTTCGATCATCAACAAATATGACATGCATATCTTGTTGCACAAAAACACCCAAACAATCATGCATCCACCATAATAAACTTCTTATACACAAATTTATATCACATATAAAATGACCTATGACGATCTTAATGTATGATCTTTCGTAAGTGGCTCTAATACCACTGTTGGGAATCCTATGCGATAAATAAGAAAATCACAGCGGAAAAAGGATCTCTCAAGCGATCCATGCGAAAGAAAACTCATACTAAAGAATAGATCTATAAAGCCATATCCTATAGGGTATACCTTTGATTCGTGCCCTTTGTTTATCCCGCTTGTCCACGGTCCGTCGGATCTCTTGCACGTGCCTCTATGGTATCCACATGAACACTCTTTGGAGAAAGGTTGTGCTAGCGACACCACAAAGATGCTAGGACAAGAGAGAATTTCGTCCAAGGGAAGAAGAGGGGGAAAACAAAGGCTATTTTCAGCCAAAAACATCATTATCCAAGGCCCCCTTTTTATATTCATCCCATGAAAATGAAAGGTTTCATCCAACCCTTGGTTTTCCCTCTTCAATGCATGATTAATCCACATTAATAATGCATGAAAAGAGGTTTCATCCAACTCTTGGTTTTCCCTCTTCAATGCATGATTAATCCACATTAATCATGCATGAAAAGAGGTTTCATCCAACTCTTGGTTTTTCCTCTTCAATGCATGATTAATCCACATTAATCATGCATAATGAATTTGTACCATCCAAATTGATTTGAGTCCAACTCAAGTCAAATCAATTTGAGTCCATTCATCCAACTTTTGATTTTTCCCTCTTCAATGAATGATTAATCCACATTAATCATGCATGATGAATTTATTCCATCCAAATTGATTTGAGACCAACTCAAGTCAAATCAATTTCCAACTCAAATTCGGCCATTTAATTTGAGTCTAACTCAAATCCAATCCTTCCAATGAATCCAATTCAATGCCTAATGGTTCATTTAGTCAAACTAAAATGAATGTCATCTCCAAAACAACATGTTCTTTGTGTGTGACCCCATAGGTCTTCGTAACGTTGGCAATATCTCTAAACCACTTTAGACGCATAAGCAATGAGCGGCATCTAGCAATGCTTCAATGCTACCCAAGTTACGAAAATGTCAAGATCCAACAAAACCTTTCTGACTATTATCTTGTATGATGGTGTCCTTCTATACTTGATATCTTAGATCGATCAATGAGGTATAGATCATGTCATCCCCTTATCGATCTTTATGTTTCTTGATCCCCAAGTAGACTCACTCAAACAAATGAGCTCAATATCTCATATTGACTCAAATGAGCATGGCCATGCATTTCGTGGTCATACTCTATCAAGAGGCCAAAGATATCACTCCCGTCATATGGGAGGGATAAATTTCATCTACATCACTCACATCCCTCCGCATAATTCATTACATACCCAGTGATCGTCGTTATAGTGCACCCTGTTACCGTGTTGTTGGACTATCTGAGCCGCAACAACCACTTTTTGCATTGCGGAAACCCCGGAAGTCGGCCACGGATCCGTGCGAAGGTAAATAAAACTACATGTACGTGTTTAAAAGCTTTAGATCTACTCTAGATCTACATGTTAAGAGTATACCCTTGATTTGATGCCCTTCGCTTATCCCGCTCGTACAAATGTGAGATGCACATCCAGTATATAATACCCATGATGAAAAAATAGATAGATTGACTTCTATAACATTTATACCTGAAGTAGAAGTCTCACTTCTTTTCTTCTTAAGACCTTCCAGGAATGTTTTCAAGTTACGCTTCCAGTGTCCTTACAGTGGAAGCAAGTCCCTTCCTTGGCCACCCCTCCTTTCGATTTCAGTGCCTTGCCTTTGCCCTTGGCTTAGGACTTTCCCTTACCTTTAGGCTCGCCCTTGCCTTTCTTCTTTTGCACCATCAAAATGGAGTCAGGTTTTTCCTTCTTAAGGTTGAGCTCAGCAGTTCTCAACATGATAAGCATCTCAGGCAGTGGCTTATCAATTTCATTCATGTTGTAATTCATGACCAATTGATTGTAGTTTTGTGGCAAAGATTGCAAGATCAAGTCAGTGGCCAGCTCTTGGCCAAGTGGAAATCCCAACCTCTGCAGGTTTTCTATCTTGAGTACATATGGACCTACGAGAGTCCCATCTTGCATCTTGGACTGAAACAGTGCCTTAGAGATCTTATATCTCTCGTGCCTTGCTTGTCCTTGATACAGTTGAAGAAGATGTTCAACCATATCAAAAGCATTCATGAACTCGTGTTGCTTCTGAAGCTCAGAGTTCATGGGCACGAGCATGAGACATGACACATCTAATGCATCATCTTGATGCTTCTTGTAAGCATCTCGGTCAGTTCGCGAGGCAGTGGCAGGAGGTGCCTCTGGAATGGGTTACTCCAGGATGTACATTTTTCTTTCTTGGGTGAGAACGATTCTCAGATTCTTGTACCAGTCTAGGAAATTAGCTCCATTGAGCTTGTCCTTCTCAAGGACAGAACGCAGGGAGAGAGTGTTCGTGCTCCATTGAGCTTGTCCTTCTCAAGGACATACACAATGTAGAAAATTAATATCATATTCCATTTATCATTTAATTAGGCCTTTAATCAAATGATGCTCCCACTGAATTATAGGAATTTTGTATAATCGAGTTATGGATATGGTCAAACCACATTACTAGATTCATACAAACTAGCTATAATTCCTACGGGATAAAATCCACATCATACTACGCCTTGAGTTAGCTTTGGCTAAATCGCCCAAGACTTAGTATGATCGGTAGGTAACACATTACCGATTACATCTCTATGCAACTCTTGTTTATAGGATCAAGATCCATATTTACAAAATACCTTGAGTTAGCTTTGGCTAAATCGCCCAAGATTTTGTGTAAATGTAACCTTATCCTACCTTTCCAACGGTTGGAATATGCCTATAGTTTTACTCGATCCAATTGAGTTAACTAGTTTTACTCAATCTAATTGAGCTTATTCTCACCCAAGCTATAATAGGCGGGACCAAGAATGTCCCTCCGCACCCTACCAAGATAATATGCGTTGCTATGCTTTGGCATAATCAACAACAACAAATGATCGAGGTAGTGATGGGTATCAAAACTTGGTAGGCATTTTTGAGTTGATTCGATTAAGATCTAATCTAATCGTGAATGTGTATCATATACGCATCAAGGCCTTTATTACCCTACACGAGCATGCATCACATACATACAAGCAATATACTACGATGCATTATAAACATACAAGCAAAAAATCCTACCATGCATCATATACATACAAGCAAAATTTACTAGCATGCATCACATACATACAAGCAAAACAAATATATATATATATATATATATATATATATATATATATATATATATATATATATATATATATATATATATATATATATATATATATAAATTAATTGTTATGAGGTCATGGCCCTACTATGATCTTCTCAAGACAATGAGAAGATCGGACTATCAACCTAAGGTTAGCGGCTTCTCCAAGCGCCTTCGTTGACCGCCATGTGTCGTCGGCACCCTCCTCGTAACTTCGTCTACTAGTGGACCTTTCACCACTCCATTTTGTACATTACAAACATGAAACTCGAGTTACATTCGAGTCTAAAACTATTTGCAACTGAAATTTTAAAAGAAGAGGCACGACATGCAGGTCGCATACCCTATACAACATGCACAACCACGCGCAAGCGGTATTATGAATTACAACACATTTATCCAATCACATTGGGGTTATTGGGCCATGACCATCACAGAATTATACATAATTCTAAATTATGTATTTTACAGAAATTTATATAATTTTTTCTATTTTTTTTCAATTTTATGAGTCACATCTCCGTAACTGTCCCGCTAAGCGATTTCTGGGCGCGATCACGGGACAATGCCCCTTTCGGGGTTAGGGGCAGCGCCCCTACTCACAAAATGAACTTTGCAAGTGTCTCATCTTGATCTTACAGCGACTTAAGTCACTATCCCAAAAACATAAAGCGAGAATTCGCCGTTCCGGAGAGTTTTTCGCGGTGGTTGAACCCTACAAGTGTCCCAACACTTGTTGCTTCGACTCTTCGAGAAAAATACCCAAAAAATCTATAAAAATAGGAAATTTACGAAAACTTACAGATCTATAATTTTTATATCTAAAACAAAAACTACAAAATTAAAACACATACATGCTTGGCAGGTGGCTCTGATACCACTATTGGACTATCCGAGCCACAAAAACTGCTTTTTGCATTGTGGAAACCCCGGAAGTCGGCCACGGATCCGTGTGAAGGTAAATAAAACTATATCTACATGTTTAAAAACTTTAGATCTACTCTAGATCTACATGTTAAGAGTTTATCCTCGATGCGATGACCTTCGCATATCCCGCTCGTCCAAACGGATTGCCGAAACTCGAGAATGTCAAGTGTACACTCCTCTATTGGTATCCACACAAGCAATAGGTGGAGAAAAGCAACCTAAAGTATGCTAGAGCCCCTTGGAGGCTCACGACAAGATGAGGAAGATTAGGGAGAGAGCTTGAGGGAAGATCCAAGGAAGAAGATGATGAAGTTACACACTTAACTTCTCACTTTGATAATCCATCAAAGTTGTCGGCCACTATTTGGGGGGTTACATGCATGCATGTAACTCCAAGAGCCAATGGCTCGTGGCCTTCCTCATGAGGTGGCACCCCATGATGAGTCCATGATGATGTGGAACATCATCATTGGCCAGACCCCATGCCAAGTCACCATGACATGACAATTGGTCAAGTCAAAATTGACCATTCATCTTCCCTCTCAAGTCAAGTCAAACTTGACCTTTTATCTCCCATGGTTGATCAAATCCAACCATTTGATTTAAGTCAATTTGATTTAATGAATCTCTATTCATTATTTTAAATTGACTCAATGAATCAAATCTAAATTAGACTCATTCAACACTTGAATCAAATTGAGTCTAGCTCAATTAGTTTAATTTAGATTACCCTTAATCCAATTTGGTTCATCCCATGAACCTAATCCTCATTGTTCATCATATGAACCTAATCTCCATCTAATTGTCATTTGTGTGTGACCCTATAGGTTATTGTAACGTTGGCAATGCTCCTAAATCGATTTAGGAACATAAGCAATGAGCGGTATCTAGCAACACATCATTGCTACCCAAGTTACAAGAATGTTGAGATCCAACATCACCTTTGTGACTACTAATTGTGACTCACAATATGTGACAATGTCCCTCTATCCTTGACATCTAGATTAACCAACTGAGGCATAGACCGTGTCATCCTCGGTACAATCTATATCTTGAACTCCAAGTAGACTCACTCTAATCAAATGATCTCAATATATCATATCGACTGATTTGGGCATGGCCATGCACTTCGTGGTCTTACTCTATCAAGAATAATGATGTCACTCCCGTCATATAGGAGGGATAGATCCCATCTACATCACTCACATCCCTTTGGATAATTTGTTACATACCCAGTAATCGCCTTTATAGTCCACCCATTTACGGGTGATGTTTGACGAAGCCAAAGTATGCAACTCCTTGTGTAAGGAACCATAGTGACTTCAGGTCCAAGGACTAATAGTCACATGAGAAAGTATATGACACTCATATAATGATCCATGATACTTTCTCATGGCGGGTCATTCAGTATACATTCTCCAATGCGTATACCCATGTGTCAACTTGATATCACATATCCATGACTTGTGAGATCAAGTCATTGAGTTGACCTACATGCTAGTCTCTTCGCATTAACATTGTCCCTAAATGTTAATACTTGACTAGGAATGATTAAGAGTAGTGTTCTCTATATCATCTCATTATCGTTTCAACCAATCGATTGATATAGATAAGAACCTTCTACTCAAGGACATTTTTATACTTAGTTATTTGGCACCAATACAAGTAAATATAATAACCATGCCTTTATAAATAGGAATATGATACAATAAAGTCCATACAACAATCATCACATGATTGGCTCTAGGGCTTTCACTAACAGGTGTGATGTTAGATGATACCAAAGTACATAACTCCTTATGTAGGGAACCATAGTGACTTCAGGTCTAAAGACTATTCATACCAATAGTCACATGAGAAATGATATGACACTCATATAACGATCCATGACACTTTCTCATAGCGAGTCAATTCAGTACATATATTCTCCAATATATATATACCCATGTGTCAATGTGATATCACATATCCATGACTTGTGAGATCAAGTCATCCATTGACCTACATGCTAGTCTCAATGTATCAATATATCCCTTTGTCTATTAATACAATACTTGACTAGGAATGTTTAAGAATAGTGTTTTCTATAGCTTCTCATAATCAATTCTACCAATTGATATACTATAGATTAGAACCTACTATTTAAGGGCATTATTATATTTATTTACTGGGACACACATAAAGTAAATATAATAATCAATATTTACTTGTTATTAATGAAATATGATGCATATGATCCCAAATCAATCATCTCATGATTGTCACTAAGGGCTGACACTAACAATCAGTTCCTTGTAGAGTATATGTATAGATTCACAACCAAGATGGTTTTTGGACAAACCATTGGCATGGTTGTAGTGTGATTTGGTATTGGTTTATCTTAACTATAAAATTACACTAGTACACTTTGTGTGTATTCAGCAGGACTGGTTTAGAGATGATTCAATTTATACTGACTATATAATTGTATTGGACCTCAGATATTATGATGTACATGTTCTTAATCCCGATATAATAACTGACACATGTATTTAATATTTATTTCTTTGATTTATCAATGGGCGAGATTTATGTGTTAAATCGATAGGCCTAGTAAGTTGGGAAATAATATTATCTACATGGTGTGTCGTTGATTATAGGAGGAAACCGTGTCCTATATATGAGGATGATGATGTCCCCTTGAGGAGCTCATAAGGTTCATCATGTAAATCTTGCAGGTGGACTTGGTCCAACATGATGATAAGGATGAGTGGTACTACTACTCATGGAGTTAGATATTAATTAATTAAATTGTCAGTAATTTAATTAATTAATGGACATTCGATATCTTAAACACGGGGAGATATTTTGTACAAATAATATGTGGAGCCCATGTTTATTTATGGGGGTTGGTGAGGTAGATCAATGATGATCCTTTAGTGGAATGGATCATCATTAATGGATCGGATTTTGTGTGGTTCGGATCCATTGGGCTCCTCCTCATGGTCCCTATTGTAGCCTATTATAAATACCTCATGAAGCCTAGATCTATATAAGAAAGGGAAGAGGCTTGGGCGGAAAGAACAACAGCCTAGGGTTTTTTGTTGGCGCGGAAGAGGCTTGGGCGGCAAGCAAGGTTGGGTGGTGAGGGTTTGGTGGCTTTTCTCCTAGCGCCGGGGGAAACATAAGGGGGGGCTAGGGTTTTTGTTTTTCCTTCCCTTCCCTTCACTTGGCCGGCGCCCCTTCACCCTCTCCCCTTGCCCAGCGGCATTCTCTCTTCCTCTCCTTTGTCCAGCGGCAACAAGAGATCTCTTGGCCGGCGATCCTACCTTCTCCTTAGGGCCAGTGGCAACCTTACTTGGTGGTGGTCGACACAAGCAAGGAGAAGAAGGGAGGGTTATCTTCTCTTGTTCGGAGCGAGCAAGGAAGGGAAGATATGAGATCTAAGAGGCTTTGACTCTTGGAAGATCATCGCCCACATGACGTTCAAGAGGAGGATAGGAATACAATAGAAGATCAAGAGATAAAACAAGAGGTATAATCTTGTTTAGTTTTGATTCTAGTTCTCTTGTATTTTTTATGTTATTGATTAACATGGACCCCGATGATAAATACAAAAATCGGCGATCCGTTCATCATCTATTCCGTGGCTAATCGAGGAAAAGAGTTAGGTTGCCTGAACAATAAGTTTGTTCAAGCGTGTTGGGTTTCCGGCACCGCGGCGAGTGTGTGTTCGAACATGTCTCGTAAACATGTGCACAGCAGAAGGAATAAAATAATAAATCTAATTTATTACAACACACACATCACACACATGCATAGTACAACATGTGTAGACATAACCGTAAATTCAAATTTTGCAATAAAAGGAAATTTAACTACGTATACCTTACGTATCACGTGTAGAGGGAAAGACATCAACCGGAACGATCCTCGCTAGAATCGTCTCTATCCGTATCCACGCCGAGTATCTTCGGGATGACTTCACCAAGTCACGAGCCTCGTCTTCGTACGGGTTACTAGCCTCATGTTGAAGACGATGTGATCGAGAGAAAATCATGATCCGAATCCAAATTCGGATCCAAAAATGAGTCCTCAAAAACTCGCTTCTCCGGAGTGGTATTCGTCAACCGTTTGATGAATCCTTCGTCCTCCACCTATGAGGATTACCGGAGATCGAATCCCCGGTAAGTAAGGCACTTTCAGAGCTCCAAACGTCACCCAAACGACGCTCCGACAAGAAGGAAACAAGCTGTCCAGAAAACTGGACAACTTTGGTGGAGGAGTAGGGGCCGGCCAAAGGAAAGGTGGGAGCTCACCTTATTACCGAACTCAAGGGAGATCACCGGAGCTCCTCCGGCAGCAGCTCGACGCCGGAAAGAGGGAAGGACAACTCCTTCTAGATGCCGACAAGGGAGCTTGGTGGTGGGCGGCGGCAAGGGGAGGTGTTGGCGCCGAATTCACCAAGGAGAGGAGGGGCGGCAGCTTTTAGGTCAAGGGATTTGGATTAGGGCTTAACAAACACTTAAGCCCTCTTTTATAGAGAACTAATTCTCTTAATGGTTATCGGATCATAACCATAAGGCCTATTAACCCGCTCCATTAATATAAGTTAAAATAAACCAAACCATGATGGTTTATTTTAAGTTAAAATGAACCAAACCAACTTTTGTTCATTCGTTTAAAACAAACCAAACCCTTTGGTTTATTCTCGTCCATTGGATTAGAACCAAACCAATTTGGTTCGTCCATCATGTCTTCATAAGACACGGCCCATCCATGCTTCCATTGTGACTGAAACGATTTCATGCTCGCTCCATGTTTGGTCCAACCAAACTCAGTTTCTCTCGGTCTGAGAATCTCATTCTCAAGGTCGTTTTAAATCCTTCAGATTACGCTCGTTGTGTGTGTGACCAAATAGGTTCTCGGTTTATGTTGGCCGTCTATAATTAACCATTAATTATAGAACGATCATGAGTGGCACCTAGTAGTACATCATGATCCCCAATTAACCGAAATGATCAATGGTTGATCCAGAACTATTTCTGAAACCCTTCAGCAACTCGAATGAATCGTGCCCCATTTCCTTCACTCATCTTATACCCACTTGGTTCAGGACATGGTCTATAGTGTCAGTCCCGACTAGGCTGACTACGTCACACCTAGCCCAAGTATCATTTCCTCGTCCTATGGATTCTAGTTACTGCACATGTATCGAAGAGTACCTTACTCTAAACATGTAATGCTTTGGCCAAAGACTTTAGTAACAATCCGACGAGAGGCCATGGGTATACATCTCCTCGCAAGGAGTGGTGAATCCTTTATAGGCTATTCAAACACCTTCGATCACTTCGACTTATACCCAATCATCCCGGGTCAACATCTCCTCAGAGATGCTTGCTTAAGATGTCAAAGCATAAGTCTTTATGATCAAGATGACTTGAATACCACAAGTCAAAGGAACATCGCACTTAAGCTACAGTAAGAACTTTATTGACATATCTATATATGCAGAGAACCATATGAAGTCTTATGGTTGGTCACTCCAATAAACTAGTTACCATAACTAGCATCCACGATTAACTCCGGACATCACAATGTCTCCAGCCAGTGAGAATCAGCTGCTTGGATACACCAAGGAGTATACCTCGTGCTAGTCTCGACAGAATTGATGGTGTCCAAATCCATCAATTCATCGACTAGGGATAATTCCGATACATCACAATTACACATGTAGAGATACTCACTAGTTGTGATCAAATCACAAATTCTCTCATGTTGTGAGTCGTATCGCGAACATTCAGTAAATGAGTTTAAGATCCAATCAAATACATGAAACCATGTATACTCAAATAGTGAATCTTTATTTATCTTATAAATGGTTCATACATAAGGCGATTGCTTTAGGACATCTCTCATATATTACTAACAGACTCCCACTTGGCCTAATGCTAATCGCTACGGTATCCAATACCATAAGCTCTAACATGACCCTTAAACTTACTTTGAGGTAATATCTTAGTCAAAGGATCCGCTAAGTTCCTTTCAATGGGGATTTTTTCGATTTATATTTCTTTCCTACTGATGATCTCTCTGATAAGATGATAGCGACGAAGCACATGTTTGGATCATTGATGAGACCACATTAAGTTTAGAGATGAACTTCTTGATCCAAACCGCTTCCTTTGCTGCTTCCAAAGCTGTAATGTATTCTGCCTTAGTGGCAGAATCCGCTATAGTGTCAAGCTTGAACCTTTCCAATTTATTGCGCCTCCATTCCAAGTGAATACATACCCAGACTGAGACACGGAATCATCCTTGTCTGTCTAGAGCTGGCATCCGTATATCCACGTATCACCATGTACCCTTCTCCATATATTAGGAAGACATCCTTAGTTCTTCTTAAGTACTTAAGGATCATCTTAACAGCCACCCAATGATCCATTCCTGGATCAGACTGGTATCTACTCGTGACACTCAGAGCATACGATACATCGGGCCTTGTACATAACATAACATACATGATAGATCCTATTGCGGATGCATAGGGAATCTTACTCATACAAATCCTCTCATCTTCTATGTGCAGACACATAGACTTCGAAAGGTGTACCCCATGCCTGATGGGTAGGAAACCTTTCTTGGATTCCGACATGATAAACCTCTTTAGCACTCGATCTATATATGTAGACTGCGAAAGACCAAGCAACCGTTTCGATCTATCTCTATAGATCTTAATCCCGAGGATGTAGGTTGCTTCTCCCAGGTCTTTCATGGAGAATGTCTTGGATAACCAAATCTTCACTGACTGTACGATTGAAACATCGTCTCCTATAAGTAATATGTCATCGACATACAATACTAGGAACACGACTGCACTGCCACTAACCTTCTTGTACACATAAGGTTCGTCTGAATTTTATGAGAAATCAAACTTTTTGATTGTCTCATCAAAACGAATATTCCAACTCCTGGATGCTTGCTTCAATCCATATATGGACCGTCGCAATTTGCATACCTTGGTTTTATCAACCGATGTGAAACCCTCAGGTTGTATCATATACACATCCTCGAGCAGGTTTCCATTAAGGAAAGCTATTTTCACATCCATCTGCCATATCTCATAATCATAATGAGCCGCTATGGCCAGGAGCATCCGAATGGATTTAAGCATAGCTACAGGCGAATAGGTTTCGTCATAATCAACACCTTGTTTTTGACGATATCCTTTCGCCACTAATCTAGCCTTATAGGTAATCACATTACCATCCATGTCGGTTTTCTTCTTGAAAATCCACTTGCACCCTATAGGCTTGATGCCTTCAGGTGGGTCAACCAAGTTCCAAACTTGGTTTTCATACATGGAATCCATTTCCGACTTCATGGCATCAAGCCACTTATCCCTTTCTGAACTTGTCAGCACTTCTTTATAACTGGTAGGCTCCTCATCATCAATGAGTAACACGTCGTTCGATTCACTTACAAGAAATCCATATCTCTCAGGAATATTGCGTGTTCTACTAGATCTACGAAGATGTGGTGTTACAATAGGTCCAGCCGACTGCTCATCACTATGAGTTATCGGTTGTTGTGCTTCACCAGGTATCTCATCAATGTCTATTTAAGTTTCTCGAGCCTCCTCAAGCTCGACGATACTCCCACTGGTTTCTTGTAAGAGAAACTCTTTCTCTAGAAACACAGCATGCCTTGAAACAAACACCTTTTGTTCCACAGGATGATAGAATTGGTAACCCCTTGTTTCCTTAGGGTATCCAATAAATAGACATTTATCAGACTTAGCATCCAATTTGTATGTCTGATATAGCTTCACATAAGCAGGACAACCCCATATCTTCAAGTAAGATACATGAGGTTTCTTACTATTCCATATCTCATATGGAGTAGTAGAGACTACCTTGGTTGGCATTCTGTTTAACAAGTAAACAGCTGTCTGAAGTGCCTACCCCCAAAAGGACTTGGGAAGATTCGCATGATTCATCATTGACCTGACCATGTCCGACAAGGTCCGGTTACACCTCTCAGATACACCATTATGCTGTGGTGTATATGGCGGAGTCCATTGAGACAATATACCATTGTCTCTTAGATAATCAAGAAACTCTTGACTTAAGTATTCACCACCTCGATCCGATCGAAGTATTTTAATACTCTTGTCATGTTATTTCTCTACTTCATTTCTGAATTCTTTGAACCTTTTAAAGGCTTCAGACTTGTGTTTCATCAATAACACATACCCAAACCGTGAGTGATCATCGGTGAAGGTGATGAAGTAGCTATAGCCTCCTAAAGCTTGAGTTGACATAGGTCCACATACATCAGTATGTATTAGACCTAGCTACTCTCCCACTCGTTCACCTTTTCCTGTAAAAGGTAACTTAGTCATCTTGCCTTTTAAGCATGATTCGCATGTATCGTATGAATCCAATTCAAACGATTCCAGAATTCCACATCGGTGTAATTCGGACATGCGTTTCTTGCTTATATGGCCAAGACGACAATGTCACATGTAGGAGTCTAATTGATTATTCTTTCGAGCACGCTTGTTGCTCGCTTCGATATTGAAAACATCACTGGATACGTCCAACGTATAAGCACCATTACTTGAAGTTCCAGTCCCATAAAGAACTCCATTCAAAGTTATGTAACAACAATTGTTACTAAAAGTCAAATGGTACCCATTTCTATTTAAACAAGAAATAGAAATGATGTTCTTTATCAACGAAGGAATATAAAAGCAATTGTCCAGTTCTAAGACAAGTCTTGCAGGGAGTTTCAACAAATACGTTCCGATGGCGAGTGCAACAACCTTTGATCCATTCCCAACACGTAAATTTGACTCTCCCTTGACAAGTCTTCTTCTATTCCTTAGCCCATGTATGTCATTACATATATGTGAGTCACACCCAGTATCCAATACCCAAGTGTCTGAGGAAATAGAATGACAATCAATAACGAAGATATATGAAAAAGATGGAGCATCTTATGCCTTATTCTTCTTCACGGACTCAACATAAATCTTGCAATTTCTTAGCTTGATGGCCCTACTTGCCATAATGATGGCAAGTGCCCTTTATTTAGTTACGCCTTTTTGGCCTTTTCTTCTTCCTACATTTGTTCCTTTAACCTTTCTTCAAGGAATCAACTAACAACATCATCCCCTGCTCATGCTTCTCAGAAGGCTCCACAGTCTTCAGCATGTTGAGCAGTACCACAAATGAACCTTCTTGCATCTCAGAGGTGAAGAGGAGCTTGGAGACTTCGAACCTTTTGAATCTCACTTGCTTATCAAACAACTCATAAAGATGAAGGACTACGATATGAGCATCCATATGCTCATGCTGCTTCCGTATCTTGGGTTCCATCATGGCTAGCATGATGCAACTCATTTGTTCAGAATCACTCACATGTTTCTGATAGGCCAACAATTGGTCCAGAGTTGCATTGTCACTAGGACAGGCAGGAAGAGGCTCTTCGAGGACATTTGCAAGCTTTTCAACCTTGAGAACAATTCTCAAGTTTCTAAGCCAGTCCAAGAAGTTCGACCCAGTCAATTTATTCGAATCCAAAATGGAACGCAAATTCGAAGACATCATGATCAATCTTAGAAATACAAAACGAGCATATATGAGAAAGATGATTTTAAAATGCATCATTATACATTTATAAATCCCATTCATTTTTTGAATTTCAAAAACCCCAAAATCACTTCGGGAGATCGTAGGTCCATCTCCGAATGGGTTTATATCTATCATAGATATGAACAACCTTGGAGAGAGTCCAACAAGCCATTCATAACTACGATGGTAGGTATCAAATATACCGATTGCATATCATGTATATGCAACTATCACAATGTGCTATCAACTAATTGAATGTTCACACGTACATCGGATTGTTAACACATTAACAAGTATGCATCATATTCATAACACCCAACTTCACCTCCCTTTACATCGACCTTGGAGAGAGTCCAACAAGTCGATGCTCCAAGTTAAAGCCAACCCATTAATCGAGGAATAGTTTTAATATGGTTAGAGTGCATTCAACCAATTAGCCCAGCTTGGAGAGAGTCCAACAACCAAAGCTAATGATTGACCTCTGACTCTTACCATATTAGTATTAAACTATTCCATGGTTTGAACATGTTCGGGTTCGAGCCGGGCTTGGAGAGAGTCCAACAACCCGAACAAGAAACGGAACTCTGGTTCTAACCATATTAATGGAAGGTGTAGGCTTTAATATTGAGTTAGGGTTTTTATGCCTCATCCTCTTTGAATGCAAATAACTATTATCTACATGGCATGACATACATGACATACATCTACATGTCACGACACGCATGGCATAATGATATGCATCTAATGCAATTACATGACATACAATTATGTCATGTACAATATTTCCTTATATGTCATAACTATTTATGGAAATAAAATATGTTTAAGATTTGATTCTCCAAATCAAATCATGATTAAATTAGAAAACAAATTTCCAAATCTAATCACATATTTTATTTGTGGAAATAGTTGATTAAGGAAAGTCAATTTAGGAAACCAATTTCCTAAATCATCAAAACTACTTATGGAAATAAAATATTTTTAAGATTTGATTTTCCAAATCAAATCATGATTAAATTAGGAAACAAATTTCCAAAATCTAATCAAATATTTTATTTATGGAAAATATCAATTTCCATAAATACTTCTAGACTTTCCAAAATTGAAAAATTTTCATAAATACTTCTAACTTTCCAAAAGTAGAAAATTTCCAGAAATATCATTATGACTATCGCAAAATAATTTTACGATTATGTCGAAACACAACCTGGGCTCTGATACCACTGTTGAGTTTCCGGCACCGCGGCGAGTGTGTGTTCGAACATGTTTCATAAACATGTGCACAACGGAAGGAATAAAATAATAAATCTAATTTATTACAACACACACACATCACATGCATGCATAGTACAACATGTGTAGACATAACCGTAAATTCAAATTTTGCAATAAAAGGAAATTTAACTACGTATACCTTACGTATCACGTGTAGCGGGAAAGACATCAACCGGAATGATCCTCGCTAGAATCTTCTCTATCTGTATCCATGCCGAGTATCTTCGTGATGACTTCACCAAGTCACGAGCCTCGTCTTCGTACGGGTTACTAGCCTCGTGTTGAAGACGATGTGATCGAGAGAAGATCACGATCCGAATCCAAATTCGGATCCAAAAACGAGTCCTCAAAAACTCGCTTCTCCGGAGAGGTATTCGTCAACCGTTTGATGAATCCTTCATCCTCCACCTATGAGGATTACCGGAGATCGAATCCAAGGTAAGTAAGGCGCTGTCGGAGATCCAAACGTCGCCCAAACGATGCTCCGACAAGAAGGAAACAAGCTGTCCAGAAAACTGGACAGCTTTGGTGGAGGAGTAGGGGCCGGCCAAAGGAAAGGTGGGAGCTCACCTTATTACCGAACTCAAGGGAGATCACCGGAGCTCCTCCGGCAGCAGCTTGACGCCGGCAAGAGGGAAGGACCACTCCTTCTGGACGCCGACAAGGGAGCTTGGTGGTGGGTGGCGGCAAGGGGAGGTGTTGGCGCCGAATTCACCAAGGAGAGGAGGGGCGGCAGCTTTTAGGTCAAGGGATTTGGATTAGGGCTTAACAAACCCTTAAGCCCTCTTTTATAGAGAACTAATTCTCTTAATGGTTATCGGATCATAACCATAAGGCCCGTTAACCCGCTCCATTAATATAAGTTAAAATAAACCAAACCATGATGGTTTATTTTAAGTTAAAACGAACCGAACCAACTTTTGTTCATTCGTTTAAAACAAACCAAACCCTTTGGTTTATTCTCCTCCATTGGATTAGAACCAAACCAATTTGGTTTGTCCATCATGTCTTCATAAGACACGACCCATCCACGCTTCCATTGCGACTGAAATGATTTCATGCTCGCTCCATATTTGGTCCAACCAAACCCAGTTTCTCTCGGTCTGAGAATCTCATTCTCAAGCTCGTTTTAAATCCTTCGGATTACGCTCGTTGTGCGTGTGACCAAATAGGTTCTCGGTTTATTTTGGTCATCTATAATTAACCATTAATTATAGAACGATCATGAGTGGCACCTAGTAGTACATCATGATCCCCAATTAACTGAAAAGATCAACGGTTGATCCAGAACTATTTCTGAAACCCTTCAGCAGCTCGAATGAATCGTGCCCCATTCCCTTCACTCATCTTATACCCACTTGGTTCAGGACATGGTCTATAGTGTCAGTCCCCACTAGGCTGACTACGTCACACCTAGCCCAAGTATCATTTCCTCGTCCTATGGATTCTAGTTACTGCACATGTATCGAAGAGTACCTTACTCTAAACATGTAATGCTTTGGCCAAAGACTTTAGTAACAATCCGACGAGAGGCCATGGGTATACATCTCCTCGCAAGGAGTGGTGAATTCTTTATAGGCTATTCAAACACCTTCGATCACTTCGACTTATACCCAATCATCCCGGGTCAACATCTCCTCAGAGATGCTTGCTTAAGATGTCAAAGCATAAGTCTTTATGATCAAGATGACTTGAATACCGCAAGTCAAAGGAACATCGCACTTAAGCTACAGTAAGAACTTCATTGACATATCTATATATGCAGAGAACCATATGAAGTCTTACGGTTGGTCACTCCAATGAACTAGTTACCATAACTAGCATCCACGATTAACTCCGGACATCACAATGTCTCCAGCCAGTGAGAATCAGCTGCTTGGATACACCAAGGAGTATACCTCGTGCTAGTCTCGATAGAATTGATGGTGTCCAAATCCATCAATTCATCGACTAGGGATAATTCCGATAAATCACAATTACACATGTAGAGATACTCACTAGTTGTGATCCAATCACAAATTCTCTCATGTTGTGAGTCGTATCGCGGACATTCAGTAAATGAGTTTAAGATCCAATCAAATACATGAAACCATGTATACTCAAATAGTGAATCTTCATTTATCATATAAATGGTTCATACATAAGGCGATTGTCTTAGGACATCTCTCATATATTACTTACAAAGCGACTACTCAAATCGAATAGCACGATGATGGATCGGTTGCTTGGGTAATCCATCTTTGTTTGGATTAGTTTTAGTTGATGAAATTTTAATCCGGGGACGTGTTATAGGATCGCCATGCACAAGCGACCGAAGCGGGAAGCGATTCCCTTCAAGTGGTATCAGAGCCACAGTTTTTGATTTTGTGTGTTTTGGATTCGGTTACTTTCATGCATTTATCATATATTATTTATACCGAATAATAGTAGGATGTGCATAGGCTAACGTTTTACTTGTAGGCATAAGATCCAACTATTATGGCTATGTGGATGTATGTGATTGTTTGTGTGTGATTGTAATTATTTATTTGAATCCTCGGGGTTGACGAGACTATTTAGTATTTAATTTTTGTAATTAAATACGACACTCTTTAGCCGCTCATTTTAATTTACTTTCATTCTAGATATGTTGTACACTCTTTCATGGAGTATAGGATCGATGGATTTAAATTTAAATAGTTTATCTCAGCTCAGATCCCCTTATGGCTAGAGCATGGTAAAAGGGTGGAGTAGACGAAGTGGCGATACGATGGGAAGCATATTGAAAAACAAAAGCCATATTAGTTGGAAAATATTTTTTTCATATTTATTGCTTATTGTTTGATATACATGTTGTGTGTTTGAGAAAATTCCTCAATTTTAAATTACTAAGTGGAAGAGGGATATTTTTTAATTCCCGCGGCCTCTATTACAATTTGACATGTGATGCGAACAAACTTACGCGTTAGCTCTGAGTGCCTTCCTCCATATCGGATGAGTTTGTTTTGCAGATCACTAGGTCAAATATGGTTATAGGAAATTATTTAGGAGCATGTGTACTTCCCCATCGGAAGGCACATAATCTGAGGTAATTGCTTTAGTATCGGGTAATGGTAAACACTTAGATGCAAATAAAAGTATCCTCCCCATCGGAGTCACTGCTTTTATTTGTAGGGCCGAAGAGGAACCAACTATAAATTTTATTTGTCAAAAAGTAAGGTTGATAAGATAATAAAATTAATGGGTAAAACGCCCTCTTACAAATGTCGAATTCGTATACGTTCACACTATCGTGACATACGATATTCTCGGTGTTTTGAGGTGTTGGTTGATTTTTAAATTTTATTATTTGAGGAATCAATAAATTTGGAAATCTAATGTTTTTTATTTATATGATTCTTAGGTTTTTCAAAATGACGTTCAACCCACTTGCTGTGATTCTGAAAGAAAATAAACTTACTGGACCTAACTATGTTAATTGGAAAAGTAATCTGGACATTGTATTGACTGTTGAGGAGTACAAATATGTACTCTTCGAAGAGTGTCCTCCTAAGCCTATGAAAGATTCTAGTGAAAAGGAGAAAGAGAGTTATAGGAAGTGGATCAAGGCAGATAAGATGGCACGGTGTTACATTTTGGCTTCTATGTCAAATGTATTGCAACATCAGCATCAGGCCATGACTACTACCTATGACATGATGCTCAATCTCAATAAACTTTTCAGACACCAGATTCGGGCTGCTAGGCAGGAATCTATGAGGAAGTTGATGACGACTACCATGGTTGAGGGAACACCCATGAGGGATCATGTTCTCAAGATGATAGCTCATTTGAATGAGCTAGAATTCCTTGGAATCTGAGATCGATGGGGAAACATAGGTCGATATCATTCTCTATCCTTGGAGAGAGTGTGTGAGACCACTACTAGTGTGAGTTCCCAAATCTTGAGAGAAAATACGAGAGGGAGTGCTTGTGAGGTTTCTTCTATCTTGCAGAAATGTCCAACCTACCCAAGAATGGTGTACCTGAGGACGCTATACAACATTCAAATCTTTAATTGCAAGCGTTGATGGGAGAAATGCGGCGTATGATGAGGGTCGAGTTAGAGTCTATATATGAGAGGTTGGATCAAGTGGAAGCGGAAACACCAAGGAGACATCAGCAAGGGTATCCTAATGTGCCACAACAAAGACGTGCTCCGAGGGCTGAAATGGAAAAAGAAGAGGTAAAAGGATTTGGTGAACAACACTACAACCGGGGTTGGATTGATAAAAGGGAAGAAAGGATTGGCTATAGAGGAGATCGGAATGGGCATAGGGAGGATTGGATCGGGGGAAATAGAAGAGTTAATGACCTAGGAAGCGTAAAGTTGAAATTCCATCATTTCAAGGTAAAAATGGTCCAGAAGTTTATTTGGAATGGGAAAGCAAGATAGAGATGGTGTTTGACTGTCATGAATTTTCAGAGCATACGAAGGTTATGTTGTTAGTGAAAGCCCTAGAGTCAATCATGTGATGATTGTTGTATGGACTTTGTTGTATCATATTCCTATTTATAAAGGCATTTTTTTATGGTTATTATACTTACTTGTATTGGTGCCAAATAACTATGTATAATAACGTCCTTGAGTAAAAGGTTCTTATCGATATCAATCGATTGGTTGAATCGATAATGAGATGATATAGAAAACACTACTCTTAATCATTCCTAGTTAAGTATTAACATTCAGGGACAATGTTAATGCGAAGAGACTAGCATGTAGGTCAACTCGATGACTTGATCTCACAAGTCATGGATATGAGATATCAAGTTGACACATGAGTATGCATTGGAGAATGTATACTGAATGACCCGCCATGAGAAAGTATCATGGATCGTTATATGAGTGTCATATACTTTCTCATGTGACTATTAGTATAACTATTAGTCTTTGGACCTGAAGTCACCATGGTTCCCTACATAAGGAGTTGCATACTTTGGCTTCGTCAAACGTCACCTGTAAATGGGTGGACTATAAAGGCGATTACTGGGTATATAACAAATTATGCGGAGGGATGTGAGTGATATAGATGAGATCTATCCCTCCTATATGATGGGAGTGACATCGTTATTCTTGATAGAGTGAGACCACTAAGTGCATGGTCATGCCCAAATGAGTTTATATGAGGATTAGAGTGAGTCCTTAGAGTTCAAGATATAGATTGTACCGAGGATGACACGGTTGTTGGTGCAGTGGGCACCAAAGTCGAACCGGTATTTTGATTATGGCAAAAGGCTCAATAGTTAAGGGTATATTTGTTATCTTACGAGCTCAATTAAGTGTGCAGAAATGCTAAAGTTGAGCGGAAGGTCTGCGACACCCGGTGGGAACCGAGGTGGTCGGGCAACGCCAGAGGGACTTCGGAGGAAGCCGAGGTACTCGGGTGAAGACCGGAAGCGAGGCTACAAGGTAAGCTCGTGTGAAAGCGAAGCAAGGTCGTTAAGCGTAGATCCGACCCAATACCTCCAATGGAAGGTCTAGGTCGAGATCAGATGGTTAGAACCATCGTACTTTATATTTTAAGCTAACTTGTATCGCGGTCCAAAACCCTTTGACTATCAATTTGCTAGTCAAGTTCCTCGAGAAGAGCTCGAATTTCAAGGGGGTGAATTTGGACTTGACTCGTGTTTTGGTACAAAGGGTGATGTGGCATCAAGGTGGACATCCAAACCATCACCAAGCTTCCTTGTGGTGGACGCCCAAAATAAGGTGAGTTGGCACAAGATGGTTGGCTCCCATGATGTGGCACAAGTTGAATGGCTCCAACAAGTTGGCGCCCAAGGAGGTTGGAGGTGGCACAAGGTGGTTGGATGAAACACCTCATCCTCAAGTTAGCGCCCAAGGAGGTTGGAGGTGGCACAAGGTGGTTGGATGAAACACCTCATCCTTGAGTTGGCGCACAAGAAGGTTGGAGGTGGCACAAGGTGGTTGGATGAAACACCTCATCCTTGAGTTGGGATAAGAACCTCACCTTGGACACTACCTATGTCTAAATTCATAGATCAATATCCATAAATAGACATGTTCAAGCCAAGCAAATTACAAGAATTCAAGAGCTCTCAACACGTCGTCGTAACGCCGCTACTACTACTCACATTTGCTACGACGGCGTGCCGACAACGCATCTTCTACTTATAAGAGTTGTCGGTATATTTATTTAAGTTCTACTTCTTTAAATTGTCTTTGTGCTTTAATCGTAACAAGGAAAGGGGGAGTGTCCCTTTGCCTTGATTTCTTTTTGTAATCGTTGCTCCTACTTCCAACGAAGAGGAGTGGTTTTAGTGAATTGCCCTCCGTACGTGATCAAGGATCACTAGGGCCGTGGATTAGCAATCGAAAGATTGTGAACCACGTAAAAATATCTTGTCTACTTTATATTTCCGGTGGTCATTCTCTACTTGCTTTTTACTTATTGCAAAAGTTTTTAACGACACCGTATCGCTATTCACCCCCCCCTCTAGCGACACTTTCGATCCAACAATTGGTATCAGAGCCGGGGGCGCTAAGATTCGGTGAAACCACCAATCTAGCTTTGTTTTTCTTTTTTTTACAGATTTTTTATTTATTTATTTCTGTTTTCGTATAATTATTTCACTTGCTTATCTTCTCCTACATATAGAATTGCATTAGAGGCTTTAGGATCCGGATAAGGTTGTCCTTGGGGTTAGATCCGAGTAAGGTTGTCCTCCGGAACTTCAACGACATTCGCATTTGATTGTTTATTTCTTTTGCAAGTTACATTTTATATATCTTTTTACTTCGATTACTAATCCAAGGCGAAAGTCTTGGAATATTCTTTCGTGTGTGTTTTGCAAGATTCTTTTCGTCGTTCTTCTTCTTGTTTTTAAATGGCCCATCTCGAAGGGTTTAGCACTTCGACCCCGTTTTACAACGGTAATGACTTTCGTTATTGGAAGGGTCGGATGGAATGCTTTCTTAAAACCCAAATCGAGATGTGGATCGTAATCAAAACCGGTTTCACACTTCCTATTAATGAAGATGGTGAATCTTTGGGTTACGATCAATGGTCAAATTCCATGAAAAAACAAGTAGAAGCCGATGCCAAGGCAACTCAAATCTTGCAATGTGGGTTGTCAAGGAAGAGCTCAACCGCGTCGGCCCCTTCATTAGTGCAAAGGACTTATGGACCAAGCTAGTGGAACTACACGAAGGCACCGACGACACGAAGGTATGTAAAAGAGATTTACTTTTAAATAAATTGTATAACTTGAAAATGCAGGAAAACGAGACCGCAACTCAACTACATGCTCAGATTCAAGACATCGTCAACCAACTCCATGCCATCGGACAAAAGGTCGAGAATCGCGACCTTATCGGTATTCTCTTAACTCGTTTCCTAGGACCACCTTGTGGGCATCCATGGTCGATGCCTACAAGGTCTCCAACACCTTTCTAAAATTAGGTTAGACGAATTGTTTTGAACTTGAATTACATGAGCAAACTAACGTGGTCCGGTGAGAAGAGTATTGCGTTAGTTGCGTTCCAAGAAGAAGAAGCCGCAAGCAAGCCACCCCGAAGGAAGAAGGCGAGTCCGAATCGGAAGTAGACTCGAAATAGAATCCGAACTAGTCAATCTAGTTAGGAAGATGATCAAGAGACGAAAACGACCAACAACTCAAGGTAAGCCTAAACCTAATTCAAATACTTCTAATTTTAGATGCTATGAGTGCAGCGAGTTCGGTCACATCAAGTCCGAAAGTGCCCAAAGCTAAAGAATAACGCATCAAAGACCAAGAAAGCGCTAAACGCTACTTGGGAGGAGTTGTCGGAGGAAGAAGGCGATATCCAAGCTCTAATGGCCAAGCCGACCGAGCACGACTCGAAACCAAGAAGAGTCCGAGTCCGAATCCGATGATGAGCTTCCATTCAAGACAAGCCACGGATCCGTATCCGGTTCAAAAGAATCATTAAGGGTAAGTCGGTCGTTACTTAATACTTTGTATGGTGCAATTAAATTTTTAAATAAGAAACTAGCTAAGTCCGAGTCCAAGGTCGAGACCCTAATTGAGGAGGTTAACCTTCTCAAACATGAGGTCTCCCTACCCTCTTCGACTACTCGTATTCAAGAGGAGGACTCAACTCAAGTTGAAAAGCTTGAAGTTGAGAACTCGCTTTTGAAAACACAAGTCGAAGACCTTAGGAACACGTTGGAAAGGTTCACTTTGGGATCCAAGGGACTTGACCTCTTACTTGGATCACAAAGGGCCGTGTACAACAAGGCCGGACTCGGGTTTAACTCAAATACAACCAATAAGTCATATATGTCTATAGTAAACCAACATAAGAAAAATGTCCAAGCATGGGTCCCTAAGACCACTTTGATTTCAACTTTAGGATCTAACATGTATTGGGTTCCCAAGGACCAAATTCATTATGTGAATAGACCCACTCGATTCAATGGTCCAGGGGGAGCCAATACAAAATGTATTTTTGTTAAGTCTTAGAAATTGCATGCTTAGTTTTTCCTTTATTTTTAGAATGGTTAGATAGGACTCATAACCAACTAAAATCCTGCGAAAGATTGAGCCTCGGGAGCCTCTTTTCAAAAATAAACCAACTAAAATCCTACGAAAGATTGAGCCTCGGGAGCCTCTTTTCAAAAATAACTAGTTAGACCAAGACGTAGTCTCAAGTAAGTCGAGTTATCAATTTCTTGAAATTAGCTTTGTCTAAGGAAGTGGTCGTTGTTCCGATCAAAGAAGGCCTCGTGCCTCGCCACGACTGAAGCTAATCTCTTGAAAAGATTACTTGATGAGCTTAGACTAAATCCGAATCTAACCTAATGTTGGTTAATTTAAATTCATTAAAATTAATCAAGTAAAATTGATAGTCATCTCACAATAACACATAGGAATAACATGTTTTGATCATGTAGATATTGGTGAGATGATTTAGGTTTAAAAACTTACAAACAACCCTTTAGTAATTCCAATATCCGATCCAACTACCTTATGTGTAGGATCAATGGATGTTGATGTTGGTTGCTCCCGACACATGGCCGGGATCAACTCAAATTTTCGGTTACGATTCAAACGACAAGGATCGGTAGCCTTCGGAAATAACGGCAAGCTCAAAATCATCGGATCAGGTGATATTGAGCTCAACTCTAACTTTACAATTCAAAATGTCTTATTAGTAGAAAACTTTCAATATAATTTACTTAGTGTAAGCCAATTGTGTGATAACAATTATAAGGTCATATTTCTAGAAAATGAATGCGTAATCAAAATAAATGCAACATCTAAAATAATACTTAAAGGAACTAGGAGTAGCAACATCTACACAATAAATTTACCCAACTCCTCAACCAAGTGTCTTATGACACAGCAAGAGGAATCTTGGTTATGGCACCGAAGACTCGGACACTCGCACCCAAGACTCGTCCACAAGATGAGTCAGAGTGGCTTGGTTATAGGTTTGCCTAAACTAAACAACTTGGATAATAAAATATGCAATGCTTGTCAACAAGGTAAACAATCTAGGACACAACATCAATTAACTAATCAAGAACGAACCAAAAGTGTTCTTGAGCTCCTACATATGGATCTATTTGATTCACATGGAGCTAAGTCACTCAATGGTAGTCAATTTTGCTTAGTCATAATTGACGACTATTCTAGATTTACTTGGGTTAGGTTTATCAAACATAAAAATGATACCCTAGACCAACTAATCAATCTTTGTAGGTTAATCGAAAATCAAAAGAACCTTAAGATTAAAAGACTTAGAAGCGATCATGGTGGTGAATTCGAAAACCACAGGTTTACAGATTTCTGTAACCTAAACGGATACCACCATGAGTTTTCATGTCCTAGAACCCCACAACAAAATGGGTTAGTCGAACGGAAAAATAGAACCCTACAAGAAGCCGCTAGGACAATGTTAAACGAGTATAACCTACCCGATAGATTTTGGGCAGAGGCCGTTAGTACGGCTTGCTATGTCCAAAATAGGATCCTTATGGTAAAGAGGCACCAAAAGACCTCGTACGAGATTTATCACGATAAAATACCGAACATCAAGTACTTTAGGGTATTTGGATGCAAGGTACATATCTTAAACACTAAGGATTACCTAGGGAAATTCAAATCAAAAACCTCTACTGGAACCTTTCTAGGATACTCAACCACCTGTAGAGCTTATAGGGTATACAATCACGACACTCTTAGAGTCGAAGAAACCATTAATATAGTTTTCGACGAAGGACACGAACCCGTTCAATCCTTAACAAAACCAACTAGCAAATCAACTTATAGCGAACCCGACTCTGATCTTGAACTTGAATCTCGTCCTAACCCAAGTCATCCTATCGACCAAGTGATAGATGACTCTAACCCCAGTCAAACTAGAACTCACCCAAGTCATCCTATCGACCAAGTGATAGATGACCCTAACCCGAGTCACACTAAGACTCAAACAAATCATCCTATCAATCAAGTTATAGGTGATCCAAATTTAGGGGTTCGAACTAGAGCTTCATATCGAAACCTTAGTCAAATCTCGTTAATTTCCAAAATCAGACCCAAAACTATTGAACAAGCACTTCTTGATCCCGATCGGATTATTGCTATGCAAGAAGAGCTAGCTCAATTCACTAGAAATGAAGTCCGGGAATTAGTACCACCACCTAAAGAAAAATCAATTATTGGAACAAGGTGGGTATTTCAAAATAAACTTGATGATAAAGGTGAAGTAGTTAGAAATAAAGCTAGGTTAGTCGCAAAAAGGGTTTAGTCAAGTCGAAGGTTTAGATTACGATGAGACCTACGCCCGTGAGCAGACTAGAGTCCATCCGAATGTTGTTAGCATATGCCGCACATCGAGGTTTTAAATTGTTTCAAATGGATGTCAAGTCAGCATTTTTGAATGGATACATTAAGGAAGAAGTTTACGCTACCAACCTCCGATTCGAAAATCTAGATAAACACGACCATGTCCTTAGACTTAAGAAAGCCCTATATGGACTCAAACAAGCCCCAAGAGCTTGGTACGAAAGGCTTTCGATCTATCTTATGTCCAAAGGATTCAACCAAGGTTTAGTCGACCCAACCTTATTCGTTAAAACCGTAGGAAAAGAAATCTTTATAGCCCAAATCTATGTAGATGATATAATTTTGGAACTACCAACTCGATCCTCGCTAAACGAATTCATCTCACTTATGGAAAGTGAATTTGAAATGAATTTAGTGGGAAAGTTAAGTTTTTTCTTAGGTTTACAAATTAAACAAACTAAAGATGGAATATATTTACATCAACAAAAATATACTAAGGACTTAATAAATCGATTTGGAATGCAAGATGCTAAAATAATCAATACACCTATGGCAACTAATGTTAATATAAACGAAGATGTAGAAGGAAAACCCGTTGACCTAAAAATACTATAGAGCGCAATAGGAAGTCTCCTATACTTAACCGCTGAGCTGACGACATTTTATTAGCGGTAAGTATGTGCGCAAGGTTACAAACCGTGCGCTAAGGAGTCTCACCTAACCCTAGTCAAGCGTATCCTTAGATATCTAAAGGGCACGCTAAACGAGGTATTTGGTACCCTAGATCTACCGAGTTTAATCTAATCGGCTCTCGACTCCGACTATGCGTAGTAAACTCGATAGAAAGAGCACGAGTGGTTGTTGTCAAATCCTCGGCTCGAGTCTAGTAAGTTGGTGCGAGGAAGCAAGCATTGCGTTGCCTTATCTACCATCGGCCGAACACGCTTGCGATGGGTGAGTGTGTCTCTCACCTCCTGTGGATGAAGCACACTCTCCAAGACTTTAGCTTAATCTTTAACAACATTAAAACCTACATAGATAACATTAGTTCAATTAACTTAACTAAAAATCCAATATGTCATTCTAGGACAAAACATATAGAAGTTAAAAACCACTTCATTAGGGACCATGAAACTAATGGAACTATACAACTAGATTATATTGAGACAAAAACAAACCTAGCTGACATCTTCACCAAACCACTACACGAAGCCGAATTTAGTATATTAATACGAAAAGTTAGGTATGTGCGTAATAGAGTAGGATTTAAATTTTTCTATATATGTACTCTACTTTTGCTTCTTTTATGAAATTAGCCTAAGTCTTACCTTAGAAATCATATACCTATAGATTTAAGGAGCTAACACATCTCACAACACATAGGACTAATGTGTTTGTGTACTTAGCCACGAGACGGCGTGAGATGTTAGGACCTTACTCCTGGTTCCGACGTAGATTCGTGCATCGACATGAACCATGGAGTATAATTATTTAAAATTAATCAACTCCTTCAAGACTTATTGATCATTCTAGTCCAACCGGAGTTGTACATTTTAGATGAACATATTTTCAAGCTTATTATTATTTTAAAAAAAAAATATATTTATATTGGGAACTTGCTTGGACTTACAAACCCTAAAATATATTTACAAACTTTTTGAGTTAAGGCAAAAGGGGGAGAAAGTCACAAAAGTAAGGAAGAAAGTAAACAAAATTATTACCTTTTATATTAAGTAATTCCGTTTACTTAAGCAACTATTAAGGGGGAGTAAAAATTATTTTTCAAGAACTCACCTTCGGTCAAGGGGGAGGTTACCTCAAAGGGGAGAACTTGAAACAATAATATTTCTCACTCATGCTTAATCTTTATGCTAGCTCATTCATACTTAATCATTATGCTAGCTCATTCATATTTAATCATTATGCTAGCTCATTCATATTTAATCATTATGCTAGCTCATTCATATTTAATCTTTATGCTAGCTCATTCATGCTTAATCATTATGCTAGCTTACTGTTATGCTTAATTTTTCCTTAACTTTTGTGTCGGTTTGCCATGAATCAATAAGGGGGAGATTGTTGGTGCAGTGGGCACCAAAGTCGAACCGGTATTTTGATTATGGCAAAAGGCTCAATAGTTAAGGGTATATTTGTTATCTTACGAGCTCAATTAAGTGTGCAGAAATGCTAAAGTTGAGCGGAAGGTCGATAC
Organism: Wurfbainia villosa; assembly: GCA_025175895.1. Classification (NCBI taxonomy): domain Eukaryota; kingdom Viridiplantae; phylum Streptophyta; class Magnoliopsida; order Zingiberales; family Zingiberaceae; genus Wurfbainia; species Wurfbainia villosa. The sequence goes on along the minus strand of JAKLTH010000072.1, from coordinate 7,589,114 downwards.
CGGGAACCGAGGTGGTCGCAACGCCAGAGGGACTTGGAGGAAGCCGAGGTACTGGGTGAAGACCTAAGCGAGGCTACAAGGTAAGCTTCGTGAAAGCGAAGCAAGGTCGCAGAGCGTAGATCCGACCCAATACCTCCAATGGAAGGTCTAGGTCGAGATCGATGGTTAGAACCATCGAGATTTTATATTTTAAGCTAACTTGTATCACCCAAAACCCTTTGACTACGATCGCTAGTCAAGTTCCACCTCGAGAAGAGCTCGAATTTCAAGGGGTGAATTTGGACTTGACTCGTGTTTTGGTACAAAGGGTGATGTGGCATCAAGGTGGACATCCAAACCATCACCAAGCTTCCTTGTGGTGGACGCCCAAAATAAGGTGAGTTGGCACAAGATGGTTGGCTCCCATGATGTGGCACAAGTTGAATGGCTCCAACAAGTTGGCGCCCAAGGAGGTTGGAGGTGGCACAAGGTGGTTGGATGAAACACCTCATCCTCAAGTTGGCGCCCAAGGAGGTTGGAGGTGGCACAAGGTGGTTGGATGAAACACCTCATCCTTGAGTTGGCGCACAAGAAGGTTGGAGGTGGCACAAGGTGGTTGGATGAAACACCTCATCCTTGAGTTGGGATAAGAACCTCACCTTGGACACTACCTATGTCTAAATTCATAGATCAATATCCATAAATAGACATGTTCAAGCCAAGCAAATTACAAGAATTCAAGAGTTTCAACACGCCGTAACGCCGCTACTACTACTCACATTTGCTACGACGAAGTGCCGCCGACAACGAAAGCTACATCTTCTACTTATAAGAGTTGTCGGTATATTTATTTAAGTTCTACTTCTTTAAATTGTCTTTGTGCTTTAATCGTAACAAGGAAAGGGGGAGTGTCCCTTTGCCTTGATTTCTTTTTGTAATCGTTGCTCCTACTTCCAACGAAGAGGAGTGGTTTTAGTGAATTGCCCTCCGTACGTGATCAAGGATCACTAGGGCCGTGGATTAGCAATCGAAAGATTGTGAACCACGTAAAAATATCTTGTCTACTTTATATTTCCGCTGTGCATTCTCTACTTGCTTTTTACTTATTGCAAAAGTTTTTAACGACACCGTATCGCTATTCACCCCCCCCCCCCTCTAGCGACACTTTCGATCCAACAACGGTCTATGCCTCAATTGGTCAATCTAGATATCAAGGATAGAGAGACATTGTCACATATTGTGAGTCACAATTAGTAGTCACAAAGGTGATGTTGGATCTCAACATTCTTGTAACTTGGGTAGCAATGATGTGTTAATAGATACTGCTCATTGCTTATGTTCGTAAATCGATTTAGGAGCATTGCCAACGTTACAAGAACCTATAGGGTCACACACAAAGGGCAATTAGATGGAGATTAGGTTCAAATGATGGACCATGAGGATTAGGTTTATGTGATGAACCAAATTGGATTAAGAGTAATCCAAATTAGACTAATTGAGTTAGACTCAATTTGATTCAAGTGTTGAATGAGTCTAATTTAGATTTGATTCATTGAGTCAATTTAAACTAATGAATAGAGATTCATCAAATTAAATTGACTTGAATCAAATGGTTGGATTTGATCAACCATTGGAGATAAGAGGCAAGTTTGACTTGACTTGAGAGGGAAGGTGAATGATCAATTTTGACTTGACCAATTGCCATGTCATGGTGACTTTGCATGGGGTCGGCCAATGATGATGTTCAACTTCATCTTCTTCCTCCTCTCTTCTCAAGCTTTCTCCCCCTCCTTTGTCGTGGGTTTCAAGTAGTGCTAGCACATTCTAAGTTGTCTTTTCTCCACCTATTGCTCATGTGGATACCGATAGAGGAGTGTACACTTGACACTCTCGAGTTCTGGTAAGCCATTTGGACGAGCGGGATAAGCAAAGGGCGTCACATCAAGGGTAAAACTCTTAACTAGTAGACGGAGTTACGAGCAGGGTGTCGACGACACATGGTTGTCAAAGGAGGCGCTTAGAGAAGCCGCTAACCTTAGGTTGACCGTCTGATCTTCTCATTGGCTTTTGAAGATCGTAGTAGGGCCATGACCTCATCACAATATTTTATATATATATATATATATATATATGTTGAAATATATATTTATTTGTTTTTGCTTGTATGTATGTGATGCATGCTAGTAAATTTTGCTTGTATGTATATGATGCATGCTAGGATTTTTGCTTGTATATAAATGATGCATTCTAGTATATTTTCCTTTTATGTATGTGATGCATGCTAGTGTAGGGTAAAAAATACCTTAATGCGTATATGATACACATTCACGATTAGATTAGATCTTAATCCATGCAACTCGAAAATGCCTGCCAAGTTTTGATACCCTTCACTACCTCGATCATTTGTTGTTGTTGAATCTGACAAAGCAGAGCAACGCATATTATCTTGGTAGGGTGCGGAGGGACAATCTTGGTCCCACCTATCACGGCTTGGGTGAGAATAAGCTCAATTAGATTCAGTAAAACTAGTTAACTCAATTGGATCGAGTAAAATTATAGGCATATTCCAACCGTTGAAATGGTAGGATAAGGATACATTTACACAAAATCTTGGGCGATTTAGCCAAAGCTAACTCAAGGTCATTTGTAAATGTAGATCTTGATCCTATAAACAAGAGTTGCATAGAGATGTAATCGGTAATTTGTTATCTACCGATCATACTAAGTCTTGGGCGATTTAGCCAAAGCTAACTCAAGGCGTAGTATGATGTGGATCTTGTCCCGCGAGAATTATAGCTAGTTTGTATGAATCTAGTAATGTGGTTTGACCACATCTATAACTCGATTCTACAAAAGTCCTATAATTCAGTGGGAGAATCATTTGATTAAAGGCCTAATTAAATAATAAATAGAATATGATATTAATTTTCTGCATTGTGTATGTTGTACATTACCATGTCGACAAACACAAACACTCTCTCCCTGTGTTCTGTCTTTAAGAAGGACAAGCTCAATGGAGCTAATTTCCTGGACTAGTAAAAGAATCTGAGAATCATTCTCACCCAAGAAAGAAAACTGTACGTCCTGGAGCAGCCCATTCCGGAGGCACCTCCTGCCACTGCCTTGCGAGCTGACCAAGATGCTTGCAAGAAGCATCAAGATGATGCATTAGATGTGTCATGCCTCATGCTCGCGACCATGAACTCTGAGCTTCAGAAGCAACACGAGTTCATGAATGCTTTTGATATGGTTGAACATCTTCATCAACTGTATCAAGGACAAGCAAGGCACGAGAGATATGAGATCTATAAGGCACTGTTTCAGTCCAAGATGCAAGATGGGACTCCCGTAGGTCCATATGTACTCAAGATGATTGGATACATAGAAAACCTACAGAGGTTGGGATTCCCACTTGGCCAAGAGCTGGCCACTGACTTGATCTTAAAATCTTTGCCACAAAGCTACACTCAATTTGCCATGAATTACACATAAATGAAATTGATAAGCCACTGCCTTTGATGCTTAGCATGTTGAGAACTGCTGAGCTCAACCTTAAGAAGGAAAAACCGGACTCCATTTTGATGGTGCAAAAGAAGAAAGGCAAGGGCAAGCCTAAAAGTAAGGGAAAGTCCCAAGCCAAGGGCAAAGGCAAGGCACTGAAACCGAAAGGAGGGGTGGCCAAGGAAGGGACTTGCTTCCACTGTAAGGAAGCTGGACATTGGAAGTGTAACTGCAAAGCTTACCTGGAAGATCTTAAGAAGATGAGAAGTGAGACTTCTACTTCAGGTATAAATGTTATAGAAGTCAATCTATCTATTTCTTCATCATAGGTATTAGATACCGGATGTGCATCTCACATTTTTACCAATGTGTAGGCGCTGAGAAATAGCAGGGCATTGACGAAGGGCGAGGTGGACCTACGAGTAGGCAATGGAGCAAGGGTTGCTGCTATTGTTGTAGGAACTTATTTTTTGCCCTCTGGGCTTGTACTAGAACTAGATTAATGTTGTTATGTGCCTTCTTTGACTAAGAACATAATTTCAGTTTCTTGTTTGGACAAGAAAGGCTTTACATTTATAATAAAGAACAAATATTGTTTAGTTTATTTAAATGATATATTCTATTGTAGTGCACCTCTTATGAATGTACACTACATTCTAGACATAGAGAACCCCATCTATAACATAAGTACCAAAAGGTTCAAGTCAAATGAGTTAAACCAAACCTATCTCTGGCATTGTCACTTAGGTCACATAAATGAGAGTCGCTTATCCCAGCTTTTTAAGGATGGGCTGCTGGACTCATTTGATTTTGAATCATATGAGACATGCGAGTCTTGCCTTTTAGGCAAGATGAGCAAGACTCCCTTTAGTGGACACAGTGAGAGAGCAACAGACTTTTTAGGACTTATACACAGTAATGTATGCGGCCCTTTCAATGTTGCTGCTAGAGGTAGTTACAAGTACTTCATTACATTTACTTATGACTTTAGTAGATATGGTTATGTGTATCTGATGACACATAAATCAGAATCCTTTGAAAAGTTCAAAGAATTCAAGAATGAAGTACAATCCTTTGTATCTGATCGAAGATACTTCGATCAGATCGAGGTGGTGAATACCATAGCCATGAGTTTCGTGACTATCTAGCTGAGTGTGGGATTTTATCCCAACTCACTCCTCCTGGAACACCATAGTGGAATGGTGTATCCGAAAGGAGGAATCGTACCCTATTAGATATGGTACGATCTATGATAAGTCACATAGATTTTCCTATATCCTTTTGGGGATATGCTCTAGACACAACATCCTTCACACTTAACCGTGTACCATCCAATGTTGTGATAAAGACACCATATACAATATGGACAGGGAAAAATCCCAAGATGTCTTTCATGAGGATTTGGTGTTGTGAGGCTTACGTTCGACGTCAAGTCTCAGACAAACTGGAACCCAAATCCGATAAGTGCTATTTTGTTAGATATCCCAAGGAAACGAAGGGATATTACTTCTACATTCTCAGTCAGTACAAAGTGTTTGTGGCAAAGACTGAGGTATTTCTAGAAAGGGATTTTGTTTCTAGAAAAACTAGTGAGAGTACATTCGATCTTGAAGAAATTCAAGTTAAGGACCATAGTACTGAGACCTTGATGGAGGTTGAACATGAACCACAAAGTGTTGTGAGTGATGAGATTGTTGCACAAAGAGTTGTGGAACAATAAAATCTTCATAGGTCTGATAGGGTATGTCGTCAGCTTGAGAGAGACTCATTTCTCTTGTCTGACCATGTTGACGTTATGCTCATTGAGAATGAGCCTACCTCCTATAAGGAAGCTGTGATGAGCCTAGATTCAGAGAAATGACTAGAGGCCTTGAGATCCAAGATGGAATCCATGTACACCAACCAAGTATGGACTTTGGTTGATCCACCTGAAGGCGTCAAACCCATTGGGTGTAAGTGGGTCTTTAAAAGAAAGACTGACATGGATGGACTTACGCATACCTATAAGGGCTGATTGGTGGCGAAAGGTTTCAAGCAAATTCATGGTATTGACTATGATGAAACCTTTTCTCCAGTGGTGATGTTTAAGTCCATTCGGATCATGCTTACTATTGAAGTATACCACGATTATGAGATCTGGCAGATGGATGTCAAAACCATATTTCTGAATGGAAACTTGCTCGAGGATGTGTACATAACACAACCTGAGGGTTTTGTAGATCCACAACATACTGAGATAGTATGCAAGCTGAAAAGGTCCATTTATGGGCTAAAGCAAGCTTCTCGGAGCTGGAATCTTCTATTTGATGATGCAATCAAACAGTTTGGTTTCATCAAGAATGAAGATGAACCCTGTGTCTACAAGAGGGTTAATGGAAACACAGTTGTCTTCCTTGTATTGTATGTGGATGACATACTACTCATTGGGAATGACATCCCTTCGCTATAGTTTGTGAAGACTTGGCTGGGGTCGTACTTCTCAATGAAGGACTTAGATGAAACAACATGTATTCTAGGCATCAAGATCTATAGAGATAGATCTAAGAGATTGCTTAGCCTAAGTCAGAGTATATATATTGACATGGTATTACTATAGTTTGCCATGCAGAATTCCAAGAAGGGACTTCTGCCGATGTCACATGGTGTGAGTCTTTCGAAGACTCAAAGTCCCTCTTCTAGAGAGGAGAGAGACCGCACGGATAAGATCCCTTATGCATCTGTCATAGGATCTATCATGTACACCTTGTTATGTACTCGTCCTGATGTCTCATATGCTTTGATCATGACGAGTAGATACCAGTCAGATCTAGGTGAGCATCGTTGGATAGCAGTCAAGAATATTCTTAAGTACTTGAGAATAACTAAAGAATATTTCTTGATATTTGGAGGTGATGAGGAGCTAACTATAAAGGGTTACAGCGATGCTAGCTTCCAAACTGACCAGGATGATTATAGATCGCAGTCAGGGTTCGTGTTTTGCTTGAATGGTGGCGCTATGAGCTGGAAGAGTTCGAAGAAGGGCACAGTTGCTTACAACAGAGGCCGAGTATATTGTTGCATCAGAGGCAGCAAAGGAGGCAGTTTGAATCCGCAAGTTCATTACTGAACTTGGGGTGGTTCCTAGCATAGCAGATCCTATAGAGCTCTATTGTGACAACAAGGGAGTGATTGCGCAGGCTAAGAAACCTCACTCACACCAACGGACCAAACACATATTACGACGCTTCCACCTCATTCGAGAGATTATCGATAGAGGAGATGTGAAGATTTGGAATGTACCCACAGAGACTAACGTCGTAGATCCCTTGACTAAGGCTTTTGTACAGAAAAAGCATGATAGTCACACTAGGTCATTGGGTATTAGATACTACAGTTATTGACACTAGTTCTAGTGGGAGATTATTAGTGAAAGCCCTAGAGCCAATCATGTGATGATTGTTGTATGGATTTTGTTGTATCATATTCCAATTTATAAAGGCATTTCTTTATGGTTATTATACTTACTTGTATAGGTGCCAAATAACTAAGTATAATAATGTCCTTGAGTAGAAGGTTCTTATCTATATAAATCGATTGGTTGAATCGACAATGAGATGGTATAGAGAACACTACTCTTAATCATTCCTAGTCAAGTATTAACATTCAGGGACAATGTTAATGCGAAGAGACTAGCATGTAGGTCAACTCAATGACTTGATCTCACAAGTCATGGATATGAGATATCAAGTTGACACATGGGTATGCATTGGAGAATGTATACTGAATGACCCACCATGAGAAAGTATCATGGATCATTATATGAGTGTCATATACTTTCTCATGTGACTATTAGTATGACTATTAGTCCTTAGACCTGAAGTCACCATGGTTTCCTACATAAGAAATTGCATACTTTGGCTTCATCAAACGTCACCCGTAAATGGGTGGACTATAAAGGCGATTACTGGGTATGTAACAAATTATGCGGAGGGATGTGAGTGATGTAGATGAGATCTATCCCTCCTATATGACGGGAGTGACATCGTTATTCTTGATAGAGTGAGACCACTATGTGCATGGCCATGCCCAAATGAGTCAATATGAGATATTGAGCTCATTTGATTAGAGTGAGTCTACTTGGAGTTCAAGATATAGATTGTACCGAGGATGACACGGTCTATGCCTCAATTGGTCAATCTAGATGTCAAGGATAGAGGGACATTGTCACATATTGTGAGAGTCACAATTAGTAGTCACAAAGGTGATGTTGGATCTCAATATTCTTGTAACTTGGGTAGCAATGATGTGTTGCTAGATACCGCTCATTGCTTATGTTCCTAAATCGGTTTAGGAGCATTGCCAACATTACAAGAACCTATAGGGTCACACACAAAGGGCAATTAGATGGAGATTAGGTTCATATGATGGACCATGAGGATTAGGTTCATGTGATGAACAAAATTAGATTAAGAGTAATCCAAATTAGACTAATTGAGTTTGATTCAATTTGATTCAAGTGTTGAATGAGTCTAATTTAAATTTGATTCATTGAGTCAATTTAAACTAATGAATAGAGATTCATTAAATCAAATTGACTTGAATTAAATGGTTGGATTTTATCAACCATGGGAGATAAGAGGTCAAGTTTGACTTAACAATTGCCATGTCATGGTGACTTGGCATGGGGCTGGCCAATGATGATGTTCCACATCATCATGGACACATCATGGGGTGCTACCTCATGAGGGAGACCAAGAGTCATTGGCTCTTGGAATTACATGCATGCATGTAATCCCCTTATAGTGGTCGGTCACTATTGAATGGGTAATTGAATGTGAAGTTAATTGTTGTAACTTTATCTTCTTCCTCCTCTCTTCTCAAGCTTTCTCCCCCTCCTTTGCCGTGGACTTCAAGGAGTGCTAGCACACTCTAAGTTGTCTTTTCTCCACCTATTGCTCATGTGGATACCGATAGAGGAGTGTACACTTGACACTCTCGAGTTCTGGCAAACCATTTGGACGAGCGGGATAAGCGAAGGGCATTGCATCAAGGGTAAAACTCTTAACATGTAGATCTAGAGTAGAAGGTTTTAACATGTACATGTAATTTTGTTTATCTTCACACGGATCCATTGCCTACTTCTGGGATTTTCGCAACGCAAAAAGCTATTTTTACGGCTCAGACAATCCATCAGTGGTATCAGAGCCATGTGCGAAGTATGTATGTGGTTTAGCTTTATAGTTTTTGTATTAGATATAAAAATTACAGATCTGTAAGTTTCTGTAAATTTCCTATTTTTATAGATTTTTTGGGTATTTTTCTCGAAGAGTCGAATCAACAAGTGTTGGGACACTTGTAGGCTTCAACCACCGAGAAAAACTCTCCGGAACGGCGAATTCTCGCTTTAGATTTTTGGGACAGCGACTTAAGTTGCTGTAAGATCAAGATGGGACACTCACAAAGTTCATTTTGTGAGTAGGGGCGCTGTCCCTAACCCCGAAAGGGGCATTGTCCCGCGATCGTGCTCGGAAATCGCTTAGCGGGACCGTTACAGAGATGTGAGTCATAAAAAATGAAAAAAATAGGAAAAAATTATAGAAATATCTGTAAAATACATAATTTATAATTATGTATAATACTGTGATGGTCATGGCCCATGAACCCCAATGTGATTGGATAAATGTGTTGTAATTCATAATACGGCTTCCGCGCCGTTTTTGTGGTTGTGCATGTTGTATATGGTATGCGACCTTGTGCGTCGTGCCTCTTCTTTTAATATTCCAGTAGTAAATAGTTTTAGACTCGAATGTAACTCGAGTTTCATGTTTGTAATGTATAAAATGGAGCGGTGGAAGGTCCACTAGTAGACGGAGTTACGAGGAGGGTGCGACGAAATGGAGAGCGACCTGTGTCCACTTGGGAGGAAATGCTCATGAGAAGGAGATTTGTACCCAGTCATTACTATAGGAGTTTATATCAGAAGCTACAAAAGTTGTCTCAGGGCACCAAAAGTGTGGATGAGTATTTCAAGGAGATGAAGGTGTCCATGATACGAGCTAATGTGGATGAAGATCGATAATCCACCATAGCTAGGTTCTTGCATGGTTTAAATCCAAAAATTGTTGATATTGTCGAATTGCAGTATTATGTTGAGTTGTCTGACATGGTCCACCAAGCAATAAAGGTAGAGGAACAACTCAAGAGAAAGGGGTTGACTAAAAGGGGATAATTAGTGACTACTAGTAACCATCCCTGGAGAGCAGCCCCAAAAAGAGAGGAACCACTATAAAGCAAGACAAAATTTGAACCCTTGAAACAACCCAAATCAACAACCTCCACAACCCCAGGTATTAGCGAGTACACTACCTTCAAAACTCATGATATTAGGTGTTTAAAATGTCAGGGGCACGGTCACATTGCTAGCCAATGTGTGAACAAAAAGGTGATGGTGATAAATGCCCAAGGGGAGCTTGAGTCAGAAGATGAGAATAAAGTTGCTGAAGAAGTACCACAAGAAGACAGTGATGATGAGCAACATGCTGTGGTTGAAGATTTATTGGTGGCTAGACGAGTTCTCAACTTGCAAGCTAAGGAGGAAAGGGAACACTTATTTCATACTCATTTCTTTGTGAATAATAAGGTTTGCAGTGTTATTATTGATGGAGGAAGTTGCACCAATGTGGCAAGCACGGAGTTGGTGGAAAAATTGTCTTTACCGACCCTGAAACATCCATGCCCTTATCAGCTTCAGTGGCTGAACAATTGTGAGGAAATCAAGGTGACAAAGCAAGTCTTGGTAGCAATTACTGATACGAACCCCACCAACAATTGTGATGGAACACGAGACAAAGATGGCTAGAACCCCAGGATTAGAAGACAAGAGTTTGAGCCTTGACCCGTAACCAAGGATTGGCATGAACCAAGACTATGAAAGAGAAGACACGCCACACCCGGAAGTGATAAGTTTTCGTTGTTGAATGCCACGAGGATAACTCGATAAGTTCAGAAGTCTTTTTAAGAACTAAGAAGAGCACACGAATATTTCTCACCAAAAGTTCCCTTCCATGTTAGGATTTGCCCCCCTTGTATAGTGGGAGTAAGCAAGTAAGAGTACAAAATGCATGCAACAATTAGAGTATCCATGCTTGCATGTAAGCATGCACACAACTTAGAAACTCAAAACAATTATAGTACCTAGGCTTGCATGTAAGCATGCACACAACTTAGAAACTCAAACAATTATTGTACCTAGGCTTGCATGTAAGCATGCAAAACTTAGACATCCTCAAAACTCAAGTCTTCATACGTCTTTAATGCATGAGCAAGTTCTCGTAATTATTTAGTATTCTTCCACCGATAATTCCTAGATGAGTCAAGGATCGATAAGTCTGATTACGTGGATTAGGCCTTGATATGCACTTGGACTTATCTTGGTTTCTTCTTTCTCACGATTCATCCAGTGTTCGTCGATTAGTCCATTCTTCCTTTGCTTTGCTCGAAGTCTTGTAATTGGACCTTCGAGAAGCGATAAATGATCATTCGTAGCTTCATCCTTAAGCCAACAAGCATCCCCTTGACTTGCATCATTCTCCCCCTCTTGAAAAGGATTTGTCGTCAAATCATTACCTACATCAAATGGGGATAAATCAGCAACATTGAAAGTAGAATGTACACCATACTCAGCTGGACACTCAAGTTTGTAGGCATTATTATTGATACGCTCAATAACTTGGAATGGTCCATCGCCTCGAGGTAGAAGTTTAGAACGTCATTTTTCTGGAAATCGTTCTTTCCGTAGGTGCAACCAGACCCATTCCCCTTGTTCAAACACAACTTTCTTGTGCCCCTTGTTAGCTTGTTGAACATATTCTTGGGTTCTCCTCTCAATATTCAGTCGTGCTTGCTCATGGATCCACTTCACAGCCTTTTTCTTACCATCTAAGTTTAAATGCTCACTAAAAGGCAAAGGAATCAAATCTAGGGGTGACAAGGGATTGAATCCATAAACAACTTCAAAAGGAGAAAACTTAGTTGCAGAATGTATACTTCTGTTGTAAGCAAATTCAACATGAGGTAGACACTCTTCCAATGTTTTCAAGTTCTTTTTAATGATGGCACGGAGTAAGAAGGATAATGTTAGATTGACAACTTCAGTTTTCCCATCGGTTTGGGGATGACAAGTAGTAGAGAATAACAATTTAGTACCCAATTTTCCCCATAAACTCTTCTAAAAATAACTCAAAAACTTTCCATCCCTATCAAAAACAATGGTCCTAGGCATGCCATGCAACCTAATAACCTCTCTAAAAAATAAATCAGCTATATGTGACGCATCATCAGTTTTATGACATGGAATGAAATATGCAATTTTAAAAAACCTATATACCATGACAAAAACTGAGTCTCTTCCCCTCTTAGTTTGCGTAGTCCCAAAACAAAGTCCAAAGAAATATCAGTCCAAGGTTCACTAGGTATAGGCAAAGATGTATACAAGCCATGTGGTTTCAACTTTGATTTAGCTTGTTTGCAAGTGATACACTTCTCACAAATTTTCTCGACATCCCACTTCATATGAGGCCAAAAAAAAAATGATCTTGCAAAACCCCTAAATAGCAACACCAAAATGCCCCAAAAACCCCCCCCCCCCCCCCCCCCCCATGGGCTTCCCTAGTAAGCAACTCGTGCAACGAACACCTAGGCACACACAATCTATTTTCATGAAATAAAAATCTGTCCTGCCTATAAAACTTACCAATTCCAACCTTTTCACATCTTTTAAAAACATCAGAAAAATCAGTATCATTAGTATATAAATCCTTGATATATTCAAATCCAAGTAACTTCGCATCTAACGCAGAAAGTAAAGCATACCTCCGAGATAATGCATTAGCTACCACATTCTCTTGTCCTTGCTTGTATCTAATCACATAAGGGAAGGTCTCGATGAACTCCACCCATTTAGCATGGCGTCAGTTTAACTTATGTTGTCCCTTTAAATGCTTTAGTGATTGATGATATGTGTGAATCACAAATTCTTTTGGCGAAAGATAATGCTGCCATGTTTCCAATGCCCTTACCAACGCATACATCTCCTTGTTGTATGTGGGATAGTTGAGAGTTGCCCCACTCATCTTCTCACTGAAGTAAGCAATGAGTCTCATTTCCTGCATAAGCACAGCACCTATACCAATACCAGAAGCATCACATTCGATTTCAAATGTCTTAGAAAAATTTGGTAGGACTAGTAAAGGAGCAGAACTTACCTTTTCTTTCAAGGTGTTAAATGGTCTAGTTTGCTCGTCTCCCCATTTGAATGACTTAGTTTTCTTGAAGACTTCAGTAAGAGGAGCTGCAATATGACTAAAATTACAAACAAATCGTCTATAGAAACTCCTTTCTTGGCTAATTGTGGTTGGTGCTGGCCACTCTTGAATCGCTTTTACCTTTTCCTCATCCATCTCAACACCTTTAGCACTTATAACAAAACCAAGAAGCACCACTCTTTCCGTACAAAATGAGCATTTTTGGAGGTTAGCAAAAAGCTTTTCTTCTTTCAACACCCTCAAAACATACCTTAAATGGTTGATATGTTCTTCTAAGCTTTTGCTATAAATCAAAATATCATCGAAATACACAACTACAAATCATCCTAAGAAAGCAACAACCTCCAAAACCCTAGGTATTAACGAGTCCACTACCTTCAAAACTCGTGATAATAAGTGTTTCAAATGTCAGGGGTGCGGTCACATTGCTAGCCAATGTGTGAACAAAAAGGTGATGGTGATAAATGCCCAAGGGGAGCTTGACTCAGAAGATGAGAATAAAGTCACTGAAGAATTACCACAATAAGACAGTGATGATGAGCAACATGCTGTGGTTGGAGATTTATTGGTGGCTAGACGAGTTCTCAACTTGCAAGCTAAGGAGGAAGAAGGTAACCAAAGGGAAAACTTATTTCATACTCGTTGCTTTGTGAATAATAAGGTTTGCAGTGTTATTATTGTTAAAAGTCAAGGCATCAACTAATCAACAATCAAGACAAAGTTATTCATCATGCAAGAAGACAAAAATAATCAATGCAAGGAGGCTCATTAAATGCACCATGCAACAAGCCTTGAACCTCACAAAAGCCTCCAACATTCACTACAAAGTCCCCAACGGTCATTAAAAGGATGTAGCAATATAAAACTCCCATGGATGGTTATTTTCATGCTTAAGAAAAATGTTCATGTATTCCCCTTCTTCTTAAACAAGTTTTGAAGTTCATACCAAAGCTAAGTTTCATCATTCTTCTCCTTCTTGTAACAAGCTTTGAAGTTAATACCAAAGTCAAGTTTCATCATGGTATCAGAGCAGCAAGGTCTAGCTCTTCCGCAGCTAAGTTCACTTCCTCCTCAACTCTTTTCCTCTCTTCTTCTTAATTCCTCCAACTATGTTCAATGGTCCAGATTCATTAAGAGGATCCTAAGTAGCTATAACCTTGAAGATCAGATTCTCCAAGATCCTCCTAACGAGTCAGATCCCATCTTCAAAGAATGGAAGAAGAAAGATAATCAAGTCTTTGTTCATCTCTTGCTTTCTTTAGATGAAGCTCACAAAAGTATGGTTGCTTGCTCTCCAAGTGCTAAAGCTTTATGGGATCATCTCTCAACAGTGTATGGGCAGACCAACAACATTGGAAGAATCTTCGAAATAAGAAGATATATAGCAGATATGAGGAAAGAGAATAAGACTCTCTCGCAACTCTTTGGAGAATTTGGTAACTTATGGAGTGAGCATGAGGTTCTCCGACCACCAACCACTGATTTAATAGTAATAATAAAGCGGCAAAACGAAGACAAGGTCTTTAGTCTACTTATGACTCTCGGAGACTCATTCTCAACTATGAGACAAGAAATCCTACGAAAGCAAAATCTCCCAGCATATCATGAAGTTTTACAAATCATCCAAAGAATCGAGTCAAGCTTGAATATTGAAGAAACTTCAAGCAAAAAAATGGAAGTTCATGGGTTCAAAATTAATGAAGTTCATCCAAAAGAAGAGGTATGTCCCAATTGCAAGAAGAAAGGGCACACAAAGGACAAATGTTGGTTTCTTCATCCTCATTTAAGACCAAAGGCATTTCGAAAGAAGGAACCCATGCAAACATTAACAGCACAAACTTTTGTGGAAGAACATCAACAAACCTCTACAACAGGTATATGCTTAAACTCCACTCTAGATACTAAACATTGGATTATTGATTCAAGATGTGATTATCATATGGTAAAAGATAAAAATAAAGTTCTAAAGTTTAGAAACTTGGAAAAATGTAAGACAGTTAAGGTAGCTAACAGTCAAAACATAATAGTAAATCAAATAAGAGAAATTGATCTATTAGGAAAAGCAATTGATGCTCTCTATGTTCCAAATTTTACTTCCAATCTGATGTCTATTAGTAAAGTTACTAAGGAACATGATTGTAAGGTTATTTTTTATTCTAATAATGTGTCATTTCAAGACATCAAGACAAATCTTTTGATTGGCAAGGGATCTAAAAGGAATAATAACCTTTATGTCATGGATCATGACTATCAAGTCTTTAAAGCAAACCAGGAGGACTCTCAACTTTGGCATGCCTGACTAGGTCACCCTAGTAGTCATGTCCTAAAATATTTCTTCCCTACAGTCAATTTAGATAATGGTATTTGTGAACCATGTATTCTCGGAAAAGAAACAAAAGGAAACTATCCATGTTCTACCACTATATATGAAAAACCCTTTGATCTAGTTCACTCGGATGTATGGACCTCTCCAATTTTGTCTAAAAAAGGTTATAAATACTTTGTTACATTCATTGATCATAAAACTAGGTACACTTGGGTCTACATGATCACCAACAAATCTCAAGTGTTTGAGGCTTTTGAAACCTATAACAATTACATCTCAAGGCAATACAATGGCAATATTAAGATCCTTAGATCCGATAATGGTGGAGAATACACAAGTAATAAAATGAGGAAATACTTAAAAGAAAGGGGAATTATTCATCAAACCTCTTGTCCTTATACCCCTCAACAAAATGGGGTAGCCGAAAGGAAAAATAGACATCTATTAGAAACAGCAAGAACACTCCTAAATCATGCTAATATTCCCAAAAAATGTTGGTGTGAAGCCATTACTACGGCGACTCATCTCATTAATCTAATGCCAACAGAAAACTTAGGAGGAAAGTCTCCGATAGAACTCCTATACAATAAGAGGCCTAACATCCCTCATTTAAAAATTTTTGGGTGTACTTGCTATGTATTCATTCCATTATAGCTTAGAACTAAATTAGATGATAAAGGAAGAAAATGTGTTTTTCTTGGTTATGCCACCTCAGAAAAGGGATATAAATGCTTTGATCCTGCTACTAACAAGATGTACACATCAAAGGATGTGATATTTGTCGAAAATGAGTTTTTTTTTCTAGAAACGAAGGAAGAAGATACAAAAGAAAGAAACCCAATTGGTAGTTATCCCCTATTTCTTAAAGAAAGGCAGGATCCACCTCAAAATAGCAACTTAGAGGTTCCAGAAAACTCACAAGAAGGAACTAATTATGATACTGAAGAAACTGAGGAAAGCCTAGAACAAGGGGGAGAGAATGAAGATCCATCTCAATTAACCAATAATAGAGGATCAAGAGTAAGGTATCCATGACCTACACATCTACCCTCCTCTTCTCCACCGCTAAGGAGGTCAACAAGAATAAGGTATCCTGCATCTGAATGGATTAATCGTAGAACATACTATCACTCTGACATGCAATGTCATCCTATCTCTGATTATTATACCACTAATAATGTCTCACCAAGTCATCAAGCATTCTTGAGTGGCATAGATAAAACATAGGAACCTAGAACATATGAGGAAGCAAAAGGACAACAATCTTGTCAAAGGGCAATGGAAGAAGAAATCAATGCCTTGGAAAAGAATGGCACCTGGGAGATCACCAATTTGCCTAAAGGAAAGAAACCTGTGGGATGCAAGTGGGTATACAAGATTAAACATAGAAGTGATGGTACCATTGACCGACATAAAGCCAGACTGGTAGCCAAAGGATACACTCAAATTTATGGAATTGATTATAAGGAGACATTTGCACCCGTGGCCAAGATGAATACCATCCGAGTCTTACTTACACTCGCAATAAATATGGATTGGCCACTTTATCAAATGGATGTTGCCAATGCTTTTCTACAGGGAGAGCTGGAAGAGGAGGTCTATATGGAGATTCCAGAAGGAATTCGAAATGGATATGAGGGGAAGGTATGCAAACTGAACAAGGCCAAATATGGCCTCAAACAATCTCCAATAGCATGGTATGCTAAACTTAGCTCGGCTCTCTTAAGCTATAAGTTTACAAAATGCAGTAGTGATTCTTCATTATTTGTTAAGATAAAAAATAATAAAACTATCATCATTCTTATATATGTAGATGATCTCATTATTACAGGAAATGATGAAAATCTAATACAACAAGTTAAGTCCTTTCTCAATTCTAAATTCGAAATAAAGGATTTACGAAAACTAAAGTATTTTCTAGGTATAGAACTAGCTCACTCTCCTAATGGACTAATCCTATCCCAAAGGAAGTATACACTTGATCTCTTACAGGAAACTGGAAAACTTGGAGCAAAACCAGCTACTTCACATCTAAGAAAGGAAATGATGATGACAATCCCTGGGAGGACATTCAGTAATACCAAAGGTTAGTAGGTAAATTGATTTACCTAACCATTACTCGTCCAGATATTTCATTTGCAGTAAATCAAATTATCCAAAACATGCACGCACCAAAGGAGAGTCATTGGAAGGCAGCAGAGAGAATCCTCCACTATTTGAAAGGGACACCAGGGAAAGGAATCTTGATGAGGAATAACCATAATACAAAAATTGTGGGTTACTGTGATGCAGATTGGGCAGGAGATCACAAAGATAGAAGATCGACAACAGGATATTGTATGCTTGTAGGAGGAAATTTGGTATCTTGGAAAAGCAAAAAACAATCGGTTGTGTCAAGATCCAGTACTGAGGCAGAATACAGAGCAATGGCAACCGCCACCAGTGAACTCATATGGTTAAAAGCTTTAGTTGAAGAACTAGGTTTCCCTATTAATTCGCCAATCAGATTATACTGTGACAATCAGTCAACCATTCACATTGCGACAAATCCAGTATTTCATGAAAGAACCAAGCACATTAAAGTAGATTGCCACTTCATTAGGGAGAAGATTGACAAAAAGATCATCATCGCTCATCATATCAATGGACAAGATCAACCAGCAGATATCTTTACCAAGGTTACCACTTCTCAACACATGAGGAACATCCTTGACAAGTTAGGTGCCATTGACATATATGCACCAAACTTGAGGGGGAGTGTTAAAAGTCAAGGCATCAACTAATCAATAATCAAGACAAAGCTATTCATCATGCAAGAAGACAAGAGTAATCAATGCAAGGAGGCTCATTAAATGCACCATGCAACAAGCCTTGAACCTCACAAAAGCCTCCAACGTTCACAACAAAGTCCCCAACGGTCATTAAAAGGATGTAGCACTATAAAACTCTCATGGATGGTTATTTTCATGTTTAAGAAAAATGTTCATGTATTCCCCTTCTTAAACAAGCTTTGAAGTTCATACCAAAGCTAAGTTTCATCATTCTTCTCCTTCTTGTAACAAGCTTTGAAGTTAATACCAAAGTCAAGATTCAACCAAAGTTAAGTTTCAAGTTTCATCAATTATTGATGGAGGAAGTTGCACCAATGTGGCAAGCACGGAGTTGGTGGAAAAATTTACTTTACTAACCCTGAAACATCCATGCCCTTATCGGCTTCAGTGGTTGAACGATTGTGGGGAAATCAAGGTGACAAAGCAAGTCTTGGTAGCAATTGCTGATACGAACCCCACCGACAATTGTGATGAAAAACCCGAGACCAAGATGGCTAGAATCCCAGGATTAGAAGCCAAGAGTTTGAGCCTTGACCCGTAACCAAGGATTGGCACGAACCAAGACTATGAAAGAGAAGAAACGCCACACCTAGAAGTGATAAGTTTTGGTTGTTGAATGCCACGAGGATAACTCAATAAGTTCAGAAGTCCTTTCAAGAACTAAGAAGAGCACACGAATATTTCTCACCAAAAGTTCACTTCCATGTTAGGATTTGCCTCCCTTATATAGTGGGAGTAAGCAAGTAAGAGTACAAAATGATTGCAACAATTAGAGTACCCATGCTTGCATGTAAGCATGCACACAACTTAGAAACTCAAAACAATTATACTACCTAGGCTTGCATGTAAGCATGCACACAACTTAGAAACTCAAACAATTATAGTACCTAGGCTTGCATGTAAGCATGCATAACTTAGACATCCTCAAAACTCAAGTCTTCATACGCCTTTAATGCATGAGCAAGTTACCGTAATTATTTAGTGTTCTTCCACCGATGATGCCCGAATGAGTCAAGGATCGATAAGTCTGATTACGTGGATTAGGCCTTGATCTGCACTTGGGCTTATCTTGGTCTCTTCTTTCTCATGATCCGTCCAGTGTTCGTCGATTAGTCCATTTAATGCTTCCTTGAAATGCTTTGCTCGAAGTCTTGTAATTGGACCTTCTGGAAGCGATAATTGATCCTTCGTTGCTTCATCCTTAAGCCAACAAACAACCCCTTGACTTGCATCAATTGCTATTGGCAAATATGAAGACTAGTTGTTGTGTGATGTGGTCCCCATGCAAGCATGTCATCTTTTGTTGGGAAGACCTTGGCAGTTTGATCAGAAGGTAACTCATGATTGGTTCCCAAATAGGTATTCTTTTACTCAGAAAGGACAACTTATTACGCTTGTACCCTAGACTTCACGACAAGTTATAGAAGTTCAACTGAAATTACAAAAGGCAAACGGAAAGAAGATAGAGATAGAAAATGGAAAAAAGTGAGAAATAGAAAATGGGAAAAAGAGATAAAAAGAAAATGAGGGGAAAAAAGTGAGAGGAAAGAATCAAAAGAAGTTGAGAAAGCTATGAAAAAGAAAGAGAGAAAAGAAAATAGCTTTTATGCAAAACAAAGTGAGATAAAAAAAAGCTTTATTTTCAAATCAGCTACCTTTTATACTTTTGTATAAGGAGGCACTTTTCAGCACTAACAATCTTAACAATTCTTTGCCAAGTGTTGTTGTTTCTCTTTTACAGAAATTCGCTGATATTTTTCCCAAAGAAGTTCCACCTGAGTTGCCTCCGATTCGAGGAATTGAAATCAAATTGATTTCATTCCTGGTGCATCCATCCCAAATCGTCCTGCATATAGAAGCAACCCAAAGGAAACAAATGAACTCCAAAGGCAAATTGGTGAACTATTAGAGAAAGGGCATGTTCGAGAGAGCCTAAGCCCTTGTGTTGTTCCGGTGTTACTAGTTTCTAAGAAGGACAGCACGTGGAGGATGTGTATTGATTGCTGAGCCGTCAACAACATAATGGTAAAATATCGTCACCCAATTCCTAGACT
Organism: Wurfbainia villosa; assembly: GCA_025175895.1. NCBI lineage: Eukaryota > Viridiplantae > Streptophyta > Magnoliopsida > Zingiberales > Zingiberaceae > Wurfbainia > Wurfbainia villosa. Next base: position 7,569,121 of record JAKLTH010000072.1, on the reverse strand, counting down.
TGATGATATGCTTGATGAATTTCATGGTTCTTGTGTGTTTACAAAGATAGATCTTAGAAGTGGATATCATCAGAATAGGATGAAGGAAGGTGATGAATGGAAGACCGCCTTTAAGACCAAGCATAGCCTATATGAATGGTTAGTAAATGTATTTTGATTTAAATAATGCTCCTAGCACTTTTATGTGTATAATGAACCATGTTTTACGTGCTTTCTTAGGAAGATTTATAGTTGTGTATTTCGATGATATTTTGATTTATAGCAAAAATTTGGAAGAGCATGTTACGCATTAAATATCTATTTTGAGTGTACTAAAGGAAAAGAAGCTCTTTGTCAACCTCAAGAAGTGCACCTTTTGTACAGAGAGGGTTGTGTTTCTTGGATTTCTTGTTAGTACTAAAGGGGTTGAGATGGATGAAGAAAAGGTGAAAGCCATCCAAGTATGGCCAACACCAACAACAACCAGTAAAGTGAGGAGCTTCCATGGATTGACCATCTTCTATCGACGATTTGTGTCGGATTTTAGTAACATTGCAGCTCCTCTTACTAACGTCATCAAGAAAAATGAGTCATTCGAGTGGGGAGAGGAACAAGAGAAGGCATTTAACACCTTGAAAGAAAAGCCAAGTTCAGCTCCTTTATTGATCCTACCTGACTTCTCTAAAACATTTGAAATCGAATGTGATGCTTCTGGTATTGGTATAAGTGTTGTGCTTATGCAAGAAAGGAGACCCATAGCTTACTTCAGCGAGAAGTTGAGTGGAGCAGCTCTCAACTATCCCACGTATGACAAGGAGTTGTACGCATTGGTAAGGGCATTGGAAACGTGGCAGCATTACTTATGGCCAAAGGAATTCGTGATTCACACGAATCATCAATCTCTACGACATTTGAAGGGGTAGCACAAGTTGAACCGACGCCATGCAAAATGGGTAGAGTTCATTGAGACATTTCCTTATGTGATCAAATACAAGCAAGGCAAAGAGCCTATCTCGAAGGTATGCTTTACTTTCAACTTTAGATGCAAAATTACTTGGATTTGAATATATCAAGGACTTATATTCCAATGATACTGATTTTTCTGATGTGTTTAAAGCATGTGAACAAGTTGCATTTGGAAAATTCTATAGGCTTGATGGATTTTTATTTCGGGGAAATAGACTATGTGTACCCTTATATTCATTATGTGAATTATTTTACTAGGGAAGCCCATAGTGGTGGTTTGATGGGGCATTTTGGTGTCACTAAGACTTTCAGGGTCTTGCAAGATCATTTTTTTTGCTTCATGTGAAACGCGATGTAGAGAAAAAGTTGTGAGAAGTGTATCACTTGCAAACAAACTAAATCTAAGTTGAAACCACATGGATTATATACACCTTGGCCTATAACCCATGAATCGTGGACTCATATTTCAATGGACTTTGTATTGGGATTACCTCGGACTAAGAGGGGAAGGGATTCGATTTTTGTTGTGGTAGATAGGTTTCCTAAGATGGCTAATTTGTTCTTTAAAGAGGTCATTAGGTTGCATGGAATGCCTAGGACCATTGTCTCTAATCGAGATGCAAAATTTTTGAGTTACTTTTGGAATACTCTGTGGGGGAAATTAGGAACTAAATTGTTACTCTCTACCACTTGTCATCCCCAGACCGATGGGCAAACTGAAGTTGTTAATCGAACTTTATCCTTCTTACTTCGTGCCATTATCAAAAATAATTTGAAAACACGGTAGGATTGTCTACCGCATGTCGAATTTGCATACAATAGAAGCATACATTATGTAACTCAATTTTCTCTATTTGAAGTTATTTATGGATTTAATCCTTTGTCATCAATAGATTTGATTCCGTTGCCTTTAAGTGAACATATCAACTTAGATGGTAAGAAGAAAACTGTTTTTGTAAAGCAAATTCATGAAAAAGCATGCTTGAATATTGAGGGAAGAACCAAGCAATATATCCAACAAGCTAACAAAGGGCGGTAGAAAGTTGTGTTTGAACAAGGAGAGTGGGTTTGGTTACACTTACGAAAAGGGTGATTTCAAAAAAAAAAATGATGTTCTAAGCTCCAACCTCGAGGCAATGGGCCATTTCAAGTGATAGAACGCATCATCAATAATGCCTACAAACTTGAATTGACGGTGAGTAAGCTGTGCATACTACTTTTAGTGTTACTGATTTGTGTTAGTATGAGCCCTTAGTGCCAATTATGAGATGATTGGTGAGGAAAACTTTTGTATCATATCTTATATTAATATAGACAAACATTGATTATTATATTTACTTTATGTGTGTGTCATCTAAATAAATATAATAATGTCCTTGAATAGTAGGTTCTTACTCACAGTATATCAATTGGAGACTATATATACTGAATTGACCCGCCGTGAGAAAGTATCATGGATCGTTATATGAGTATCATATATTTTCTCATGTGACTATTGGTATGAATAGTCCCAAGACTTGAAGTCACTATGGTTCCCTACATAAAGAGTTATGCACTTTAGTATCATCCAACGTCACCCGTAACTGGGTGGACTATAAAGGCGATCACTGGGTATGTAACAAATTATGTGGAGGGATGTGAGTGATGTAGTAGATGGGATCTATCTCTCTCATATGACGGGAGTGATATCTTTGGCCTCTTGATAGAATAGGACCACGAAATGCATAGTCATGCTCAAATGAGTCAATATGAGATATTGAGCTCGTTTGTTTGAGTGAGTCTACTTGGGGATCAAGAAACACAAAGATCGATAAGGGGATGATACAGTCTATGCCTAATTGATCGATCTAAGATATCAAGGATAGCCACGGAAAGGTTGTCTGATCTCGACATTCTTATAACGTGGGTAGCAATGATGTATTGCTAGATGTCGCTCATTGCTTATGTGTCTAAAAGGGGTTTTAGACACATTGCAAACGTTACAAGAGCCTATAGGGTCACACACAAATGACATTCTATTTTGGAAATGGGTTCTTTTAGTTTGACTAAAAGAACAATGAGAATAATGGATGGTCAAGGCTCGAGTCAAAATCAAGTTGGTTGAGTTAGACTCAAGCGGGTTAGATTTGAGTTAGACTCAAACTAAATTGGATGGATGAAGACTAGATTTGAGTTAGAATCAAGTGAGACTTGAATTAAACTCAATTCGCATGCAAAACTCAAGTTAGACTTGAGTTAAACCCAAGTCACATGCAAAACTCAAGTTAGAATCTAGTTAAACCCAAATCACATGTAAAACTCAAGTTAGACTTGAGTTAAACCCAAGTCACATGCAAAAAGTTTTAATGCATGCATGATGCATTAAAATTGCATTGGATTTCAACGTGAAGAATTGGAAGAGGCTATTGGTTTTTCAATAATGCATTTGATGAATTAGATTTTCAACATCTAGAATGAGAAGAGGCTAGTGGATTTTCAATGATGCATTTGATGCATTGATTTTGGAATTCAAGCATGATAATATAAAAGGGACTTCAACGTTGAGATAGAGTTTGGTTTTAAGAGAAAAGAGAGATCCAAGAGTTGGGTGTTGTTCTACAAAGGTTGCTAGCACAACCATATTTCCAAAAGGGCTGAGTGTCAGTGTGGATACCTTAGAGATACGGTTATCCTTACCGTATTTAGATCCGACAACTTTGGACTAGCGGGATTGCAAAGGGCTCGCTTTAAAGGTATAATACTTCTTCTAGATAGGATCTAGATGGTTGAAAACAATTTATATGTTTTCGCTTGGATCTCTGGTGGGATCCAAAAATTTTTGTTTCCGCTACGATTTTGCGAATCGGTTCGCATGCATAGCAGGATCCCAACAGTGGTATCAGAGCCACTTGTGAAACATACATTTTGTTGTTTATATAATTTATATGTGATATAAATCTAGATTTTCATGTTTCATATGAGATATAAAATGTGTGTATTATGAGTACACGAATTTTAGGCTTGCAATTGTCCTAAAGAGGCAAAACAGGGAGTCTACGGCCTTGCTGTGGACGCCACTGTTCATCCTAGCGGGACCGCCATGGCGTTGCGGCTTATCGGCGAAGCGACTTTAAAATTCGTGTATGTATAATAAATTTTATAAAATCACATCATTATGAATGATATGATGCATGGTGCATGGTTATGTCCTACGACCCAATATGATTGTGGTTGTGTGTTGTGTGTGTATGTTGTAATTCATAATGCGGCTTGCATGTACCGCCTTCATCTCTATTTTTCCTATTGTAAAATAGATTTAGACTCGGATGTAACTCGAGTGTTCTTATTTTGTAATGTAAAAATGAAGAAATGGAAAGTCCATTGAAGGTTGAAGTTACAAGGAGGATGCCGACAACACAGGGTGACCGAAGGAAGCACTTGGAGAAGATGTCATCCCTAGATTCACCATTTGCTCTTCTCATTGGCTTGAGAAGATTGTAAATTAAGGCCATAACCATGTCACGTTTAAGATGATTTGCTATGTGTGTATGATATACATGTATGTGCTATGTGTGTATGTGATGCTAAATAATAATCTTATTTTAAATTAAGTCAATTTAATATGCCTACCAAAGTTTGGTACTCATAAACTACCTCGATCATTTGTTGTTGGATTTGACAAAGCAAAGCAATGCATTTTTTCTTGGTAGAGTGCGAGAGGACAATTGTGATGTCATGCTATCAAACTTTGGATGAGACTTAACTAAGTGTCTCAATTAGATTGAGAAACACCTAGAGGCATATCCTAATAGTTAGGAAACATGGGTTAGAGAGCATCTACACTAAGTCTTGGGTGATTATCCAAAGCTAACTCAAGATGATGTGTAATATGGATCTTGGCCCCTCTTTATTTGTACAAAAGGTTGGAACCGCCAATCTAGCGGCCCCTACCAACCCGCCCCCGGGCCATCGTAAGGGAAGTAAATCACGGTGGGTCTTTGGCCCTTTGAGACTAATAACCAGCGCAAGGAGGGATGGAACCTCGCTTTTGCGAGGGATTGACCCGTTGCCCATTTGTATCTTGGTCCCTCTTTATGCAAGAATTGCATGTGGTGCAATTGGTAAATTGTTACCTACACCTAGTCATACCAAATCTTGGACAATTAGCCAAAGCTAACTCAAGGTGAAGTATGATGTGAATTTTGCCTCACATGCATCTATGATTCAGTGGGAGTCTCATTTAATCAAAGGCCTAATTAAATGATTTAAAGATATGATACTCAATTTTTTTGTATATTATTTCTATTGTAGATCACTATGTCTTTAAATATGTCAAATACCCTATCTCTACGATCATTCCTTGAGAAGGACAAGCTCAATGGAGCAAACTTTATTGACTGGTATAGGAATTTGAGAATAGTTCTCAAACAGGAGCGGAAACTCTATGTCCTAGAGCAACCAATTCCTGAACCACCCACCAAAAATGTCACTCGTGCTGATAAGGATGCTTACAAGAAACATCATGATGATGGATTAGAAAGGTTTCTTGTTTGTAAACTCTATGTCCTAGAACTTGATGAGTGCTATTTTGTACGTGCAATAACTAAGAACATTATATCTGTTTCTTGTTTGGACAAGAAAAGTTTTTCATTTAATATAAAGGACAAACGTTGTTCTATTTATTTAAATGAAATGTTCAATTGCAGTGCACATTTGATGAATGGACTCTATGTTCTAGATCTAGAAAATCCAGTCTATAACATAAATATCAAACGATTCACATCTAATGATTTGAATCAGACATATCTTTGGCATTGTCGCTTGGGTCACATAAATGAGAGTCGCATATCCCAGCTCCATAGAGATGGATTACTAGACTCATTTGATTTTGAATCATATGAGACATGCGAATTTTGTCTTTTAGGCAAGATGACCAAGACTCCATTTGTTAGTGAAAGCCCTAGAGTCAATCATGTGATGATTGTTGTATGGACTTTATTGTATCATATTCCTATTTATAAAGGCATGGTTATAATATTTACTTGTATTGGTGCCAAATAACTAAATATAATAATATCCTTAAGTAGTAGGTCCTTATCTATATCAATCAATTGGTTGAATCGATAATGAGATGATATAGAGAACACTACTCTTAATCATTCTTAGTCAAGTATTAACATTCAGGGACAATGTTAATGCGTAGAGACTAGCATGTAGATCAACACGATGACTTGATCTCACAAGTCATGGATATGATATATCAAGTTGACATATGGGTATGTATTAGAGAATGTATACTGAATGACCCGCCATGAGAAAGTATCGTGGATCATTATATGAGTGTCATATACTTTCTCATGTGGCTATTAGTATGACTATTAGTCCTTAGACCTGAAGTCACCATGGTTCCCTACATAAGGAGTTGCATACTTTGGCTTCGTCAAACGTCACCCGTAAATGGGTGGACTATAAAGGCGATTACTGGGTATGTAACAAATTATGCGGAGGGATGTGAGTGATGTAGATGGGATCTATCCCTCCTATATGACGGGGTGACATCGATATTCTTGATAGAGTGAGACCACGAAGTGCATGACCATGCCCAAATGAGTTAATATGAGATATTGAGCTCATTTGATTAGAGTGAGTCTACTTGGAGTTCAAGATATATATTATACCGAGGATGACACAGTCTATGCCTCGATTGGTCAATCTAGATGTCAAGGATAGAGGGACATTGTCACATATTGTGAGAGTCACAATTAGTAGTCACAAAAGTGATGTTGGAGCTCAACATTCTTATAACTTGGGTAGCAATGATGTGTTGCTAGATACCGCTCATTGCTTATATTCCTAAATCGGTTTAGGGACATTGCCAACGTTACAAGAACCTATATGGTCACACACATAAGGGCAATTAGATGGAGATTAGGTTCATATGATGAACCATGAGGATTAGGTTCATGGGATGAACCAAATTGGATTCAGAGTAATCCTAATTAGACTAATTGAGTTGGACTCAATTTGATTCAAGTGTTGAATGAGTCTAATTTAGATTTGATTCATCAAATCAATTTAAATTAATGAATAGAGATTCATTAAATTAAATTGACTTGAGTCAATTGGTTAGATTTGATCAACCATGGGAGATAAGAGGTCAAGTTTGACTTGACTTGAGAGGGAAGACGAAAGGTCAATGTTTGACTTGACCAAATGCCATGTCATGATGATGACTTGGCATGGCCAGCCAATGATGATGCTCCACATCATCATTGACTTAGATTGAGTTACATGCATGCATGTAATCCCCCTAAGAAAAGTGGTCGGCCACTATTCTCATTAGATGAGAATTATTTGTGTGAGTTACACAACTTCATCTTCTTACTTGGATCATCTTCCTCTCAAGCTTGCTCTCCCATCCCTCTCTTTGGCCGAACCATCCATAGGGTGCTAGCACACTCAAGGGTGTGTTTTCTCCACCTATTGCTTGTGTGGATACCAATAGAGGAGTGTGCACTTGACGCTCTTGAGTTCCGGCGAAGCTTTTGGACGAGCGGGATTTGCGAAGGGCGTCGCATCGAGGGTAATGATCTCACCTTCTAGATCTAAGGTAGATCTTGGGTTTTTAGTAAACACATACATGTTTTAGTTTTAATACATCTTCGCACGGATCTGTGGCCGGACTTCCGGGATTTCCGCAACGCAAAAAGCGGTTTTTGCGGCTCAGAAAGTCTAATAGTGGTATCAGAGCCACGGGCGAAGCATGTATGTGTTTTGTTTTTGTAGTTTTTGTATTAGATATAAAAATTACAGATTTTTATGTTTCTGTAAATTTCCTATTTTTATAGAATTTTTGGGTATTTTTCTTGAAGAGTCGAAGCAACGAGTGTTGGGACACTTGTAGGCTTCAACCATCGAGAAAAACTCTCTGAAACGGCGAGTTCTCACTTTAGGTTTTTGGGACAGCGACTTAAGTCGTTGTAAGATTGTAGTAGGGACACTTGCAAAGTTTATTTTGCGAGTAGGGGGGCTGCCCCTATCCCCGAAAGGGGTCTTGTCCCACGATCGCGCCCAGAAACCGCTTAGCGGAACCGTTACGGAGAGGTGACTCATAAAATTGAAAAAAAAAAGGAAAAATTATAGAAATTTTCAGTAAAAATACATAAATTAGAATTATGTATAATTTTGTGATTATCATGGCCCAATGACCCCAATTTGATTGGATTATGATGTGTTTAATTCATAATATGACCTACGTGCCATTTTTGTGGTTGTGCATGTTGTATAATGTATGCGACCTACGCGTCGTACCTCTTCTTTTAAAATTCTAGTTGTAAATAGTTTAAGACTCGAATGTAACTCGAGTTTCATGTTTGTAATGTACAAAATGAAGCGGTGGAAGGTCCACTTCTAGACGGAGTTATGAGAAGGGTGCCGACGACACATGGCGGTCAAAGGAAGCGCTTGGAGAAGCCGCTAGCCCTAGGTTGACCGTCCGATCTTCTCATTGGCTTGAGAAGATCGTAGTAGGGCCTTGACCTAATAATCACAATTAATATATATATATATATATATATATATATATATATATATATATATATATATATATATATATATATATATGTATATATGTTGATATATATGTATATATATTTGTTATGCTTGTATGTATGTGATGCATGCTAGTAGAATAATGCTTGTATGTATATGATGCATGCTAGGATATTTTTCTTGTATGTATATGATGCATGCTAGAATAATGCTTGTATGTATGTGATGCATGCTTATATAGGATAATAAAGGCCTTAATGCGTATATGATACACATTACGATTAGATTAGATCTTAATCGAATCAACTCGTAAATGCCTACCAAGTCCTTGATACCCATCACTACCTCGATCATTTATAGTTGTTGAATCTGCCAAAGCAGAGCAACGCATATTATCTTGGTAGGGTGCGAAGGGACAATCTTGATCCTTCCTATCACGGCTTGGGTAAGAGTAAGCTCAATTAGATTGAGTAAAACTAGTTAACTCAATTGGATCGAGTAGAACTATAGGCATATTCCAACCGTTGGAAAGATAGGATAAGATCGCATTTACACTAAATCTTGGGTGATTTAGCCAAAGCTAACTCAAGGTCTTTGGTAAATGTGGGTCTTGATCCTATAAACAAGAGTTGCATAGAGATGTAATCGGTAATGTGTTACCCACCGATCGTACTAAGTCTTGAGCGATTTAGCCAAAGCTAACTCAAGGCTTAGTATGATGTGGATCTTGTCCCGCAAAAATTATAGCTAGTTTGTATGAATCTAGTAATGTGGTTTGACCACATCCATAACTCGATTCTACAAAATTCCTATATTTCAGTGGGAACATCATTTGATTAAAGGCCTAATTAAATGATAAAAAGGAATATGATATTAATTCTCTGCATTGTATATTGTAGATAACTATGTCGACAAACACGAACTCTCTCTCTCTGCGTTCTGTCCTTGAGAAGGACAAGCTTAATGGAGCAAATTTCCTGGACTGGTACAGGAACCTGAGAATTGTTCTCACCCAAGAAAGGAAGTTGTACGTCCTAGAGCAGCCCATTCCGGAGGCACCTCCTGCCACTGCCTCGCGAGCTGAAAAAGATGCTTACAAGAAGCATCAAGATGATGCATTAGATGTGTCATGTCTAATGCTCGCGACCATTAACTCTGAGCTTCAGAAGCAACACGAGTTCATGAATGCTTATGATATGGTTGAACATCTTCGTCAACTATATCAAGGACAAGCAAGGCACGAGAGATATGAAGTCTCTAAGGCATTGTTTGGGTCTAAAATGCAAGATGGGACTCCCGTAGGTCCATATGTACTCAAGATGATTGGGTACGTAGAAAACCTACAAAGGCTGGGATTCCCACTTGGCCAAGAGCTGGCCACTGACCTGATCTTGCAATCTTTGCCATAAGCCTACAATCAATTTGTCATGAATTATAACATGAATGAAATTGATAAGCCACTGCCTGAGATGCTCAGCATATTAAGAACTGCTGAGCTTAACCTTAAGAAGGAAAAATCTGACACCATTTTGATGGTGCAAAAGAAGAAAGGCAAGAGCAAGCCTAAAGGTAAGGGAAAGTCCCAAGCCAAGGGCAAAGGCAAGGAACTTAAACCCAAAGGAGGGGTGGCCAAGGAAGGGGCTTGCTTCCACTGCAAGGAAGCTGGACACTGGAAGCGTAACTGTAAGGCATACCTAGAAGATCTTAAGAAGAAGAGAAGCGAGACTTCTACTTAAGGTATAAATGTTATAGAAGTCAATCTATCTATTTCTTCATCATGGGTATTAGATACCGGATGTGCATCTCACATTTGTACCAATGTGCAGGCGCTGAGAAATAGCAGGGCATTGACAAAGGGCGAGGTGGACCTACGAGTAGGCAATGGAGCAAGAGTTGCTGCTATTGGTGTAGGAACTTATGATCTATCTCTGCCCTCTGGGCTTGTACTAGAATTAGATGAATGTTGTTATGTACCTGCCTTAACTAAGAACATAATTTCGGTTTCTTATTTGGACAAGAAAGGATTTAAATTTATAATAAAGAACAAATGTTGTTCAGTTTATTTAAATGATATGTTTTATTGTAGTGCACCTCTAATGAACGGACTCTACTTTCTAGACTTAGAGAGCCCTATCTATAACATAAGTACCAAAAGGTTCAAGTCAAATGAGTTGAACCAAACCTATCTCTGGCATTGTCGCTTAGGTCACATAAATGAGAGTCTCTTATCTCAGCTCCATAAGGATGGGCTGCTAGACTCATTTGATTTTAAATCATATGAGACATGCGAGTTTTGCCTTTTAGGCAAGATGACCAAGACTCCCTTTAGTGGATACAGCGAAAGAGCAACAGATTTGTTAGGACTTATACATAGTGATGTATGTAGACCTTTCAATGTTGCTGCTAGAGGTGGTTACAGGTACTTCATTACATTTACTGATGACTACAGTAGATATGGTTATGTGTATCTTATGACACATAAATCAGAATCCTTTGAAAAGTTCAAAGAATTCAAGAATGAAGTACAAAACCAGCTTGGCAAGAGTATTAAGATACTTCAATCAGATCGAGGTGGTGAATACCTTAGCCATGAGTTTCGTGACTATCTAGTTGAGTGTGGAATTCTATCCCAACTCACTCCTTCTGGAACACCACAGTGGAATGGTGTATCCGAAAGGAGGAATCGTACCCTATTAGATATGGTACGATCTATGATGAGTCACACAGATCTTTCTATATCCTTTTGGGGATATGCTCTAGACACAGCAGCCTTTACCCTTAACCGTGTATCATCCAAGGCTGTGATAAAGACACCATATACGATATGGACAGGGAGAAATCCCAGGATGTCTTTCATGAGGATTTGGGGTTGTGAGGCTTACGTTCGACGTCAAGTCTCAGACAAACTGGGACCCAAATGTGATAGGTGCTATTTTGTTGGATATCCCAAGGATACAAAGGGATATTACTTCTACATTCCGAGTCAGCACAAAGTGTTTGTTGCAAAGACTGGGGTTTTTCTAGAAAGGGATTTTATTTCTAGAAAAACTAGTGGGTGTACGTTCGATCTTGAAGAAATTCAAGATAAGGACCATAGCACTGAGGCCTTGATGGAGGTTGAACAGGAACCACAAAGTGTTGTAGGTGATGAGGTTATTGTACAAAGAGTTATGGAACAACCACCTATTCAGGTAGACCTACCTCTTTGTAGATCTGATAGGGTACGTCATCAGCTTGAGAGATACTCATTTCTCTTGTCTGACCATGATGACGTAATGCTCATTGAGAATGAGCCTACCTCTTATCAGGAAGTTGTGATGAGCCCATATTCTGAGAAATGGCTAGAGGCCATGAGATCCGAGATGGAATCCATGTACACCAACCAAGTATGGACTTTGGTTGATCCACCTGAAGGGGTCAAACCCATTGGGTGTAAGTGGGTCTTTAGGAGAAAGACTGACATGGATGGACTTACGCATACCTATAAGGGTCGATTGGTGGCTAAAGGTTTCAAGCAGATTCATGGTATTGACTATGATAAAACTTTTTCTCCAGTGGAGATGTTTAAGTCCATTCGGATCTTGCTTGCTATTGCACCATACCACGATTATGAGATTTGGCAAATGGATGTCAAAATTGTATTTCTAAATGGAAACTTACTCGAGGATGTGTACATGACACAACCTGAGGGTTTTGAAGATCCACAACATACTGGAAAAGTATACAAGCTGTAGAGGTCCATTTATGGGCAAAACCAAGCCTCTCGGAGCTGGAATCTTCGATTCGATGATGCGATCAAACAGTTTGGTTTCATCAAAAATGAAGATGAACCCTGTGTCTATAAAAGGGTTAATGGGAATACAATTGTCTTCCTTGTATTGTATGTGGATGACATACTGCTCATTGGGAATGACATCCCTTCGCTACAGTTTGTGAAGACTTGGCTGGGGACGTGCTTCTCAATGAAGGACTTAGGTGAAGCAGCCTGTATTCTAGGCATCAAGATCTATAGAGATAGATCTAAGAGATTGCTTGGCCTAAGTCAGAGTACATACATTGACACGGTATTACTACGATTTACCATGTTGAATTCCAAGAAGGGACTTCTACCGATGTCACATGGTGTGAGTCTTTCGAAGACTCAAAGTCCCTCTTCTAGAGAGGAGAGAGACCGCATGGATAAGATCCCTTACGCATCTGCTATAGGATCTATTATGTACGTCATGTTGTGTACTTATCCTGATGTCTCGTATGCTTTGAGCATGACGAGTAGATACCAGTCAGATCCAGGTGAGCGTCACTGGATAGCAGTCAAGAATATTCTTAACTACTTGAGAAGGACTAAAGAATATTTCTTGATATTTGGAGGTGATGAGGAGCTAGCTGTAAAGGGTTACAACGATGTCAGCTTCCAAACTAACCAGGATGATTATAGATCGCAGTCAGGGTTCGTGTTTTGCTTGAACGATGGCGCTGTGAGCTGGATGAGTTCCAAGCAGGACACAGTTACTGATTCTACAACAGAGGCCGAATATATCGGTGCTTCCATCTCATTCGAGAGATTATCGATAGAGGAGATATGAAGATTTGCAGAGTACCCACAGAGGCTAACATCGCAAATCCCTTGACCAAGGCTTTGGCATAGAAAAAGCATGATGATCACACTAGGTCATTGGGTATTAGATATTACTGTGATTGACACTAGTGCTAGTGGGAGATTGTTAGTGAAAGCCCTAGAGTCAATCATGTGATGATTGTTGTATGGACTTTATTGTATCATATTCCTATTTATAAAGGCATGATTATTATATTTACTTGTATTGGTGCCAAATAACTAAATATAATAATGTCCTTGAGTAGTAGGTTCTTATCTATATCAATCGATTGGTTGAATCGATAATGAGATGATATAGAGAACACTACTCTTAATCATTCCTAGTCAAGTATTAACATTCAGGGACAATGTTAATGCATAGAGACTAGTATGTAGGTCAACACGATGACTTGATCTCACAAGTCATGGATATGAGATATCAAGTTGATACATGGGTATGCATTAGAGAATGTATAATGAATGACCCGCCATGAGAAAGTATCGTAGATCATTATATGAGTGTCATATACTTTCTCATGTGGCTATTAGTATGACTATTAGTCCTTAGACCTGAAGTCACCATGGTTCCCTACATAAGGAGTTGCATACTTTGGCTTCGTCAAACGTCATCCGTAAATTGGTGGACTATATAGGATCTATCCCTCCTATATGACGGGGGTGACATCAATATTCTTGATAGAGTGAGACCACGAAGTGCATGGCCATGCCCAAATGAGTTAATATGAGATATTGAGCTCATTTGATTAGAGTGAGTCTACTTGGAGTTCAAGATATAGATTGTACCGAGGATGACACGGTCTATGCCTCGATTGGTCAATCTAGATGTCAATGATAGAGGGACATTGTCACATATTGTGAGAGTCACAATTAGTAGTCACAAAGGTGATGTTGGAGCTCAACATTCTTGTAACTTGGGTAGCAATGATGTGTTGCTAGATACCGCTCATTGCTTATGTTCCTAAATCGGTTTAGGGACATTGCCAATGTTACAAGAACATATAGGGTCACACACATAAGGTCCATTAGATGGAGATTAGGTTCATATGATGAACCATGAGGATTAGGTTTATGGGATGAACCAAATTGGATTAAGAGTAATCCTAATTAGACTAATTGAGTTGGACTCGATTTGATTCAAGTGTTGAATGAGTCTAATTTAGATTTGATTCATCAAATCAATTTAAATTAATGAATAGAGATTCATTAAATTAAATTGACTTGAGTCAAGTGGTTAGATTTGATCAACCATTGGAGATAAGAGGTCAAGTTTGACTTGACTTGAGAGGGAAGCTGAAATGTCAAGTTTGACTTGACCAAATGGCATGTCATGATGATGACTTGGCATGGCCGGCCAATGATGATGCTCCACATCATCAGTGACTTAGCATGTGGTGCCACCTCATGAGGGAGACCAAGAGCCATTTTCTCTTGGAGGAGTTACATGCATGCATGTAACCCCCCTTAGAAAAGTGGTCGACCACTATTCTCATTAGATGAGAATTATTTGTGTGAGTTACACAACTTCATCTTCTTCCTTGGATCATCTTCCTCTCAAGCTTGCTCTCCTATCCCTCTCTTTGACCGAACCATCCATAGGGTGCTAGCACACTCAAGGGTGTGTTTTCTCCACCTATTGCTTGTGTGGATACCAATAGAGGAGTGTGCACTTGACGCTGTTGAGTTCCGACGAAGCTTTTGGACGAGTGGGATTTGCGAAGGGCGTCGCATCGAGTGTAATGATCTCACCTTCTAGATCTAAGGTAGATCTAGGGTTTTTAGTAAACACATACATGTTTTAGTTTTAATACATCTTCGCACGGATCCGTGGCCGAACTTCCAGGGTTTCCGCAACGCAAAAAGCGGTTTTTGCGGCTCTGAAAGTCCAACACCATTTAGTGGAAAAGGCGAACGAGCAACAGATTTGTTAGGCCTCATACATAGTGATGTTTATGGTCCTTTCAAAGTCGCAACCAGAGGTGATTATCAGTACTTCATCATTTACTGATGATTTCAGTAGATATGGATATGTGTATCTTATGAGGCACAAATCAGAATCCTTTAAAAAGTTTAAAGAATTCAAGAATGAAGTACAGAACTAACTTAGAAAGAGTATTAAGATGCTTCGATCAGATCGAGGTGGGGAATAACTTTGCCAAGAGTTTCATGACTATCTAGTTGAGTGTGGGATACGATCTCAACTCACTCCACCCGGAACACCACAGTTGAATTGTGTATCAAAGAGGAGAAATCATACTCAATTAGATATGGTACGATCAATGATGAGTCATACATATCTTCCTCCTTCCTTCTTGGGATATGCTCTAGAGACAGCTGCTTTCACACTTAACCATGTTCCATCTAAGCCAGTCATAAAGACACCATATGCGATATGGATGGGAAGAGTCCCAAGATGTCTTTTATGAGGATTTGGGGATGTGAAGCTTACGCGAGACATCAAGTTTCAGATAAATTAGGCCCCAAATTAGATAGATGTTATTTTGATGGATATATCAAGGAAAGTAAGGGATATTACTTTTACACACTAGGCAAAGTGTTTGTCTCCAGAAATGGTGGTGTTTTTCTAAAAAGGGAATTTATTTCTAGAAAGGCTAGTTAGTAGGAGTAAAATTGATCTTGAAGAAGTTCAAGATACACGAAATAACATTGATGCCTTGATGCAACAAGAATATGCACCACAAGGTGATGAGCATTATGAATCAAGGTCATCACAAGGAGTTGTGGTACAACCTGTTCAGGTAGACCAAAGCTCTGCGCAGGTCTGATAGGATACGTCGTCAACCTGAGAGATATTCTTTTCTCTTGGATGACAACGATGGTGTCATGCTTGATGAGCCAACATCCTATCAGGAAGCTGTAATGAGCCCAGATTCTGAGAAATGGAATCCATGTACACTAACCAAGTATGGACTTTGGTTGATCCACCTGAAGGGGTCAAACCCATTGGGTGTAAGTGGCTCTTTAGGAGAAAGATTGACATGGATGGCAATGTGCATACCTATAAAGGGCGATTGGTAGCAAAAGGATTCAAGCAGATTCATGGTATTGAATATAATGAAACCTTTTCTCCAGTTGCAATGCTCAAATTCATTCGGATCATACTTGCTATTGCTGCTTACTATGATTATGAAATATGACAGATGGA
Source organism: Wurfbainia villosa (assembly GCA_025175895.1). Taxonomy (NCBI): domain Eukaryota; kingdom Viridiplantae; phylum Streptophyta; class Magnoliopsida; order Zingiberales; family Zingiberaceae; genus Wurfbainia; species Wurfbainia villosa. Next base: position 7,552,868 of record JAKLTH010000072.1, on the reverse strand, counting down.
TGTCAAAACTGCATTTATTAACGGAAATCTACTCGAGGATGTGTATATGACACAGCCTGAGGGTTTTGTCAATCTAAAGGATGCTGGAAAGGTCTGTAAGTTGCATAGGTCCATTTATTTCTAGAAGCTGGAATCTTCGATTCGATGATGCGATCAAAATGTTTGATTTCATTAAGAACGAAGATGAACCTTGTGTCTACAAGAAGGCTAGTGGGAGCATAGTTGTTTTCCTCATTTTGTATGTAGATGACATACTACTCATTGGAAATAATATCTCTATGCTGGAGTCTATGAAGACTTGGCTTGGGAATTGTTTCTCAATGAAGGACTTAGATGAAGCATCCTATATTCTTGGCATCAAGATCTATAGGGATAGATCTAGGAGATTGCTTAGCTTGAGTCAGAGTACATATATTAACAAGGTGCTTAAGCGTTTTGCCATGCAGAATTCCAAGAAGGGATTTCTGCCAATGTCACATGGTGTAAGTCTTTCGAAGACTCAATGTCCCTCTTTTGCGGAAGAGAAACAACGCATGGATCAGATCCCTTATGCATCTGCTATAGGATCATGTACGCCATGATTTGTACTCGCCCCGATGTCTCGTATGCTTTGAGCATGACGAGTAGGTACTAGTCAGAACTCAGTGAGTGTCACTAGACAACAGTCAAAAATATTCTTAAGTACTTAAGAAGGACGAAAGAATATTTCTTAATTTTTGGAGGTGATGAGGAGCTAGTTGTAAAGGGTTACAGCGATGCAAGCTTCCAAACCGATAGAGATAATTCGCGATCGTAGTCAGGGTATGTATTTTGTCTAAATGGTGGTGCTGTGAGATGGAAGAGTTTGAAGCACGACACGATCACATATTCTACAAAAGAAGCCGAGAACATTGCTGCACAACAAAGGAGACTGTTTAGATTAGGAAGTTCATTGTTGAACTTGGGGTGGTTCCTAGCATAGTAGATCCTATATCCCTCTATTGTGACAACAATGGGGCTATTGCTCAGGCTAAAGAACCTCACTCTCATCAGAGGACCAAACACATACTACGATGGTTTCATCTCATTCGAGAGATCATCGATCGAGGAGATGTGAGAATATGCAGAGTAGATTCTGATGCTAACATTGCAGATCCCATGACCAAGGCTTTGTCACAGAGAAAGCATGATGGTCATACCAGATCACTGGGTATGAGATATTATAGAGATTGGCACTAGTGCTAGTGGGAGATTGTTAGTATGAGCCCTTAGTGCCAATTATGAGATGATTGGTGAGGGAAACTTTTGTATCATATCTAATATTAATATAGGAAAACTTTGGTTATTATATTTACTTTATGCGTGTGCCAGCTAAATAAATATAATAATGCCCTTGAATAGTAGGTTCTTACTCACAGTATATCAATTGGTAGAATTGATTATTAGAAGCTGTAGAAAATACTATTCTTAAATATTCCTAGTCAAGTATTGTATTAATAGACAAGGGCTATATTGATACATTGAGACTAGCTTATAGGTTAATGGATGACTTGATCTCACAAGTCATGGATATGTGATATCACATTGATGCATGAGTATATATATTGGAGACTATATATACTGAATTGAACTGCCGTGAGAAAGTATCATGGATCGTTATATGAGTGTCATATATTCTCATGTGAATATTGGTATGAATAGTCCTAAGACTGGAAGTCACTATGGTTCCCTACATAAGGAGTTATGCACTTTGGTATCGTCCAATGTCACCCGTAACAGGGTGGACTATAAAGGCGATCACTGGGTATGTAACAAATTATGCGGAGGGATGTGAGTGATGTAAATGGGATATATCCCTCCCATATGATGGGAGTGATATCTTTGGCCTCTTGATAGAGCAGAACCAAGAAATGCATAGTCATGCTCAAATGAGTCAATATGAGATATTGAGCTCATTTGTTTGAGTGAGTCTACTTGGGGATCAAGAAATACAAAGATCGATAAGGGGATGACACGGTCTATGCTCATTGATCGATCTAAGATATCAAGGATAGAAGGACAACGTCATACATAAATAGTCACGGAAAGGTTGTCAGATCTCGACTTTCTTGTAACTTGGGTAGCAATTATGTATTGCTAGATGTCGGTCATTGCTTATGTGTCTAAAAGGGGTTTTAGACACATTGCCAACGTTACAAGAGCCTATAGGGTCACACACAAATGACATTTTATTTTGGAAATTGGTTCTTTAAGTTTGACTAAAAGAACAATGAGAATAATGGATGGTCAAGGCTCGAGTCAAAATCAAGTTGGTTGAGTTTGACTCAAGCGGATTAGATTTGAGTTAGACTCAAACTAAATTTGATGGATGAAGACTAGATTTGAGTTAGAATCAAGTGAGACTTGAATTAAACTCAATTCGCATGCAAAACTCAAGTTAGACTTGAGTTAAACCCAAATCCTATACAAAACTCAAGTTAGACATGAGTTAAACCCAAGTCACATGCAAAAAGTTTTAATGCATGCATGATGCATTAAAATTGCATTGGATTTCAACGTGAAGAATTGGAAGAGGCTAGTGGCTTTTCAATAATGCATTTGATTACAATTCAATGCATTTGATGCATTGGATTTTCAACGTGTAGAATGGGAAGAGGCTAGTGTATTTTCAATGATGCATTTGATGCATTGATTTTGGAATTCAAGCATGATAATATAAAAGGGACTTCGACGTTGAGATAGAGTTTGGTTTTAAGAGAAAAGAGATATCCAAGAGTTGGGTGTTCTTTCTTCTTCTTTACTTCTTCATCCTCCTAATTTTGGCTAGTTGTTCTACAAAGGTTGCTAGCACAACCATATTTCCAAAAGGGTTGAGTGTCACTGTGGATACCTTAGAGATACGATTATCCTTACCGTATTTAGATTCGATAACTTTGGACTAGCGGGATTGTGAAGGGCTCGCTTCAAAGGTATAATACTTCTTCTAGATAGGATCTAGATGGTTGAAAACAATTTATATGTTTTCTCTTGGATCTCTGGTGGGATCCAAAATTTTTTGTTTCCGCTGCGATTTTGCGAATCGATTTGCACGCATAGCACGATCCCAACAATTTGTCCCCATTTGATGTAGGCAATGATTTGAGGACAAATTCTTTTCAAGAGGGGGAGAATGATGTACACCAAGGAGGGGTTCATCAAGACAGGGTTAAAACCACAAAATAACATTTATCACTTCCCGAGGGGCCATTTACAAGACTTCAAGAAAAGCATTTCAAGGAAGCACTAAACGGGTTAATCCAGGAACAATGGGATGGCTATGAGAAAGGAGAAACCAAGTTAAACTCGAGTACATATCAAGGCCAAGGAGGAACTAAACCATGTTGACCCCTTCATTAGCGCCAAGGACCTTTGGGACAGAGTCACCGATTTTCACGAAGGAACCGCTGACACTAAGGTATGTAAACGGGACTTACTTCTCAATAAATTATTTAATTTTAAAATGCAGGACAACGAGACGACCACGCAACTTCATGGTCGGATCCTAGACATCATGAACGACCTCCACTCTATTGGACAAAAGGTAGAAAATTGAGACGTCATAAGGTATGCACTTAAGGCTTTCCCTAGGACTACTTTGTGAGCATCCATGGTTGATGCTTACAAAGTTTCTAGAAATCTTTTTAAAATTAGGTTAGATGAATTATTTTAAGAATTTGAATTGCATGAATAGTCTAACTCTACCCCGATTGAGAAAAGTATAGCTTTGATTGCAAGTCAAAGAAAGGGAAAAGCAAACCTCGACCCGAAGAAGTCGAGTTTGAATCGGAGTTAGAGGAAGAGGTGGAGACCGAACCAGTCAATCTAATTCGAAAGATAATCAAGCGTAGAAGGTGACCAACCAAGCCAACGACAGAGAAGAAACCCAACCCAAGTTAAAGCTACAAGTGCTAGAATGCAATAAGAAGGGACACTTCAAGTTCAAGTGTCCGAAGCTAAAGAACAAGAAATCGCAAGTCAAGAAAGCACTCAACGCAACATGGGAAGAATCTTCAGAGGAAGAAGAAGACCAAGTCAACAACTTGGCCTTCATGGAAAGACTGACAGAGTCAGAGTCCGAGTCCGAGCCCGAAGCCGACAATGAGTCCGAGTCCAATTTTGAATCCGACATCGTGCCCGAATTCAAGACAAGCCACGAATCCGTATCCGGTTCAAAAAAATCAATCAAGGTGAGTTAGTCATTAATTAACACTCTATATGATGCCATTAAATTTTTGAATAAAAAAATAATGAAATCTGAGTCTAACCCCTTCAACTAGTCAAGTTTATGAGAGAAACTCAACTCAAGTTAAAAAACTTGAGGAAGAGAATTCTCTTTTGAAAAGGTAAGTTCAAGAGCTTAGGACATCGTTGGAATGGTTCACGTTGGGATCTAAGGGTCTTGACCTAATTCTTGGATTGCAAAGAGCTATGTACAACAAGGTCGGTCTCGGATTTAGAGCAACAAATAAATCTTTTATGTCAATTGTAAATTGTAATAGTAGAAGAATCCAAGCATGGGTCCCTAAGACCAATTTAACATTGCAACTGGGTTCTCAAAGATCAAATCCACTATATGGATAGATTATATCGATTCAATGATCTAGGGGAGGGGAGTCAATACTAAATTTGTGTGCTCAATTACTTGATTAATTTATTTTTGCATGACTAGTTAGTTATTATTTGCTTAATTTAGAATGATTAGATAGGACTAATGGTTAAATTAATCTTAACAACATGATATCAGGATGTGGTGAGATGATAGTATATTAGGAAAATGAAGTCTCGTGTATCCGGGTTAGATAAGGAGTCTCTAGCTTGGTGGACTTAGCTAAGTGGAGCTGACTGAAGCTATCTCACCACATCCTAAACTAGTTAGACAAATATTTAACCCTAAAGTAAATTAAGTGTACAATTTCTTAAGTTTCTTTGTCTAAGGATATGGTTAACATGATTGATCATGTAAAAAAGGTGAGATGAATCTTAGGTTAAAAACTTCTAAATCTATTTAAAATTCCAATATCCGAACCAACTACTATATGTGAAGGATCAATGGATGTTAGACACTGGGTGCTCCAGACATATGATCGGAGACTGATTGAAGTTTACGAAGCTCAGATTCAAAAATCTAGGATCGGTAGCCTTCGGAAACAACGGTAAACACAAAATCATCGGATAAGGTGATATTGGGCTAAACTCAAATTTTATAATACGCAAAGTCTTATTAATAGAGAATTTTGAGTTTAATCTTTTAAATGTCGGTCAACTATGTGATACTAGTTATAAAGTTATCTTTTTACCAAATGAATGCTTAATTAAAAATAATGATTGCTCAAAAATCATACTTAGGGGAATTAGGAATAATAATATTTATACAATAAATCTATCCAACTCCTCAACCAAGTGTCTAATGACATAGCAAGAGGAATCGTGGTTGTGACACAGACGACTGGGCCACTCCCATCTAAGACTTATACGTAAAATAAGTCATAATGGTCTAGTTAGAGGTCTACCCAAATTAGGTAACTTAGAAAATAAAATATGTAATGCATGTCAACAAGGAAAACAAATTAAATATTCACATAAATTAACTAATCAAGAGAGAACTAAGAATGTGCTTGAGCTCCTACACTTGGACCTTGTTGACTCACATGGAGCCAAGTCACTAAATGATAGTGAATATTGTTTAGTAATAGTAGATGACTATTTTAGGTTTATTTGGGTAAAATTCTTAAAACATAAAAATGAAACCTTGGATCATTTTGTTAATCTATGCAAGCTATTAGAAAATGAAAAGAACTTAAGGATTGAAAGAATTAGAAGTGACCATGGTGGAGAATTCGAAAATCATAAGTTTACCGAATTTTGTAATCAAAATAGATACCACCATGAATTCTCTTGCCCTAGGACTGTTGGGATCCTACTATGCGTGCAAACCGATTCGCAAAACTGCAGCGGAAACAAAATTTTGGATCCCACCAAAGATCCAAGCGAAAACATATAAATTGTTTTTAACCATCTAGCCCTTCGAAATCTCTAACACACTGACACTCAGCCCTTTTGGAAATATGGTTGTGCTAGCAACCTTTGTAGAACAACTAACCAAAATTAGGAGGATGAAGAAGTGAAGAAGAAGAAAGAACACCCAACTCTTAGATCTTCTTCCACCCTTATATATTATCATGCTTGAATTCCAAGATCAATGCATCATTGAAAATCTACTAGTCTCTTCCCATTCTACACGTTGAAATCCAATGCATCAAATGCATTGAATTGTAATCAAATGCATTATTGAAAACCCACTTCCAATTCAAAGAAACTTCCAATTCTTCATGTTGAAATCCAATGCATCATATATGCATTAAAACCTTTTGCATGTCTAACTGAAGTCTTGGGTTTAACTGAAGTCTAACTTGAGTTTTGCATGTGATTTGGATTTAACTCAAGTCTAACTTGAGTTTTGCATGTGACTTGGGTTTAACTCAAGTCTAACATGAGTTTTGCATGTGATTTGGGTTTAACTCAAGTCTAACTTGAGCTTTGCATGTGACTTGGGTTTAACTCAAGTCTAACTTGAGTTTTGCATGCGAATTGAGTTTAATTCAAGTCTCACTTGATTCTAATTCAAATCTAGTCTTCATCCATCAAATTTAGTTTGAGTCTAACTTAAATGTAACCAACTCAACCAACTTGATTTTGACTCGAGCCTTGACCATCCATTATTATCATTGTTCTTTTAGTCAAACTGAAAGAACCGATTTTCAAAATAGAATGTCATTTGTGTGTGACCCTATAGGCTCCTGTAACATTGGCAATGTGTCTAAAATCCCTTTTAGACACATAAGCAATGAGCGACATCTAACAATACATCATTGCTACCCAAGTTACAAGAAAGTCGAGATCCGACAACCTTTCCGTGACTATTATTATGTATGACGGTGTCCTTATATTCTTAATATCTTAGATCGATCAATGAGGCATAGACCGTGTCATCCCCTTATCGATCTTTGTGTTTCTTGATCCCCAAGTAGACTCATTCAAACAAATGAGCTCAATATCTTATATTGACTCATTTGAGCATGACCATGCATTTTGTGGTCCTACTCTATCAAGAGCCCAAAGATATCACTCCTGTCATATAGGAGGGATAGATAGATCCCATCTACATCCATCACATCCCTCTGCATAATTCATTATATACCCAGTGATTGCCATTATAGTGCACCCTGTTACAGTGTGACGTTAGACGATACCAAAGTACATAACTCCTAATGTAGGGAACCGTAGTGACTTCAGGTTTAAGGACTATTCATACCAATAATCACGTGAGAAAGTATATGACACTTATATAACGATCCATGACACTTTCTCATGGCGGATCAATTCAGTATATATATTCTCCAATATATATACCCATGTGTCAATGTGATATCTCATATTCATAACTTATGATATCAAGTGATCCATTGACCTACATGCTAGTCTCAATGTATTAATATTGCCCTTTTGTCTATTAATACTTGACTAGGAATATTAAGAATAGTGTTTTCTATAGCTTCTCATAATCAATTCTACCAATTATAGAACCTACTATTCAAGGGCATTATTTTATTTTTTTAGTTGGCACATGCATAAAGTAAATATAATAACCAATATTTGCCTATATTAATATAAGATATGATACAAAAGTTTTCCTCACCAATCATCTCATAATTGACACCAAGGGCTCATACTAATAAGGATCACTCAACAAAATGGGTTAGTTGAACGGAAAAATAAAACCCTACAAGGTTGCTTGGACCATGTTGAATCAATACATGGTCCTAATAGGTTTTGAGCAGAAGCAGTCAATACTGCCTGTTATGTCTAAAATAGAACCTTAATAATTAAACGACACCAGAAAATTTCTTATGAAATATACTACGAAAAATTACCTAACATTAAGTACTTTAGAGTCTTTGGATGTTGGGTACACATACTAAATACAAAAGATTACCGGCATATTTCTAGGATATTCAACTACTAGTAGAGTCTATAGGGTATATAACAATGAAACTTAAAAATTGATGAAACGATTAATGTAGTATTTAATGAAGAAAACAATCCTACAAAATCCGAAGTAAACAATGAATTAAACAACAAAAACTTAGAAAATGAAATTAGACCTGAACATATTCTACAATATGAATCAAGCTTAAACACTAATCCAAACCAATCTAGAGTACAAATTAATCATCCAATTAACCAAGTAATAGGTGATCCAAATATAGGAGTTCAAACTCGGGCATCATATAGAATGTAAGTCAAATTTCACTCATATCTAAAATCGAACATAAAACCATAGAACAAGTTCTTCTTGACCCAGATGTTGGATCGAGAAGCGTCGCTAGAGGGGGGGTGAATAGCGATCGTAAATCTTTCGTTCGAATTTGTTCGTTGATACACAAGTAAACGAGTAAGAACATCGGAAAATAAATGAACACGTTTATTTTACTTGGTTCACAACCCAGCGGTTGCTACTCCAAGGCCTTATCGGTCCTAGACCGCGTACGGAGGGCAAAGCATTATAACGTCTCCTCCTCGTTGGAGGTAGGAGACAACGATCACAAAACCGAATATACAAGGATGAGGCAACAAGCCTACCTCACCTCGTTATGAAGAAAAAACAAAGAATACAATATCAAAAATATTACTTGATTCTGCTGCCGACGAAGAAGATCGGAACTTGGCGTCACATCGGCGTTATGACGATGTTGGAGCGTTGGCGTTATAGGAGCACTTGATGAATAAACTTGATGTGATTTAGATTTGGAATCCTCCCCTCCTTTTATAGATTTTGGCCTCTGAATTTGTCTCCTCATCTTTAGGAACGGATTACAAAATTGTCCAAAATTTATCGCGAAGTGGCTGCGTCAAACATTATCCATTTTGACCTAGCGCAAAGGTTGATTCGTCGCCATCAGTCGATTGATGACTCCCATCAATCGATTGATGAGCATCAGTCGACTGCTCAACGTCCAACAGTTGACTGCCAGCCTGGCCACTTCCCTCCAGTAAGAGGTTAGCTCAAAAATGATAAATACGACAGTTTCTAACCGTCTGATCTCGACCTAGACCTTCCACAGGAAGTCTTAGTCGGATCGCCGCCTACGGTCATCCTCATAAAGAGGACACGATCTTACAATCTCTCACTCACACGAGCTTGCCTCGATAGTAGCTCTCGCTTCCGGCCTTCCACTCGATTCCTTCGGCTCCCTCCGAAGTCACTCGAGTGTCGCCCGACCACCGTGGCTTCCTCCGGGTGTTGCTAGCCTTCAGCTCCAGCTTTAGCACTTTTCTGCACACTTGATTTAGCTCGTGAGATAACGATGTAAACTTAACTTTGTGTCTTTTCCATAATCAAAACACAGGTTCGATTATCTAGTGCCCCTGCACCAACACCAGATTGGATCATTGACATGCAAAAAGAGTTAGCTCAATTCACTAGGAGTCAAGTTTGGGAATTAATACCCCCACCTTAAGGAAAAATAATCATAGGAACAAGATGGGTATTTCGGAATAAACTTGATGACAAATGTGAAGTTATAAGGAATAAAGCTAGACTAGTAGCAAAAGGATTTAGTCATTTAGAGGGGTTGGATTTTGATGAAACCTATGCACCTGTAGAAAGACTTGAATCAATTAGAATGTTGCTAGCCTATGCTGCACATAGAGGAATTAAATTATTTCAAATGGATGTCATGTCAGTATTTTTGAATGGATTTATCAAAGAAGAGGTGTATTTTATCCAACCACCTAGATTTGAAAACTTTGACCAACCAACCATGTACTTAGAAAAGTCCTATACGGATTAAATCAAGAACCTAGGACTTGGTATGAAAGACTAACTCAAGGCGTAGTATGATGTGGATCTTGTCCCGCGAGAATTATAGCTAGTTTGTATGAATCTAGTAATGTGGTTTGACCACATCCATGACTCGATTCTACAAAAGTCCTATAATTCAGTGGGAGCATCATTTGATTAAAGGCCTAATTAAATGATAAATAGAATATGATATTAAATTTTTGCATTGTTTATGTTGTAGATTACCATGTCGACAAACACGAACACTCTCTCCCTGTGTTCTGTCCTTCAGAAGGACAAGCTCAATGGAGCTAATTTCCTGGACTGGTACAGAAATATGAGAATCGTTCTTACCCAAGAAAGAAAAGTGTACGTCCTAGAGCAACCCATTCCGGAGGCACCTCCTGCCACTGCCTCGTGAGCTGACCGAGATGCTTACAAGAAGCATCAAGATGATGCATTAGATGGGTCATGCCTTGTGCTCACGACCATGAACTCTGAGCTTCAGAAGCAACACAAGTTCATGAATACTTTTGATATGGTTGAACATCTTTGTCAACTGTATCAAGGACAAGCAAGGAACGAGAGATACGAGATCTCTAAGGCATTATTTCACTCCAAGATGCAAGATGGTACTCCCGTAGGTCCATATGTACTCAAGATGATTGGGTACATAGAGAACCTACAAAGGTTGGGATTCCCACTTGGCCAAGAGCTGGCCACTGACTTGATCTTGTAATCTTTGCCACAAAGCTACAATCAATTTGTCATGAATTACAACATGAATGAAATTGATAAACCACTGCCTGAGATGCTTAGCATGTTGAGAACTGCTGAGCTCAACCTTAAGAAGGGAAAACCTGACTCCATTTTGATGGTGCAAAAGAAGAAAGGCAAGGGCAAGCCTAAAGGTAAGGGAAAGTCCAAAGTCAAGGGCAAAGGCAAGGCACTGAAACCGAAAGGAGGGGTGGCCAAGGAAGGGACTTGCTTCCACTGTAAGGAAGCTGGACACTGGAAGCATAACTGCAAAGCATACCTGAAAGATCTTAAGAAGAAGAGAAGTGAGACTTCTACTTTAGGTATAAATGTTATAGAAGTCAATCTATCTATTTCTTCATCATGGGTATTTGATACCGGATGTGCATCTCACATTTGTACTACTAATGTGCAGGCGCTGAGAAATAGCAGGGCATTGACGAAGGACGAGGTGGACCTACGAGTAGGCAATGAAGCAAGGGTTGCTGTTGTTGCTGTAGGAACTTACTGTCTATCTCTGCCTTTTGGGCTTGTACTAGAACTAGATGAATGTTGTTATGTGCCTGCTTTGACTAAGAACATAATTTCAGTTTCTTGTTTGGACAAGAAAGGCTTTTCATTTATAATAAAGAACAAATGTTGTTCAGTTTATTTAAATGATATGTTATATTGTAGTGCACCTCTGATAAACGGACTCTACATTCTAGACTTAGAGAGACCCATCTATAACATAAGTACCAAAATGTTCAAGTCAAATGAGATGAACCAAACCTATCTCTGGCATTGTCTCTTAGGTCACATAAATGAGAGTCGCTTATCCCAGCTCTATAAGGATGGGCTATTGGACTCATTTGATTTTGAATCATATGAGACATGCGAATCTTTTCTTCTAGGAAAGATGACCAAGACTCCCTTTAGAGGACACAGCGAGAGAGCAACAGACTTGTTAGGACTTATACATAGTGATGTATGCGACCCTTTCAATGTTGCTGCTAGAGGTGGTTATTGGTACTTCATTACATTTATTGATGACTTCAGTAGATATGGTTATGTGTATCTGATGACACATAAATCTGAATCCTTTGAAAAGTTTAAAGAATTAAAGAATGAAGTACAAAACCATTTTGACAAGAGTATTAAGATACTTCGATCAGATCGAGGTGGTGAATACCTTAGCCAATAGTTTCATGACTATCTAGTTGAGTGTGGGATTCTATCCCAACTCACTCCTCCTGGAATACCACAGTGGAATGGTGTATCCGAAAGGAGGAATCGTACCCTATTAGATATGGTATGATCTATGATGAGTCATACAAATCTTCCTATATCATTTTGGGGATATGCTCTAGACACAACAGCCTTCACACTTAACCGTGTACCATCCAAGGCTGTGATAGAGACACCATATACGATATGGACAAGGAAAAATCCCAAGATGTCTTTCATAAGGATTTGGGGTTGTGAGGCTTACGTTCGACGTCAAGTCTCAGACAAACTAGGACCCGAATCCGATAAGTGTTATTTTGTTGGATATCCCAAGGAAATGAAGGGATATTACTTCTACATTCTCAGTTAGCACAAAGTGTTTGTGGCAAAGACTGGGGTATTTCTAGAAAGAGATTTTGTTTCTAGAAAAACTAGTGGGAGTACGTTTGATCTTGAAGAAATTCAAGATAAGGACCATAGCACTGAGGCCTTGATATAGGTTGAACAGGAACCATAAAGTGTTGTGGGAGATGAGATTGTTGCACAAAGAGTTGTAGAACAACAACCTGTTCAGGAAGACCTACCTCTTCGCAGGTCTGATAGGGTACGTCGTCAACCAGAGAGATACTCATTTCTCTTGTCTGACCATGATGACATTATGCTCATTGTGAATGAGCCTACCTCCTATCAGGAAGGTGTGATGAGCCCAGATTCTAAGAAATGGCTAGAGGTCATGAGATCTGAGATGGAATCCATGTACACTAACCAAGTATGGACTTTGATTGATCCATCTGAAGGCGTCAAACCCATTGAGTGTAAGTGGGTCTTTAAGAGAAAGACTGACATGGATGGACTTACGCATACCTATAAGGGTCGATTGGTGGCTAAAGGTTTCAAGCAAATTCATGGTATTAACTATGATGAAACCTTTTTTTCAGTTGCGATGTTTAAGTCCATTCGAATCATGCTTGCTATTACAGCGTACCACGATTATGAGATCTAGCGGATGGATGTCAAAACTGCATTTCTGAATGGAAACTTGCTCGAGGATGTGTACATGACACAACCTGAGGGTTTTGTAGATCCACAGCATACTGGCAAAGTATGCAAGCTGAAAAGGTCCATTTATGGGCTAAAGGAAGCTTCTCGGATCTGGAATCTTCGATTCGATGATCCGATCAAATAGTTTGGTTTCATCAAAAATGACGATGAACCCTGTGTCTACAAGAGGGTTAATGGAAACACAGTTGTCTTCCTTGTATTGTATGTGGATGACATACTACTCATTGGTAATGACATCCCTTCGCTACAGTCTATGAAGACTTGGTTAGGGACGTGCTTCTCAATGAAGGACTTAGGTGAAGCAGCCTGTATTCTAGGCATCAAGATCTATAGAGATAGATCTAAGAGATTGCTTGGCCTAAGTCAGAGCACATATATTGACACGATATTACTATGGTTTTCCATGTAGAATTCGAAGAAGGGACTTCTGCCGATGTCACATGGTGTGAGTCTTTCGAAGACTCAAAGTCCCTCTTCTAGAGAGGAGAGAGACTACATGGATAAGATCCCTTATGCATCGGCCATACGATCTATCATGTACACCATGTTATGTACTCGTCCTGATGTCTCATATGCTCTGAGCATGACAAGTAGATACCAGTTAGATCAAGGTGAGCGTCACTGGATAGCAGTCAAGAATATTCTTAAGTACTTGAGAAGGACTAAAGAATATTTCTTGATATTTGGAGGCGATGAGGAGCTAGCTGTAAAGAGTTACAGCGATGTCAACTTCTAAACTAACCAAGATGATTATAGATCACAGTCAGGGTTCGTGTTTTGCTTGAATGGTGGCGCTGTGAGTTGGAAGAGTTCGAAGCAGGACACAGTTGTTGATTCTACAATAGAGGCTGAGTATATTGTTGCATCAGAGGCAACAAAGGAGGATGTTTGGATCCGCAAGTTCATTATTGAGCTTGGGGTGGTTTCTAGCATAACAGATCCTATAGAGCTCTGTTGTGACAACAATTGAGCGATTGCGCAGGCTAAGGAACCTCGCTCACACCAGCGGACCAAACACATACTACGACACTTCCATCTCATTCGAGAGATTATCGATGGAGGAGATGTGAAGATTTGCAGAGTACCCACAGAGGCTAACGTCGCAGATCCCTTGACCAAGGCTTTGGCATAGAAAAAGCATGATGGTCACACTAGGTCATTGGGTATTAGATACTATAGTGAAAGTCCTAGAGCCAATCATGTGATGATTGTTGTATGAACTTTGTTGTATTATATTCCTATATATATATAAAGTCATTTCTTTATGGTTATTATACTTACTTGTATTGGTGCCAAATAACTAAGTATAAGAACGTCCTTGAGTAAGGTTCTTATTTATATCAATCGATTGGTTGAATCGATAATGAGATAATATAGAGAACACTACTCTTAATCAATCCTAGTCAAGTATTAACATTTAGGGACAATGTTAATGCGAAGAGACTAGCATGTAGGTCAACTCGATGACTTGATCTCAAAAGTCTTGGATATGAGATCTCACAAGTCAACTCAATGTATACTGAATGACCCGCCATGAGAAAGTATCATGAATCATTATATGTTTGTCATATACTTTCTCATGTGACTATTAGTATGACATTAGTCCATGGACTTGAAGTCACCATGGTTCCCTACATAAGGAGTTGCATACTTTTGCTTCGTCAAATGTCACCCAGAAATGGGTGGACTATATAGGCAATTACTGGGTATTTAACAAATTATGCGGAGGGATGTGAGTGATGTAGATGGGATCTATCCCTCCTATATGACGGGAGTGACATCGTTATTCTTGATAGAGTGAGACCACTAAGTGCATGGTCATGCCCAAATGAGTCAATATGAGATATTGAGCTCATTTGATTAGAGTGAGTCTACTTGGAGTTTAAGATATAGATTGTACCGAGGATGACACAGTCTATGCCTCAATTGGTCAATCTATATATCAAGGATAGAGGGACATTGTCACATATTGTGAGAGTCATAATTAGTAGTCATAAAGGTGATGTTGGATCTCAACATTCATGTAACTTGGGTAGCAATGATGTGTTGCTAGATACCGCTCATTGCTTATGTTTCTAAATAGATTTAGGAGCATTGCCAATGTTACAAGAACCTATAGGGTCACACACAAAGGGCAAGTAGATGGAGATTAGGTTCATATGATGGACCTTGAGGATTAGGTTCATGTGATGAACAAAATTGGATTAAGAGTAATCCAAGTTAGACTAATTGAGTTGGACTCAATTTGATTCAAGTGTTGAATGAGTCTAATTTAGATTTGATTTATTGCATCAATTTAAACTAATGAATAGAGATTCATTAAATTAAATTGACTTGAATCAAATGGTTGGATTTGATCAACCATGGGAAATAAGAGGTCAAGTTTGACTTGACTTGAGAGGGAAGATGAATGGTTAAGTTTGAATTGACCAAATGTCATGTCATGATGACTTGGCATGGGCCGGCCATTGATGATGTTCCACATCATCATGGACACATAATGAGGTGTCATCTCATGAGGGAGACCAAGAACCATGGCTCTTGGAATTACATGCATGCATATAACTCCCTTGTAGTGGCTGGCCACTTTGTGTGAATGTGCATTAGGGTGAAGTTAAGTGTAGTAACTTCATCTTCTTCCTCCTCTCTTCTCAAGCTCTCTCCCCCTCATCCTTGCCGTGAGCTTCTAAGGGTTCTAGCACACTCTAGGTTGCTTTTCTCCACCTATTGCTAATGTGGATACCGATAGAGGAGTGTACACTCGACACTCTCGAGTTTCGGCAAGCCGTTCATATGAGCGGGACAAGCGAAGGGCGTCGCATCATGGGTAATGCTCCTTTCATGTAGATCTAGGTTTTCTAAATACGTACATGTAATTTTGTTTATCTTTGCACGGATCCGTGGCCGACTTCCGAGGTTTCTGCAACGCAAAAAGTGGTTTTTGCAGCTCGGATAGTCCAACATTACCTTCCGATCTAATTGCCAAGGTCTCCCTAATAATAGATGGCATGCATGCATGGGAACCACATCACACAAGAACTCATCTTCATATTTTCCAATGAAAATTGCTACCAAGACTTGCTTTATTTCCTTGATTTCACCGCAATCGTTCAACCACTGAAGGTCATACGGATGTGGATGTTTCTAAGTTGATAAAGATAATTTTTCCACCAAATCAGTACTTACCACATTGGTGCAACTCCCTCCAAAAATAACGCTGCAAACCTTGTTATTCACAAAGCAATGAGTATGAAATAAGTTCTCCCTTTGATTATCTTCTTCCTCCTTATCTTGTAGATTGAGAACTCATCAGGCTACCAATAAGTCTCCAACAACGACATGTTGTTCATCATCACTATCCTCTTTTAGTGGCACTTCCTCTGCTACTTCATCCTCATCTTCTGACTCAAGCTCTTCTTGGGCTATCACCATTACCCTTTGTTCATACATTGGCTCGCTATGTGGCCACACCCTTAGGATTTAGAAGATGTGGAATCGATAGTACCTTGAGTAGCGGATGTTGTTGGGTTGGGCATCTTAAAGGGTTCAAACTTTGGCTTGTTTTTTAGGCTCGTCCCATCTTGGTGCTACTTTACATGGGATGTTGGTAGCCATGGGTTGTCCCTTCTTTGCCAATCCCCTTCGCTTGAGTTGTTCCTCCACTTTTAGTGCCTGGTGGACCATATCCGACAGCTCAACATAATGCTGCAATTCAACAATATCAGTAATTTCTGGGTTTAAACCATGCAAAAACCTAGCCATGGTGGCTTCCCGATCTTCATCGACATTAGCAAGCATCATGGACAATTCCATCTCCTTGAAGTACTCATCAACACTTTTGGAGTCTTCAGATAACCTCTGCAGCCACTAATATAAGCTCCTATAGTAATGGCAAGGTAGAAAGCTTCTTCTCATGAGGACGACTTTCATCTCCTCCCAAAGTATACACAGGTTGCTCTCTATTTCTTCTCCATTTTCTCTCCCCTTGATCCCACCAAACTGATGAAACTTGAAACTTAATTTTGGTTGAAACTTGACTTTGGTATTAACTTCAAAGATTGTTACAAGAAGGAGAAGAATGATGAAACTTAGCTTTGGTATGAACTTCAAAGCTTGTTTAAGAAGAAGGGGAATACATGAACATTTTTCTTGAGCATGAAAATAACCATCCATGGGAGTTTTATAGTGCTACATCCTTTTAATGACCGTTGGGGACTTTGTTGTTAACGTTGGAGGCTTTTGTGAGGTTCAAGGCTTGTTGCATGGTGCATTTAATGAGCCTCCTTGCATTGATTACTCTTGTCTTCTTGCATTGATTATTTTTGTCTTCTTGCATGATGAATAGCTTTGCCTTGATTGTTGATTAGTTGATGCCTTGACTTTTAACACTCCCCCTCAAGTTTGGTGCATATATGTCAATGGCACCTAACTTGTCAAGGATGTTCCTCATGTGTTGAGAAGTGGTAACCTTGGAAAAGATATCTGCTGGTTGATCTTGTCCATTGATATGAAGAGCGATGATGATCTTTTTGTCAATCTTCTCCCTAATGACATGGCAATCTACTTCAATGTGCTTGGTTCTTTCATGAAATACTGGATTTGTTGCAATGTGAATGGCTGACTGATTATCACAGTATAATCTGATTGGGGAATTAATAGGGAAACCCAGTTCTTCAACTAAAGCTTTTAACCAGCCATTGCTCAGATTCTCGCCTCAAAGACTGGATCATGACACAACCAATTATTTTTTGCTTTTCCAAGATACCAAATTTCATTCTACAAACATACAATATCCTGTTGTCGATCTACTATCTTTGTGATCTCCTACCCAGTCTGCATCACAGTAACCCACAATTTATGTATTATGGTTATTCTTCATCGAGATTCCTTTCCCTGGTGTCCCTTTCAAATAGTGGAGGATTCTCTCTACTGCCTTCCAATGGCTCTCCTTTGGTGCGTACATGTTTTGGCTAATTTGATTTACTGCAAATGAAATATCTGGATGAGTAATGGTTAGGTAAATCAATTTACCTACTAACCTTTGGTATTGCTGAATGTCCTCCCAGGGATTGTCATCATCATTTCCTTTATTAGATGTGAAGTAGGGGCTACCAGCTGGTTTTGCTCCAAGTTTTCCAATTTCCTGTAAGAGATCAAGTGTATACTTCCTTTGGGATAGGATTAGTCCATTAGGAGAGTGATCTAGTTCTATACCTAGAAAATACTTTAGTTTTCCTAAATCCTTTATTTCGAATTTAGAATTGAGAAAGGACTTAACTTGTTGTATTAGATTTTCATCATTTCCTGTAATAATGAGATCATCTACATATATAAGAATGATGATAGTTTTATTATTTTCTATCTTAACAAATAATGAAGAATCACTACTGCATTTTGTAAACTTATAGCTTAAGAGAGCCGAGCTAAGTTTAGCATACCATGCTCTTGGAGATTGTTTGAGGCCATATATGGCCTTGTTCAGTTTGCATACCTTCCCCCTCATATCCATTTCGAATTCCTTCTGGAATCTCCATATAGATCTCTTCTTCCAGCTCTCCCTATAGAAAGCATTGGCAACATCCATTTGATAAAGTGGCCAATCCATATTTATTGCGAGTGTAAGTAAGACTCGGATGGTATTCATCTTGGCCACAAGTGCAAATGTCTCCTTATAATCAATTCCATAAATTTGAGTGTATCCTTTGGCTATCAGTCTGGCTTTATGCCAGTCAATGGTACCATCACTTCTGTGTTTAATCTTGTATACCCACTTGCATCCCACAGGTTTCTTTCCTTTAGGCAAATTGGTGATCTCCCAGGTGCCATTCTTTTCCAAGGCATTGATTTCTTCTTCCATTGCCCTTTGCCAAGATTGTTGTCCTTTTGCTTCCTCATATGTTCTAGGTTCCTGTGTTCTAGGTTCATGTGTTTTATCTATGCCACTCAAGAATGCTTGATGACTTGGTGAGACATTATTAGTGGTATAATAATCAGAGATAGGATGAAATAGCATGCCAGAGTGATAGTATGTTCTACGATTAATCCATTCAGATGCAGGATACCTTATTCTTGTTGACCTCCTTAGCGGTGGAGAAAAGGAGGGTAGATGTGTAGGTTCTCTTGTTCCTCTATTATTGGTTAATTGAGACGGATCTTCATTCTCTCCCCCTTGTTCTAGGCTTTCCTCAGTTTCTTCAGTATCAGAATTAGTTCCTTCTTGAGGTTGATCCTGCCTTTCTTCAAGAAATAGGGGATAACTACCAATTGGGTTTCTTTCTTTTGTATCTTCTTCCTTTGTTTCTGGAAAAAAAAAACTCATTTTAGACAAATATCACATCCTTTGATGTGTACATCTTGTTAGTAGCAGGATCAAAGCATTTATATCCCTTTTCTGAGGTGGCATAACCAAGAAAAACACATTTTCTTCCTTTATCATCTAATTTAGTTCTAAGATGTAATGGAATGAATACATAGCAAGTACACCCAAAAGTTTTTAAATGAGAGATGTTAGGCCTCTTATTGTATAGGAGTTCTATCGGAGACTTTCCTCCTAAGTTTTCTATTGGCATTAGATTAATGAGATGAGCCACCGTACTAATGTCTTCATGCCAAATTTTTTTGGGAATATTAGCATGATTTAGGAGTGTTCTTGCTGTTTCTAATAGATGCCTATTTTTCCTTTTGGCTATCCCATTTTTTTGAGGGGTATAAGGACAAGAGGTTTGATGAATAATTCCCCTTTCTTTTAAGTATTTCCTCATTTTATTACTTGTGTATTCTCCACCATTATCGGATCTAAGGATCTTAATATTGCCGTTGTATTGCCTTGAGATGTAATTGTTATAGGTTTCAAAAGCCTCAAACACTTGAGATTTGTTGGTGATCATGTATACCCAAGTGTACCTAGTTTTATGATCAATGAATGTTAACCTTTTTTAGACAAAATTAGAGAGGTCCATACATCCGAGTGAACTAGATCAAAGGGTTTTTCATATATAGTGGTAGAACATGGATAGTTTCCTTTTGTTTCTTTTCCAAGAATACATGGTTCACAAATACCATTATCTAAATTGAATGTAGGGAAGAAATATTTTAGGACATGACTACTAGGGTGACCTAGTCGGGCATGCCAAAGTTGAGAGTCCTCCTGGTTTGCTTTAAAGACTTGATAGTCATGATCCAAGACATAAAGGTTATTCCTTTTAGATCCCTTGCCAATCAAAAGATTTGTCTTGATGTCTTGAAATGACACATTATTAGAATCCAAAATAACCTTACAATCATGTTCCTTAGTAACTTTACTAATAGACATCAGATTGGAAGTAAAATTTGGAACATAGAGAGCATCGGTTGCTTTTCCTAATAAATCAATTTCTCCTATTTGATTTACTATTATATTTTGACCGTTAGCTACCTTAATTATCTTACATTTTTCTAAGTTTCTAAACTTTAGAACTTTATTTTTATCTTTTACCATATTATAATCACATCCTGAATCAATAATCCAATGTTTAGTATCGTTTACCTGTTGTAGAGGTTTGTTGATGTTCTTCCACAGAAGTTTGCGCTTTTAATGTTTGCATGGGTTCCTTCTTTCAAAATGCCTTTGGTCTTAAATGAGGATGAAGAAACCAACATTTGTCCTTTGTGTGTCCTTTCTTCTTGCAATTGGGACATACCTCTTCTTTTGGATGAACTTCATTAATTTTGAACCCATGAACTTCCATTCTTTTGCTTGAAGTTTCTTCAATATTCAAGCCTGACTCGGTTCTTTGGATGATTTGTAAAACTTCATGATATGCTGGGAGATTTTGCATTCGTAGGATTTCTTGTCTCATAGTTGAGAATAAGTCTCCGAGAGTCATAAGTAGACTAAAGACCTTGTCTTCATTTTGCCGCTTTATTATTACTGTTAAATCAGTGTTTGGTGGTCGGAGAACCTCAAGCTCACTCCATAAGTTACCAAATTCTCCAAAGAGTTGCAGGAGAGTCTTGTTCTCTTTTCTCATATCTGCTATCTGTCTTCTTATTTCGAAGATTCTTCCAATGTTGTTGGTCTACCCATACACTGTTGAGAGATGATCCCATAAGGCTTTAGCACTTGGAGAGCAAGCAACCATACTTTTGTGAGCTTCATCTAAAGAAAGCAAGAGATAAACAAAGACTTGATTATCTTTCTTCTTCCATTCTTTGAAGATGGGATCTGACTCGTTAGGAGGATCTTGGAGAATATGATCTTCAAGGTTATAGCTACTTAGGATCCTCTTAATAAATCCGGACCATTGAACATAGTTGGAGGAATTAAGAAGAAGAGAGGAAAAGAGTTGAGGAGGAAGTAAACTTGTGGAAGAGCTAGACCTTGCTGCTTTGATACCATGATGAAACTTGAAACTTAACTTTGGTTGAAACTTGACTTTGGTATTAACTTCAAATCTTGTTACAAGAAGGAGAAGAATGATGAAACTTAGCTTTGGTATGAACTTCAAAGCTTGTTTAAGAAGAAGGGGAATACATGAACATTTTTCTTGAGCATGAAAATAACCATCCATGGGAGTTTTATAGTGCTACATCCTTTTAATGACCGTTGGGGACTTTGTTGTGAACGTTAGAGGCTTTTGTGAGGTTCAAGGCTTGTTGCATGGTGCATTTAATGAGCCTCCTTTCATTGATTACTCTTGTCTTCTTGCATTGATTATTTTTGTCTTCTTGCATGATGAATAGCTTTGTCTTGATTGTTGTTTAGTTGATGCCTTGACTTTTAACACAAACAATAGCATAATGAGTTAATTCAATGGCCGCTACCTTAACCTTCTTAAGCTCTAAGAAATCATGGCACTCAAACACCATCTCTATCTTTGTTTCCCACTCTAAATAAACTTCTGGATCACTTTTCCCTTGGAAGGATGGAATCTTTAGCTTTATTCCTCCTAATTCATTATTCCTTCTATTTCCACTTGGATTCTGATCCTCACTACGTTTGTTTCTATCTCCTCTATTTCCAATCCAACCTTGGTTGTAGTTTTGTTCACCAAATTCTTCCAATCCCTCTTCTTCTGGATCAACCCACTCAGCACGCCTCTGTTGTGGTACCGTAGAATGGTCTGGCTAATGTCGTCTCGGTGTCACCCCTTCCACTCGATCCAACCTCTCAAGGATAGCTTCTAATTCAGCCCTCATCATCTGCCTCATTTCCCCATCAACCCTTACAATTGCAAATTTGGAGGTTGTTTAGTCGCCTAAGTTGTACCATCTTCCTGGTTGTTGGACATTTCTGTAAAGATGAAAGAAACCTCAAAAAGCACTCCCTCACATGTATGTTTTTTTTTTGTCTCTCAAGAGTTGGGCACTCTTGTATTTGTTAACATTAATGTTTTCCTAAAGAATAAAGCTCTTGGAGATGTATTTGAGTTCATGGTAGAAAAAGGGATGGTTGAGGGTTAGGCGGCTGCGGGTGATTTCGTACCAGGGAGCTGCGGTGGAAGAAGAAGCCATGGAAGAAGGTTGTTGCAAAAGAGTTGGAGGTGTCGGGGACAAAAGAAACTAGGGGTTTTGGGGAAAAGGGTGGCTTAAGTTAGTGTTAAGTGTTAAACAAAGCGGGGCTTTTTAAAAGGAAAAAAAAAAAGGGAGAAATGAAGTAAATGTGACGGATGCCGAAAAAATGAAGTGAGGATTTTTTGTATTTTTTCTCATCTCATATATTTTCTCTAAGAATACAAAAGCCTAAGGGATAAATAATTATATTTCTTTTTTAGGAATCAGGAGATGAAAAATTCTAAGGCTCTACACATAATATAACAACATATGAGCTAGGTAATTACATTCCCCCACGGGGAAGATAAAGCCAATTATAATGGCTAAGTAAAATTTTCTCAAGGCTCTATGCCTAATATAACAACCTAGGAGCTATATAAATACATTCCCCCATAATGCCAACTATAATGGCTAAGTAAAATTTTCTCAAGGCTCTACGCCTAATATAAGCCTATAGGCTATTGCATTCCCCAGCGGGCTATAACGCCAGCTATAATGGCAAAGTAAATTGCTAACATAACAGCTTAAGACCCTGTGCTTAGTATGATAGTTTAAGGCCCTACGCCGAATATGATAGCTTCAAGATCTATGCTTAAAATGACATCTTGTGGTTTTTTGTTTGATATGACAGTCTTTGTATATCAGTGAGTACTTATAAAACTTCACTCGACTTTGCTCTTCAGTTTTACTAAAGAGGGAGAACTTATGATGGGTGTAGGGTTTTTGGCTAAGGTAGGAAAAATTTTACTTTTTCAGTAAGGGCAGTTTTAGTAAATACTTGTAAAACTTCACTCACTTCGCTCTTCAGTTTTACTAAAGAGGGGAAACTTATGATGGGGTTGAGGTTTTTAGTCAGGATACTTAGTGTTGGGTTTCCGGCACCGCGGCGTGTGTGTGTTCGATCATGTTTCGTAAACATGAGCACAGCGGAAGCAATAAAAATAATAAATACTCCTATTTATTACAACACACACAACACACGCATGCTATTACAACAAGTGTAGACATAACCGTAAATTAAAATTGCAATAAAAGGAAATTTAAACTACGTTATACCTTCCGTATGACGTGTAGCGGGAACGGCATCAACCGGAACGATTCTCGTAAGAATCGTCTCTATCCGTATCCATGCCGAGCTCCTCGGGATGACTTCGCCAAGCCACGAGCTTCGTCTTCGTACGGGTTACTAGCCTCGTGTTGAAGACGACGTGATCGAGAGATGATCACGGTCCGAATCCAAATTCGGACCTAAAACAAGTCCTCAAGACTTGCTTCTCCGGAGAGGTATTCGTCAACCGATTGACGAATCCTTCGTCCTCCACCTCAGAGGATTACCGGAGATCAAATCCCCGGTATGTTAGCCGCTGTCGGAGCCCTAACCGTCGTCTAAACGACGCTCCGACGAGAGGAGAAGAAGCTGTCCAGAAAACTGGACAGCTTGGTGGAGGAGTAGGCGCCGGCCAAAACCAAGGAAGCAAAGTGCTCACCTTGATGCCAAACCTAAGGAGGATGACCGGAACTCTTCCGGCAGCAGCTCGACGCCGGCGAGGAGGAAGGAAGCAACCTTCTGGATGCCGGTTGGAGGACCTTTGGGCTGGGCGGCGGCAGCTTGGAGTTGGGCGCCGAATAGGAGAGGGAGGGGTTGGGCGGCCAAGTTTGATTAGGTTTAGGGTTAGGGTTTAATCCCTATTTTATAGAGAACTAATTCTCTTAGTGGTTAATGGATCATATCCATAAAGCCCGTTAACCCGCTCCATTAAGATAAGTTAAAATAAACCAAACCATGATGGTTTATTTTAAGTTAAAACGAACCGAACCAACCTTTGGTTCATTCGTTTAATATAAACCAAACCCTTTGGTTTATTCTCATCCATTGGATTAGGACCAAACCATTTTGGTCCATCCATTATGTCTTCATAAGACACGGCCCATCCACGCTTCCATTGCGACTGAAACAATTTCATGCTCGCTTTATGTTTGGTCCAACCAAACATAGTTTCTCTCGGTCTGAGAATCCCATTCTCAAGCTCGTTTTAAATCCTTTGGATTACACTCGTGGTGCGTGTGACCAAATAGGTTCTCGGTTTATGTTGGCCGTCTATAATTAACCATTAATTATAGAACGATCATGAGTGGCACCTAGTAGTACATCATGATCCCCAATTAACCGAAAAGATCAACTTGATCGAACTATTTCAAACCCTTCAAGAGCTTGAATGAATCGTGCCCCATTCCCTTCACTCATCTTATACCCACTTGGTTCGTGACATGGTCTATTGTGTCACCTCACTAGGTCGACTCACGTCACACCTAGCCCAAGTATCATTTCCTCGTCCTACGGATTCTAGTTACTCCACATGTATCGAAGAGTACCTTACTCTAAACATGTAATGCTTTGGCCAAAGACTTTAGTAACAATCCGACGAGAGGCCATAGGTATACATCTCCTCGCAAGGAGTGGTGAATCCTTTATAGGCTATTCAAACACCTTCGATCACTTCGACTTATACCCCAATCATCCCGGGTCCACATCTCCTTAGAGATGTTTGCTTAAGATGTCAAAGCATAAGTCTCTATGATCAAGATGACTTGAATACCGCAAGTCAAAGGAACATCGCACTTAAGCCACAGTAAGAACTTCATTGACATATCTATATATGCCGAAAACCATATGAAGTCTTACGGTTGGTCCCTCCAATGAACTAGTTACCATAACTAGCATCCACGATTAACTCCGGACATCACTATGTCTCCAGCCAGTGAGAATCAGCTGCTTGGATACACCAAGGAGTATACCTCGTGCTAGTCTCGACAGAATTGATGGTGTCCAAATCCATCAATTCATTGACTAGGGATAATTCCGATACATCACAATTACACATGTAGAGATACTCACTAGTTGTGATCCAATCACAAATTCTCTCATGCTGTGAATCGTATCGTGGACATTCAGTAAATGAGTTTAAGATCCAATCAAATACATAAAATATGTACACTCAAATAGTGAATCTTCATTTATCATATAAATGGTTCATACATAAGGCGATTGCCTTAGGACATCTCTCATATATTACTAACACTTAGTATATTCTTAGAAGGTATCAAACATAATATTTGATCAATTAGTATGTTTTCCGATCTATGAGTATGATTTTGGGGCAATTACTATATTTGTTGAATGATCAGTATAGTTCCTGAGTTGTTTATGTAATTCTCAAGCAGTCTATATGATTTCATATAGTAGGGGATAGAGTCCAATGGTGTAGAAGGATTCATATAGCTGACCCCACCTAGTGGGATAAGGCTTTGATGTTGTTGTTGTTGTATATGTGATGCCCGAGCTAAATAGGGGCAGGCAGAGCAGTTGTGTTCAAAGCTATGTGTTGTATTGACAGAGCAGTGTATGCATTTCCCGATTGATATATGTAATGCCTGAATCACTTATGCAATTCTCGAGCAGTTTATGTAATTTCCGAACCATGTAGGGGTGAGCAGAGTAGTTATGTTCAGAGCCAAGCGTTGTGTATTAAAGAGTAGTATATATTTCCCGAGTGATATATGTAATTCCCGAGCCAAGTAGGGGTGAGCAGAGTAGTTGTGTTCAGGGGTACGTGTTGTGTTGACTGAACAAAATATTTATATCTCCCAAGTGATATATGCAATTTCTGAGCAGTATATGTAATTTCTGAGCTCAGTAGGAGTAGTTGGTTTAGAGTTGGGAAGTCAAAGCAGTGTATACAATTCCCGAGCAGTATATGTGATTCTCATGCCAAGTAGGGAAAAGCAGTGCATATGGTTCGAACGCAATTGTGAGGAGTTGGGTAGTCTGCTTTTCTCGATCAATTTATGAATTTCCTGTGCAGTATGTATATTTCCCAAGCCGTCAGTATGTTCATTTCTCGAATAATGTATATATAAATTGTTGGGATGTATACTGAAAGCCTAGCTCTTTTTGTATGAACATTTTTATTTTGAAATAAGAATCACATGATCATGGTTTGCACTTTATATTTATTATATGTGTGCATATTGTCTAATACTTTACATTGTAGATAACATGGTGTTTGGTGTGGCACAGAAGATCATGTTATCAGTCCCTTGTAGAATATAAGTAGAGGCTCACAACCAAGATGGTTTTGGACAAACCATTGGCATGGTTGTAGTGTAGCTTGGTATTGTTTTGTCTTGAACATAGAGTTACACTAGTACACTTAGGTGTATTGAGCAGGACCGACATAGAGGTGATTCAATTTATTGCTGATTACATAATTGAATCGGACCTCGGATATTATGTTGTACATGCTCTTAATCCCAATATAATAACGGGTACATGTACTTAGTATTTATTTCTTTGATTTACCAAAGGGTGAGATTTATATGGATTAAATCAATATGCCCGGTAAGTTGGGAAATGATATTATTTATATGGTGTGCCGTTAATTATAGGAGGAAACCGTGTCCTATATATTAGGTTGATGATGTCCCCTTGAGGAGCTCATAAGGTTCATCATGTAAACCCTGCAGGTTGACTTAGTCAACATGATGATAAGGTTGAGTGGTACTACTCGAGGAGTTAGATATTAATTGATTGATGGTCAGTAAATCAATTAATTGACGGACATTCGATATCTTAAACACGGGGAGATGGATGTACAAATAATATATGGAGCCCATATTATCATATGGGGGTTGGTGAGGTAATTCAATGATGATCCTCTAGTGGAATGGAACATCATTGATGGATCAAGTTTGTGTGGTTCCGATCCATCGGGTGGCCAAGATCCAACTCCTCCTCATGGTCCCTATTGTAGCCTATTAACACCTCATGAAGCCTAGATCCAATGATGGAAAACAAATCTCTAGATCTGACGGTTGAGATTAAATCCCTAGATTCGACGGTTGAGATTAAATCTCTAGATCCGATGGTTGAGATTAAATCTCTAGATCCGACGGTTGAGATTAAATCCCTAGATCCGACGGTTGAGATTAAATCTCTAGATTCGATGGTTGAGATTAAATCCCTAGATCTGACGGTTGAGATTAAATCTCTAGATCCGACAGTTGAGATTAAATCTCTAAATCCGACGGTTGAGATTAAATCCCTAGAACCAATGGAGGAGATTAAACCAAGGCCTAAACCTAACTCTATATATATGGGCTTAGGCTTGGGCGGCCAAAGGATGGAAAACCTAATTGAGATAAGGATTAGGTTAAGGGGCTTTGGCTTGGGCGGAAAGAAAAAGGATGAGGCTAGGGTTTTTGTGTGGCCACAATTAAGGAAAGGTATTCTTCTTCTTTTTCCTTTGGTGGTCGGCACCTTTTCTTCCTCCTTCCTCCTTGGTTTGGCCGGCGCCCAAGCTTTTCCCCTTGATCTATGGCTTGTGGTGGATGAGATTAGGGTTGCTTCCCATGGGCGACAACCAATCTTAGTTGGGATAGGAATAGGAGTGGGGCTAGGGTTAGGATTTGGTTGTTGGTGTTGGGCGGCAACAAGGAGAGGGAGCTTCTTCTTCTTCTTCCTAATGATGGTCGGCCCCTCTTCCTTCTTCCCTCTACCTTGGCCAAAGCTCAATCTATTCTACTTCCCTTCATCCTTAGCCGGAAATTAAGGAGAGCCTAGTTTAGGGTTTGGGAGGCAACAAGGAGAAGGGGTGTTTTCTTTCTTCTTCTCCAAGTGTTGGCCGGCGCCCATGCCCTTGTTGTTTCTCTTTTGGTTGGTTTCCATACTCCATTTTATCTTCCTTGGCCGGCGGCAACATCGAGTTTATTGACTTGGTGGCCGGTTCTAGAAAGGAAGATGAGTTTTGTTTTAGGATCTTCCTTTGTTCCTAGTGAACAAGGAAAGGAAGATTGGTGATCTAGGAGGCTTCAACTTTTGGTAGATTGTCGCTCACACGACGTCCAAAAAGAGGAAGAACATACAATATAAGATCAAGAGGTATAACAAGAGGTACAATCTTGTTTATTTTGATTAATGTTTTTTTGTATTATGTTTATAATTGCTTTTCAATTATATGCATGTTTTGTGTGGATGGTTACTTGCTTGTATTTGTTTTTCCAAATATAAGCATGTTATATTTCTGTAAATGGCTAAATAATACTTGGACCCCGAATATAAACACAAAAACTAGTGATCCAGACATCGTCTATTCCGCGGCTACTCGTAGAATAGAGGTTGGTCGCTTGAACAACTTGGTTGTTCAAGTGACCTCTCTAAACGAATAGCACGATGATGACTTGGTTGCTTTGGCAATCCCTTTTGTCTAGGATTAAATTTTTTTAATCCGGGGACATCGAAGGGATCGCCATGGTCAAGTAACCGAGGTGAAGTGGAAAGCAAAGTTTTCCCTCACGGACTCGACAAGGAAACCCTTCATAAATATGCCTTGTGTGTTTTTTGAATTATGCAGAAAGGGAGATATGGGTATCTTTGGGTGCATGAGATGATGGAGAGGTTCCTTAGCCTACGCAATCGCTCCATTATTGTCACAATAGAGATCTATGGGATCTACTATGCTAGGAACTACCCCAAGCTCAGTAATGAACTTGCGGATCCAAACTGCCTCATTTGCTACCTCTGATGCAGCAATATACTCGGCCTTTGTTGTAGAATCAGCAATTGTGTCCTGCTTTAAACTCTTCCAACTCACAGCGCCACCATTCAAGCAAAACACGAACCCTGACTGCGATGTATAATCATCCTGGTCAGTTTGGAAGCTAGCATCATTGTAACCCTTTACAGCTAGTTCTCTATCGCCTCCAAATATCAAGAAATATTCTTTAGTCCTTCTCAAGTACTTAAGAATATTCTTGACTGCTATCTAGTGACGCTCACCTGGATTTAACTGGTATACTCGTCATGCTCAAAGCACATGAGACATCAGGACGAGTACATAGCATGGCGTACATGATAGATCCTATGACAGATTCATAAAGGATCTTATCCATTTGGTCTCTCTCCTCTCTAGAAGAGGGACTTTGAGTCTTCGAAAGACTCACACCATTTGACATCGGCAGAAATCCCTTCTTGGAATTATGCATGACAAACTGTAGTAATACCGTGTCAATATATATACTCTGACTTAGGCCAAGCAATCTCTTAGATCTTTTTCTATAAATCTTGATGCCTAGAATATTGGCTGCTTCACCTAAGTCCTTCATTGAGAAACAATTCTCCAGCCAAGTCTTTATAGACTGTAGCAAAGGGATGTCATTCCCAATGAGTAGTATGTCATCCACATATAATACAAGGAAGAAAATTGTGTTCCTATTAACCCTCTTATAGATATAGGGTTCATCTTCATTCTTGATGAAACTAAACTATTTGATCGGATCATCGAATCAAAGATTCCAGCTCCGAGAAGCTTGTATTAGCCCATAAATGGACTTTTGTAGCTTCCATACTTTGTCAGTATGCTGTGGATCTACAAAACCCTTAGGTTGTGTCATGTACACATCCTCGAGCAAGTTTCCATTCAGAAATGCAGTTTTGACATCCATCTGCCAGATCTCATAATCGTGGTATGCTGTAATAGCAAGCATTATTCGAATGGACTTAAACATCGCAAGTGGAGAAAAGGTTTCATCATAGTCAATACCATGAATTTGCTTGAAACCTTTAGCTACCAATCGACCCTTATAGGTATGCGTAAGTCTATCCATGTCAGTCTTTCTCTTAAAGACCCACTTACACCGAATGGGTTTGACACCTTCAGGTGGATCAACCAAATTTCATACTTGTTTGGTGTATATGGATTCCATCTCAGATCTCATGGCCTCTAGCCATTTCTCAGAATCTGGGCTCATCATAGCTTCCTAATAGGAGGTAGGCACATTCTCAACGAGCATAACGTCATTATGGTCAGATAAGAGAAATGAGTATCTCTCAGGCTGATGATGTACCCTACAGACCTACGAAGAGGTAGGTCTACCTGAACAGGTTGTTATTCCACAACTCTTTGTGCAACAATCTCATCATCCACAACACTTTGTGGTTCTTGTTCAACCTCCATAGTGCTATGGTCCGTATCTTGAATTTCTTCAAGATCAAACGTACTCCCACTAGTTTTTCGAGAAACAAAGTCTCTTTCTAGAAATACTCCAGTCTTTGCCACAAACACTTTGTGCTGATTGGGAATGTAGAAGTAATATCCCTTCATTTCCTTGGGATATCCAACAAAATAGCATTTATCAAATTTGGGTCCCAGTTTGTTTGAGACTTGACGTCGAACGTAAGCCTCACAACCACAAATCCTCATGAAAGACATCTTGGGATTTTTCCCTGTCCATATCGTATATGGTATCTTTATCATAGCTTTGGATGGAACACGGTTAAGTGTGAAGGTTGTTGTGTCTAGAGCATATCCCCAAAAGGATATAGGAAGATCTGTGTGACTCATCATAGATCATATCATATCTAATAAGATATGATTCCTCCTTTCAGATACACCATTCCACTGTGGTGTTCCAGGAGGAGTGAGTTGGGATAGAATCTCACACTCAGCTAGATAGTCACGAAACTCATGGCTAAGGTATTCACCACCTCGATTTGATCGAAGTATCTTAATACTCTTGCCAAGATGGTTTTGTACTTCATTCTTGAATTCTTTGAACTTTTCAAAGGATTTTGACTTATGTGTCATCAGATACACATAACCATATCTACTAAAATAATCAGTAAATGTAATGAAGTATCTATAACCACCTCTAGCAGGGCATTGAAAGGGCCACACATATCACTATGTATAAGTCCTAACAAGTCTATTGCTCTTTCGCTGTGTCCACTAAAGGGAGTCTTGGTCATCTTGCCTAGAAGGCAAGACTCGCATGTCTCATATGATTCAAAATCAAATGAGTCCAGCAACCCATCTTTATGGAGCTGGGATTAGCGACTCTCATTTATGTGACCTAAGCGACAATGGCAGATATAGGCTTGGTTCTAATCATTTGATTTGAACCTTGTGGTACTTATGTTATAAATGGGGTTCTCTATGTGTAGAATGTAGAGTCCGTTCATCAGAGGTGCACTGCAATAGAATATATCATTTAAATAAACCGAACAATATTTGTTCTTTATTATAAATGAAAAGCCTTTCTTGTCTAAACAAGAAACTGAAATGATGTTCTTTGTGAGAGCAGGCACATAACAACATTCATCTAATTCTAGTACAAGCCCAGAGGGTAGAGATAGAAAATAAGTTCCTACAGTAATAGGAACAACCCTTGCTCCATTGCCAACTAATAGGTCTACCTCGCCCTTCGTCAATGCTCTGCTATTTCTCAGTGCTTGTACATTAGTATAAATGTGAGAAGCACATCCAGTATCAAATACCCACGATGAAGAAATAGATAGATTGACTTCTATAACATATATACCTGAAGTAAAAGTCTCACTTCTCTTCTTCTTAAGATCTTCTCCCCTTTTTTAGGTTTCAGTGCCTTGCCTTTGCCCTTGGCATGGGACTTTCCCTTACTTTTAGGCTTTCCCTTGCCTTTCTTCTTTTGCACCATCAAAATGGAGTTGGGCTTTGCCTTCTTAAGGTTGAGCTCAGCAGTTCTCAACATGCTAAGCATCTCAGGCAATGACTTATCAATTTCATTAATGTTGTAATTCATGACAAATTGATTGTAGTTTTGTGGCAAAGATTGCATGGCTAGTTCTTGGCCAAGTGGGAATCTCAACCTCTGTAGGTTTTCTATGTACTCAATCATCTTGAGTACATATGGACCTACGGGAGTCCCATCTTGCATCTTGCACTGAAACAGTGTCTTAGAGATCTCGAATCTCTCATGCCTTGCTTGTCCTCGATACAGTTGATGAAGATGTTCAACCATATCAAAAGCAATCATCAACTCGTGTTGCTTCTGAAGCTCAGAGTTCATGGTCGCGAGCATGAGGCATGACACATCTAAAGCATCATCTTGATGCTTCATGTAAGCATCTCGGTCAGCTCGTGAGGCAGTGGCAGGAGGTGCTTTCGAAATGGGCTGCTCCAGGACGTATAGTTTTCTTTCTTGTTTGAGAACAATTCTTATATTCCTGTATCAGCCCAGGAAATTAGTTCCATTAAGCTTGTCCTTCTCAAGGACAGAACGCAGGGAGAGAGTGTTCGTGTTTGACGACATGGCAATTTACAACATAAATAATGCAGAAAGTAAATATAATATTTCATTTATCATTTAATTAAGACTTTAATTAAATGATGCTCCCACTAAATTATAGGACTTTCATAGAATCGAGTCATGTATGTGGTCAAACCACACTTCTAGATTCATACCAACTAGCTATAATTCTCGCGGGACAAGATCCACATCATACTACACCTTGAGTTAGCTTTGGCTAAATCGCCCAAGACTTAGTATTATCGGTAGGTAACAAATTACCAATTACATCTCTATACAACTCTTATTTATAAGATCAAGATCCACATTTAGAATGCCCCTGCGGGAAGGGCCTAGTGGCAAGCGCATGCAAACGTTGCATCATAGAACAACGGGTCAATCCCTCGCAAATGCGAGGGTGTCATCCCTCCATGCACTAGTTACTAGTCTTAAGGGCCAAAGACCTATCATGATTTACTTCTCTTACGATGGTCCGGGGGCGGGCTGGTAGGGGCCGCTAAATTGGCGGATTCCAACCTTTGCATCATAAGATCCACATTTACAAAAAAACTTGAGTTAGCTTTGGCTAAATCGCCCAAGATTTAGTGTAAATGTGATCTTATCATATCTTTACAACCGTTGGAATATGCCTATAGTTTTACCCGATCTAATTGATTTAACTAGTTTCACTCAATCTAATTGAGCTTATTCTCACCCAAGCTTTGATAGGCGGGGACCAAGATTGTCCCTCCGCACCCTACCAAGATAATATGCGTTGCTCTGCTTTGGCAGATTTAACAACAACAAATGATCGAGGTAGTGATGGGTATCAAAACTTGGTAGGCATTTCGAGTTGACTTGATTAAGATCTAATCTAATCGTGAATGTGTATTATATATGCATTAAGGCATTAATTACCCAATACTAGCATGCATCACATATATATATATATATATATATATAAAATTTTGATGAGGTCATGGCCCTACTACGATCTTCTCAAGCCAATGAGAAGATCGGACGGTCAACCTAGGGTTTAGCGGCTTCTCCAAGCGCCTCCTTTGACCGTCATGTGTCGTCAACACCCTCCTCGTAACTCCGTCTACGAGTGGACCTTCCACCACTTCATTTTTTACATTACAAACATTAAAACTCGAGTTACATTTGAGTCTAAAATCTATTTACAACAGGAAAATATAAGGGAGGCATGATGCGCAAGTCGCATATCATATACAACATGCACAATACTAAAAATGGCGCGCAAGCCGTATTATGAATTATAACACAATTTTATCCAATCACATTGGGATTTTTGGACCATGACCATCACAATATCATACATAATTCTATATTATATATTTTACATAAATTTCTATAATTTTCTGACTTTTTCTTTCAATTTTATGAGTCACAGCTCTGCAGTGGTCCCGCTAAGCAATTTTCGGGCGCAATTGCAGGACAATGCCCCTTGCGGGGTTAGGGGAAGCGCCATTTCTCGCAAAAAGAATCTCGCGAGTGTCCCATACGGATCTTACAGTGCCTTAAGTCAATGTCCAAAAAAAACAAAAATGAGACCTTGCAATTTTGGAGAGTTTTTCTCGGTGGTTGAAGCCTACAAGTGTCTAAACACTTGTTGCTTAGACTCTACGAGAAAAATACTCACAAAATCTATAAAATTAAGAAAATTACAGAAACTTACAGATCTGTAACTTTTCGTATCTAATACAAAAATTCCAAATATAAACATGTGCATGCTTCGCACGTGGCTCTGATACCACTGTTGGACTCTCCGAGTCGCAAAAACCAAATTTTGCATTGCGGAAACCTCGGAAGCCGGCCACGGATCCGTGCAAAGATAAATAAAATAAAATTCATGTACATGTTTATCTACACTAGATCTACTTTAGATCTACATGGGAAGAACGTTACCCTTGTAGCGATGCCCTTCGCTTATCCCGCTCATCTAAAAGTTTGTCGGTTCTCGTAGAGTGTCAAGTGCACACTCCTCTACACGTATCCACACGGACAAAAGGTGGGGAGAACCACTTAGAGTGTGCTAGCACTCGTAGGAGGTCTCGATAATGGTGGAGAGGGAGAGAAGAAGATAGGAGAATGAAGAAGAAGCAATCAATTAACCTTACTCATCAATTGGCTGGCCACTTAAGGAGGGGGTAATAAACATCCATGTAATACCAAGAGCCATGGTTCTTGGTCTTCCTCATGAGGTGGCACACCATGATGTGTCCATGATGATATGGAACATGATCATTGGCCAGCCCTATCCCAAGTCACCATGAAGTGGCATTTGGTCAAGTCAAATTTGACCATTCATCTTCCCTCTCAAGTCAAGTCAAACTTGACCTCTTAATGGTTGATCAAATCTAACCTTTGATTCAAGTCAATTTAATTTAATGAATCTCTATTCATTAGTTTAAATTGACTCAATGAATCAAATCTAAATTAGACT
The DNA here is from genome assembly GCA_025175895.1 of Wurfbainia villosa. Taxonomy (NCBI): domain Eukaryota; kingdom Viridiplantae; phylum Streptophyta; class Magnoliopsida; order Zingiberales; family Zingiberaceae; genus Wurfbainia; species Wurfbainia villosa. The sequence continues at coordinate 7,517,886 of JAKLTH010000072.1, read as the reverse complement.
CATTCAACACTTGAATCAAATTGAGTCCAATTCAATTAGTCTAATTTGGACTACTCTTAATCTAATTTGGTTCATCACATGAACCTAATCTTCTTGGTCCATCATATGAACCTAATCTCCATCTAATTGCCCTTTGTATGTGACCCTATAGGTTCTTGTAATGTTGGCAATGCTCCTAAACTGATTTAGAAACATAAGCAATGAGCGGTATCTAGCAACACATCATTGTTACCCAAGTTACAAGAATGTTGAGATCCAACATCACCTTTGTGACTACTAATTGTGACTCTCACAATATGTGACAATGTCCCTCTATTCTTGACATCTAGATTGATCAATTGAGGCATAGACCATGTCACCCTCTATACAATCTATATATTGAACTCCAAGTAGACTCACTCTAATAAAATGAGCTCAATATCTCATATTGACTCATTTGGGCATGACCATGCACTTAGTGGTCTCACTCTATCAAGAATCATGATATCACTCTCGTCATATAGGAAGGATAGATCTCATCTACATCACTCACATCCCTCCACAAAATTTGTTACATACCCAGTAAATGCCTTTATAGTCCACCCATTTACGGGTGACGTTTAACGAAGTCAAAGTATGCAACTCCTTATGTTGGGAACTATGGTGACTTCAGGTCCAAGGACTAATAGTCACACGAGAAAGCATAACACTCATATTGTTGGACTATCCGAGCAACAAAAACTGCTTTTTGCATTACAGAAACCTCGGAAGTCGACCATGGATCCGTGCGAAAGTAAATAAAAATACATGTACGTGTTTAAAACCATAGATCTACTCTAGATCTACATGTTAAGAGTTTTACCCTTGATGTGACGCCCTTCGCTTATCTCGCTCATCCAAATGGCTTGCCGGAACTCGAGAGTGTCAAGTGTACACTCCTCTATCGGTATCCACACGAACAATAGGTGGAGAAGATCACTTAGAGTGTGCTAGCACACTAAGAAACCCACGGCAAAGGAGAGGGGGAGAAAGCTTGAGGGAAGGAGGAAGAAGATGATGAAGTTACACTCTAATTAACTTCACACTCATCACCACTAAAGTGGTCGACCACTATTTGGGGGGTTACATGCATCCATGTAACTCCAAGAGGCTCTTGGTCTCCCTCATGAGGTAGCACCCCATGATGAGTCCATGATGATGTGGAACATCATCATTGGTCGACCCCCATGCCAAGTCACCATGGCATGGCAATTGGTCAAGTCAAAATTGACCATTCATCTTCCCTCTCAAGTCAAGTCAAACTTAACCTCTTATCTCCCATTGTTGATATAATCCAACCATTTGATTCAAGTTAATTTGATTTAATGAATCTCTATTCATTATTTTAAATTGACTCAATGAATCAAATCTAAATTAGACTCATTCAACACTTGAATCAAATTGAGTCTATCTCAATTAGTCTAATTTGGATTACTCTTAATCCAATTTGGTTCATCCCATGAACCTAATCCTCATGGCTCATCATATGAACCTAATCTCCATCTAATTACCTTTATGTGTGACCCTATAGGTTCTTGTAATGTTGGCAATGCTCCTAAACTGATTTAGAAACATAAGCAATGAGCGGTATCTAGCAACACATCATTGTTACCCAAGTTACAAGAATGTTGAGATCCAATATCACCTTTGTACTAATTGTGACTCTCACAATATATGACAATGTCCCTCTATCCTTGACATCTAGATTAACCAATTGAGGCATAGACCGTGTCATCCTCAATACAATCTATATCTTAAACTCCAATAGACTCACTCTAATCAAATGAGCTCAATATCTCATATTGACTCATTTGGGCATGACCATGCACTTAGTGATCTCACTCTATCAAAAATAACGATGTCACTCCTGTCATATAGGAGGGATAGATCTCATCTACATCACTCACATCCCTCCGCATAATTTGTTACATATCCAGTAATCACCTTTATAGTCCACCCATTTACCGGTGACGTTTGACGAAGCCAAAGTATGCAACTCCTTATGTAGGGAACCATGGTGACTTTAGGTCCAAGGACTAATAGTCATACTAATAGTCACATGAGAAAGTATATGACACTAATATAACGATCCATGATACTTTCTCATGGCGGGTCATTCAGTATACATTCTTCAATACATACCCATGTGTCAACTTGATATCAAATATCCATGACTTGTGAGATCAAGTCATCGAGTTGACCTACATGCTAGTCTCTTCGCATTAACATTGTCCCTGAATGTTAATACTTGACTAGGAATGATTAAGAGTAGTGTTCTCTATATCATCTCATTATCGATTCAACTAATCGATAGATATAGATAAGAACCTTTTTCTCAAGGACGTTTTTATACTTAGTTATTTGGCACCAATACAAGTAAGTATAATAATCACATGATTGGCTCTAGGACTTTCACTAACACATTTAACGATCCATGATACTTTCTCATGGCAGGTCATTCAGTACACATTCTCCAATGTATACCCATGTGTCAACTTGATATCTCATATCCATGACTTGTGAGATCAAATCATCGAGTTGACCTATATGCTAGTCTCTTCGCATTAATATTGTCCCTGAATATCATCTCATCATCGATTCTACCGATCGATTGATATAGATAGGAACCTTCTACTCAAGGACACTATTATACTTAGTTATTTGGCACCAATACAAGTAAGTATAATAACAATAAAGAAATGCCTTTATAAATATATATAGGAATATGATACAACAAGTCCATACAACGATCATCACATGATTGGCTCTAGGGCATTCACTAATAGAATCTCCTATAAAAGGGATAGAGTTGGAAGGGGACGAGATTGGTTCTTTCTTCTCTATTTGTGACCTCAAAGATCTCTTCTCATTTCTTCGACATTCTACTTTTTCATGCTTCCGTTTCTAACTTGAGCGTTGATGCACGCGAGCATGATCTCAAATCTCAGACGAAGTTTGCCAATGATTCGACGTGCGAGCTTGCGCTTAACGCCCGCAAGTGCACGGTTGTCGTCAAGTTATAATTTAAGTATCGATCCCACAGAGACTGAGATTCATGTTGGATCGAAGCGGATCGCTAGAGGGGGGTGAATAGCAATAAAAACTTTTTCTTTTAAATCGTTCGGTAGACAATTAAACGCAGTGGAAATGTAAATAAAAACTAAATGAGACAAATAGTTTTTTTACTTGGTTCGTAGCCTTCGGCTACTACTCCAAGACCCTAACAGTCCTAGACCGTGTACGGAGGGCAATTCACTAAAACACTCCTCCTCGTTGGAGGTAGGAGTTTTACGATTACAAAAACCTTCGAAGCAAAAGATAGAGAGACAAACTCTCTCTTCTATTGAAATGAAATGCAACGGTAGAAAGCCTCGATTAACAAACGAATTGTAAGATTAAAAGAAATGACAAAATAAGATTATACCAACAACTCGAAGATAGGACTTAAACTAGGGTTGTTGGCAGCACTTCGTTGTTGTAGAGTCGTCGGAGAGTCGCAGCGTTGCGGAGGCTTTTGAGCACTTAGAATTGATGAGAAAACCCTAGGTTAGGACCTCCTTTTATAGCCTTTGAGCCCCTTTTCGAGAGGAACCCTAGCCAATCACAATTGAGCACCAATCTCCTTGAAATGGGGTGATAAGCCTTGACTCGACCGATCATTGACCATCACGATCGATGGCCATCATCACGATCGATGGCGATCGGTCAAGTCGTCGACCCAGCCGATCGATTGATGGCAGTCGAGTCCTCCAAGATGGCAGTCGACTGATGCTTGCTGCAAGTCAAAGTTAGCTAAAAAAAACATAATTTTGATGGTCGTCGACCGTCCGATCTCGACCTAGACCATCTATAGGATGTCTTTGGTCGGATCTACGCTTAAGATCAACCCCGTAACGAGGATACGACCTCACTTACGCTCGCACACACGAGCTTACCTCGATACTTACGTGTTGCTTTTGCTTCCGACCTTCCACTCGATTCCTTCGGCTCCCTCCGAAGTCACTCGAGTGTCGCCCGACCACCGCGGCTTCCTCCGGGTGTCGCTAGCCTTCAGCTCCAGCTATAGCAATCTTCTGCACACTCGATTCAGCTCGTGAGATAACGACATGAGCTTAACTTTGTATCGTTTGCAATAATCAAAACTCAGGTTCGACTTAGGTGCCTACTGCACCAACAATCTCCCCCTTTTTGATTTATGGCAAACCCACATACAAAGTTAAGTAAATAGCAAGCATGAAGAATAATGTGCATTAGAAACAAACAAGAAATAAAGAAGATTAAGTTGGAGTAGTAAGGATTTTCTTCAAGTACTCCCCCTTGAGGAAACCTCCCCCTTGACCGAGGGTGAGTCTTGAAGAAAGACCTTAATCCTCCCCTTTGAGAGTTTCTTTAAGTAATTAACATTACTTAAAGTTGGCCTTAGTAAAACGTTTAAGTTAAGAGTTTTTCTTAACTTGGCCCTTTCTCCCCCTTAAGTAAAACATTAAAAAGTTAAGAATTCTCTTAACTTGGCCTTTAATAAGTTTTCAAAACTTAAATTTAACTTTTGGTTTAAATATAAAGTAAGAGTTAAGTTATCAAAAAAAATTTGACCCCTTAACTTTGGCCTTTTTTTTCTCCCCCTTTTGCCATATATCGAAAAGAGTGAGGGTGTGTGTGGAAAACAAAAATAAGTGTTTAAATTTAAAGTCCAAGCATGTTCCACATTATTTTGAAAATAATATACTAAAAATAAGTTCATCTATAAAATATTTGACTCATATTTGACTTGATTGATATGAAAGATCAACCAGTCCTGGTCAGAGTCGGTTAGTATGTATGATTATACTCCGTGGTTTATAGCGATGCACTAGCTCTATATCTGGAACCAGGAGTAAGGTCCTAACATCTCACGCCCATCTACGTGGCTAAGTACACAAACACATTAGTCCTATGTGTTGTGAGATGTATTGGCTCCTTAAATCTATAGGTGCATGATATCTAAGGTATGTCCTATACTAGTTCCATAAAAAATGAAAATTAAGAAATAGTAGTAAGAAAATATAATTTGCAAGTTCCTATTCTACTACGCACATGCCCAATTTTCGTCTTAATAGACTAAATTCAACTTCGGGTAGGGGTTTAGTAAATAGGTCTGCTAAGTTAGACTTTGATTCGACGTATTCAAGTTGTATGGCTCTGTTGGCCACATGTTCTCGAATGAAATGGTGTTTGACCTCTATATGTTTGGTCCTAGAGTGACATATCGGATTCTTTGTAAGATTAATTGAACTAATGTTATCTACGTGAAGTTTAGTATTCGTAAAGTCTAACTTAAAGTCGCGGAGAGTGTGCTTCATCCAAAGAAGCTGCGTGACACACTCACCCATCGCGATGTATTCGGCTTCGGTGGTAGATAAAGCAACACAGGGTTGCTTCCTACTGCACCAACTCACTAGACTCGAGTCGAGAAGTTGACGACAACCACTCATACTCTTTCTATCGAGCTTACTACTAGCATAGTCCGAATCGGAGTAGCCGATTAGTTTGAACTCGGTAGATCTAGGATACCAAATACAGACATTAAGTGTACCCTTTAGATATCTAAGGATACGCTTGACTAGAGTTAGGTGAGACTCCTTGGCACAGGTTTGAAACCTTGCGCACATACTTATTGCAAATAAGATATCAGGTCGGCTTGCAGTTAAGTAAAGGAGACTCCTATTATGCTCCTATAGTATTTTAAATCAATTGAATTTCCGATTACATCTTCTTCTATATTCACATTAGTTGCCATTGGGGTATTAATAATTTTAGCGTCTTGCATTCCAAAGCATTTAATTAATTCCCTAGTATATTTGCGTTGATGTAGGTATATTCCATCTTTAGTTTGTTTAATTTGTAGACCTAAAAAGAAACTTAACTCGCCTACTAAATTCATTTCAAATTCACTTTCCATAAGTGAAATGAACTCATTTAGTAGGATTGAGTTGGTGGTTCCGAAAATAATATCATCTACGTAGATTTGGGCTATGAATATGTCTTTACCTAAGGTTTTTACGAAAAGGGTTGGGTCAACTACACCTTGGTTAAAGCCTTTGGACTTAAGATAAATCGAAAGTCTCTCGTACCAAGCTCGAGGAGCTTGTTTAAGTCCATAAAGAGCTTTCTTTAACCTAAGGACATGATCGGATTTGTCTAAACTTTCGAAACTGGGGGGTTGACTAACATAAACTTCTTCTTTAATGTATCCATTTAAGAATGCAGATTTCACATCCATTTGAAACAACTTAAATCCTCGATGTGCTGCATATGCTAATAGCATTCGAATGGACTCTAATCTAGCTCAGGGCATAGGTCTCGTCGTAATCTAAACCTTCGACTTGACTAAACCCTTTAGCAACTAGTCTAGCTTTATTTCTAACTACTTCACCTTTATCATCAATTTTATTTCTAAACACCCACCTTGTGCCAATGATTGTTTTATCTTTAGGTGGTGGTACTAATTCCCATACTTCGTTCCTAGTGAATTGAGCCAACTCTTCTTGCATTGCAATAATCCAATCGGGATCAAGAAGAGCTTGGTCAATAGTTTTGGGTTCAATTTTAGAAATCAAGGATATTTGACTAAGGTTTCTGTATGAGGCTCTAGTTCGAACTCCTAGACTTGGATCACCTATCACTTGGTCGATAGGATGATTCGTTTGAGTCCTAGTTGGATTTGGGTTTGAGTCTACAACTTGATCCATAGGATGACTCGTTTGAGTTCTAGTTTGGTTGGAGTCATCTATCACTTGGTCGATAGAGTGACTTGGTTGACTTAGGTTAGGATTAACACTAGACCTGATCTCCGGATCAGAGTTAGGTCTAGTATGAGTCGGCTCGCTAATTGGGGTTGCCGGGGGTTTTGTAGGTTCGTGTCCTTCGTCAAATACTACATTGATAGTCTCCTCGACTCTAAGGGTGTCGTGGTTATATACTCTATAAGCTCTGTTTGTAGTCGAGTATCCTAGAAAGATTTCGGTCGTGGTTTTGGATGTAAATTTCCCTAGGTAATCCTTAGTGTTTAGGATATGTACCTTACACCCAAATACCCTAAAGTACTTGATGTTAGGTATTTTATTGTGATAAATCTCGTATGAGGTCTTAAGGTGCCTCTTTACCATAAGGATTCTATTTTGGACATAGCATGTCGTACTCACGGCTTCCGCCCAAAACCTATCGGGTAGGTTATACTCATTTAACATTGTCCTAGCGGCTTCTTGTAGGGTTCTATTTTTGTGTTCTACTAGGCCATTTTGTTGTGGAGTTCTAGGGCAAGAGAACTCGTGGTGGTATCCATTTAGGTTACTGCACTCAGAAACCTATGGTTTTCGAATTCACCACCATGATCAGTCCTAAGTCTTTTGATTTTAATGCTTTGTTGATTTTCTATTAACTTAAATAGATTGATTAATTGATCTAGGATATCACTTTTGTGTTTGATGAACCTAACCCAAGTAAATCTAGAATAGTCATCAATTATGACTAAGCAGAATTTACTTCCGTTAAGTGACTTAGCTCCGTGTGAATCAAATAGATCCATGTGTAGGAGCTCAAGCACACTTTTGGTTCGTTCTTGACTAGTTAGTTGATGTTGTGTCCTAGATTGTTTACCTTGTTGACAAGCATTACATATTTTATTATCCAAGTTATTCAGGTTAGGCAAACCTCTAACTAAGTCACTCTGACTCATCTTGTGGATGAGTCTTAGGTGTGAGTGACCGAGTCGTCGGTGCCACAACCATGATTCCTCTTGCCGTGTCATAAGACACTTAGTTGAGGAGTTAGTTAAGTTAATAGTGTAAATGTTGTTATTTCTAGTTCCCTTAAGAATTGTTTTAGAGGTTTCGTTTGTATTAATTACGCATTCGTTTTCTAGAAATATGACTTTATAGTTATTATCACACAATTGGCTTACACTGAGAAGATTATATTAAAAAATTTCTACTAATAAAACGTTTTGAATGACAAAATTTGAGTTAAGCTCAATATCACCTGATCCGATGATTTTGAGCTTGTCGTTGTTTCCGAAGGCTACCGATCCTTGTCGTTTGAATCGAAGCTTCGAAAACTTGAGTTGATCCCCGGTCATGTGTCAGGAGCAACCACTGTCCAACATCCATTGATCCTACATGCAAGGTAGTTGGATCGGATATTGGATTTATTAAAAATTGGTTGAAAATTATTAACCTAAATCATCTCACCCATGTCTACATGATCAAACATGTTAATCCTATATGTTCTTGTGAGATGACTTCCAATTTTAGTTGAATTAAATTTAATGACTTAAACACTTGTCAACCTTGCGTTAGATTCGGATTTGACCTTAGGCTCATCAAGTCACCTTTTCAAGATCATGGCTTCCAGGTCGTGGCGAGGCACAGAGGCCTTCTTTGATCGGAACAACGACCACTTCCTTAGACAAAGCCATTTTCAAGAAAATAGAGACTTGACTCACCTAAGACCACTTCCTAGTCTAACTAGTCTAGGATACGGTGAGGTAGCTTCAGCTAGTTCCGCTCGGTCAAGTGCACCGAACTAGATACGCCTTATCTAGCCCGAATACACAAGACTCCGCTTTCCTAACGTACTATCATCTCGCCGCGTCCTGGTACTATGTTATCAAGTATTGACGAGTTATAGTCCTATCTAACCATTCTAAGAAGTAAAATCAAACTAAATAAAAACCTAAGCATGCAATTTCTAAGTTAAAACACAAACAAATTTCGTACTAGCTCCCCCTGAACCGTTGAATCGATTCGGTCTCTCCACATAGTGGATTTGGTCCTTGGGAACCCAGTACTGGTTTGATCCTAAGTTTGAAATCAAGGTGGTCTTAGGTACCCATGCTTGGACACGTTTTTTATGTCAACTTACGATTGACATATACGACTTATTGGTCGTGTTTGAGCTAAACCCTAGCCCGGCCTTGTTGTACATGGCCCTTTGCGATCCAAGTAGGAGGTCAAGTCCTTTGGATCCCAAAGTAAACCTTTCCAACGTATTCCTAAGATCTTCGACTTGACTCTTCAAGAGTGAGTTCTCAACTTCGAGTTTTTCAACCCGAGTTGAGTCCTTCTCTTGAACTCGACTAGTCGAAGAGGTTAGGGAGACCTCGTGTTTGAGGAGTTTAACTTCCTCAACCAAGGTCTCGACCTTGGACTCGGACTTAGCTAACTTTTTATTTAAAAACTTAATTGCACTATAAAGTGTAGTAATAAGAGACCGACTTACCTTGAGTGTATCTTTTGAACCGGATGTGTATCCGTGGCTCGTCTTGAATAGTGCTTGCATCGACTCGTCTTGGTTCCGATTCAAGTTTCGGTTCTGACTCTATCTCCGATTCCACCGGTTTAGCCATGAGGACTCGATCGTTATCTTCTTCCTCGGAAGCTTCTTCCCAAGTGGCATTAAGTGCCTTTTTGTGTTTTGGTGCCTTGCTCTTGAGTTTTGGGCATTCGGACTTAATGTGTCCAAACCTGTTGCATTCATAACATCTTATGTTTGAACTTTTAGGCTTACCTTCGTTGGGTCGAGTGACGGCTCATTTTTGGCCCTTGACTATCCTCCGAACTAGGTTGACTAGTTCGGCCTCCATTTCCGAGTCGACCTCCGAATCGGACTCATCCTCTTCTTCCTTCGGAGGTGGCTTGCTAGCGGTTTTCTTCTTTGAACCTGCAAATAATGCTATACCTTTCTCGGGTTCCGAGTTAGACTGCTCATGAAGTTCAAAATCAGAAAAAAGTTCATCTAATCTAAGTTTAGAAAGATCCTTGGAGACCTTGTAGGCATCGACCATGGATGCCCACAAGGTAGTCCTCGGAAAGGAGTTTAGTACATACCTTATAAGGTTGCGGTTTTCGACCTTTTGCCCGATTACGTGTAGATTGTTGATGATGTCTTGGACTCGGGCATGAAGTTGCATCGCGGACTCGTGTTCCTGCATTTTTAGATTATATAATTTATTGAATAAAAGGTCGCGCTTACATACCTTGGCTTCATCGGTCCCTTCGTGTAGCTCCACTAGCTTTGTCCATAGGTCCTTTGCGCTGATGAAGGGGCCGACGCGATTTAACTCCTCCTTGGACAAGCTGCATTGGAGGATTTGTGTTGCCTTGGCATCGGCTTCGACTTGTCGTTTTGTTGCAACGGTCCATTGATCATAACCCAAGGATTCACCCACTTCGTTAGTCGGAAGTGTGAAACCCGTTTGGATTATGATCCACATCTCGATTTGGGTTTTGAGAAAGCACTTCATCCGACCTTTCCAGTAACGGAAATCATCTCCGTTGTAAAACGGAGGTCGGACGGTGCTAAAACCCTCGAGATGGGCCATTTGGAAGGGAAACCTTGCACAAAAAATACCAAAAAAAACACGAAAAAGGTTCCAAGACTTCGCCTTGAATTAGTAATGTAGGAAATGAAAAGAAACAAAAGGAATAAAAGATAAATAACCAACTAAAATAAAAGATGAGCACTTACAACCTTCGATGTCCCGAAAATGGTACTAAATGATGGTTTTTGGGGATGAAGACAGCTTGTTACAAGGGTTTACCCTTGTAATGTAGATCTCTCCGAGAGCTTCGTTTTGGTAGGTAGACCGTGTCGTGGGTCAACTTGTACAAAAAGTTATGCCCGTTTGACCGTCGGCTACTCCAAAAGCGAATACTTGCAAAACAAAACCAAACGAAGAGTACCAAGACTTCGTCTTGGATTAGTAGTGAAGGAGAAAATTTTAAATGAACGAAAAACAAATCTGTAAAAAAAATGTTAGATTGGTGGTTTCACCAAATCTAAGCGCCCCCTGCTCTAATACCAATTGTTGGATCGAAGCGGATCGCTAGAGGGGGGGGTGAATAGCGATAAAAACTTTTTCTTTTAAATCGTTCGGTAGACAATTAAACGCAGCGGAAATGTAAATAAAAACTAAATGAGACAAATAGTTTTTTTTACTTGGTTCGTAGCCTTCGGCTACTACTCCAAGGCCCTAATGGTCCTAGATCGTGTACGGAGGGCAATTCACTAAAACACTCCTCCTTGTTGGAGGTAGGAGTTTTACGATTACAAAAACCTTCGAAGCAAAAGATAGAGAGACAAGCCCTCTCTTCTATTAAAATGAAATGCAACAGTAGAAAGCCTTGATTAACAAACGAATTGTAAGATTAAAAGAAATGACAAAATAAGATTATACCAACAACTCGAAGATAGGACTTAAACCGTTGTTGTAGAGTCGTCGGAGAGTCACAGCGTTGCGGAGGCTTTTGAGCACTTAGAATTGATGAGAAAACCCTAGGTTAGGACCTCCTTCTATATCCTTTGAGCCCCTTTTCGAGAGGAACCCTAGCCAATCACAATTGAGCACCAATCTCCTTGAAATGGGGTGATAAGCCTTGACTCCTCGAATCTGATCATTGACCATCAGTCGAATGATGGCCATCATCACGATCGATGGCGGCAAGATCACGAAAGGCCGACCTCCGCAATGATCGATTGATGGCAATGAGTCCTCCAAGTCGGCAATGATCGATGCTTGCTGCAAGTCAAAGTTAGCTCAACAAAAGCATAATTTCGACGGTCGTCGACCGTCCGATCTCGACCTAGACCATCTATAGGATGTCTTTGGTCGGATCTATGCTTAAGAGGATACGACCTCACTTACGCTCGCACACACGAGCTTACCTCGATACTTACGTGTTGCTTTTGCTTTCGGCCTTCCACTCGATTCCTTCGGCTCCCTCCGAAGTCACTCGAGTGTCGCCCGACCACCGCGGCTTCCTCTGGGTGTCGCTAGCCTTCAGCTCCAGCTATAGCAATATTCTGCACACTCGATTCAGCTCGTGAGATAACGACATGAGCTTAACTTTGTATCGTTTGCTATAATCAAAACTCAGGTTCGACTTAGGTGCCTACTGCACCAACAATTTGAATACCGTTTATCCAGTGGATGTCGTTGTTCGGAGTGAATCTTTTGAGAGTAAGGTTTGCGAGATCGATAGTAGTCCTTACTCAATTACGATATCACTTGGAGAAAGCGAAGGTCGTCTCAAAGTTCCTAAAAGGACTCTATGGTTTCGGTTTCACTTTTGTGTTGTTATCAATTTAATGCTTTTAGGATCTCTAGTTATGATTTTGCAGGAGGATCATCTTGTATTTTCCCGATGAACTTTTGTTTCTACTGGGAACTACCTATTCCTAGCTAAGTTTCCCTTTCAGATCGTCAGAGCTCAGGGTGTTTATACCGTTGGGAGCCCTCTATCACTAAGGTCCCTCAACTCTTCTAGAGTTGATATCTCTTACTTTGGGCCTTCTGCTAAGATAGGTTATTGAGGTATAAGGATGTCCTAGTAATTCCTCCTATAAAGAGACGGATCATATTTCATATCCTACTCTATCATATTCTACTTTCTACGGTTACGGGAGGGACACAAGGTTCCTCCTTGGTTCTCCTAGGTTTTTGATACAAAGGCTTTCTATCCTTGTATCGGCTATATGTAGTAGAAATAGAATCAAGATATAATTCTCATCGATCTAAACAACATAAATTGCGAATAGATTCAAAGGATATGAATAACTATTTGAATTAGAATGTCCACATACACAAGCTACTCCCTAATCCTAGAATCAAAGTATCTACTCCATAAATAGAGGAGAATAAACACAAGGCATCATAAAGAGAATCATTACAATGCAAAGATGTTCAAGAAAAAAATGCAATACTCGTGGTCGTTCTCCTTAGGTGTTGAAGCATAGATTCCGGTCCTTGAGACGCTTCCTCTCTCCCCGTTGTGAGCCTCCAGTGCTTCTTAGGGCACCTTCTTGCCGTCCTAGCCGTCGTGCCCCCTCCCTCAGGTTTAGGCATGCCTTCCTATTTATAGAAGAGAAGCCAACTTTCTTTAAATCCCCCAAAGCCCTAATCCATGTCAAATCGGGCTAACACCACACGATCGTATGGATTCCACATGGCCAACCATGTGGCACGCAAGAAATCCTGCTCTGAATCTAGCTTCGGGGTTGGGCACGACCATGTCTTTCTCTGAATCATCATGTGAATGATGTCTTTTGGTCCAGAGCATGCTTGATTTCCTTTGTCTCCCATTATGCATCATTTTATCTCCCAAAATATCGTCTTACACATAAAAACAGCAAGAGTAGATCTCTGAACTAGGAAATAAGAAATGAATGCAAAACAAGGAAGAATATGTATAAAATAGGTATAAAATGCAATGAGATGTGTGCCAAAATTACTCCAAAAATACAATATGTTTTGGACACATCAATTCCCCCAGACTTAGATCTTTGCTTGTCCTCAAGCAAACCTAGTGCCATGAAATTTCCATACTTAGCATACTAACTAAGATTATCAAGTGGTATTTTTTATCAAAGAAAATAGATATGTTCTAAAGATTCCCTGGGTTAGCTTTTCGTGCGCGTGCTCAGAGAATTTCCTAAGGGATACTCGTTCCATGGTGAGTAAAGTCGTCATCCTATAGCTTTCCTAAGGTCTTCGACTTTTAGGCACTTTCCTACCCTAAGCAAGGGTCGTCGATGGAGTCAAAGATGTTCTTGATGGACCATTACACATAATTGAAGGTCCAATTACAAGATCTAGAGCTAGAAAGATGAAGGAAGCACTAAATGTGTTAATTGAAGATTCTAAGGCCAAAGCTACAATTGAAACAGATTTGACCAAGAGCAAATCATGTGGATTAGTCAACCTAATTCAAGCCATAAATGAGCTTAATTAGCCTCCAAGTCATATTTTGATATAATTCTAATTTTTTGGCTCAATTGCTATCCTTATTTGGGTTGTAATGGTGACTTAAGGCCAATATAGCTATGTAGTCTACTTAGGCCTTATCTAAATGGGCTTCCTTTCGGCCTTTTAGGGTTTTTAGGTCCTCCTAAAGCTATAAATAAAGGGGGTGGCGGCCACACATGTAATCTTTGGTTATTTCCAATCTATAGTATGGTGAGGCTCTCACTTGAAGCAACCCGTAAGTTTCTTATGATCAAATTATCATATGTCTAATATTTTGAATTCAGTGGTTGTCTTCAGTTCATCTAGATTGAGTAAGTTAGATTCATTGGAGGGAATCAAGAAGTGGTGGTTCGTTTCGACGGTTGTTATTTGTAGATTGTGGAATTTATGGTATGTGATTTGCAGATTTAGTTAACCTGATATGGGTTAGGTTTCTTTGATTTTGGTACAGCGTGTATATGTGGTTAAGGAAGTGTATGGGCTTATCTAGTTGTAGAATTTGTTTAACCAGTTAGGGATTAGGAATTTGTGGAGTGTTATTCTATAGATAATATATGGTAGCTAATTGGTTATTTGTTTTGTTTCGTTGATGGTAAATTTGTGTGTTGGTGTGAATTGGGGTGAATTGCTAGTTGGATTTAGTGTTTATACTCACGGTGATATAGCCAGGGTTATGTAGGATTTGTGATCGAGACTTTAATTAGTATTCGGAAAATTGATTTGAAGATGAGATTGATGTAGGATTCGATTTGATTATTTGTCATATGTTAGGACTTAAATGTAGTTTATGTTGTGTGTAGGACTTGGTTACGAGGCAAGTTCAAGGACGTGAGAATTATCGGCATGAGCTTCATATCAAGTGGGTAATATTTCCTAACCTGGTCTGGTAGTTGATTATTCTTTGTGCATGAGTTACTATATTATTAATATTGTACCATGACTTCACTCATGATATTCTGTGCTGCACTTTGAGATATACTATTGTTGTTGTCATATTTCGTTGATCGTTGCTATAAATTACCGTTGTTATGGTATGTGGATCTTTAGATGTTTAACCATGTGTAGGTAGCTGAGTATGGTTGTTGATTTAACTCGTGTCATCAGGAACAATCATCCGGGGGTGGGTGATGTCCTTAATGTAGAGTTGGTGGTTATATCATCTTACCTTTCGATGTACAACTATTACGAATCATATGTCTGTATATGATAGTGTGGGTTGTCGACGACATGTCGCTACAGACTGGAGGTCCTAGCATAGTCGATGGTTAGTTGTGTACGACTTTCTATGGGATAGAGAGTGTGTTGTGGATGTACGTATGTGTGGTTGTGCATTCATTCCATTTACATGCATGCTGGTGACTTGGTCTCTCTTATGGTTGAGAGGGTCATCAGTCATCCTGTCTCCACGGTTACTCATGGTAGTAGTAACTCGTGTGAGGGCAGTTCATTTGTTGTGCCGCACTCGGCCACATTGATAGTGGTAGTTTAAGTTGCGTGTAGTATTCTTGGGTGTGTGGCACTCAATCACTCATGGGTAGTGTCAGTCGAAGTGACCAGCAGCAGGGATCCCTGTTATGTAGCTTATAACTACTTATTCATACTGCCCACTCGGCTACTCGAGAGTAGTGGTTGTTGTTGAGTTGGGATAGTTGTTATATCGTGCCACCTAGGCCACACTGGGGTTGTGGTAGCGAGTCGGGTGTGCTGGCATTACCATGCATTTGCATTGCCATGAGTGAGGCCATTTGCATATATATACATATACATATACATATATTCATGTGTGTGAGTGTGAATAGTATATATAGATACAGTCTATATATATACTTGTTGTGTTGTTGCATTTGTTTGTACTATGTTTGCTGCATTGGTTGTACATCATATTGCATGTTATTTGCATGACCTATATTGTTGTGTGTGAGATACTAGTGCATGAGTTGGACCGGACTGTTGTACGCCTATTATCAGTATCATTAGGTTGTATAGAGTCGATTAGGTTCGTTGATGTTGTTGTTTTTAGGTTCGTAGGGCAGTGTGTTTCTTACATGCTTAGTGTCGTTCTTTCATGTTGTATGTATTATATTGTGGTATGTGTGTTCAGGTTGTATGAGTGGTATCATTGTAGATCTTCAGGTATGTCATCACCTTACGTTTTTCAGTTGATTAGTTTGTATATGCATTGGTTTTATTATACTGGAAGTTATCTGTTGTATCTTTAGACTATATATTGTTGTTCTCCATATGATATATGTTGATCATGCACTTTCGTTCATATTACTACTGAGTTTTATACTAACCACCACAGACCTTGGGTTTTCTTGTCTCCCAGGTAATAGGTAGAAGTTTCCCTTGAGTGCTCTCGGAGCTTCGCCAGTTGATCCCTTCTCACACCAAGTGTATGGATGTTATTCCAAACTATTGAATATTTTGGGTTGTTTGTTTTGGGATTTTATTTCCTATTTGTTTCGCCGTTGTTTTTGGATTATAGTTTGTGTATGTGAGTTGTTGCATTTGGCTTTTATTATGCTTTTGGATTGGACGTTGGATCAATTATATTTTGTTATTATGTTAGAGTCGCATTGGTGCGCATCTTTGTGTCTTTGTGGTTGTATTATTTAGTAGTGTCATTTCATTGTGATATATGGTTTATGGATGTCGACAATTATGTGGGCCTTGTATCGATGTTTATCTTATAATGTCACTAGAGGGCACCGTTCGATCGACGGACAAATATACCCTCGGGGCGTGATAATTTTATTGGTATCAGAGCCCTAGGTTATGAAGTCCACTTTCAGATTTTATTTCATTCGGACGTTGTGTTTTGTTTTACTCGGTTTTTGTTTTGTGAGTTCTGGGATATGGTAGTTGCGGGACATCTCTTTGTTATCACATGTCTTTTTGTTGTTTATGCATTTAGATGTTTATAATAGTGAATGACATGTAGTATGTTAGTTATTAGTCGTAACCGTGGTTTGAGTTGACCACGGGAATGACATGTTGAGTTTATTAGACATGTACCTACTTTCGAAAAGGTGAATTTCCTTTCAGAGTTGACTGATACCAAGTCGGAAAGCAAGGGTCATGTAGTCACATTACTTATAGAGATCAAAGATTACAGTCTTAGGGGTTTTCACTAATTATGTTAGTCAGATCATTACCTGTGGGATAATGAACAGGGCATGTGTACTATTGTTGATACATATAGTAATGGATTAGTTTATGGTTTCATAGGGATTTTAATCCTTGAGTTGTTCGTGCTGGATTGTATAATTTTGAAGGTATTTTTGAGTACTTAACTCGTGTTATACAGAGAAAGTAGAGTTAGTTGCATACCATTATCGAGATCAAGCCGGTACTTGGTGGATGATGTAGGAAATAACCCATCACTTGGTCACAGTGTAGTGATATTGTGAGAGAGTATTACCCCATGTCACTTTCTTTGATTCATTGTCAAAGAATTCTTGAACTTCAAGTAGGGTGATTGTTTGGTAATGGGAGTACCATGTAGAGTTGCTAGACTTGCAGAGTTTATGCCTACCTAATAGCTCAAGAATGTGAATAGATGTCTTAAGCCACCTACAGTTTATTGGCTTATATTTGGATTAGGATGTTTGGATCTTCTATCAGATCCTACTGGAAGGCATTAGAATGAGTCATGGTTATGGAAATGACTCTGTAGCGAGTATTCTAAGAGATGGAGATCGATAAGCAGACATTTCAAGTCAAATAGTGGAATCAGAAGAATGATTCCGAAGGGATTAGGTGCGTGCAGTGCGGGTCACGACGATACGCAAAGTCAAATTTTCTGTTGGATTAGTTCATCAATTGCTATCATAAGCAACAAGTACATATGAAGGGAAGGTGTACCATGAAGACTCAGTTGAAGACTATCAATGTTGTTTCGGGAGGATGATTCACAATCTCGACAACAGAGATCATTGCAGAAGATTGGGTTATCACATCAACAGTGAGTTACTACCTCAGGCGCAATTGGAGTTTCTTGATACTCCCCTCCAGGGGAAGCGACTTACTCAGCAGCATCAACAGAAGACATCTCAGAAGACTCAAACGTCCAGACAACAACTGTTACCTCTCTAGACGCATCTATATCATTTGCCGAGCTGGAGTGTCCTACGATGTTGTTTGTTATTCAGTATTTTACAGTCAGCGGTGTACTCTTTACCAGTACAATAGTGGTTACCACCTCCATTGTAACCATTTAGATTTGCATCTCTGCTTTAGCAGTTGATTTCAGTTCCTCTATGGTGATCTCTTGCACCTGCAGGAACATAGTCGCCAAGAACAGAAATTGGATGGGTTTACATCTTTACTCGAGAGTTGATGTAGAGGATCGAAGGATTGATAATTTGGGATATTACTTTAGTTATCTTATTTGTTGATATACTGAGAGATATTGGAAGGTTACAGGTATCTATGTCTAGAATATTTTTAGATAGGATTAGAAGGATTTCTATATTCGGATCATGTGGATTAGTTGTTTCTCGACCATCAGGTGAGATGTTGACCAACGACCAAGAAGTCATGGGAAGCCCTTAGACTTTGATAGACATATCTTTACTATAGACATATCCTTACGGATAGTTAAATCATTGAAATTATGAAGGTGAGTATAATCCGAGAGTATTCAAATGTAGTTTTGGATGAACTCCCAAGCTTACCATTGCATAGGTAAGTGGAGTATATGATCGGAGTGATTTCGGGAATAGTTTTGATATTGAAGACCTCATACCGGGAGATAATTTTATTGGTATCAGTGTTGCTAAACACTTTCGAATTGGAAGAATATAAGTTGCGATTATATGAGGTATTGAATGGGAGATTTATCTGTCCTAGTATTTCTTCTTGAGAAGATCCAGAAATCTTTGTTAAAAGAGAGTCGAACCTTTGAGATTATATGTATCGATTATCGATGATGGAATGAAGTAGCTGTTGAGAATGAATATCTTTCATTGTGGAAAGAAGATCTGTTTAGATCAGCTAAAGGACACCCGTGTATACTCTAAGGTTGATCTATGATTAGAGTGTTGATATTGTAGTGATTTGGTGTCATACAATTATCATTGTCGGTTTGATGATTGATTGCGATATCATCAGCTTAGAGTAAAAAGGATGTAGGTGTGTAGAAGACAATATTTTGGATATATTCACAATCTTAAGGGAAGTTGTGGTTTCCCTGGATTGATTTTATTATTACCACAGATGTGGATAGGATGCTTTTAGCATTACTATACCATTGATTTGTTTGACCATGAAGGTGATGGAATTCATTTGGTCAAAAGCTTGTGAAACTCGTTTTCAGGGCCTAGACGATGGCCAATTTTGCACAAGTGCTAGTTAATCCTTCCGGTGTGGATGGAAGGGTATTGTACCCGGATGTATCATTTCGGTGATCGAAGCGATTCCGATGTTGTTGAATGAGACGTATCTCATGCTTAAGCTAGTTGAGGAACTATGAGATAGGTTGTCATATACATGACATGGATTTAGCAGTTATGATCTGGATTTGTGGATGTGTTGAGCAGGAATGCTCATGGGGTTTTTGGCTAGCTACTGGATAGCTACTATAGAGTTGCTGGAACACGGGCATTTGGAACAACGGAGATTGGTCACTATAGTCTCCCAATCACTTCTAGTTCTGTGTGGCAGAGTGGATTTTGGACAGTGGATTGATTTCTCTTGAGGGAAAATAATTCTATGTTTCTGAGAAGGATAGTGGTTCTCGGAGTTGTATTAGATTTAGGAAGAGGGGTACTTTTGACCAAGGGTTGTTTCAGTTTGAGGATGAGTAGGAGACTCGTCATTCGAGATCAGTGATTCATTCGGTGTGGATCCGAAAATAGTGAGTTTTGAAACATTGTTGGTGGTGGAACGACATGTAGGACATGGTTGATTTCATAGTTTGATGTTGGGTGTGCCATCAAGTAAAGGTGGAATATTAGTGACCAATAGGGTTATGTACCAAGATGGAAGTGGTAGCCTAGTACGATGGTCTGTGTTGAGAGATTATCTAGAATTCGGAAAGGACTTGATGCGATTTGGGATAATCGGTGGTCGATTAATCAAGTCTGCTCATTTTCTACCGAGCCGTAAGATGGATTTCGTTGGGTCGCTCAACAGAATTATACTGTAAGGAGATTTTCAATTTTCATGGAATATCCTTGAGTAACATTTACGATAGTGATTTATGATTCACCTTACGATTCTGGCAAAGTCTCCAACAAGTCACGGATTTGGAGCTCCACTTGGTACAATTTAGAAGGGCGGTTCAAAGCATGCGTGATAGAATTTTGGGAGGCAATCTATACCCCCACTTAATTACTCGAAGTGTGTGATTTTTCTCCAAGTACTTGAGTTGAGTAGTGTGGCATTGCTTACTTATCGTACTTGAGTAGAAATTTAGGGACCAAATTTTTATTAGTGGGGGAGAATGTGAAATATCGGAAAATAAAATAATAATAATAAATACCCCTTGTTTATTAAGAAATTATCTTATGGAATTTTTCAGGATTATGAGAAATTTTCTGGAATTAAATGAAGTTTCTATCGTATTTTGTGGGGAAAGATTGAATAGGCTTTGAGGCCTATTTGGATTAATCGATATTAAAGAGTTAATACATTTAATTAACCTGAACTATAAAAAGGAAAACCTAGGTCTTAATTAAATAAGTTCCTATTTCTTTCACCACTATCTCGATTTCAGTCGATCCCTCTTCTTTCCCCGATTCTTTTTTTTCCTCACCATCGTCGACCGTTTCCTCCCAATCTCGATGGCAGCGGCTCCTCTTCCTTCCGGTGTCAAGCTCCTTCATGAGGTTTGCTCAACTCGGCGTTGCCCTCTTCTCCATCACTTCTTCCTCATTTCAAATTTGATGCAAGTCAAGGGGCTGCTTGTTGGCTTAAGATTGAAGCTACGAAGGATCATTTATCGCTTCCAGAAGGACCAATTACAAGACTTCGAGCAAAGCGTTTCAAGGAAGCATTAAATGGACTAATTGACGAACACTGGATGGATCATGAGAAAGAAGAGACCAAGATAAGCCCAAGTGTAAATCAAGGCCTAATCCACGTAATCGGACTTATCGATCCTTGACTCATTCGGGCATCATCAGTGGAAAAACACTAAATAATTACGGGAACTTGCTCATGCATTAAAGACGTGAAGACTTGAGTTTTGAGGATTTCCAAGTTGTGCATGCTTACATGAAAGCCTAGATTCTATAATTGTTTGAGTTTCTAAGTTGTGTGCATGCTTACATGCAAGCCTAGGTACTATAATTGTTTTGAGTTTCTAAGTTGTGTACATGCTTACATGCAAGCATGGGTACTCTAATTGTTGCATGCATTTTGTACTCTTACTTGCTTACTCCCACTATATAAGGGAGGCAAATCCTAACATGGAAGGGAACATTTTGGGTGAGAAATATTTGTGTGCTCTTCTTAGTTCTTGAAAGGACTTTTGAACTTATCGAGTTTATCCTTGTGGCATTCAACAACCGAAACTTATCACTTCCGGGTGTGGCATTTCTTCTCTTTCGTAGTCTTGGTTCATGCCAATCCTTGGTTATAGGTCAAGGCTCAAACTGTTCTAGCCATCTTTGTCTCAGGTTCCATCAAAATTATTGGTGGGGTTCATATCATCTAGTATCAGAGCTTCGTTTTAAAGGCATGTGCTAAATCTATCTTTACTTGCTATATTAAAAAAAAGGAACGAAAAAAAAATTCGTGGTTAAAAAAAAATTCGTGGTACAAAAAATAAAAAAGAAGAAAGTATCAGAAAAAAAAAGAATTTGTTTGTTCAAAGTCCAAGTATTATTGAACCCTTAGAATTACTTCAAGAGTTCATTATTCATTTTTTTTTCTCTTAATCTTCACTCTTTCATTTTTATTCTGCCATTATAAGTTTCGTTTGTTTGTTTTGTCTACTCTTTCATTTTCTCTTCCGTCATCATAAGTTTCGTTTGTTTGAATTGCTATGTGATATTCCGATTTGTTCTAAAGTTTGATCAAGAACTAAAGAGATCCTCCCACAAACATGAGTGTGAGTGCCCTACTCTTGAGAGAAAAAAAAAAGAAAAACATATACCTAAGGGAGTGCTTTGTGAGGTTTCTTTCATCTTTGCAGAAATGTCCAACAACCAAGAAGATGATACAACGGAGGCGACAAGACAACCTCCCAATCTGCAAGTGCAAGCATTGATGGATAAAATAAGGCGGATGATGAGGGCTGAATTAGAAGTTATCCATGAGAGGTTGGATCGAGTGGAAGGGGGGACACCGAGAAGACAGGAGCCAGACCATTCTACGGTGCCACCACAGAGGCGTGCTGAGTGGGTTGGTGAGGAAGAAGAGAGAGTAGAAGAATTTGGTGAGGAAAACTACAGCTGAGGTTGGATTGGATATAGAGGAGATAGAAAAAGACGTAGGGAGGATCGGAATCCAGGTTGAAATAGAAGAAATAATGATTTAGGAGGAATTAAGTTGAAGATTCCATCCTTCCAAGGGAAAAATGATCCAGAAGTTTATTTAGAGTGGGAAACAAAGATGGAGATGAGTGTCATGATTTTTCAGAGCTTAAGAAAGTTAAGCTAGTGCCCATTGAATTCACTGATTATGCTATTGTTTGGTGGGATCAAGTGGTGATGAATCGGAGAAGAAATAGAGAGCAACCTGTGTCCACTTGGGAGGAGATGAAAGTGCTCATGAGAAAAAGATTTGTACCCAACCATTACTATAGGAGCTTATATCAGCGGCTGCAGAGGTTAATCAAGGCTCCAAAAGTGTTGATGAGTACTTCAAGGAAATGGAATTGTCCATGATGTGTGCTAATGTCGATGAAGATTGGGAAGCCACCATGGCAAGGTTTTTGCATGGATTAAACCCAGAAATTGCTGATATTGTTGAATTGCAGCATTATGTTGAGCTATCGGATATGGTCCACCAGGCACTAAAAGTGGAGGAACAACTCAAGCGGGGGGGATTGGCAAAGAAGGGACAACCTATGGCTACCAAAAACCCTTGGAGAGCAGCTCCAAGAAGGGACGAGCATGTCACGCCCCGAAAGCATGCCGAGTCGAAAATCAAACGGACGGCATCTCCCCTGTACATGGCAACATTTCGAGTTAATACAAGGCCCGTAGGCCCACAATAATAACAATATATATAACAATATCACCAAACCACAACAACATAACAAACTACTACAACAAATACACAGCGGAAATGATACCACAACAATACAATCCCACACATGCATACCGGTATGACTAACACAACACAACAACACAAAACCTCGACAAAATCCGAATATACAATATGTACATCAAGAAAACTCCAAAATATAATACACAACGGACGGAAAGCCCAAAACCAATATGGGAGCCTCGGAGGTGAGATGAGACGATGTCAGTCGGCGGTGCTCCAAGCTGTCACAAAGTCTTCTACCTGTTACCTGGGCGACAGAAAACCCAGGGTCCGTGGGGGTGGTGAGTAAAACTCAGTAGGTAATAGAAAACATGTATATATGTCATATCACATGTATTTTTCAACAACATAATCTAGAGGTACAACAGGTATATCAGCATAGTATATAAATACAAGCATATACCATCTAACCAAATAAACAACGTAAAAATGCAGACATACCTGAAGTCTGCTATGCTACTCTGATCCAACCTGAACATATATCCAACATATATATATATAACAGGAAGAGTAGATCAACTCACAATATACTCTAGCTACAGGTCAAGGTATCTAATGGTCTGTCCAACCCATACCAGTATCCGACACAATCGTATAACAAATTCAAGAAACATGCATGAATATGATGTACACCCAAATGCAGCAAACATAGTACAATTAAATGCAACATCACAATAATCATATATATATAGACCGCATCTATATATATATATATATATATATATATATATATATTAATCTCAACCATCCATATATATATATATACATACATATATGTATCTATATATGGTAATATGCAAAGTGCCGTCAAATACGGCAATGCAACATGCATGGTCATGCCTGCTCACCCCTACTCGCTACCACAACCCCAGTGTGGCCTAGGTGGCACGACATGACAACTGTCCCAACTCACACCAACCACTGCTATAGAGTGGCCGAGTAGGCAGTATGATCAAGTAGCATATGAGCGTAAAGAGCTCGCAACACAATGGGGGTCCTGTAGGGATTTTTTTTTATGCAAAATAGCATATGCGCAACGGAGAAATAGGATCCCTTCCAAGTGATCCTTGCGAAAGAAAACCTCGTACAAAAAAATAAATTTCTCAAAACCTATCTTATAGGAGAATATTACCTTTGTTGCGTGCCCTTTTTAATCCCGCTTCTCCTTGGGTTTGTTGGATCTTTTAGCACGTTCAAATGTCCGTGCCTCTATATGTATCCACACGAGCAAGCTCTTGTCTCACAAAAGAAACTAGAAGAGCTCTCCTTTACTTCTTGCTAGAGAAGTCCCTAAAGGAGAGGAAGGTAGGGAAAAAGAGAAAGGAAGAAGAAGACCACTCTTCTTGCTAGCCTACACTCACAAAAGCCACACAACCAAAGCCTCTCACCACCAAGCTCTCTCCAAGCCTCAAGCTTCCAACCATTTGGCCGGCCACCCCATGGAGTGTTTTATAGGATTGAAAAAACCTTTCACCTCCTATCACATTCAATGCAATCAATTGCATTGAAAAATAATACACTCCTTGTTTAGCCGGCCACATGTGGAGAAATTCCAAAGGTCAAAACCCTTTGTCTCCTTCCACCTCATCAAGCTTAGGTGGCATGCTTATGTGGCATGCTTAGGTGGCATGCTTATGTGTCATTCATGCATGTTGAATTAATCTTATTAATTCAATAAGCTTATGTTATCATATTGAATTAATCTCATTAAATCAATAAGGTAACATATTGAATTAATCTTATTAAATCAATTAAGCTTAGGCTATCATGATAACATATTTATTTAATCTTATTAAATTAATAAGCTTAGCATATTGAATTAATCTCATTAAATCAATAAGCTAAAATTCTCATTAATCTTAAAGTCCAAAAACCATTTTGTACTTAAGCTTATTCCCAAATTATTCTAGTCGAACTAGAATGCACTAATTCTTCTAATCATCATGCTCTTTGTGTGTGACCCTATAGGCTCTCATAACGTTGGCAGTGGATCTAAACTCTTTTAGATACACAAGCAATGAGCGGCATCTAGCAATACATCATTGCTACCCAAGTTACGAAATAAGTCAAGATCAGGCTAACCTTTTGACTACTATAATGTATGGCCGTGTCCTTCTATCCTTGATATCAGTTGACGATGAGCGCATAGACCGTGTCATCCTCGATCAATCTATGTGTTTCTTGATCCCTGAGTAAACTAACTCAAACAAATGAGCTCAATATCTCATATTGACTCATTCGAGCATGGCCATGCGTTTTAGTAGTTCTACTCAATCAAGGGGTCCACAGATATCACTCCCGTCATATGGGAGGGATAGATCCCATCTACATCACTCACATTCCTCCGCATAATTTGTTATATACCCAGTAATCGCCTTTATGGTCCACCCTGTTACGGGTGACGTTTGACGATACCAAAGTACATAACTCCTTATGTAAGGAACCGTAGTGACTTCAGGTTTGAGGACTATTCATACCAATAGTCACATGAGAAAGTTTATGACACTCATATGACGATCCTTGAAACTTTCTCATGGCGGGTCAGTTCAGTATATATTCTCTAATATATACCCATGTGTCAACTTGATATCATATATCCATGACTTGTGAGATCAAGTCATCAATTGACCTACATGCTAGTCTTTATGTATTAATATTTCCCTTGCATATTAATACTTGACTAGGAACATTTAGGAAAGTGTTCTCTACAGCCTCTCATAATCAATTCTGCCAATTGATGTGCTGTAGATAAGAACCTACTTTTCTAGGGCATTATTATATTTAATTTAGCTGGCACAAGCAAGACGTAAATATAATAACCAATCCTTTGCCTTTATAGAATATGATACAAAATGTTCCCTATTCAACCATCACATGATTGGTTCTAGGGCTATAACTAACAGGTCCCTGCTGCTGTCACTCTGACTAACACTACCAATGAGTGGTCGAGTACCACGCACCCAGGACAATTGCACGCAACTCCAACTACCACCGTCTATAGTGGTAGAGTGTGGCACAACAGATGCTCTGCCCTCATACCAGTTACTCCTCGGGGAGTGCTCTAGGAGGCAAGATGACTGACGACTCTCTACACCCCAAGGGAGACTATGTCGTCAGAATGCATGCAAATGACATGTGTATGCTGTCACACGTACAACCATCTACCACAGACTCTCTGTTCAGCAAAAAGTCATACCCATCTAATCAATACACTCTCTATCCTGTAGAGAGTCGTACTCAACTGATCGACGGACTCTCTATCCTGTAGAGAGTCGTACTCAACTGATCATAACTCTCTCTCCAATAGAGAGTCGTACTCAACTGATCGATGCACTCTCTATCCAATAGAGAGTCGTACTCGACTAATCATAACTCTCTCTCCAATAGAGAGTCGTACTCAACTGATCGGCGCACTCTCTATCCAATAGAGAGTCGTACTCGACTAATCATATCAAGTTGGGACCACCGGTCTGCAGCGACACTCTAATCACCCTTCACTTAACCATTACACAACTCATGGTTGGTAACAGTATGCAACATACAGGTATTAGAAATAAATCCTATATTTAGGGCATTACCTACCCATAGATGACCTTTTTCCAATTTATAAATTAGGTCATCCCTCGTACCAAAATTTACACCCTACTAAACATCTAGGCCAATTTACATCACATCTATAACTCCTAAATCATGATAGGGTATATGTGATATCAACAATTGAGCATAAATATATCCAACGATAAGTTCAAGCATACGATAATAAGAGCAGGGTCAAGGTAATATGAACACCTAACATGCTCATATCTATGACTAAATCTGAATGCAATATATCTACTCGGACTAGATAGGAAATTACCCACCTGATTTATAGTTCAACTGATTGTATTCACGTCCGTAAACCTGCCTCGTATCAAAGTCCAAGCCTAGCTTTCATCGACTTCTTGATCCTCATCGGATCTACTCAACTGCCCAAAAATACGATATGTAAATCTACAATTAACACCACTATATTAATGATCACAAATAAATATGATTGTTCTCCAACTATATCATTATTAGATCAAAGCTTACCTCCCACAACCAATCCAATAGCCGATCCACGGCTCCAATCCACTGTCAATTTCATAGATCGCAACCCTCATATCACTGAAGTGAAGTCACTAACATAACACAACAATGATGCAGCCCAAACCACCAATCCATGCTCGACAAAGGATGTCACAGCCGTCCAACCTCCAACTCATAGCCACCACCGGCAAAAATCCACATCACTCGGCAATTAATTGAACCAAAACAAACATCTTACGAAAAGGAGGAGATGGTTCGAGGTATACCTGCAACTAGAACCATCCCAGCTCAATTTCAAACACTGCAACCGATCCATGATCCAAGCCTCGGATCATAATCCAATAGCTAGGTTTTCTGCCCAAATCGAATACCAATCGTCGATTCACTCCTCTGCACTCGGAGTTCACAGCCCTGGCGGTGTCGCGTGTGGGCGGAGAGGAAGCCAACTACCCAATGCAGCTCACGGTGGCAGCTTGTTGCGATGGTCAGAGGGGCGACCGGAGGAGCTGGCCGACGGATGAAGATGGCTGGAGGTGGAGATCCGAGAAATAGGGATCGAGGGAGGGTAGGCGACCACCGATATAGGCACCTGGCGGCGATCGACCGACGCTGCTTTCTCACCAAGGAGATCAGTGGCGTCGAGTGGAGAAAGTCGTCGATCGGTGGAAGTAGGAGAAATGATAGAGAGCTCTCGACGAGAAGGAACAGTGGCAGTGACTGGCGTTGCCACAGCAACCGGCGTGAGGCGCTCGATCGGGAGAAAAAGGGCGACTGGTGCTCGAGTGTGGCGGTGCGCGGAGAGAAGAGGCGCGGCGTCAGTGGCAGAGGAGGGCGACGATGAAGAAATCACGGCTGGAAAGAGATCAGGGAAGAGGGATCGGGCGGTGAAGGAAGGAACGGCCGATTGGGGGAGAAGAAAACGCTCGGGGAAGTAAAAGTCGACGGCGAGAAACGCAGCAACTTGGCGTTACCAAATGAAGCGGGTCGGGTTTCGCAAACGGGTTAAGTTTACGGGTTGGATTCGGGCTTAAAAACGGGTTAGGTTTGGACTTAAACCGACTCTTATCAATCCATTAAATTTAGGGTTTTACAATTAAACTTAAGTCAATTAAACCTTATTAAGCCCCTCATACCCAGATGACCCAAACAGGCTTTCCCGAAACCTATTAAATCTTTCCCCCCATAATAGCTATAGAAATTTCCATTTAAGTCCAGGAAAATTTCTAAAATTCTAGGAAAAATCCATATGGTATTTTCCTAATTAACAAGCATTATAAATTTTTTTTCCGGTATTTTACATTCTCCCCCACTAATAAAAATTTGATCCCCAAATTTCGTACTAACATACAAGAACCAACTCAAGAGATTTCTTGAACTACTACATGCCTCAAGTGAACAAATGAGGATATCGAGCTCGGATAGTATCTTCCAGCTTTCACGTAGCCTCCTCATCGGTATGATGTTGTCATCCAACTTTTATGAGTCGGATGGTTTTCGTCCCACTACTGTCACTCCTTGCGACCCAGGCTCCACCCTGGAATCACCTCGTAAGTCGCATTAGACTGAGGTAGAATTCGGAACCTCTTTCAGAGCATGATCAACATGCGACATGTATTTCCTCAGTATATAAAAAAAATAGGAAATACGTTGTGAGCACCCGCAAGTGTCGGAGGTAAAGCTAACCGATAAGCTACACCTCCATAATCCACGACACCTGATCTGAATAGATCCTCCAACGTCTAAATGATACACTCAGACTGTTCTTCTGTCTACGGATGAAACGTTGCACTAAGCCGAAGCTTTGTGCTATAGTCTGGTGTAGACTCTGCCAAAATCGCGAGGTAAATCGTGAACCTCCATCCGATATGGTACTTAAAAGTACCCTACGCAATCTGATAATTTCTCAGCAGTACAACTCTGCCAGACAATCCTATGGGTACGACCCACGAATAGGAAGGAAATGAGCTGATTTGGTCAGTTGATCCACAATCACTCAAATCACATCACGACCTTTATGGGTTCTAGGCAATCCCGTAACGCAGTCAGTAGTGATATGCTCCCACTTTCATTCCGGAATTGGAATTTTCTAGAGCAATCCATCGAGTTTTTGATGTTCAGCCTTCACCTACTGGCATACTAAACATCGAGCAACAAAATTTGTTATAACTCTCTTTATACCATTTCACCAGTATAAACGTTTCAACTTTCAGTACCTCCAAGTACCACCAAGGTACATAGCCCATCTCGAATGATGTGCTATCTGTAACGACTCTTCCATGATTGGTCGCGCGTCCGGAACACACTATCCTTATCAGAGAAGGAGAATTATCTTCTCAAAAGAGAAGTCCATCAACCTTCCAAGATACACTCCACACACACTGTAAGTGCATGGAAGACTATAGCAATCAATCTCCCTTGTTGCAATTGTTGCAACTGTTCGCGCTCCAGCAACTCCATTGTAGCTACCCAGTAGCTTGTTAAATTCAATGAGCACTTCTGCTCCATACAACTACAAATCCAGATAATAACTACTAAAGTCTATAGCGTATGTACTATCTCGTAGTTTCTTAACTGACGCAGACATAAGATATGCCTCATTCAACTGCATCGGAATCATTCCGATCCCTGAAACGACGCATCTGCGTACATCATCCTTTTTATCCACTTCGGAAGGATTAATAGTACTGGCGTAAAAGTGAACCGCCATCTAGGTCCTGTAAACTAGTTTCACCAGCTTTCAACTAAATGCTTTCCATCACTCTCTTGGTCAAACAAGTCCGTGGTATAGTAATGCCAAACATTCTATCCACATTTACCGAATTAACTAAAACATACAAGGAAAACCACCATCTACGGTGGTCAAGTGCGCAACTCCAACTACCACAATCAACAATGGCCAAGTTACACAACTCCAACAACCACAAACTGATCCAATCGTGTCCAAGATACACGATTCTCAAATCCAGTGGCGACTAAATCGTTAATTAGTCTAACAACTTAATCACAACTTATAAAATTCATACTAAGTATGAAATTGTCGTCTCCACACACCTGCATCCCCTTTTCTCTAGGCTGATGATATATCAATCATCACAACGACAATGATACTTATATGACACTATGTCACTATCATATCAACTCTCCAGTCGTAAACCAACCCTAGAGTATACACAGGTATCTTTAGCTGATCTAAACAGATCATTTATCATCAACGTAGGATATTTACTTTCAATAATTATCGCATTCCATCTTCGATAATCGATGCATAATTTTAAAGGTTCATCCCTCTTTTATCAAAGAGTTTTGGATCCTTCTCAAGGAGAAATACTGGGATAGATAAATATCTCCTTCCAACATCTCCTATAATCACAACTTACGTTCTTCCAATTTCCATAGTGTTTAGTAACACTTATACCAGTCAAATTATCACCCGGTATAGGATCTTCGATATCGGAACTATTTCCACAATCATTTCGATCGCCTACTCCACTTGCCTATGCAGCGGCAAGCCTAGGAGTTCATTCGAAACTATATCCGAACACTCTCAGATTATACACACATCCGAGAGACATATCATACCATACTTCCAACAATTGGACCATCCGTAAGGATATGTCCATAGTAAAAGTATATATATCAAAGTCTAAGGACATCCCTCGACTTCTTAATTATTGATCCACATCTCACCAAATGGTAGAGATACCACCGACCCACAAGTCGATGTATAGGACCTTCTAATCCACACTAGGAATGTTCTAGACAAAGATACATGTAAACTACAAGTATCTCCCAACATATTAACTCAGAGGGTAAACTAGAGTAATACCCTGGACGATTAAATATTTGTCGATCCGATCCAAAGGCTCCCCACAGGTCTCCGCCTTTCTCTGAAGAGAACAAGATCAGATCCAACAGTCCGCGATAATTCGGTCGCATTTCTGCGACGAATGCTTCGGGGATTTTTTCCTAGATCATCTGATCCCATCCCTAAATTCTATGAGTTACAACTATAGAATACAAAATGGATACGACCATCGTCGTATACTCTCTCCTCTGTACTAATCAAATCATATCTGGGGGTAACTGTTGTCTGCATGAGTCTTCTACAATGTCTTCTACTGATACTGATGTATAAGTCACTTCCACTGGAGGGAAGTATCAAAGAACTCCAACCCCGCCTGAGGTAGTAGGTTGCGGCTGATGAGATAACCAAGTCTTCTGTGCTGATCTCTACTGTCGAGATGGTGCTTCTTCCTCCTGGAACACCATCGATAGTCTTCAACTGAGTCTTCAAAGTACACCTCCTCCACTGTACTGGTTGCTCACAATAGCAACAGATGAATTGTTCCAACATATAATCTGACTTCGCGTGTCTTTGTGATCTGCACTGCACGCCCACAATCCCTTCGGAGTCTTTGTTCTGATTTTGCTGATATCCACGAGAACATCCTGATGATCTACAGTTGGTCTTCTATAATCGGATAATAGCTCAAAGCCTATGATTCCGATCTTCTCCTTTTTATCCAACAGTCAGAGACTTCTGACTCTATTAAGTTGACCTGCAATATTTGCTTACCGGTCTCCAACTCTTAAACTCTTGTACGGAGTCATTTTTAAACTCCTATCTCAATCTAACGTCTTCCGGCAGAATCTGGTAGAAGATCCCGGCATCCTTATCCAACTATAAGCCAATAACTCTGGGTGGCTTAAATCATCTATTCATCTTCTTGAGCTATTAAGTGGTCGTAACCTCTGCAAGTCTCACGACTCTGCACAGTACACTATTACTAACCGATCACCCTTTTTTTTTCTTGAAGCTCAAGAATACCTTACCATGTGTCACTAAAAGTGACACGGGGAAATACACTCTTTCAACATCACTAATCCATGATCAAGTGATATATTATTTCCCGAAGATTATTTTCTGCATTTATCACCAAATACCGGCTTGATCCCGATAATGGTATGCAAACAACTCTTCTTTCTCGGTATAACATGAGTTAAGTACTCTCAAAGTTATACATCTCAGTATGAACAACTCAGGGATAAAATCCCTATGAAACACCATAACCTAGCCTTCCGCTATCTGCATCACAATAGTCTACAAGTCTGTTCATTACCCACAGGTAATGATCTGACTAGCACAGTTAGTGGAAATCTCTAAGACTGTAGTCTCTAATTTCCATAATAAATGTGACGACTTGGCCCCTGTTTTCTGACTCGGTATCAGTCGGCTCTCAGAGGTAAATCACCTCCTCGACATAGGTTCAAGACTCACAAACTCAACAGGTCGTTCCCGTGGTCAACTCATACCACGGTTACGAATAATAACCAACACACTATAGGTTATTCCCTGGTATAAACATCTAAATGCATAGCCAACATAACCGGAAGTATAAACCCTAAAGGCCCCTCCGGTTGGTCGCCTCAGTGGACGACCCCTACTACATGTCTGCACAGGTGTCATAACTATACTGTATACACCAACTGATCAAGTTTAGATAAATATCTACTAAACTATAAGTTATCAGGGATTCTTACCTCGTGCTGCTTGGAGCTCAGGTCGCTGTCCATCTCATCTCAAAAACCAAAACCGGATAAATCGACTCCCGAGAATCCAAGACTCGACTCAAAAACAACATTGTATGGCATCGCAGAACCTTGGACTCTGATACCAGTAAAGTTGTCACGCCCCGAGAGCATGCCGAGCCGAAAATCAAACGGACAGCATCTCCCCTGTACGTGGCAACATTTCGGGTTAATACAAGGCCCATAGGCCCACAATAACAACAATATATATAACAATATCACCAAACCACAACAACATAACAAACTACTACAACAAATACACAGCGGAAACGATACCACAACAATACAATCCCACACATGCATACCAGTATGACTAACACAACACAACAACACAAAACCTCGATAAAATCTGAATATACAATATGTACATCAAGAAAACTCCAAAATATAATACACAATGGACGGAAAGCTCAAAACCAATACGGGAGCCTTGGAGGTGAGATGAGACGATGTCAGCCGGCGGTGCTCCAAGCTGTCACAAAGTCTTCTACCTATTACCTAGGCGACAGAAAACCCAGGGTCCGTGGGGGTGGTGAGTAAAACTCAGCAGGTAATAGAAAACATGTATATATGTCATATCACATGTATTTTTCAACAACATAATCTAAAGGTACAACAGGTATATCAGCATAGTATATAAATACAAGCATATATCATCTAACCAAATAAACAACGTAAAAATGCAGACATACCTGAAGTCTGCTACGCTACTCTGATCCAACCTAAAAATATATCCAACATATATATATATATATATAACAAGAAAGAGTAGATCAACTCACAATATACTCTAGCTACAGGTCAAGGTATCTAATGGTCTGTCCAACCCATACCAGTATCCGACACAATCGTATAACAAATGCAAGAAACATGCATGAATATGATGTACACCCTAAATGCAAAGAAGCATAGTACAATCAAATGCAACATCACAATAATCATATATATATAGAATCTATATATATATATATATATATATATATATATATATATATATATATATATATATATATATATATATATATATATATATATATATATATATATATATATATATATATATATATATATTAATCTCTGTTGGTGTAGGGGCACTAGATAATCGAACCTTGGTTTTGATGATGGCAAAGATTCAAAGTTAAGTTATTTTGTTATCTCATGTGATATGTTAAGTGTGCAGGAAGTGTTTAAGCTAAGCCAAAGGTCGAGCGACATCCGGAGAATCTCAAGTTGAGAAACCATGGTGGTCGGGCGACACCAGGAGAACCTCGGGGAGTCGAGGAACCTCAGTGGTGACCGAAAGCTAAGCGACAGGTCAAGATGACCAAAGGTAAGCTTCGTGTGTGGAGCGGTGGTAAGGACGCGCCCTCAGTTAGAGGACAATCCTAGGCGTCGATATGACTAAGGCTTCCGGAGGAATGCTGAAGTTGAGATCGGACAGTCAAAGGACTGTCACACTGCATGGCATTATGCATCTATTGTGCTAATCTTGTATT
Organism: Wurfbainia villosa; assembly: GCA_025175895.1. Taxonomy (NCBI): domain Eukaryota; kingdom Viridiplantae; phylum Streptophyta; class Magnoliopsida; order Zingiberales; family Zingiberaceae; genus Wurfbainia; species Wurfbainia villosa. Next base: position 7,483,713 of record JAKLTH010000072.1, on the reverse strand, counting down.
GCAGGAATTCTCAAGTGCAGCAGTCAACTAGAGATGTCAGTAGTCGACTGAAGGTAGTTGACTGCTAAGAGGATCAGTCGACTGATGTCGACGAATCAGCCCAGTGCACAAGGTCAAAGAGATAGAGATTGATGCCACCACCTCAGGATAAGATAAGCTGCCACCTCATGATAAGATAAGCCGCCACCTCAAGATAAGATCCACGAGTTTTGGATATGGATCGGGACAAATTCCAAGGCGCAAATCTATAAAAGGAGGGGAGGACTCACACCCAAATTCAAGAATCTCTCAAGTGCTCGTGCTCTCTACAACGCCATTCTCGACCGCAAGGTCATCTTCTAATTAATTGTCGGTATTATTATTATATTTCTGTACTTAATTTGTATAAGGACCGGTAAGGTTGTTACCGGCCTTATAATCATTGTAATCATCTTGTCTCTTACCTCCAACGAGGAAGAGACTTTTAGTGATTTCCCTTCGGAAGCGATCAAGGATCGTAGGGCCTTGGATTAGTAGCCGGTGGGCTGTGAACCAAGTAAAAAGCTTTGTGTCTTTCTTGTGTTTATCTTTTGTTTTTCGCTGCGTACTTGGTTTTAATCGCCGAAAAAGAAAAGTTTTCACTAACGCTATTCACCCCCCCCCCCTCTAGCGTTTCAAATCGATCCAACAATTGGTATCAGAGCGGGGGCGCTCAGATTCGGTGCAACCACCGATCGAGCATTTTCTTTTCTTTATTTTTATTTTTAAATTTTAATTATCTCCTGCACTACTAATCCAAGACCAAGTCTTGGGACTTTTTGGTTTGTGTTTTTTTTGCGAGTATTAGAAGATCGTTGACCGAGCTAACCATGAAAGAGTATCGCTCAATGCCTAAAGGTAACAATGTCAATTTAAATTTTAAATTCCATATTATTTATTTCAAGTGCAGGGAGAGAGGACACTATAGAAATAAGTGTCCTACTCGTAAGACTCGAACGACACAACCGACGGCAAAGGAGACACCATTGCCAGGAGTACGGAAGAACAAGGAGCACATCAAGTGCTTCGGGTGCGGAAGATTCGGTCACTATAAGAATCGATGTCTGGAGAAAAAGATTAGTAAAATTAATAATTTTGAAAAGTTGAGTTTTAGAATAGTTGATAATTTAGATAAATTGTGTAATTGTTGTCAATTAAATAATACAATTAATAATTCAACTAATAAAAAATTAATTAATTCAGATTTAATTAGTTTAAATAATAATAATAACAATATCATGGAAGAAAATGATCAAATTAATCTTACATTTGATAAAATTAACCAAGAGATTAATCAAATTTTTAGTTTAATTAACATAGATCTAGATCAAGTCAAGGATAAAACCAACCTAGTACTTAATCAGAATAATCAAAACCATGATCAGAATAATCAAACCATAGGACAAAATCATCAAATCCTAGATCTGATTAATCTAGATAATTCCGAATTAAAAAATTCTGTTTTGAAAAATTCAACCTTAAAAAAATCGAAATTAACTTTAAAAATTTCCAAAGATAATCTAAATAATTCTAATAATAATTCTACCTTTAAAAACTCTAACAATTTTATCTTAAATAATTCTAATAATAATTCTACCTTTAAAAACTCTAACAATCTTATCTTAAATAATTCTAATAATAATTCTACCTTAAAAAACTCTAACAATCTTATCTTAAATAATTCTAATAATAATTCTACCTTTAAAAATTCTAATAATCTTATCTTGAATAATTCTAATAATTCTACCTTAAAAAATCCTAATAATTTTAATAATTCTATTTTTAAAAAGTCTAATAATCTTATCTTAAAAAATTCTAATAATTCTACTTTTAAAAAGTCTAATAATCTTATCTTGAAAAAGTCTAATAATATTATTTTGGAAAATTCTAATAATCCTATTTTAAATAATTCACAATCTAACTTAATTAAAAATTCAAAATTAGATAATCAAACCAATAAAATTAATTATAATAGAGTACCATTTGATTATACACAAATTAATAATCTAGTAATTAAACCTTCAACTTTTAAAAATTCAACTAATAAACATGTAGACTTGGGTTACAAGTCTAAGCTAACCAAAAATCAAGACACTAAAATTTGTAAACCTAATTATAATAAAGTATCTTATAACTATAGAACAAATAAAAGTCTACCCAAGAAAATAACCATTTCTTTAAATTGATTGAATGTAGCTTGCTCATGCATACATATCATTATCATGCTTATTTTTTCATGTCATATATACTAGTTTTAAATTCACTCTCATAGAATGGTTAGATAGGAAATAATTAATTAATCTTGACAACATAGTATCAGGATGCGGTGAGATGATAGTACGTTAAGGAAACGAAGTCAAGTGTATCCGAGTTAGATAAGGAGTATCTAGTTTGATGCATTTAACTAAGTGGAACTAACTGAAGCTACCTCAACACATCCTAAACTAGTTAGACCAAGACGTAATCCTAAATGAATTAAGTGTGTAATTTCCTAAGTTGGCTTTGTCTAAGGAAGTGGTCGTTGTTCCAATCAAAGAAGGCCCCTGTGCCTCGCCATGACCTGGAAGCCCTCTTTTGAAATGTTCACTTAACTAACTAAAGGTGAAATCCGAATCTAACCCAAGATTAATTAATTTCTAAGGAATTAAATTAAATTCATCTCACAATACCTATAAGAATAACTTGGTTGATCATGTAGAATGGGTGAGATGGTAAGGACAACAAATTAAAAATGATTTTGAAAATGATTTCAAAATTTATATACACATAAATAGATTCTTAAAACTATTTTTATTGGTTGTCATGATTATTGTGTGTAGTTATACGTAGTTTTCAAAACAACTATGCTTCTTAAAATGATGGTTAGTTGACCAATATTGAACGTATAAATCCTTAGGTCAACTTTAGATACCTAGACCCTCTGGACACTTAGGTGAGTCTTCCTTATGGCCAACAAGGATGTCCTAAGAGTTTGTCAGACAAAAGGGGAGACCCTCTAGATATGCCTTCCTTGTGGCTAACAAGGATGTTAAGTTAAGGGGGAGGTTCTAATTGGATAATCATCATAGAAGTTGTTAAAAAATATTTTGTTTAAAAAAATCACCAATACTTTCTCAATTTAAATCCTTCTTTTGATAATATGCCAAGGGGGAGAGAAGACTTAAGTTGGACAAACTTAGTATCTAGCTACCTCCAGTTTGGCATAAAACCAATAGACATGAGCCTTTAAAATGTTTTTTTTAATTCTTTCTCAAAATTTTATAACAATGTTAAAGGTTAGGGGGTCACATTCTAACCTAGGATATACATTGTTGGTGCAGGATCTAGAAACCCAAACTCCTAAACTCTTAAGTATTAAAGGGAGTTGAACATATTAAATCAACTTGATTAACATGTTTAAAAATTCTATTTCTTGGCAATGTACCCAATATAAAGTTATTTTTGATATATGTCAAAGGGGGAGAGAGAATAAAGTTAAGAGGTTACTTACTTTTTCTTTCCCAAAAAGTAATTGTTTTTCAAAACTCACCTAGGGTTAAGGGGGAGGTACCCTTAAGGGGGAGGTTTTGAAAAAAGATTGTTCAATGCTTACTTCTTATTTTCTCTTAACTTTGAATTGGTTTGCCATAAATTAGAAAGGGGGAGATTGTTGGTGTAGGGACACTAGATAATCGAACCTTGGTTTTGATGATGGCAAAGATTCAAAGTTAAGTTATTTTGTTATCTCATGTGATATGTTAAGTGTGCAGGAAGTGTTTAAGCTAAGCCAAAGGTCGAGCGACATCCGGAGAATCTCAAGTTGAGAAACCATGGTGGTCGGGCGACACCAGGAGAACCTCGGGGAGTCGAGGAACCTCAGTGGTGACCGAAAGCTAAGCGACAGGTCAAGAGGACCAAAGGTAAGCTTCGTGTGTGGAGCGGTGGTAAGGACGCGCCCTCAGTTAGAAGACAATCCTAGGCGTCGATACGACTAAGGCTTCCGGAGGAATGCTGAAGTTGAGATCGGACGATCAAAAGGATCTGCTTGCATGGCATTATGCATCTATTGTGCTAATCTTGTATTGCAGGAATTCTCAAGTGCAGCAGTCAACTAGAGATGTCGATGTCGTGAAGATAGTTGATCGCTAAGAGGATCGATCGATGTGATTTAATCGAATCACCATGATGCACAAGGTCAAAGAGATAGAGATTGATGCCACCACCTTAGGATAAGATAAGTTGCCACCTCAGGATAAGATAAGCCGCCACCTCAAGATAAGATCCACGAGTTTTGGATATGGATCGGGACAAATTCCAAGGCGCAAATCTATAAAAGGAGGGGAGGACTCACACCCAAATTCAAGAATCTCTCAAGTGCTCGTGCTCTCTACAACGCTACTCCGACCGTGCGTCATCTTCTAATTAATTGTCGGTATTATTATTATATTTCTGTACTTAATTTGTATAAGGACTGGTAAGGTTGTTACCGGCCTTATAATCATTGTAATCGTCTTGTCTCTTACCTCCAACGAGGAAGAGACTTTTAGTGATTGCCCTTCGGAAGCGATCAAGGATCGCAGGGCCTTGGATTAGCAGCCGGTGGGCTGTGAACCAAGTAAAAAGATTTGTGTCTTTCTTGTGTTTATCTTTTGTTTTCCGCTGCATACTTGGTTTTAATCGCCGAAAAAGAAAAGTTTTCACTAACGCTATTCACCCCCCCCCTCTAGCGTTTCAAATCGATCCAACAATCTCAACCATCCATATATATATATATATATATATATATATATATATACCTACTCGCTACCACAACCCCAGTGTGGCCTAGGTGGCACGACATGACAACTGTCCCAACTCACACCAACCACTGCTATAGAGTTGCCGAGTGGGCAGTATGATCAAGTAGCATATGAGCGTAAAGAGCTCGCTACACAACGGGGGTCCCTGCTGCTGGCCACTCCGACTAACACTACTAATGATTGGTCGAGTACCACGCACCCAGGACAACTGCACGCAACTCCAACTACCAACGTCTATAGTGGTAGAGTGCGGCACAACAGATGCTCTGCCCTCACACCAGTTACTCCTCGAGGAGTGCTCTGGGAGGCAAGATGACTGACGACTCTCTCAACCCCAAGAGAGACTATGTCGTCAGAATGCATGCAAATGACATGTGTATGTTGTCACACGTACAGCCATCTACCACAGACTCTCTGTTCAGCAAAGAGTCATACCCATCTAATCAATACACTCTCTATCCTGTAGAGAGTCGTGTTGGGGGATCGAAACGGCCGGCTAGAGGGGGGTGAATAGCCCTCGTTCGTTGGATGTCGTAATTTGTTCGTTCTCGTGTGCTTGTCTACAATTGTCGTTAATATACGCAGCGGAATAACAATAGAAATAACAACAATACAAGCACAATCAATACACAAGCATATACGTGGTTTGGAACCGAATGGTTCCTACTCCACGGGGTAAGCTCAACGAGCTCGTGTTATGCGCACGACACAAACAACACTCATTATCGACTACACGTCGGAGGTGGAGAAACCTCTCACAAGCTATTACAACAAGTAATATGAAATACAAGAAGAAATACAAAGACAATACAAAAGATAACTTTTACACAATTGCTTTGATCGCTTTCTTGTTGCTTGCTTTAGATGGCTCTTGAAGGTTTGGAATGCAGCAGCAATTCCCCTCCAATAGCTTCACAAAAACCATGGAAAAAACCACCATCTCGAGCTCCTTTTATAACCTGCATCGAGCTATTTTCGCGCCTAGCAGTCGATTGCCAAAAGACACCAGTCGACTGCCCCTGTAGCCATTGTCTCACAATGGCCAGATCCACGTCAGACAAGTTCCAACGGATCACCTACCAGTCGACTGATGATGCCCATCAGTCGACTGGTGACCTAGTAGTCGATCGCCTTCGGCCACGAGCATTCTCGTGCTCGCAACACTCCCATCACCGATTGCCATCCCTCGCGATCATCGACATCGATCATTGCCGACATCACCGATCATTGCTAGTCCATGGCGATCGCCCAAAGATAAAACCCTAGTCTTACACCAGTCGAACCCTAGTCGACTTGGACCAGTCGAACCGGCACCTATGCCAGTCGACTGACGTCGGGAAAAACCTCAAACACCAAGTTGTTTGAGCATCCGACCATCGGGTAAACCCTCAAACATCAAGTTGGAGCCTCTGACACTCAGTCTTAGCCACTTGGCCAAGTCCACCTTATCCCTCATGGAGTTCCCCACCGAAGCTCTCTTCCCTCGGCCTACGTCCCTCGGATCGCCTGCGCCGGCCAGAACGCCATCCTTCGCGTCTCATACCCTAGAAGTATGCTTCCCTTTGGGCTCACTCCATTCGCTCCCCGTCCGGCAGTCCCTCGGATACACCAAGCGCACGGCTTCGCAATGTCATCCTTCACCGACTCAAGGACCCGAGACTAGTGAACTTGCCAAGTTCTCAAGACTTCCCAAATGCACCAAGCGCATGGTTTCGCAATGCATTTCTCACCAAGCACCAAGTGCACGACTTCGCAATGCTTGGATTTCCCATGTCAAGCACCAAGCGCACGGCTTCGCAATGCTTTGGACTTTCCCATGACAATCCCATGTCATGAGTTTTGTCTATCATCAAAATACTATCAAGGTACTTCTCGAGTCAAAATCGAGTCAACCTGGGCCGATTGCACCAACAATCTCTCCCTTTTTGATGATTGACAAAACTACCATCTCAAGTCTACCAATTCTCCCATATTGGCAATTCTCATATCCCAATGAGAATTCCAACGAACCCTAATTGGTAACTTGGTAACTTCTCCCCCTTTTTGACATTACATCAAAAAGGTCCTCCCCAAGGGTATGAATGTCTCATATCCCAATGAGATCTTACAATCTCTCCATTAGAGAAACACATGCCTACAATCTTTCTAGTGATCCCATATCACTTAAAGAGAGGCAACCCAATTTTCCTCCCATGAGGAAATACATATCCATCTTCCCATGATGGATACCTCCCCCTAGAGGCTTGCTCCCCCTTGACCATTGCACCAACAATGTCCTTGGAGAGTCCCTAAGCCAATAGGAACATTAAACCAAAAAAAATTAAGGCAAAGTTTAACAATGAACTCTCATCCACCTTAAAATTGATACTCACCCTCAACCCAACTCCTAATCCATATCCAATGGATTTCCACCCTCTCTAATGCTCTCCCAAGCATATCCTAGGGTTAGGAGTGGTTAGGAGACCAAAACACAGCTGAACATGGGCCTAACCAACAAGGTTTACCCGAAATTAGCATTTTCAGATCATTGCGTAAACCCGATCGTGGCCTCCTCGGCAATGATCGATAATCGATTTAGTCAATTTCAGAAATGACTTTCCAAAATTCATAAGTAAATATACATAAGTAGATAAATCTTAAAATTTGGTATGTATACTACTTATCACAAACATTATGGGTGAAAAATATTAGAAAATTATTTTACCCATTAAACTAGGAGATTGATACAAAGTTCAAAATTTAAGAAAAGCTTCAATAAAGAGCCCTCTTGTATCATCTCATTCAATGGTGATAACTATCAAAAGATATGCTTCACCAAGGTTTTTCAAAGTATTTTCAAAATGTTTTTAAAACCTTTATTTTCTTTTTCCTAAACATCTCACCAATATCTAGATGTGTAAAACACATACAAGTCAAGTTTTTAGTGAGATGTGGGTTTTGTTTTCTTTATGTTCTCATGCATATTTCTAAGACAATATTCTTTGATTCCCATCAAATCATGCCATAGTCCTTAATTTCATTTTATTTATATGCATGATATGATTATGGCATAGATATGATATAAGTAAAAGCATATGCCAATATCATGATGTCATGGCATGTAAATGAGATCTAGGCATTCATGACATCTAAACATAAATCTAACATGATCATGACATTTTTATAGATAAAAATGAAAATGATGTCATGACATGGTAAGGCAAACAAATCATGGCAAGTAAAATATACTAAGGTATAGAATACCTAAGTGTGAAAATCAATTTGCCATTTTTTAGGGATTAAATACATTTTGCCTTAATGCCATTATTTCCTTAGTGTACCAAAAACCCAAAATGGCACACCAATACCTCTAAGACCTAATTGTGTCAATTTAAATCATTTTAAAACTTCTCAAACCATATTAGCACATCCTAATGTGTTAACTCACAATGGCTAGGTTAACCACCCATCCACTTAGGGTTGACACACCCTAACCCATTTAGCGTGAATCAATCACGCTCCTAGGAACCCAATACCTATTGGAGCTCCTTGGGTTAACAAGGTATTCCCTAGGGATAACTTCCCTAGATACCTTCCTAATGACCCTTTTTGGCTTTGAAGCCATAGTCAAATGGGTCTTACTTGGGTTAACTCTAGAGGTGACTCCTCCATTGACCTTCTTAGTGGCTACATTTGATTTCTTTGAGGTGTTAGCCACTAAACACATACCATGGCTAGACTTAGGGATGACTTCCCTATTAGCCTTGGTTTTCCTAGACCTAGAAATAGTTCCATAATTAAATGGAACATTATGATATGTCTTCTTGGGCTTAGGTTTGTGACCCAAACCTTCCTTGCCCTTAGACCATTTTTAAACCTTAGGTCTTGACTTTTGGGCATTTGACCCTAGAATTGAATTTTCTATGATTCTAAGGGCTTTCTCCATTCTCTCAAGTCTTGACCTCAAGACTTGGTTCTCTAGCTCTAATTTTCCCATTTTTGAATTTTCATTAGGTTTTTGGAAAGGCCTCTTCTTCTTAGGCATGTGCCTAGACTTTTTGGGATTAATACCCAAATTTTCTTCTACTCTCCTAATTGACTCCCTAGGCAAGATATTTCTAGAATTATGAGTTCTAGGTTTGTCTTTAGTCATATGAACATGCTTGGAACCTAAGCAATAAACCTCATTATTTCTCTTAGCATATTTTTCATTTATAATGGCAAGAGAACTAAAGTAATTCTTAGCATGCTTTTTGACTTTAGGAATTAAAGGTGCATTAAAAGAATTTACCTTAAGGTTAGCTTTAGAAGCTCCCCCTACATGAGTCACACCTTCTTACCCTTTCTTCCTCCCCCTAGGGCATTGGCTTCGATAATGTCCCCATTGGTTGCATTTAAAGCACACAATGTGCTCTTTGCTCTTAATTTTGGGAACACCGGCATCCTTTGACTTTGGGTTGACTTTTGGTGTTGATGCCTTTTCCTTAGCCAATTTAGGGCATTTACTCTTGTAGTGCCCTTTCTCCCTACACTCAAAGCATATTATGTGATTTTTATTTAAAATAATAACACTTGAGTTACCTAGGGAGGTGGTGGAGGTCTCTTCCTGATCTTCACTTCTCCCGGATGTGGATGCTTCTTGTTCTTGCTCCGGGATGGAAGATTGCCTCTCCTCCCCCTCAATGCTAGAGGTGGAGGTCTCCACCAAGTCATCAATATCTTCAAATGTTGTGGGTTCTTCTTCCTCGGCATTTTCTTCTACTTGTGTCGGTTGAGAATTTTCTTGGAAATTTATTATCTTATTCCATAGTTCCCTTGCATCCCTATAATCACCCAATCTAGACCAAATAGTGTTAGGTAACAAATCACTAATCAATTTAATTACCTCGAGATTTGTCTTGAAGTTCTTGATTTGGTCTTGGGCCACTTTGATTTTTCAATGGGCTTGTTGTGTTTGTCCCTAGGCATCTCAAAACCATTTTCTATAATAATCATATAATCAAAATCGGTTCGAGATATACCTCCATCCGTTTCCTCCACCAAGCAAAATCTCCATCGAATTTTGGTGGATGGATGAAGTCGGCCATTTTGTAGTGCTCTCGCGGCGGTTAGTCCTTGAAGAGCGACCTCGGCTCTGATACCACTTGTTGGGGGATCGAAACGGCCGGCTAGAGAGGGGTGAATAGCCCTCGTTCGTTGGATGTCGTAATTCATTCATTCTCGTGTGCTTGTCTACAATTGTCGTCAATATACGCAGCGGAATAACAATAGAAATAACAACAATACAAGCACAATCAATACACAAGCATATACATGGTTCAGAACCGAATAGTTCCTACTCCACGGGGTGAGCTCAACGAGCTCGTGTTATGCGCACGACACTAACAACACTCCTTATCGACTACACGTCGGAGGTGGAGAAACCTCTCACAAGCTATTACAACAAGTAATATGAAATACAAGAAGAAATACAAAGACAATACAAAAGATAACTTTTACACAATTGCTTTGATCGCTTTCTTGTTGCTTGCTTTAGATGGCTCTTGAAGGTCTGGAATGCAGCAGCAATTCCCCTCCAATAGCTTCACAAAAACCATGGCAAAAACCTCCATCTCGAGCTCCTTTTATAACCGTGATCGATTTCGCCTAGCGAATGACCGTCAAAAGTCCTCATCGATCAGAGTCGTTGTCTCACAACGGCCAGATCCACGTCAGACAAGTTCCAACGGATCACCTACCAGTCGACTGATGATGCCCATCAGTCGACTGGTGACCTAGTATTCGACTGCCCAGTCGGCTATGGAGCGTTCTGTGCTCGCGACACTCCCATCAGTCGACTGCCATCGCTCTGCAGTCGACTGCTAGTCCATGGTAGTCGACTGCCCAGCACAAAACCCTAGCCTTACACCAGTCGAACCCTAGTCGACTTGGACCAGTCGAACCGGCACCTATGGTAGTCGACTGACGTCGGGCAAAACCTCAAACACCAAGTTGTTTGAGCATCCGACCGTCGGGTAAACCCTCAAAAATCAAGTTTGAGCCTCCGACACTCAGTCTTAGCCACTTGGCCAAGTCCACCTTATCCCTCATGGAGTTCCCCACCGAAGCTCTCTTCCCTCGGCCTACGTCCCTCGGATGCGCCAAGCACACGGCTTCGCAACGCCATCCTTCGCGTCTCATACCCTAGAAGTATGCTTCCCTTTGGGCTCACTCCATTCGCTCCCCGTCCGGCGGTCTCTCGGATGCACCAAGCGCACGGCTTCGCAATGCCATCCTTCACCGACTCAAGGACTCGAGCCTAGTGAACTTGCCAAGTTCTCAAGACTTCCCAAATGCACCAAGCACATTGCTTCGCAATGCATTTCTCACCAAGCACCAAGTGCACGGCTTCGCAATGCTTGGATTTCTCATGCCATGCACCAAGCGCACGGCTTCACAATGCTTTGGACTTTCCCTTGACAACCCATGTCATGAGTTTTGTCTATCATCAAAATACTATCAAGGTACTGCTCGAGTCAAACTCGAGTCAACCTGGGCCGATTGCACCAACAAGTCGTACTCAACTGATCGACGGACTCTCTATCCTGTAGAGAGTCGTACTCAACTGATCATAACTCTCTCTCCAATAGAGAGTCATACTCAATTGATCGACGCACTCTCTATCCAATAGAGAGTCGTACTCGACTGATCATAACTCTCTCTCCAATAGAGAGTCGTACTCAACTGATCGGCGCACTCTCTATCCGATAGAGAGTCATACTCGACTAATCATATCAAGCTGGGACCACCGGTCCGTAGTGACACTCTAATCACCCTTCACTTAACCATTACACAACTCATGGTTGGTAATAGTATGCAACATACGGGTATTAGAAATAAATCTTACATTTAGGGCATTACCTACCCATAGATGACCTTTTTCCAATTTATAAATTGGGTTATCCCTCGTACTAACATTTACACCCTACTAAACATCTAGGCCAATTTACATCACATCTATAACTCCTAAATCATGATAGGGTATATGTGATATCCACAATTGAGCATAAATATATCCAACGATAAGTTCAAGCATACGATAATAAGAGCAGGGTCAAGGTAATATGAACACCTAACATGCTCATATCTATGACTAAATCTGAATGCAATACATCTACCCAGACCAGATAGGAAATTACCCACTTGATTTGTAGTTCGACTGATTGTATTCACATCCGTAAACCTGCCTCGTATTGAAGTCCAAGCCTAGCTTTCATTTGCTCGACTTCTTGATCCTCATCGGATCTACTCAACTGCCCAAAAATACGATATGTAAATCTACAATTAACACCACTATATTAATGATCACAAATAAATATGATTGTTCTCCAACTATATCATTATTAGATCAAAGCTTACCTCCCACAACCAATCCAATAGCCGATCCACAGCTCCAATCCACTGTCAATTTCATAGATCGCAACCCTCATATCACTGAAGTGAAGTCACTAACATAACACAACAATGATGCAGCCCAAACCACCAATCCATGTTCGACGAAGGATGTCACAGCCGTCCAACCTCCAACTCACAGCCACCACCGGCAAAAATCCAAATCACTCGGCAATTAATTGAACCAAAACAAACATCTTACGAAAAGGAGGAGATGGTTCGAGGTATACCTGTAACTAGAACCATCCCAGCTCAATTTCAAACACTGCAACCGATCCATGATCCAAGCCTCGGATCATAATCCAATAGCTTGGTTTTTTGCCCAAATCGAATACCAATCGTCGATTCACTCCTCTGCACTCGGAGTTCACAGCCCTGGCGGTGTCGCGTGCGGGCGGAGAGGAAGCCAACTACCCAATGCAGCTCACGATGGCAGCTTGTTGCGATGGTCAGAGGGGCGACCGGAGGAGCTGGCTGGCGGCTGAAGATGGCTAGAGGTGGAGATCCGAGAAATAGGGATCGAGGGAGGGTAGGCGACCACCGGCATAGGCACCTGGCGGCGATCGGGCGGCACTGCTTTCTCACCAAGGAGATCAGTGGCGTCGAGTGGAGAAAGCCGTCGATCGATGGAAGTAGGAGAAATGGCAAAGAGCTATCGGCGAGAAGGAACAGTGGCGGTGACTAACGTTGCGACAGCAACCGGCATGAGGCGCTCGATCAGGAGAAAAAGGGCGGTTGGTGCTCGAGTGTGGCGGCACGCGGAGAGAAGAGGCGCGGCGTCGGTGGCAGAGGAGGGCGACGATGAAGAAATCGCAGCTGGAAAGAGATCAGGGAAGAGGGATCGGGCGGTGAAGGAAGGAACGGCCGATTGGGGGAGAAGAAAACGCTCGGGGAAGTAAAAGTCGACGGCGAGAAACGCAACAACTTGGCGTTACCAAATGAAGCGGGTCGGGTTTCGCAAACGGGTTGAGTTTACGGGTTGGATTCGGGCTTAAAAATGGGTTAGGTTCGGACTTAAATTGACTCTTATCAATCCATTAAATTTAGGGTTTTACAATTAAACTTAAGTCAATTAAACCTTATTAAGCCCCTCATACCTAGATGACCCAAACAGGCTTTTCCGAAGCCTATTAAATCTTTCCCCCCGTAATAGCTATAGAAATTTCCATTTAAGTCCAGGAAAATTTCTAAAATTCTAGGAAAAATCCATATGGTATTTTCCTAATTAACAAGCATTATAAATTTTTTTTTCCGGTATTTTACAGAGCATCTACAAAACAAGCCAATGTTTGAACCCTTCAAGAAGCCCAAACCAACAACATCTGCTGCTCAAGGTACTATCGAGTTCACTTCTTCTAAATCCCATGATATCAAGGTCTTTAAATGCCAGGGGCGTGGCCACATAGCTAGCCAATGTGTGAACAAAAGGGTAATGGTGATAAATGCCCAAGGAGAGCTTGAGTCAGAAGATGAGGAGGAAGTTGCAGAGGAAGTACCACCAGAAGAGGATAGTGATGATGAACAACATGTCGTTGTTGGAGACTTATTGGTAGCCCGACGAGTTCTCAATCTACAAGCTAAGGAGGAAGAAGATAATCAAAGGGAGAACTTATTCCATACTCGTTGCTTTGTGAATAACAAGGTTTGCAGCGTTATTATTGATTGAGGGAGTTGCACCAATGTGGCAAGTACTGATTTGGTGGAAAAATTAGCTTTATCAACTTAGAGACATCCACGTCCCTATAGGCTTCAGTGGCTGAATGATTGCGGTGAAATCAAGGTAACAAAGCAAGTCTTAGTAGCATTTTCCATTGGCAAATATGACGATGAGTTGTTATTTGATGTGGTTCCCATGCATGCCTGCCATCTATTATTAGGAAGACCTTGGCAATTTGATCGGAAGGTAACTCATGAAGGGTACACAAATAGATATTCCTTTACTCGAAAGGGACAACCTTTTACTCTTGTACCATTAAGTCCAAGACAAGTTATGGAGGATCAGTTAAAATTACAAAGAGCTATAAAGAAAAAGAGAGAAAAAGAAATTGAGAGAAAAGAAACTGAGAAAAAAGAAAAGAATGGAGGAAAAGAAATTGAGAGAAAAGAAACTGAGAAAAAAAGAAAAGAATGGAGAAAAAGAAATTGAGAGAAAAGAAAAGAAGAGAGAAAAAGAAATAGAGATAAAAGCAAAAAAAGGAATTGAGAGAAAAGAAATTAAGGAAAAAGTAGTTGAGAGAAAAGAAGTTGAGAGAAAGGAAAATAGCTTCTATGCAAAAAAAAAAGTGAGATAAAACAAGCTTTGTTTTCAAATAGGTTGCCTCTTATCCTTTTGTATAAGGAGGCACTCTTAAGCACTAATGAGCTTAACAATTCTTTGCCCAATGTTGTTATTTCTCTTTTACAGGAATTCAAGGATGTCTTTCCTAAAGAGGTTTCACATGGTTTGCCTCTGATGCATGGAATTGAACACCAAATCGACCTGCCTATAGAAACAATCCGGAGGAAACCAAAGAACTTCAAAGGCAAGTTACTGAATTACTTGAAAAAGGATATGTTCGAGAAAGCATGAGCCCGTGTGTCGTCCCTACGTTACTTGTTCCCAAGAAGAATGGTACATGGAGGATGTGTGTGGATTGTCAAGCCATCAAAAATATAACGGTAAAGTATCGCCACCCCATTCCTAGACTCGATGATATGCTTGATTAATTGCAGGGTTCTTGCGTGTTCACAAAAATTGATCTGAGGAGTGGATATCATCAGATTAGGATGAAGGAAGGTGATGAATGGAAGAAAGGTTTTAAGACCAAGCATGGCTTATATGAATGTTTAGTAATGCCTTTTGTATTGGGAATTAGACGCCCGCTAGAGGGGGGGTGAATAGCGTGTGACCCGTACGTAGATGGAAATCGTTCGCGTGCTTGTCTACAATTCGTGTTAGCGCAGCGGAATAATAATAATAAAAGAAATACACGAAATACAATCACACACGAACACGATGATATAACGTGGTTCGGAACTGTAACGGTTCCTACTCCACGGATCGGGCTCAAACGAGCCCTAGCGATGCCAAACACACACCACTATCAAATAACTCCTTCTCGACACAAGTCGGAGGTGGAGAAACCTCTTACAATAAGATTACAACAATAATCTAAATACAACAAGCAAATATAATAGGAAATACAATAAGAGAAGTAAAGAACACTTTACAAAAACTCTTTAGATCGCTTGCTTGTTGATCGCTTGAATCGTGGTTGAAGACCCTGATTTGCAGCAACAAATCGCCTCAAAAACGTCCAAGAAAATCGCTGCTAAAACCCTCATTCCGAGCTGCCTTTATAACCTGCGTCGGGCTGGATTTTCGCCTATCAGTCGACTGCCATAAGTCACCAGTCGACTGATGCCACTGTTGTCGTGAGACAACGGATCGATCCACGCTGGAAAAACTCCAACGGATCTCTTGGCAGTCGACTGCCAACATTGGCAATGATCGCTAACGCTCGTAGTCGATCGCCTACGGCCACGGAGCATTCTCTGCGGCTCGACACTCGATCGGGCAATGACTGCCATCCTTGGCGGCCGATCGCCAGAGTTATCACCGATCGCTTCCCATGAGCCAAATTGTCGACTGCCATAATGCTCCTCAAGAATGAGGTTTTAACCCAAGTATGGTGCCCCCATACTTGCTAGACCACCCTTAGCCTAGACCTAAGCCTTCTAGCCACCTCCATCAGCCTCACGCCTCTCAGATCCCTCTAAGTCATCCATGACTTGTTCATCCATCGCGCTAGCTTCCAGGTGCTTCCATCGGCTATGTCATGCTAACGGTGTCTACACCGCCAAGGCACATTGGACTTACGCCGCCAAGACTCCGCTTGGACTTTACGCCGCCAACCATTGGACTTATGCTGCCAAGACTCCCGCTTGGACTTTACGCTGCCAATATCAAACCCTTGGACTTCTCAAATGCCAAGACTCAAGCTTGGACTTTCCCTTGCCAACCCATGTTGGACTTTTCATGCCAAGACCATGCTTGGACTTTCCTTGCCAACCCATGTTGGACTTTACATTGCCAAGACCCATGCTTGGACTTTTACATTGCCAAGACCCATGCTTGGACTTTTCCTTGCCAACCCATGTTGGACTTTTCCTTTGCCAACCCATGTTGGACTTTCCATTTGCCAAGACCCATGCTTGGACTTTCCCATAATCACATGGTCAACCCTAGTCAACCATCAAAGTCAATTATAACCTGGGTCGATTGTATAAACAATCTCCCCAACATATTAACTGACATCAATGTCCAACATCAATGTCAATCCATTTTGTCAAATCCCTTTGTCAAACATCAAAACATCACTCGAGTCAAACTCGAGTCTGGTCAATCGTGACCTGGGCCGATTGCACCAACATTTTGTTTTAACTAATGCTCCGAGCACTTTTATGCGTTTAATGAACTATGTTTTGCGTGCTTTCTTAGGACGATTTGTAGTTGTGTATTTCGATGATATTTTGATTTTTAGCAAAAGCTTAGAAGAACATATCAACCATTTAAGGTCTATTTTGAGGGTGTTGAAAGAAGAAAAGCTTTTTGCTAACCTCCAAAAATGCTCATTTTGTACTAAAAGAGTGGTGTTTCTTTGTTTTGTTATAAGTGCTAAAGGTGTTGAGATGGATGAGGAAAAGGTAAAAGCGATTCAAGAGTGGCCAACACCAACCACAATTAGCCAAGTGAGGAGTTTCCATGGATTGTCCTGTTTATAGACGGTTTGTTCGTAATTTTAGTCATATTGCAGCTCCTCTTACTGAAGTCATCAAGAAAAATAAGTCATTCAAATGGGGAGACGACCAAACCAGAGCATTTAATGCCTTGAAAGAAAAGCTAAGTTCTGCTCCTTTACTAGTCCTACCAAATTTTTCTAAGACATTTGAAATCGAATGTGATGCTTCCGGTATTGGTATAGGTGTTGTGCTTATGCAGGAAATGAGACCCATTGCTTACTTCAGTGAGAAGTTGAGTGGGGAAACTCTCAACTATCCCACATACGACAAGGACATGTATGCGTTGGTAAGGGCATTGGAAACATGGCAGCATTATCTTTGGCCAAAAGAATTTGTGATTCACACAGATCATCAATCTCTAAAGCATTTAAAGGGACAACATAAGTTAAACCGATGCCATGCTAAATGGGTGGAGTTCATCGAGACCTTCCCTTATGTGATTAGATACAAGCAAGGCCAAGAGAACATGGTAGCTGATGCATTATCTCAGAGGTATGCTTTACTTTCTGCGTTAGATACAAAGTTACTTAGATTTGAATATATAAAGGATTTATATACTAATGGTACTGATTTTTCTGTTGTTTTTAAAGGATGTGAAAAGGTTGCAATTGGTAAGTTTTATAGGCATGACAGATTTTTATTTCATGAAAATAGATTGTGTGTGCCTAGGTGTTCGTTGGGCAAGTTGCTTACTAGGGAAACCAATGGGGGGGGGGGGGGGGGGGGGTGGCGGGGTTGGGGCATTTTGGTGTTGCAAGATCATTTTTTTTTTGCCCTCATATGAAGCGGGGATGTCGAGAAAATTTGTGAGAAGTGTATTACTTGCAAACAAGCTAAATCAAAGTTGAAACCACATGGCTTGTATACACCTTTGCCTATACCTATTGAACCTTGGACTGATATTTCTATGGACTTTGTTTTGGGACTACCCCGAACTAAGAGGGGGAGAGACTCAGTTTTTGTCGTGGTAGATAGGTTTTCCAAAATGGCACATTTCATTCCATATCATAAAACTGATGATGGCTCACATATAGCTGATTTATTTTTTAGAGAGGTTATTAGGTTGCATGGCATGCCTAGGACCATTGTTTCTGATAGGGATGGAAAGTTTTTGAGTTATTTTTGGAAGATTTTATGGGGAAAATTGGGTATTAAATTATTATTCTCTACTACTTGTCTTCCCCAAACCGATGGATAAACTGAAGTTGTCAATCGAACATTATCCTTCTTACTCCGTGCCATCATTAAAAAGAACCTGAAAACATGGGAAGAGTGTCTACCTCATGTTGAATTTGCTTACAATAGAAGTATACATTCTGCAACTAAGTTTTCTCCTTTTGAAGTTGTTTATGGATTCAATCCCTTGTCACTCCTAGATTTGATTCCTTTGCCTTTGAGTGAGCATTTAAACTTAGATGGTAAGTAAAAGGATGAATTTGTGAAGAGGATCCATGAGCAAGCACGACTGAATATTGAGAGGAGAACCCAACTGATAAGATCGCCTTGAATCGGTTTGCCTTGAAATTCAGTTTGGGAAGGATATTGACGCCACACTCAAGAAAGACAAGAAGGTGAATGATAAGTCATGGGTGTTTTGATCGCCACAAGTTGCCTTGATAAGATCAGATTTAGTTCTTTGCCTAAGAACTCGAAGGAAGCTCTCACAATAGAGAAAACTCAGATTTCATTCCACCAAATTCCCTTCAATGCCTCTTCATCCTCGGCTTTTTCTTGTAAGCTTGAAACTCCTCCTTGGCTTTCATCATTCCCTCCTTTAGAGGAATTCATCCTCGAATTTAGGTCCTTATCACCTACATCAAAAGGACGCAAATCAACCACATTAAATGTTGCACTAACACCATACTCACTGGGCAAGTCAATCTTGTAAGCATTTTCATTAATTCTTTCCGATACTTGGAATGGTCCATCTCCTCTTGGCTGAAGTTTTGATTTCCTTTGGGCAGGAAACCTTTCCTTCTTCATATGAACCCACACTCAATCACCGGGTTCAAGGACAACTCTTTTTCTCCCTTTATTGGCTCTATTTGCATATTGCTCCATTTTCTTCTCAATTTGAGCTTTAACTTGCTCATGAAGCTTCTTCACATATTCCGCCTTTGTTTTGCCATCCTTGTGAACTAAAGAAGAAGTGTTAGAGGTGTTAGTGGATTGAACCCATAAACAATCTCAAAAGGAGAAAATTGTGTAGTAGAATGGACAACCCTATTGTAAGCAAATTCAACATGGGGTAAACATTCTTCCCAAAACTTAATGTTTTTCTTAAGAATTGCTCTAAGAAAAGTAGAAAGAGTCCTATTTACCACCTCAGTTTGGCCGTCAATTTGAGGGTGGCATGTGGTGGAGAAAAGAAGCTTTGTTCCCTGCTTGTTCCATAAGGTCCTCCAAAAATGGCTTCAAATTTGGTGTCACGATCTGAAACAATGCTCCTAGGCATGCCATGAAGTCTTACCACCTCTTTGAAAAACAAATCTGCCACATGAGTTGCATCATCCACTTTGTAACAAGGTATGAAGTGTGCCATTTTGGAAAATCTATCAACTACCATAAAAATGGAGTCCTTACCTTTTTGAGTCTGTGGTAGCCCTAAAACAAAATCCATAGACAAATCAGTCCACGGGAAATCAGGAATAGGCAAAGGAGTGTAAAGTCGATGAGGTGATACCTTAGATTTTGCTTTTCTTCACACAATGCACCTTTCACAAAATTTTTGCACATCATGCTTCATGTATGGCCAATGAAAATGTTCATGCAGCATTTCTAAGGTCTTTTGAACCCCAAAGTGTCCCATTAAACCCCCCTAATGTGATTCCCTAATTAGCAATTCACGCATGGATCCTCTAGGTACACAAAATCTATTATTCTTAAACAAGTAGTTATCATGACTAACATGTTAAAAGTCAAGGCATCAACTAAGACAAAGCTAGTCATCATGCAAGAAGACAAAAATAATCAATGCAAGAAGACAAGAGTAATCAATGCAAGGAGGCTCATTAAATGCACCATGCAACAAGCCTTGAACCTCACTAAAGCCTCCAACGTTCACAACAAAGTCCCCAACGGTCATTAAGGATGTAGCACTATAAACAAGCTTTGAAGTTCATGCCAAAGCTAAGTTTCATCATTCTTCTCCTTGTAACAAGCTTTGAGGTTAATACCAAAGTCAAGTTTCAACCAAAGTTAAGTTTCAAGTTTCATCATGGTATCAGAGCAACAAGGTCTAGCTCTTCCACAGCTAAGTTCACTTCCTCCTCAACTCTTTTCCTCTATTCTTCTTAATTCCTCCAACTATGTTCAATGGTCCGGATTTATTAAGAGGATCCTAAGTAGCTATAACCTTGAAGATCAAATTCTCCAAGATCCTCCTAACGAGTCAGATCCCATCTTCAAAGAATAGAAGAAGAAAGATAATCAAATCTTTGTTCAAAAACTAGGTACACTTGGGTCTACATGATCACCAACAAATCTCAAGTGTTTGAGGCTTTTGAAACCTATAACAATTGCATCTCAAGGCAATACAATGGCAATATTAAGATCCTTAGATCCGATAATGGTGGAGAATACACAAGTAATAAAATGAGGAAATACTTAAAAGAAAGGGGAATTATTCATCAAACCTCTTGTCCTTATACCCCTCAACAAAATGGGGTAGCCGAAAGGAAAAATAGACATCTATTAGAAACAGCAAGAACACTCCTAAATCATGCTAATATTCCCAAAATATTTTGGTGTGAAGCCATTAGTACGATGGCTCATCTCATAAATCTAATGGCAACAGAAAACTTAGGAGGAAAGTCTCCGATAGAACTCCTATACAATAAGAGACCTAATATCTCTCATTTAAAAATGTTTGGGTGTACTTGCTATGTATTCATTCCATTACAGCTTAGAACTAAATTAGATGATAAAGAAAGAAAATGTGTTTTTCTTGGTTATGCCACCTCAGAAAAGGGATATAAATGCTTTGATCCTACTACTAACAAGATTTACACATCAAAGGATGTGATATTTATCGAAAATGAGTTTTTTTTCCAGAAACAAAGGAAGAAGATGTAACAAAAGAAAGAAACCCAATTGGTAGTTATCCCCTATTTCTTGAAGAAAGGCAGGATCCACCTCAAAATAGCAACTTAGAGGTTCCAGAAAGCTCACAAGAAGGAACTAATTCTAATACTGAAGAAACTGAGGAAATCCTAGAACAAGGGGGAGAGAATGAAGATTCGTCTCAATTAACCAATAATAGAGGATCAATAGGACCTACACATCTACCCTCCTCTTCTCCACCACTAAGGAGGTCAACAAGAATAAGGTATCCTGCATCTGAATGGATTAATCGTAGAACATACTATCACTCTGGCATGCTATGTCATCCTATCTCTGATTATTATACCACTAATAATGTCATCAAGCATTCTTGAGTGGCATAGATAAAGCACAGGAACCTAGAACATATGAGGAAGCAAAAGGACAACAATCTTGGAAAAGGGCAATGGAAGAAGAAATCAATGCCTTGGAAAAGAATGGCACCTAGGAGATCACCATTTTGCCTAAAGGAAAGAAACTTGTGGGATGCAAGTGGGTATACAAGATTAAACACATAAGTGATGGTACCATTGATCGACATAAAGCCAGACTGATAGCCAAAGGATACACTCAAATTTATGGAATTAATTATAAGAAGACATTTGCACCCGTGGCCAAGATGAATACCATCCGAGTCTTACTTACACTCACAATAAATATGGATTGGCCACTTTATCAAATGGATGTTGCCAATGCTTTTCTACAAGGAGAGCTGGAAGAAGAGGTCTATATGGAGATTCCAGAAGGAATTCGAAATGGATATGAGGGGAAGGTATGCAAACTGAACAAGGTCATATATGGCCTCAAACAATCTCCAAGAGCATGGAATGCTAAACTTAGCTCGGCTCTCTTAAGCTATAAGTTTACAAAATGCAGTAGTGATTCTTCATTATTTGTTAAGATAGAAAATAATAAAACTATCATCATTCTCATATATGTAGATGATCTCATTATTACAGGAAATAATGAAAATCTAATTAAACAAGTTAAGTCCTTTCTCAATTCTAAATTCAAAATAAAGGATTTAGGAAAACTAAAGTATTTTCTAGGTATAGAACTAGCTCACTCTCCTAATGGACTAATCCTATCCCAAAGGAAGTATACACTTGATCTCTTACAGGAAACTAGAAAACTTGGAGCAAAACCAGCTGGTAGCCCCTACTTCACATCTAAGAAAGGAAATTATAATGACAAAGGTAAATTGATTTACCTAACCATTACTCATCCAGATATTTCATTTGCAGTAAAATCAAATTAGCTAAAACATGCATGCACCAAAGGAGAGCCATTGGAAGGCAGCAGAGAGAATCCTCCACTATTTGAAAGGGACACCAAGTAAAGGAATCTGGATGAGGAATAACCATAATATAGAAATTGTGGGTTACTGTGATGCAGACTGGGCAGGAGATCACAAAGATAGAAGATCAACAACAGGATATTATATGTTTGTAGGAGGAAATTTGGTATCTTGGAAAAGCAAAAAAAAATCGGTTGTGTCAAGATCCGCGAAAGGCGTAATACGAGCAATGACATGGTTAAAAGCCTTAGTTGAATAACTTGGTTTCCCTATTAATTCCCAATCAAATTATACTGTGACAATAAGTCAGCCATTCACATTGCAACAAATCCAGTATTTCATGAAAGAACCAAGCACATTGAAGTAGATTGCCACTTTATTAGGGAGAAGATTGACGAAAAAAATCATCATTGCTCATCATATCAATGGACAAGATCAACCAGCAGATATCTTTACCAAGATTACCACTTCTCAACACATGAGGAACATCCTTGACAAGTTAGGTGCCATTGACATATACACACCAAACTTGAGGGGGAGTGTTAAAAGTCAAGGCATCAACTAAGACAAAGCTAGTAGTCATCATGCAAGAAGAAAAAAATAATCAATGCAAGAAGACAAGAGTAACTAATGTAAGGAGGCTCATTAAATGCACCATGCAACAAGCCTTGAACCTCACAAAAGCCTCCAACGTTCACAACAAAGTCCCCAACGGTCATTAAGGATGTAGCACTATAAAACTCCTTTGGATGGTTATTTTCATGCTTAAGAAAAATATTCATGTATTCCCCTTCCTCTTAAACAAGCTTTGAAGTTCATACCAAAGCTAAGTTTCATCATTCTTCTCCTTGTAATAGGCTTTGAGGTTAATACCAAAGTCAAGTTTCAACCAAAGTTAAGTTTCAAGTTTCATCATAACAAACCCATTTTGTGATTTCTTTTCACACGCAGCATATAATTGGGAAAATTCATTATCATGTACATATAATTCCGTAATATGTTCAAAGCCAAGAAATTTAGTTTCAAGTGTTGCAAACAAATTATACCTTCTTGAAAGTGCATCTGCTACAATATTTGCCTTTCCTTGCTTGTGCTTAATCATATAAGAAAATTGTTCAAGAAATTCAACCCACTTGGCATGCCTTTTGTTGAGCTTCCCTTGCCCTTTCAAATACTTCAAAGATTCATGATCACTATGAATGACAAATTCTTTAGGCAAAAGATAATGTTGTCATGTTTGCAAAGCTCTAACAAGTGCATACAATTCTATATCATAAGTGGAATAGTTGAGAGTGGTGCCACGTAACTTCTCACTAAAATATGCAATGGGATGACCATCTTGAAGTAAAACAGCCCCAATACCCACATGAGATGCATCACATTCAATTTCAAATGACTTGGAAAAATCAGGCAAAGCAAGAATGGGTGTGTGTGTGAGTTTGTCCTTAAGTGCTTGAAATGCATTTTCTTGATTCTCCCCCCATTTAAAACCTATATTTTTCCTAACAATTTCATTTAGGGGTGCTGCCAATGTGCTAAAATCCTTCACAAACCTTCTATAGAAACTTGCCAACCCATCGAAGCTCCTAACATCACTCACAGTTTTAGGAGTTGGCCAATCTCTAATGGCCTTAACCTTCCCTTCATCAACCTGCACTCCTTTAGAACTTATGACAAAACCAAGAAAACCCGCATGATCAGTGCAAAAAGAACATTTTTCTAAGTTAGCATATAGTTTCTCCTTTCTAAGGACATGCAAGACCGATTGGAGATGTGCAATATACTCAACAAAACTCTTAGAATATACCAAAATATCATCAAAGTATACTACCACAAAATTTCCAAGAAATTCTCGTAAAACATGGTTCATAAGCCTCATAAAAGTGCTTGGTGCATTAGTTAACCCAAAAGACATTACCAACCATTCATACAATCCATATTTAGTTTTGAAAGCAATTTTCCATTCATCCCCTTCCCTTATCCTAATTTGATGGTACCCACTTTTCAAATCAATTTTAGAAAAGAAGCAAATACCATGCAATTCATCAAGCAAATCATCAAGTCTAGGGATAGGATGTCTATACCAAATTGTGATGTTGTTGATTGCTCTACAATCAGTGCACATTCTCCATGATCCATCCTTTTTTGGTACCAAAATTATAGGTACAACACAAGGACTTAAGCTCTCCCTAACCCATCCTTTTTGCAATAACACCTCCACTTGATTTTGTATCTCCTTTGTTTCTTGAGGGTTGCTCCTATAAGCTGGCCTATTGGGTAGAGAAGCACCAGGAATAAGGTCTATTTGGTGTCCCCTCATTGGTGGCAAACCGTGAGGTACTTCTTTGGGAAACGCATCCTCAAAATCCTACAAAATAACAACATCACTAGGCAAGGAGTTAGTGTAATATTCCAAGCAAGTTTCCTTGCACAAAAGAAGAAATATAGGCTGCCTTGTCAAATAAGCTATCTTCACCTCACTTCCTCTTGTAAACAAATTTTCTATTTTTCTCTCTTTTCTTTTCCTCATTCTCTCTTTTCTTTTGAATTTTGTCCTCAAAATCAATTATTTTCTTTTTCACACTCTCTTTCTCTTTCTTAAGCTCTCGCTCTTCTTTTTCTCTTTTCTCTCTCATTTTTATTTGATCCTCACAAACCTCCCTAGGTGATAATGGTACAAGTGTGACTTTGCGAGAATTGTGAATGAGAGAGAACTTGTTAGAGAATCCATCATGGTGAACTCACCTATCAAACTGCCAAGGTCTTCCAAGAAGAATGTGGCTTGCCTCAATAGGTACAATATCACATAGAACTTGATCTTCATATTTGCCTATGGAGAAATTAATCAACACTTGCTGATTCACTACCAATTCACCACTATTACTCAGCCATTGGAGTTTATATGACCTTGAATGTGGTGTAGTCTTTAGGTTGAGTTTGGTGACCAACCTAGTGCTTGCCACATTGGTGCAACTCCCACCATCAATGATCATAGAGCATGTTTTACCTTGAATAAGGTAGCAGGTATGAAAAATATTCTCTTTGGTCCTCCTCATGCTCCTTGGCTTGACTCCCCAATAACCTCCTAACCACCAAGAGATCTCCATCTTGTGCATAGGCTGCTCCATCATTTTCCCCATCACTTGAGGAAGAGGAATGCGAAGAAATTTCTTCACTAGAGATACTCCCATTATCCCTCACCACCATAGTCTTCTTATTCGGGCATTCGGATGCAATATGTCCTTTACCCAAACACCTAAAGCACTTGATATCCCTACTCTTAGAAGTAGAAGAAGAATTAGTAGGAATAGGCTTCTTAGTGCTTGTTACCTCCTTAGGAATAAGAAGAACCCTCCTTCTTTGGCTTGTCCTTCCATCTTGATGAGTAGTTTGAAGAAGATGATTTCTTCATAATGCCCTTTCTCTTTAATTGTTGCTCCACTTTCATTGCTTGATGAACTAAGTCTTCAAGCCCCACATAATGTTGTAACTCCACAATGTTTGCAATATCTCGGTTTAGGCCATGGAGAAACCGAGCCATGGTTCCTCCATAATATTAGCCCTAATCAAAGCCACCTCCATCTCCTTGTAATACTCATCCACACTCCTACTCCCTTGGGTGAGTCTTTGCAATTCGTTGTGCAAATCCCTATGGTAGTGGGAAGGCACAAATCTCCTTCTCATCAAAGTCTTCATTTCATCCCAAGTGTCTATAGGATTCTCATCATACTTTCTTCTATCTTTTTGCACTTGATCCCACCAAATTAAGGCATAATCAGTGAACTCAAGGGCAGCCACCTTCACCTTCTTTGCATCATTGTAATTGTGGCATGAGAAGATTTGTTCTATTTTCATCTCCCACTCAAGATACGTTTCGAGGTTATTCCTCCCTTGAAAGGAAGGTACCTTGACTTTCATACCTCTTAGATCATCTTCACGTCTATGGTCTCTACCTCCTCTTTCACGTCTTCTTCCCCCTTCACGCCTCCTTCCTTCTCTTGAAGAACCGTAGAATAGGTCACTTGATTGATGAGATTCTTCATGATTAGAATTGCCCCCCATGGTTGGAAACTCTTCCTCCTTCAAGTCGGTCCATTCTTTCGTGTAATCCTTCAAGTTGTCTTTGAAGCATCCTCTCAAAGTGTTGAGTAAGTGCCTCCATTTGAAGCATATTAGGATCTCGCCTAGGGGAATTAGGTGTTCTTTCCCCACTCATGCTTGCAACAAAAAGAAGATGACAAGGACAATTACAAAAGAAATATTAGAAGTACCTCACCACTCTACTCACGTGTTTGCACTCAAATTTACAACTTCCTTTAAAAGCTCTTAAGACAAGAAACTTATCAATGATTTTTTTGTTTTTTCGAGATAGCAAGTAGATGATCAAGTGAGCAAGAAACCAACAAGAAAATATGAGTAGAACAAGAGAAATAAATGGATAGAACAAGAAATTCAACAACGATCAAGAGCAATGAGAGGAATATTGAATCCTTTTAATTCACAAATCCCCTTTTTTTTCTTTCTTTTTTTTCCGAAATTTTTTTTCTCTTTTCTTTTTTTTCAACTAGAAACACAATGACTCTAGTAGCACCTTTTTTTTTAAGTTTAGGACCCAAATGTTAGGGCAATCTCTTGCCATGATTAGGTTTTTATGTGTGTAACAAAGGGTTTAAGTTAGTTTGTTATGTTGATTTGATATGTGCGTTGAAGTTGTGCAGGACTTAGTAATTTGCACATGGAGCCGTGGCGAGTTTCACATCTCATGACTCGGTCCTTGAGTCGGCGAAGGATAGCTTTGCGGAAGTCGTGCGCTTGGAGCATCCGAGGGACCGCCGGACGAGGAGCTTGGAGTGAAGCCGGAGGAAGTAGACTTCGAGGCAAGAGACGCGAAAGAGCATTGCAGAACTGTGCGTCTGATGCTGCCGAGAGACGTGGCCACGAACGAAGAGAACTTCGAAGGCGAGGGACTCCAAGGGATGAGAGTGAGCGAATGTAACCCGGGAAGGGGTAGTAGCTCGTAGGTGAAACTTGGCCATTTGGCTAAGTGTTGGATGGGATTTCCCGACACCAGTCGACTGCCATGGAATGGAAGTCGACTGCTCTGAGTCGATTGGGTTCGACTGGTGTCTAACTCATGGGCATTTGGCCCAAGCAATGACCATGGATCGCAAGACCGCCAAGGGACGGCAATGATCGATGGCACCGCCCTCGTTGAGGACTCGATTGATCGAGCACCCCGATCGATGGTAATATCACCGATCGATGATACCGTTGGATGGAATCCAACGTGGAAAGCGGTCGTTATTGGGCAACGGCTACGGGATCAGTTGACTGATCCTGTTTCAATGGGAAGAAACCCTCTTCCTCTATAAAAAGGAAGAGGATGGGGCTTTGGGAGGCTTATGCTTATGCTCTAATACTCTCCCAAAGTTCCCTAAAGCTTTCCATCCTCTTACTTGAGTTTATTTCTATTATATTTGTAAGAGGAGTGTTTTTGTGTAAAGAGGTTACCTCCACCTAGCTTTGTGCAAAGGAGAGATCTAGTGGATAGATTGCGGAGTGATTCACCGTGGATGAATCAGACCGTGGATTAGCGGCGTAGCCGTGAACCACGTTACATCTCGGTGTTTGTATTGTTTGTTTATCTTTTGCTTTGTCTTTATTTATATTTGCATATTCCGCTTGCGCTAACGTTTTGTAGACGAGCAAAATACGACATCCAACGATTGAGGGCTATTCACCCCCCTCTAGCCGGCCGTTTCGATCCCCAACAAGTGGTATCAGAGCAAGGTTGCTTGTCACCGGACTAACCACCGCAACAAGCTCTTCATCAAAAGATGGTCGACTCCAATATTCATCCACCGAAGTTTGAAGGAGAATTCGCTTGGTGGAAAAAGCGAATGGAGGTATTTTTCGAAACGGATTTTGATATTATGATTACAATGGAATCCAGTTTCGTTTTGCCTAGGGATGAAGAAGGGAAGCTAATAGAGAAATCTAGGTGGACCAAAAAGCAAAGGAAAGAGCACCTTGCAAACTCAAAAGCCAAGCAGCATCTTTTCAATGTGCTCCCCCAACAAGAGATCAACCGAATTGGAGAATGCCTAAGTGCCAAGGAGATGTGGGAGAAGCTAGTTGAGCTTCATGAAGGCCATCCGAGGCGAAACTAGCAAGAAGAGATCTCCTCCGCTCCCAACTCAACAATATTAAACTAGAAAAGGGAGAAAAGGTAATTTCCTTACATTCTCGTTTCAAGGAAATTATAATCGGTTTGTCAAGTGTAGGTGAGAAGCTATCAAATCGGGATATGGTTATGAAGGCCATAGATGCCTTTCTCCGGTCCTCAAGATGGAGCTCCATGGTGGATTCGTTTTACATCTCCAAGAACTTGGAAGTAAGTACCTTGGAGGAGTTTTTCTCAACAATGGAGCTCCACGAAACAAGGCTTGAAGGAATACAAGAAGAGCCAAAGTTTCAAACTTCAAGAGGAGTAGCCTTGATGGCCAACAAGGGGAAGAAGAAGATGGAAATCCCCTCCTCCTCCGATGATGAATCATCCTCATCCTCCTCCATGGATAGCACGGAAGAAGCATATATGGTGAGGAGGGTAAGACGTGCTTTAAAAGGTTTTC
The DNA here is from genome assembly GCA_025175895.1 of Wurfbainia villosa. NCBI lineage: Eukaryota > Viridiplantae > Streptophyta > Magnoliopsida > Zingiberales > Zingiberaceae > Wurfbainia > Wurfbainia villosa. The sequence continues at coordinate 7,454,695 of JAKLTH010000072.1, read as the reverse complement.
ATTTTAATAAATCTAATGATAGGAAGAGAAGACCAAGAGGAAAGGTGATTTGTTACAACTGCCAAGGAGAGGGACATATAAGGGATAATTGTCCCCTCCAAAACAAGAGCAAGGAAGAAAGGAAGAAGAAAGAAGAAAAGAAGAAGAAAAAGGGGAGTAAAAAGAAGGAAGAGGAAAAGAAGGCCAAGGAAAAAGGAAAGGCCATGGCTCTCAAAGCAAAGACATGGGATGACCTTGCTTCCTCATCCTCATCAGAAGAAGAAGAACATGTCTACTCAAATTTAGCACTAATGGCTTTTGATGATTTGGATTGCTCCTCCTCCTCAAATGAAGAATCAAGCACAAGTGGGGAGAGCTCAAATGAAGGGGGAGCCTCCTCTACATCCTCATCCGAAGAAGAGGACTTGGTAAGTGAGGTAACAAATCTACCCCCTAAGCAAATTATGTCTATGATTTCTAGCCTCACTAAGGACTTATTTAGAGCTAAGAAGAAGAACAAAAGCATGCTAGATCAAATTAAGGACTTAGAAGAGAAGTTAGAAAAAGCATGCTTAAATGAAAATGAAAATATTTCTTCTTGCCATGATGATGCATGCTCACATGAATATATGCCATTTAATGTTAGTGATGTATGTATGGATGAAAATAGGGCTCTAAGGGAAAAGGTAGATTACTTGACAAAAGCCCTAGAAAAATTCACTATAGGCTCCAACACTTTGAACATGATCATAGGGAGCCAAAGAGCTAGCTTCAACAAAAAGGGCATAGGTTATAAAGAAAAGAAAAATGAAAAGGCCTACAAATGCCTAATTGCTAGGGGACAAGATAAGAAGAAAGTAATAGCTAGGAAATGGATTCCTAAGGAATTTCTAGTGAACCCCATAGGCAAGAACTTATTTTGGGTTCCAAAATCCATCCTTAAGGGTTAGAAAAACCCTAGGATAGTCAACCATATGGACTTGACCTATATCATATTTTTGGTTGACTTAGGATGTTGGGACACATTTTTGAAATAGTGTTAGGTGATGATAACGTGCCTATAAATAGATAATAATGCTTAAATCATGATAATTAATGAAATTGCTATGAATATTTGCAATCATGATTTATGATTTTGAAATTTGGCACATCATCATGAGAAATAGGGTTTAAATCATGCCTTAGGTGATATTTTGCTTATTGTCATAATACCTAATGCATGACAACAATTCAATGAATACATGTATTTAATGATTATAATGAGTAATTCATTCATATATGTCATTATGATCATGTGGATTGTTAGGGTGATACTTAACCTTGATAGAATTGCATGAATATAATGGTTAAGTATATACAAATACCTCTAGGATACATCTCACACTCACTATAGGCTACCATGATTGAAAACTTAGCATGAGTGAGATGTTATAATGATACAAATGTCCACTAATGCCTATGGCATTTAGATGGTCATTTAAAGTATCAAAATAACAATAATAGACCAATCATGGGGAAGGCTTATGTTTAATTCATAGACATATTGCCCAAAGATCATGGTTGGATATTTCATATGTTTTCAAAACAATTTCTTAATCTAAAATCTATGTATTCATGTTTTGAAACAATTGGAATCAAAACTAGGTGTTAAACTTGATACTAGAATGATCAAAAACCTAGTGGTTTTTAAAACTTTTGGATTTTTGTCAAATCTCTGGAAATATAATGACTTTTCATGAAAAACTATTTTTCACTGATAAAGAATCTTACAAGAAATATGTTCCCCAAATTTCATGATTTTTCGAATTTTTTGGAATTTTTAATGCATTTATGAAATTCGGTCCGAAAATCAGAAAGTTCTGAAATTCGCGTGCCAGTCGACTGGTAGTCTGAACCAGTCGACTGGTGGCCTGAAAATCAGACTAGTTAAGGCCGAATTCAGGTTTTAGACTAATTTTTGGTATTCTCCTTCTATTATACTTGATGCCATGAGTTTATAACTTAGTGTTAATCTTTTTGATGATGTCAAAGGGGGAGAAATGATTATGTTTAAGTAAATTATGATAGGAGGAGAGAGAGTTTCATGGATTAAGGGGGAGTTGCATGTTGCTATATCATGTTTATGTTTACATGATTTCTTACCTTAGAAATTTTTATCAAATATTTTTACCTAACTTAAACGGATTGTCACTCATCAAAAAGGGGGAGATTGTTAGGGCAATCTCTTGCCATGATTAGGTTTTGATGTGTGTGGAAAAGGGTTTAAGTTAATTTGTTATGTTGATTTGATATGTGCGTTGAAGTCGTGCAGGACTTAGTAATTCGCACATGGAGTCGTGGCGAGTTTCACATCTCATGACTCGGTCCTTGAGTCGGTGAAGGATAGCTTTGCGGAAGTCGTGCGCTTGGAGCATCCGAGGGACCGCCGGACGAGGAGCTTGGAGTGAAGCCGGAGGAAGTAGACTTCGAGGCAAGAGACGCGAAGGAGCATTGCAGAGTCGTGCGCCTGATGCTGCCGAGGGACGTGGCCGCGAACGAAGAGAACTTCGAAGGCGAGGGACTCCGAGGGATGAGAGTGAGCGAATGTAACCCGGGAAGGGGTAGTAGCTCGTAGGTGAAACTTGGCCATTTGGCTAAGTGTCGGATGGGATTTCCCGACACCAGTCGACTGCCATGGAATGGCAGTCGACTGCTCTGAGTCGATTGGGTTCGACTGGTGTCTGACTCATGGGCATTTGGCCCAAGCGATCGTCGATGTTGACATCGATCCGATGCCGGGACGGCAATGATCACCTCGTTGAGGACTCGACTGATCGAGCACCAGTCGACTGATGGTAATATCAGTCGACTGATGCCAATACCGTTGGATGGAATCCAACGTGGAAAGCGGTCGTTATTGGGCAACGGCTACGGGATCAGTCGACTGATCGAGGGCATCAGTCAACTGATCCTGTGTCAACGGGAAGAAACCTTCTTCCTCTATAAAAAGGAAGAGGATGGGGCTTTGGGAGGCTTATGCTTATGCTCTAATACTCTCCCAAAGTTCCCTAAAGCTTTCCATCCTCTTACTTGAGTTTATTTCCATTATATTTGTAAGAGGAGTGTTTTTGTGTAAAGAGGTTACCTCCACCTAGCTTTGTGCAAGGGAGAGATCTAGTGGATAGATTGCGGAGTGATTCACCGTGGACGAATCGGACCGTGGATTAGCGGCGTAGCCGTGAACCACGTTACATCTCGGTGTTTGTATTGTTTATTTATCTTTTGCTTTGTCTTTATTTATATTTGCATATTCAGCTTGCGCTAACGTTTTGTAGACGAGCAAAATACGACATCCAACGATTGAGGGCTATTCACCCCCCTCTAGCCGGCCATTTCGATCCCCAACAGAGTCGACTGGAGAGGTTTCAGTCGTCTAGAAGACCACGAATTCCATATTGACGAGCTGATGTGGAGTCGACTGGAAGACATTCCAGTCGACTAGAAAAGGTTTATAAAATATGAGCTCGACCAGATCCGAGCAAGACATCAAATCTACGTCGAAGTGCTATCGAAATCAACTCTCATCCACTAAAGTTAAGGCGATCTTCCGACACTCAGATCAAACTTCAACCATCTACTTAGTGTCGATATAAACTATTGTTTACTTTCTTCTTCACTTTTGTACTTAATTTCATAGAGTGGGTAGTGTGTTACCCATCTCTAACATTTGTAAAAAGCGAAACCCTCCGAAGTCGAGAGTTCTCGAGTCAGAGAGCATTTAGTGATTGCCCAACGAGGTAGCTCTCGGAAGAGCTACGGGCCTTGGACTAGCAATCCGGTTAGGGTTGTGAACCAAGTAAAATAAAAAAGTGTCGTTACTTTCATTTCCACTGCATACTCGTATAGTTTTAATTATTCTAAATAGTTTTAAAATTAAAATAAATTTTTAAAAACCTCCGAGATTCACCCCCCTCTCTCAGAAAAATATGATCCTACAATTTAGTGTCTATCACAACCAAACCATACGGGTTCATCTGCAGCTCTCAACATGTCTTGAAATTTGAGATATGGTTCATCTACCTCCTCCAATGGCGATGAATAACTAGTATACATATGTTCAATTGTTTGAGGATAACTAGAACTTGCAACATTTGATTCAGTATTCAAATTATGACCAACTACATCAACTATCATCCTTTGATATAGATTGAATTGATCATAATATCTTTGATCTCCACTAACTGTCCTTTGTAGGTTTCGTCCAACCTCTTCATCGGATATGAATGGTTCACCATGACATGTCCAATTATAATAATTTGGAGGAACACCAAATCTACAAAGATATTGTCAAACTTTATCACACTGAAAAAATTTACCATTATGACATTTTTTACACGGACACCTTAATTTATTCCCATCCATAAACTCAACATTTCTACTAGCAAAATTCAAAAATTGTTCCAACCCAATAATAAATTCATCGGTTAAACTATGACATTCTGATAAATTCTTTTTATACATCCAACTTCTTTCTCTCTCCATTTATCCTGTTTCAAAATTTATATCAAGGATTAATTTTATTTTTTCTATATTTCATTCATATTAATCTAACAATAAATTTATACTCAAAATAAATTCTTCTAGTGCTTACTGTGCTTTTGTATGATATTGAATTACAAAAAATAACATATCGAACAAATATGATATATTTACAGTAAAAAATTTACTTAAAATTAAACATTAATTAATTATATATAATATAAAATGATAATGCTATAAATTTGTGAATATACAATATATATATATACTTGCCCTGGTGGAAGCTACGGATGAGGTTATAGCCGAAGACTTCAAGAACACACGAATCACTTGATCAAAGGATGAAGTATGACAAACCTATGAAAAATAAAACATTAGTTTTGTATTTATATTCCACATTACTGATTTAATTTGAATAACATATTAACTCTACTGTGACCAAGTACATGATGCAGAGGGACGTCACAACAACAGTTGTGCGCAATCCAAGGATAGCAATGAAACGACCCAACTGGGTCGTGCAGAACCTGAAAAAATGCTCCAGCTGAGACGGTGATGAACCACCCAGGTGCGCGATCCAGGGGGCGGCGATGAACCCCTTATCGCGTCATCGATTTTGCTCCTACGACGTGTGCCCGGATGTACCGACAGCTTGTCTCGTGATACCGGTAGTTACCGTGGTAGGCGCTGCCGCTTGAAATTGCCCAGACGTTTATCACCAATTGTCGCAAAGAATGCCGTGAGGCGGCACCGGCCGCGACTCACAAAGAGTAATCGCGATGTCGTGGTCACTCGCCGCGACCCGGTGGAAGAGGAAGAAGCGTCGGATCGCGTGAGAGGACGAGCGAGCACATGAGGAGGGATCAAGGAGGAAAGGAGGAGTGTCAATTAAGGGAAAATCGAGGACGAAATCTATTTTTGTTGTAATATCATCACCAATTTGGCGACGAATACTCTATTCGTCACCAATTTGGTGATGAATAAACTATTCATCACCAATTTTATCGCAAATTTTGCAACGAATAATTAAATCATTGCAAATTTAGCGACGAATTTATATATTGTCACAAAATTCTATGATGAAATTTATTTTTCGTCGCAAACTTGGTGACGAAAAATAAATTCGTTGTCAAATTAGCAATGAATATTAAATTCGTCATAAATTTCATAATTCTCGTCGTTGATTTTCTTTGTCAACTAATTGAAAATGTCCGATAAAAATCTTTCGTCGCCAAATTTATCAGAAAATTTGCAACGTATTCATAAATTTATCGCATAATGTGCAACGAATTTATGAATTCGTTGCAAAATTTGCAACGAAAATATAATTCGTTGCAAATTTTTGCAACGAATTCATAATTGGTTGCAAAAAATTGCAATGAAAATGTAATTCGTTGCAAAATTTGCAACGAAAATATAATTCGTTGAAATTTTTGCAACGAATTTATAATTCGTTGCAAATTCTGCGATGAATTTATATTTTGTTATAAAATTTTATGATGAATTTGATTTTTCATTACAAATTTACGATGAAAAATAAATTCCGTTGCAAAACTACGACGATATTTGTGACGAAAATGAATTTGTTGGAAATGTAAATAAGTTTGCAACAAAAAAAGTTTTGTTGTAAATTTCGTTACAAATTTGCGATGAAATTTGGAATTCGTCGCAAATTTTGTTGCAGATTTGTAGCAAATTATTTTCATTGTCAAATTTCGTCGTTATTTTGGTGTATTTTTGTAGTGAATGGTTAAACTCATTGTCAAATATCAAAACTCTACTCGAGTTCTACTCGAGTTTGGTCAATATTAACCCGGAGCTTATTGCACCAACATACATGAGTGTCATGCCGCTGCACCGCGGCCTCCACCTGCCTGTCCCATGACTATTGTGAGAGAGGTAAATCACGGAGGGCCTTATGAGTCTTGACATGGTGGCCAAGACACGTGGGGGTCATCTGAATCTAGAAAAGAGCTTTAAATCTCCTCCGGAATTGACTCTTATTGTAACACCCCCCCCCCCACAGTCTTTCAACGCTCTACTAGGGGAGATGTCACTACTTTACTGTCATAATCTTAAATTCATACAAAATACTAATGCAATTTTCTAACAACTAAAATGATCATAAGGACCTTGACATCACTTAAACAATAACCATTTCAAGATCTTCACATGACATGCAAGTATTAAGACTAACCCAACATGACTCTAGCATTCTTTGGTCTCAACCATAAGTAATTCAGTTGAACTTCAACAATATAAAAAAAAATAACTAGAAACTTAAAATATGGGTTAGACATCTGCACTTAGGATCTTTTATTTTCACTGTTTCGTTGCCACACACTCCAAGCACTTCATCCACCATGTCACCTTACTGAAGCTTTTCTTTACCTTTATCTGCAGTATAAGGAAATGCAAACTGTAAGCAATAATGCTTAGTAAGTACTTGCTATGCTCACAAAAACATGCACTGTATGAAATCATGCAACTAGTTCTCTTGCCCTGGATATATTGATACACATGCAAACATAACTGGAAATCATAACTCTGATTACATGTCTCTTGTATAAATCATACTCTTAAGTATTTTAAAACTTGTAAACAGTGTATCTGATCTGGAATGATTAACTTTGAAAACTTTTACTTATACTTATACTAATACTTCAAAATAATAATCATCATGGATATGGGCCCAGCATAGTACCAATGCACGCTTTCCTAATAGGCCGGGGTGGCCAACCACCGAACCTACTAGGGTAACTGAGACTGAGGGCCTTGGCCCGTGGGCGAACTAATGTCCGGTACATGTCATTTCAAAAGTAAAATACTTTCTTTATACTTATATTCTTATACATACTGAAAGAATGCTCTTAATCCCCTAAATCACGAATGGGGAGCACCATCAAGATCCTTATTCTCTTGACCCCCAAAAACTGAAATGGGGAGCATACTGAAGATCGTTGTGTTCTTAATCCCCAATTTGAACGGGGAGCATCTTTAAAGTTTCCTTATAAAGGAAATATTTTTTTCCAGCTTACTCTACATCCTGCATATAATTGTAAGCTACAATTCATCTACCACATGTATGATCATAAATCACATCCTTATCATGGATCTAAACATGATACTAAATCAAACATGACATAACGGGTAAAAATCATGTAACTAAAAATACCATGCATAACTGACTCATATACATGCGTATAAACTGCTCAACCATGTAACTGGAAATAACAAGCACAAAAAAAACATATCCATGACATACAAAAACTACTTATACTGTAGGTGAGTAATACTTACTTCCTACGCTTTTCACCAATTTATACCGCTAGATTTCGTAAAGAGAAAACCTCATATGTGTTTCTTGGCTTTAGCGTGATCCTCTACTAAGTCCTTGAGGAGATCCCTCTTGAAAAATCCCCTTTTGAATTATCCAAAGAGAAGACAAGCTTCTTCCTCGCTTCGGCGGCTGGAAAAACGAGAGGGAGAGGCGACTGGAAAAAAGAAACGAGAGGGGGAGAGAGAGAGGCGGCTGGAAAAATGAGAGGGAGAGAGAGAGGCGGCTGGAAAAAAATGAGAGGGAGAGAGAGAAGAGGAGGGTCGGTTTCGGCGTAAGGGTTTAGGGAAATAAAGGAATATATAAATTAAAATTTTTCTTAACCTAATTATCCCTTTAAATGATTAGTCAAATTAACCAATTTCTCCCTTTTTTCGCTTATAGATATATTCTGTTATATTCTACTCATTGGTAATCTTATGACTTAGTGGTAGGAGGTTTATTCCCCCAAACCAACGGTTCATGATTCGAGCCTCGGCTAACGAACCATTTATTCGAATTTTTTTTCTTTTTTTTTCTTCCTATTCTTATTTCTATATTTTTTTCTAAATAAATAAATAAAAATGTATGAACTAAAATTTGGACTGTTACAATCCCTTATACCTTATAAAATTTTCGTCCTCGAAACTTAGAACAGCTCGGGGTACTTTTGCTTCATATCATCCTCACGTTCCCAGGTTGCTTCTTCAAACCTTTGACTTTGCCATAAGACTTTTACTAACAGTATTTCTTTATTTCTTAGTTTCTTGACTGCTCGATCTATTATCTAAATAGGTCAACTTTCATTCAACTGCAATCTGGCCTCGTGGCTCAATCACTTGGTTGGTGTCTGGGACGTGCTTCTTAAGCATTGAAACATGAAATACATTGTGGATAGCTGACATTTCCTGTGGTAGCTCTAGCTCATAAGCTACCTTCCCAACTCTCTTGGTGATCAGGTAGGGGCCTACATATCTGGGACTTAACTTGCCTTTCTTCCCAAATCTCATTACCCCTTTCATAGGAGCTACCTTAATGAACACTAAATCTCCGACTTGGAACTCTAGGGGTCTGCGTCGGACATCGGCGTAACTCTTCTGTCGACTCTGGGAAGTCTCTATCCTTTGGCGTATGTTCTTTATAGCTTTGGTGGCATCATCTATAAAATCGGTCTTGAGTCCCATTTCTTTCTTCTTGCCACCCTCATATCAACAGATAGGTGATCTGCATCTCCTTCCATACAAGGCTTCATAAGGTGTCATTCCAATTGTGGTTTGATAACTATTATTATAGACAAACTCTGCCAAATACAAATATTTGCACCAGCTTCCTTTAAAATCTAAGGCACAAGCTCTGAGCATGTCCTCCAAAATCTGATTCACTCTTTCTATTTACCCATCTGTCTGAGGATGAAATGCAGTGTTGAATCGTAGCTTAGTATCGAGGGTTTTCTGAACATACTCCTAGAAGTGTGAAGTGAAGCGACTGTCTCTATCAGAGATAATGGTCTTAGGTACTCCATGCAGTCTAATCACTTCCTTGACATATAACTAAGCTAACTGTTCCATGAAATATGATATTCTGATAGGCATGAAGTGAGCAGACTTTGTCAATCTATCAGCAACTACCCAAATAGAATCGTAGCCATTGGTTGTTTTGGACAATCCTACTATGAAATCCATGGCTAGTTCCTCCCACTTCCATTCTGGAATTTGGATAGGCTGTAGAACTCCTCCTGGTCTCTGGTGTTCTGCTTTCACTCTCTGACATGTCAGACAAGCACTAACATACTTAGCCACGTCCCTCTTCATACCAAGCCACCAGAATTTCCCTTTCATATCTTGATACATCTTGGTGGATCTAGGATGCATCGAATATGGGGTCCCATGAGCTTCTTCTAGGATCTTCTTTCTTATTTCTGGGTCCTTGGGGATACATAGGCGTTCACCCAAATATAATACCCCACTGTCAGAGACACGGAATCCTTCATTCTTTCTTTCTTGGATCTCTTGCTTGATCCTTTGGATGCTAGAATCTTTGTCCTGTCTCGCTAATATATCCTCAAACAGTGTAGGTACTATGGTCAAGGCAGAGAGCTGTCCAGAAATGATCTCAACCCAAAAATTCATTATCTCTTTCTCCAGTGGTTGGGATAGTGTTGCTAGGGACATCAAAGTGGCGCATGATTTTCTACTCATCGTGTCTGCTACTTTGTTTGCCTTTCCAGGATGGTAGTGGATTTCACAGTCATAGTCCTTTACTAGCTCAAGCCATCTGCGCTGTTGCATATTCAAATCCTTCTTAGTGAAGAAATACTTCAGACTCTGGTGATCTGTGTAAATCTTGCATTGGACTCCATATAAGTAATGTCTCCAAACTTTCAGAGCAAAGACCACTGTTGCCAACTCAAGGTCATGAGTGGAGAAATTCTTTTCGTAGTCCTTGGGTTGTCTAGATGCATAAGCAATGACTTTTCCCTTCTGCATAAGTACTGCTCCGAGTCCCATCTTGGATGCATCACTATACAGGTCAAATCCCTCATTACTTTCTGGAAGGGTAAGCACTGGAGCACTTGTGAGTCTCCTCTTTAATTCAAGGAAGCTCTTTTCACAATCTTCGGTCCATTCGAACTTCTTGTTCTTTCTGGTAAGAATCGTCAACGGTGAAGCTATCCTTGAGAAGTTTTCCATAAACTTCCGATAGTACCCTGCTAATCCGAGGAAACTTCTAACTTCACTGACATTCTTTGGTTGACCCCAATTACTGACTGCTTCTATCTTTGTCGGGTCTACCATAACTCCATCTTTTGAACTAACATGACCCAGAAATGATATTCGATCAAGCCAAAAATCACACTTGGAGAACTTTGCATATAACTGTCTTTGCTGAAGGGTCTGCAAGACTATCTTCAAGTGTTCGACATGTTCTTCCTGGGTTCTCGAGTAGATAAGGATGTCGTCAATGAAAACGACCGCAAACTTTTCAAGGTACTCCTTAAATATCCGATTCATCAAGTCCATAAATATAGCGGGTGCATTTGTCACTCCGAAGGGCATGACCACGAACTCATAGTGTTCATACCTCGTTCGGAAGGTTGTTTTCGATATATCATCCTCTTTAACTCTTACTTGATGATAACCTGACTGCAAGTCAATCTTGGAGAAGACTGTAGCTCCCCTCAATTGATCAAATAAATACTCTATCCTTGGCAGAGGATATCTGTTCTTGATCGTCACTTGATTCAAGGCTCAGTAGTCTATGCACATCCTCATGGACCCATCTTTCTTTTTCACGAACAACACTGGAGCTCCCCATGGGGAATAACTAGGGCGGATGAATCCCTTGTCTAATAACTCCCGTAATTGTTCCTGAAGCTCTTTCAATTCAGCTGGAGCCATACAATAGGGTGCTTTTGAGATTGGGTTAGTAGCAGGAATAAGCTCAATCTCAAACTCAACTTCCCTTCTAGGTGCTAGTCCTGGTAGATCATTAGGAAATACTTCCGGGTAGTCACATACGATTGGGACTTCTTCCAGCTTTTGGTTTCTTTCTTGCTTAGTATCAACTATATGTGCTAAATACCAGTGCGTCCACTAGCTAGCATCTTCCGAGCTTCCATGGCGGACAAGAACTTCTTAGTCTCCTTCCTTTGTTCTCCAATAAACTCAAATTTGACCTCGGTCTCGGGTTGGAATACTACCCTTCGCTTACGACACTCAATGAAAGCACCGTACTTGCTAAGAAAGTCCATTCCAAAGATGACATCATAGTCATGCATGTCCAGCAAGATCAGATCACTATAAAGCTCTCTGTCTGAAATTCTGACTGACACGACACGCAACCAGTGTGTAGATGTCATTATTTCATCTGAAGGTAGGGTCGTTAAAAATCGAATATCTAAGATATCCGGAGTTATATCTATCTTCTTAACAAATCCTATAGACATGAAAGAATGGGTTGCCCCAGTATCAAACAGTACGGTAGCATGCTGACTAAGGATAGGTATCTGACCTGTGACTACCGTAGAAACATTTTCTACCTCTTCCTTGGTGAGGGAGAAGATTCGGGCATTAGGTGTAACTGATGAGGCCTCCAATCTTCCTTGGTTGATGTAAGGACCCTCCAGTGCTCCCTGTGTCATGCCCCGAGAGCATGCCGAGCCGAAAATCAAACGGACGGCATCTCCCCTGTACGTGGCAACATTTCGGGTTAATACAAGGCCCGTAGGCCCACAACAACAACAATATATATATATAACAAATAATAGCAGCGGAAATAAAGAGCACATACCCATAACATACATAACAAAATATAATATACAGGTGTACTCCACCTGACAAGACCACAGTACTAAAACCGTACAAAAACATCAACACCAGAATAACGTCCACAACATAAAGACGAAGTCCAAATATAAACTAAGGTCCATGACATAGGACCAAAATCCAAAACACAATAAACAAGTCCAAGCCATAAGAAAACGAACTCCTCGGGAGACTCGAAAAACGGAGATGGGATGGATCTGTCGGCGCAGCTCCAAGTCGTCACGAAGTCGTCTACCTGTTACCTGGGCGATAGAAAAACCCAGGGTCGGAGGTGGTGAGTAAAACTCAGCAGGTAATCAGAGAAAACATGTAAATATATGTATCAATATTACATGTCATTCAACAGTTTAATCTACTTATACAACAAGTATACATCAGCAGAACAATAGATATGCATGCATATACTAAATAAACTGAACATCAACGATGCTGACATACCTGGCAGTCAGCTACCCTATCCTGATCCAACCTGGGCATATAATCACATCATAGGGTATAAAAGTATAGTACTAACACAATACCCTAACCTAAGTCAAGGATATCACTGTGAATATCCGATAGGTATACAAGTATCAACCTACTACCATACAGGAATATGCAATAGCATGTATGAATATGTACAAACAAATGCAACAGGCATAGTACATACAAATGCATCATCAAAGTGAGTATACATATAGATCAGATCTGTATGTATACTAATCACCATCATCCATGTATATATGTATATACCAGTAGGTATATATATATATAATCATATGCAAAACACCGTATGATACGGCAATGCAACATGCATGGTCATGCCTGCTCACCCCTACTCGCTACCACGACCCCAGTGTGGCCTAGGTGGCACGACATGACAACTATCCCGACTCCAGCCGCCACCACTCTCGAGTGACCGAGTTGGGTAGTATGATCAAGTAGCATATGAGCGTAAGTAGCTCACACGTTAACGGGGGTCCTCACCGGTCACTCCGACTAACACTACTAATGAGTGGTCGAGTACCACGCACCCAGGACAACTGCACGCAACTCTAACTACCATCGCCAATAATGGTAGAGTGCGGCACAACAAATGCTATGCCCTCACACCAGTTACTCCTCTGAAAGTAACCTGGGAGGCAGGATGACTGACGACTCTCTCTCAACCCCAAGGGGAGACGATGTCGTCAGTATGCATGCAATGAAATGAGGGTACTGTCTCACATACAGAACATCTACCCTAGACTCTCTGTCCAACCAAGAGTCACACCCAATTGATCAGTACACTCTCTACCCTGTAGAGAGTCACTCATCTGATCATGACAAGCTAGGACCATCGGTCCGTAGCGACACACTGTCCACGACTCACATGACCATTCACACAACCCGTGGTTGGTGAATAAATGTGTCACATACAAGTATGGAATAAGTCCTACATCTAAGGTCATACTTATCCACAGAGGACCTTTTTGCCAAATTTACAATTTAGGTCATCCTCCGTACTCTGACATCTACACCCTACTAAACAGTCAGACCTACTCACATCACATCTGTAACTTCTAGATCATGCTAGGGAATATGTGTTATCAATAATCGAGCACACATATATATCAATGGTAAGTTCAAGCATACGATAAACAGAGTATGATCAAGGTAATATGAACACCTAACATGTTCATATCTATATCTAAATCTGGAAATCATTACATCTACCCGACCGGTAGAAAATTACCTACCTGATAAGAAGCTCGTGACAATAAAAATCCTCACAGCCGCGGTCCTGCCTCGTATCCACGTCCTGCACAAACAATAACATGTATTAAGTTCTAGCACATGACAATAGATATATTTAATTTACTATTCCATCATTTCCATATTCGCGTCCCTTTATCGAATACGAATTAGAAGCTCAAATAGTCAAGCTTGACTATTTAATTTAACTCACCATTTCAATTAGCAAAAGTGTTAACCTACTCATCCAACTCCATACTCATTCAACCAAATCGATCTCATGTAGATTTAATCTTTTTATACTTAATTTGATGTAATTGGATCACCAACAAATTAAGTATAAATCTAACCCATATTGAATAGAATCAAGAACAACCCCATTTATCTAAACGGATTGCAGAACACACAAAATCACCCCTTTAAAATACTAAGGTCAGATTGTATACCCTAAATTGCATCTAACCTCGGCATATACCGTCTACATCAGTCGCAGTCACTGACCCATGTCAACTATTGAATCAAAATTGTATTCACAGCACACTGGAGGGAAATTGATTTGGCTTACCAACACCTAAAGCTTTACCGACAGTACCAATCTTTTCCAATCCTCAATCGGAATGTAAACAAATCACTGCCCAAAACCAAATCATCACTTCGACGATAAACCCAACCCTAATAAAGACAACGTCCATTAGACAACATCGCAACCATTTCTAACGCCAGCCACCTGCTCACATCCACACAGCCACCTCTCCGGTAAGCACCATCGGCAGCCAAACAACACACTGGACAGAAACAGAAATAGGGAAAAATAGTTCATGCTTACCAACAAGTTTTTGGAACCTCACCGGCCAAGCAATTCCTCCAAGATCCTCGGTCTGCCGATACAAAGTCCCTGCTCCAATTTGCAAGGGGGTCAACCAAGGAAGAGAACCTCAGAGTAACCTAAGAAAAAAAACCTAAGCTTACCGATAATAGAGCTTCACCGGCCGAACGATCCTCCAAAATCCCCAGTCGGCCGGAAACAGCCACTGCCCAATTCAAGTTAGGTCACGGTAATTCACAGGACCTCTCTCCGACCCCAAACGGCAGTGGAAATGTTTGGTTCTCCGGCGAAGTCGACGCGTCCGAAGCACTGCCCTAGCTCCCGCTAGGAACCTCGGCTCCGGCAGCAAGTCGTCGTCGTCCCTACCCGAGCACAGCGTCGTCCAGTCGCTGCTAGACCACCATCTGCTCCGGCAAAGATCCCAGATCGGCGGCACCCCATCGGATGTCGCCGATTCAAGCTCCCAACCACTCACGCGCCCTCTGCTTCCGCTCGTCCGCAAGATCGCCGAGGATGGCCCAGCCGCAATCGCCGCTTCTCCGCGCTCCGGCGAGGTCACGGTCTCGGCGATCCACCGGTCGCGCGATCGCGAGAAGAAGAAGGGGTCGTCGCGGAGAGAAAGAAATCGACGGGGAATGAGAAGTCGCGGAAGGAAAATCGACTTTATAGGGAAATTTAATACCTCATTATAGTCTAAACAGGCTCTACAAAAGCCTGTTTACTTTATCCCTATAAAATATCTATAGAACCTCCATTTAAATCCAGAAAAATTTCTAAAAATTCCTGGAAAATTCCATAAGGTATTTCCCTAATTAACAAGCATTATTTTATTTTATTTTATTTTATTTTCGGTATTTTACATTCTCCCCTACTTATAAAAATTTGGTCCCCAAATTTCGTACTTAAATGTAAGAACCAATTCAAGAGGTTTCTTGAACTACTACATGCCTCAAGTGAACAAATGAGGATATCGAGCTCGGATAGTATCCTCCAGCTCTCACGTAGTCTCCTCATCGGTATGATGTTGTCATCCAACTTTTATGAGTCGGATGGTTTTCGTTCCATAATTGTCGTTCATTGCGACCCAGGATCCACCCTGGAATCACCTCGTAAGTCACATTAGTCTAAGGTAGAATCGGAACCTCTTTCAGAACATGATCAACATGCGACAAGTATTTTCTCAGTATAAAAATAGAAAATACGTTGTGAACACCCGCAAGTGTCGGAGGTAAAGTCAACCGATAAGCTACACCTCCATAATCCACGACACAAGATCTGAATAGATCCTCCAACGTTTGAATGTCATGCCTGCATGTACCCATTAGTCCGCGGATGAAATGTTGCACTAAGCCGAAGCTTTGTGCCCATAGTCTGGTGCAGACTCTGCCAAAATCGCGAGATAAATCGCGAATCTCTATCCGATATGGTACTTAAAAGTACTCCACGCAATCTGATAATCTTTCGGTAATACAACGTTGTCGGACGATCCAACAGATCCGACCCACAAATAGGCAGACAATTAACTGATTCGGTTAGTCGATCCATGATCACACAAATCGCATCATGTCTTTTACGGGTCCTATGCAATCCCGTAATGCAATCAATAGTGCTATGCTACCACTTTCATTCCGAAATTGGAATTTCCTAGAGCAATCTAGCGGGTTTCTAATGTTCAGCCCTCACCTGCTGGTATAGTATATATCCAGCAACAAAGTCTGCGGTATCTCTCTTCATACCATTCCACCAGTATAAACGTCTCATATCCCGGTATATCCCAATACCACCAGGATGTATAGTAAATCCCAAATAATGTGTCTCCTGTAGCAACTCTTCCTTAAACACTGCAACTCCGGAACCCACAATCCTTATCAGAGATGGGGAATTATTTTCTCAAAATAGAAATCCATCAACCATTCAAGATCCCCTCTACCACACACTCTGTAAGTGCATGGAAGACTATAGCGATCAAATCTCGCAAATTACAATTATTCGTGTTCCAGCAACTTTATACTAGCTACCCAGTAGTTAGTTAAAATCTCATCAGCATTCCTGCTCCATATATCCATAAATCCAGCCAATAACTGCTAAAGTCATGTCATGTATATAACAGACTATCTCGTAGTTTCTTAACTGTCGTAGGCATAAGATATGCCTCATTCATCCGTGACGAATCATTCCGATCTCAAACGACGCATTCTGACATCATCCTTTTATCCACTCTGGAAGGATTAACTAATACTCGTGTAAAAGTTAACCGCCGTCTAGGTCTTATAACTGGTTTCATCAGCTTCCGACTAAATGATTTCTATCGTCACCTTTGTCAAAAAAAGTCCGTGGTATAGTAATGTCAAGCATTCTATCCACATCAACGGAATTAACCAAAACATACAAGGCAAACCACCATCTACCATCGTGGTCGAAAGTGCGCAACTCCAACTACTACAATTCAACAAAGGGCCAAGTTACGCAACTCCAACAATCACGAATGGATCCAATCGTGTTCAGGATACACGATTCTCAAATCCCTGGACGACTAAATCGTTTAATAGTCTAACAACACAATCAAAACTCATACAATCCATACTAAGTATGAAATTGTCGTCCTCCATACACCTGCATCCTGCTTACTCTAAGTTGATGATATATCAATCATCACAACGACTATGATAATTATATGACACCATGTCACTACAATATCAACACTCCAGTCGTAAACCAAATCCTAGAGTATACGCAGGTGTCTTCTGCTGATCTAAACAGATCAGTTATCCCCAACGGAGGATATTCATCACGACAACTACTGTATTCCATCATCGATAATCGATGCACACTTTCAAAGGTCCATCTCTCTTTCAACAAAGAGTTTTCGGATCTTCTCAAGGAGAAATACTGAGACAGATAAATATCTCCTTCCAACATCTCCTATAATCACAACTTACATTCTTCCAATTTCCATCGTGTTTAGTAACACTGATACCAACAAAAATATCACTCGTTATGTGATCTTCGATACCGGACTATTTTCGCAATCATTTCGATCGCTTACTCCACTTGCCTAAGCAACGGCAAGCCTTGGAGTTCATCCGAAATTACATCTGAGTACTCTCAGATTATACGTACATCTGAGAGACATAATCATACTATAATCTCAACAACTTGACCATCCGTAAGGATATGTCTACAGTAAAGATATGTCTATCCGAGTCTAAGGGCATCCCTTGACTTCTTAATTGTTGATCCTCATCTCACCTGACGGTAGAGATACCATCGACCCACAAGTCGATGTAAAGGACCCTTCTAATCCAACTAAGAATGTTCTAGATACAGATACCTGTAACTACAAGCATCTCTCAACATATTAACCTTGAGGGTAAACTAAAGTAATACCCTAAATCATCAATTATCTGTCGATCCGATCTCAAAGGCTCCACGCAGGTCTCGACCTTTCTCCGAAGAGAACAAGATCAGATCCAATAGTCCGCGACAAAGCGGTCACATTTTTGCGATGAGTGATCCGAGGATCTTGCTAGATCATCTGATCACATCACTTAATCCTACCAGCTACAACTGAAAATTACCGAATAGATACGACCATCGTCGTATACTCTATCCTCTGTACAAAGTCAATCCACATCTGGAGGTAACTGTTGTTGTCTGCATGAGTCTTCTACGATGTCTTCTGCTGATACTGCTTCTGTGCTGATCTCTGCTGAAGGGGAGTATCAAGGAACTCCAACCACGCCTGAGGTAGTAGGTTGTTGCTGATAAGGTAACCCACATCTTCTGTTGTCGAGACGATGCATCTTCCTCCCGAAACACCATCGATAGTCTTCCACTGAATCTTCAAGGTACACCTCCTCCACTGTATTGGTTGCTCAACAATAGCAACAGCTGAACTGCTCCAACGGATAATCTGACTTCTCGTGTCTTCGTGATCCGCACCGCACGCAAATAATCCCTTCGAAGTCTTAGTTTTGATTGTGCTGATATCCACGAGAACATCCTGATGATCTGTAGTTGGTCTTCTATAATCGGAAAGTAGCCCCAAGGCCTCTAACTCCGATCTTGCTCCCTTTTGTCCAACATTCGGAGGCTTCTTACTCCAATATCTTACTTGCAATATCTGCTTATCGATCTCCAACTTTTAAACCCTTGTACGGAGTCATTTCTAAACTCCTGTCTCAATCCAACGTCTTCCAGCAGGATCTGATAGAAGATCCCAACATCCTAATCTAACTATAAGCCCGTAACTCTGGGTGGCTTAAATCATCCATTGATCTTCTTCAGCTATTAGATGGTCGTAACCTCTGCAAGTCTCACGACTCTGCACAGTACATTGTTATTAACCGAGCGCCCTTTCTTGAAGCTCAAGAATTCCTTACAATGCGTCACTAAAAGTGACACGGGGAAATACTCTCTTCCAACATCACTAAACCATGATCAAGTTATATATTATTTTCCGAAGATTATTTTCTGCATTTATCACCAATTACCGATTTGATCCCGATAATGGTATGCAAACAACTCTTCTTTCTCGGTATAACATGAGTTAAATACTCAAAAGTCCTCTCAAAGTTATACAACCCAGTACTAACAACTCAGGGATACAATCCCTCTGAAACACCGTAACCTAACATTCCGCTATCTGCATCAACAATAGACAATTTGTCTTGTCCATTACCCAACAGGTAATGATCTGACTAGCACCGTTAGTGAAAATCTCTACGGCTGAAATCTTTGATTTCAACCAGAAATGTGATGACTTGACCCATGTTTTTCGACTCGGTATCAGTTGGCTCTCAAAGGTAAATCACCTTTTCGACACGGGTTCAAGACTCACATACTCAACAGGTCGTTTCCGGGGTCAACTCATACCACGGCTACGAACAATAACCAACACACTACAGGTTATTCCCTGTTATATACATTAAAAGCATAGTCAACTAAAACCGGGAGTATAAACCCTAAAGGTCACTCCAGTTGGTCGCCTCGGTGGACGACCCCCTACTACAAGTCTGCACAGGTGTCATAAATCTTTGACGATATACACCTGTTGAACAAAAATTTTTTTTTTTTAAGTAACTATCTGAAATATGAGTTATCAGAAATACTCACTTCGTGCTGCCTGGAGCTTATGCCGCGGTCAATCCCATCTCACAAAAACCAAATCCGAAAAATATACCGACTCCCGAGAATCCAAGACTCAAAAACAAAATCATAATATGGCATCGCAGAACCTTCGGCTCTGATACCAATAAAGTTGTCACGCCCCGAGAGCATGCCGAGCCGAAAATCAAACGGACGGCATCTCCCCTGTACGTGGCAACATTTCGGGTTAATACAAGGCCCGTAGGCCCACAACAACAACAATATACATATAACAAATAATAGCAGCGGAAATAAAGAGCACATACCCACAACATACATAACAAAATATAATATACAAGTGTACTCCACCTGACAAGACCACAGTACTAAAACCGTACAAAAACATCAACACCAGAATAACGTCCACAACATAAAGATGAAGTCCAAATATAAACTAAGGTCCATGACATAAGACCAAAATCCAAAACACAATAAACAAGTCCAAGCCATAAGAAAACAAACTCCTCGGGAGACTCAGAAAACGAAGATGGGATGGATCGGTCGGCGCAGCTCCAAGTCGTCACGAAGTCGTCTACCTGTTACCTAGGCGACAGAAAAACCCAGGGTCGGAGGTGGTGAGTAAAACTCAGCAGGTAATCAGAGAAAACATGTAAATATATGTATCAATATTACATGTCATTCAACAGTTTAATCTACTTATACAACAAGTATACATCAGCATAACAATAGATATGCATGCATATACTAAATAAACTGAACATCAACGATGCTGACATACCTGGCAGTCAGCTACCCTATCCTGATCCAACCTGGGCATATAATGACATCATAGGGTATAAAAGTATAGTACTAACACAATACCCTAACCTGAGTCAAGGATATCACTGTGAATATCCGATAGGTATACAAGTATCAACCTACTACCATACAGGAATATGCAATAGCATGTATGAATATGTACAAACAAATGCAACAGGCATAGTACATACAAATGCATCATCAAAGTGAGTATACATATAGACTGTATCTGTATGTATACTAATCACCATCATCCATGTATATATGTATATACCAGTAGGTATATATATATATATATAATCATATGCAAAACACCGTATGATACGGCAATGCAACATGCATGGTCATGCCTGCTCACCCCTACTCGCTACCATGACCCCAGTGTGGCCTAGGTGGCACGACATGACAACTATCCCGACTCCAGCCGCCACCACTCTCGAGTGACCGAGTTGGGTAGTATGATCAAGTAGCATATGAGCGTAAGTAGCTCGCTACGCAATGGGGGTCCCTGCTGCTGGTCACTCCGACTAACACTACTAATGAGTGGTCGAGTACCACGCACCCAGGACAACTGCACGCAACTCTAACTACCATCACCAATAATGGTAGAGTGCGGCACAACAAATGTTATGCCCTCACACCAGTTACTCCTCTGAAAGTAACCTGGGAGGCAGGATGACTGACGACTCTCTCTCAACCCCAAGGGGAGACGATGTCGTCAGTATGCATGCAATGAAATGAGGGTACTGTCTCACATATGTAACATCTACCCTAGACTCTGGCCCAACCAAGAGTCACACCCAATTGATCAAGACACTCTCTACCTGAGAGAGTCACTCATCCGATCATGACAAGCTAGCGACACACTGTCCACGACTCACATGACCATTCACACAACCCGTGGTTGGTGAATAAATGTGTCACATACAAGTATGGAATAAGTCCTACATCTAAGGTCATACTTATCCACAGAGGACCTTTTTGCCAAATTTACAATTTAGGTCATCCTCCGTACTCTGACATCTACACCCTACTAAACAGTCAGACCTACTCACATCACATCTGTAACTTCTAGATCATGCTAGGGAATATGTGTTATCAATAATCGAGCACACATATATATCAATGGTAAGTTCAAGCATACGATAAACAGAGTATGATCAAGGTAATATGAACACCTAACATGTTCATATCTATATCTAAATCTGGAAATCATTACATCTACCCGACCGGTAGAAAATTACCTACCTGATAAGAAGCTCGTGACAATAAAAATCCTCACGGCCGCGGTCCTGCCTCGTATCCACGTCCTGCACAAACAATAACATGTATTAAGTTCTAGCACATGACAATAGATATATTTAATTTACTATTCCATCATCCCTTTATCGAATACTTAATTAGATGCTCAAATAGTCAAGCTTGACTATTTAATTTAACTCACCGTTTCAATTAGCAAAAGTGCTAACCTACTCATCCAACTCCATACCCATTCAACCAAATCGATCTCATGTAGATTTAATCTTTTTATACTTAATTTGATGTAATTGGATCACCAACAAATTAAGTATAAATCTAACCCATATTGAATAGAATCAAGAACAACCCCATTTATCTAAACAGATTGCAGAACACACAAAATCACCCCTTTAAAATACTAAGGTCAGATTGTATACCCTAAATTGCATCTAACCCCGGCATATACCGTCTACATCAGCCGCAGTCACTGACCCATGTCAACTATTGAATCGAAATTGTATTCACAGCACACTGGAGGGAAATTGATTTGGCTTACCAACACCTAAAGCTTTACCGACAGTACCAATCTTTTCCAATCCTCAATCGGAATGTAAACAAATCACTGCCCAAAACCAAATCATCACTTCGACGATAAACCCAACCCTAATAAAGACAACGTCCATTAGACAACATCGCAACCATTTCTAACGCCAGCCACCTGCTCACATCCACATAGCCACCTCTCCGGTAAGCACCATCGGCAGCCAAACAACACACTGGACAGAAACAGAAACAGGAGAAAATAGTTCATGCTTACCGACAAGTTTTTGGAACCTCACCGGCCAGGCAATTCCTCCAAGATCCTCGGTCTGCCGATACAAAGTCCCTGCTCCAATTTGCAAGGGGGTCAACCAAGGAAGAGAACCTCAGAGTAACCTAAGAAAAAAAAACTAAGCTTACCGATAATAGAGCTTCACCGGCCGAACGATCCTCCAAAATCTCTAGTCGGCCGGAAACAGCCACTGCCCAATTCAAGTTAGGTCACGGTAATTCACAGGACCTCTCTCCGACCCCAAACGGCAGTGGAAATGTTTGGTTCACCGGCGAAGTCGACGCGTCCGAAGCACTGCCCTAGCTCCCGCTGGGAACCCCGGCTTCGGCAGCAAGTCGTCGTCGTCCCTACCCGAGCACAGCGTCGTCCAGCCGCTGCTAGACCACCATCCGCTCCGAAGATCCCGGATCGCGCACCCCATCGGATGTCGCCGATTCAAGCTCCCAACCACTCACGCGCCCTCTGCTTCCGCTCGTCCGCAAGATCGCCGAGGATGGCCCAGCCGCAATCGCCGCTTCTCCGCGCTCCGGCGAGGTCACGGTCTCGGCGATCCACCGGTCGCGCGATCGCGAGAAGAAGAAGGGGTCGTCGCGGAGAGAAAGAAATCGACGGGGAATGAGAAGTCGCGGAAGGAAAATCGACTTTATAGGGAAATTTAATACCTCATTATAGTCTAAACAGGCTCTACAAAAGCCTGTTTACTTTATCCCTATAAAATATCTATAGAACCTCCATTTAAATCCAGAAAAATTTCTAAAAATTCCTGAAAAATTCCATAAGGTATTTCCCTAATTAACAAGCATTATTTTATTTTATTTTTATTTTTTTTCGGTATTTTACACCCTGCATCTGATGTAGCTGGGTTGGTCTACCTCCATATTGAATAGACTGTGGCGGAGACAGATTGGTCTTGGTGGGGCACTGTTTGGCAAAGTGTCCCTCGACACCACATATATAATACCCGCTCATGCCCTGGCGGCAAACTCCTGAATGCTTCCTCCCACACTTAGAACATGTAGGATACGTAGGTTGCTTACTGGTTGAACCTCCCTTTGCATTATTCCATTGTTTCCTCTTGCCATTGTTGTTTCGCTTCTAGTTCAAATTACCACTCTGAGGTTTCTGATCTCTTGAACTATGACTTCGGACATGATTAAATTAACACAGGGAGAAGTCATAGCCCAGCTCATCCTAGAGAAAGCTAGTATTCTTCCAATTCAGCAAGTAGACCAACTATCCCAAACAACAAGGCAACAGCAGGGATTTGGTGAAGCTACAACCCAAAAAGGAACAGAAGCCTGGGATGAACTACTAAACAAATTATGCCCTCCCTCTACCTCCAGCGAACAGACCTTATTCACACTTACCAATGAAAAGGAATGGACCAATCCATTCTCGGAAGGTGGTGGAAGTGATTCAGAAGAAGAAGGTTGCTACCAACGACACCGACGATCTCATTACTTTGATCGTAAAAATTCGGATGAAATCTGGGATACGCTAGGACAGCCTAGTGGTAAATTTGATTATTATGTCAAATACACAGTACCAAAGCAGGACTGGGATATGAGTCTTATCAAACCATCATGGGGAGATTCTGATGATGAAGATGATGAAGTTGATCAAGAGGAAGTATTTTACTCTCCAAAAACGACATTAGAGGAAGAAGACGAAACAGTAGCAGATGCAGATGCTGAAGAAGTTGTTTTTACCCAATTAGAAGAATCAGAGATGGACTATCCTTTGATGAAGAACATTTTGGCATCATCAGGAGCAACGTCGGCCTTCAATCCACCTGATGATTCAGTCATGGGTCCCCCACAATACGGACCCGCATCAAGACCAGCCGGACGTTCAAATCCCTACAATACTATGGATCTATCAAGGTCCTACACAGGGCGGTTCAAAGAAGGATATAACAATGAATTATGGCAGTTGCCTTCTGCACAACAACAAACAGGTGCATTACTAGTCTTACCTGACGATATTGGTCTATATAATGATGTCATCTCCAGGTGGGAATCAATTACAACAAATGTAATTGATTCAAAATTATGGGCCGATAAAAGATCCAAAGTTCTATACATAGAAAACCTACTGGGGGAGATTGAGAAGAAGACCTTCATCCAATGGAGAATGATGTTCCCGGATCAGTATGATAAGCTAATCAATGCCGCAGATGAAATGCAGAATGTTCTATCTCAGATAAGAAGGATAATTACTCTGGAAGATCCCACTTCAGGATCAACAAATGGAGCGTAACTGTGCTTATCTCGATCCGAGAGGCTAGCATGCCCCAGCACAAAAGAATTAGTATCATACATGAACCAGTACAAGGAAATAGCAGCAAAAACAGGCAGAATGTTCATCAATGAGGAATTATCAAGTAAGTTTTATCGGAAAATGCCTCCATTAATTGGAAATTATCTTGAGCAAAAATATCAGGAGCGATATCCAGGGAATACTATTGGGGTACTTCCACGAATTCATCATGCTTATCAAGAGCTCAAGGAGATGTGCAAACAAGCTTCGCTACAGAGGAGTCTGAAAGATTTGCAGTTTTGCTCAAAAATACCTATTCTCAGCTATTACCAAGGGCAGAAGAAGTATGGCCTGAGGAAGGCTCAGAATTACAAAGGAAAGCCCCATAAATCACACGTTCGTGTGATCAAGAAGAAATATCAACATGACAGAACCAAGGTAAAAAAAATGTAAATGCTATATATGCGGTGAAGAAGGTCACTTCGCCAGGGAATGCAGAAATAAAACCGGAAACAAAGAAAGAATAGCAATGCTTAATGAGATAGACCTGCCAGAAGAATTTGATGTTGTATCAGTAGATCAGGATGAAACGGAAAGTGACGCTATTTGCAGCATATCAGAAGGAGAAATGGACACGTAATCAAAGATCAGAACACGGTAATGTATCCTTCCTGATAAAGAATCTTTACTTGTATTATTTGGTGAAGATAAAGGTTGGCAGGTTCAAGTTGATATTCCGGAGGAGCAAGCATATTGCACCCATACATGGATATTCAATAAGGAAGTTCAAACAATTTATACCAAATGCAGATTCTGCGGAAGGGAAACTACAAGAAGATCCAGAATTCATTGTGATCTCTGCAATCTAACAGCCTGTTCACCTTGTGCAGATTACTACTTACAGCAGGAAGTAATAACAGAGCCAGTTCCCGTCAGACATGATGATAAGGCATTAATCAAAGAACTAACAGAATATGTTACTTTCCTGCTAGCAGAAAATTCAAGGCTAATGATGGAGATTGACAGGCTCAATCGTAAATCTGCAGATGAAACTCTATACCAAGATCTGGAAAAGGAGTTTGAAGAAATGAATCCAGAATCTTCGGAAAAGGTCAGTTATCTTGAGGAAAGGATTATTTCCAAAATTAACCCTGAATATCATCCTCGAAGAATGATAAATAGGCTGTACAACATGTTGATAATATTAGAAATCCCTAACCATGCTCCAATCAAGGTTAGTGCAATTCTAGACACAGGAGCAACAACTTGTTGTATAGACAAAAGAGCAGTTCCTGAAAGCATTCTGGAGAAGAATCCTTATACCATTGTCATCAACGGTGTGAACTCAAGACAAATAGCAAAATGGAAGCTCAAAGGAGGGCAAATGATTATAGGTGAAAATAAATTCAGAATACCTTTCACTTATTCTTTTGACATGTCCCTAGGGGACGGAATCCAGATGGTAGTTGGCTGCAATTTCATCAGAAATATGCATGGAGGGCTCCGAATCGAAGGTAATTTAATTACCATTTATAAAAATGTTACTTCTATAAGTACAAATGATGCAGCAATACATGCAATACAAGAGCTCAGCATGGATGAAAATGAATATCTGGATATTCAAGAGAAGGTATATCATGTCATGGAACCTTCAAATTCAAAAATATTCAGAAAACATGAAGAATTGATGAAAAAGATTGAAGGATCGAGGATTTATAGGCGATGACCCAATGAGATATCGGTCAAAGAATAAAATTCTATGCGGGATAGACATTATTAATCCCGATATCACAATTCGAGATAAGCCTTTATCCCATGTAACTCCTCATGAAGCGTACATTTGAAAAACATATCAAGGCATTAATCCAAACAAGGTGATTAGACCGAAAAGCGCATACGTAACCATGGCCATGATTGTTCACGCAGTATTGATCCCATCACAAAGAAGGAGGTAAAAGGAAAAGAAAGAATGGTCTTCAATTACAGAACTCTGAATGATAATACCTACAAAGACCAATACAGCCTTCCCGGAATAAATACTATTCTGAAGAAAGTCGGAAATTCAAAGATATATTCAAAATTTGATCTCAAGTCAGGATTTCATCAAATAGCAATGGATCCAGAGTCCATAGAATGGATGACTTTATTAGCCCTTCTGGATTATATGAATCGTTGGTAATGCCATTTGGCCTGAAAAATGCACCAGCAATATTCCAAAGAAAAATGGACTCATGTTTCAAAGGTACGGAAGATTTTATTGCTGTATATATAGATGACATTTTGATATTCTCTAAATCAGAACAGGAGCATCTAAAGCATTTAGAAATAATGCTAAAAATCTGCGAAGATAATGGGTTGATCCTATCCCCAACCAAATATAAATTAGCAGTGAGCAGAATTGAGTTTCTAGGAGCAGAAATTGGAGAAGGAAAACTGAAGCTTCAACCGCACATAATAAAAAAGATTGCTGAGTTCAAAGAAGAGCAGCTGAAAACCAAGAAGGGTTTGAGATCCTGGTTAGGAATTCTGAATTATGCAAGAACATATATTCCTAATCTTAGCACTCAGCTGGGTCCATTATATGAAAAGACTTCTCCTCACGGGGATAAAAGAATGAAAGAATCCGACTGGAAGATTGTACAACAGGTTAAAGACAAGGTCCAGCAATTACCAGATCTTGAAATACCCCCAGAAGATGCATATATAGTCCTAGAAACAGATGGATCGATGACTGGATGGGGCGGAGTCTGTAAATGGAAAAGAAGGAAATTTGACCCTCGAAGCAGTGAAAGAATCTGTGCTTATGCACATGGAAAATTTCCAACGGTAAAAGCAGCCATAGATGCTGAAATATATGCAGCCATGGAAACATTAAGCTCCCTGAAAATTCACTATTTGGACAAGGAAGAAATTACTCTTAGAACAGACTGTCAAGCAATTATCAGTTTTCACAACAAAACTACAAAGAATAAACCCTCCAGGGTCCGATGGCTGGCTTTCACTGACTACATTACAGGAACAGGGGTAAAAATTAACTTTGAACATGTTGATGGTAAACTTAATGTTTTTGCAGATTCTCTATCCAGATTATTTGAAAAGGAGGAAGCCATTCATATGATCAGAACAGGGGATGAAGGGATGAGGATTATGCATCCGGATATAACCACCACCGAAGATTATAAACTTCTGAACCAATATGAAGCATTGGTAGCAACATCTCATCAAAATACGTTCCCTCCCGAAGAACATGATAAACGCAAAAGGATGGCAGAGGTGGAAGAAAAATCAATCAAACAACTTTGCTTCGCCTTCAAGGAATTCGAGCTTATCCAACAGGTAAAGGAATCTGATTTCCTTTGCAGGCGACATTGGGAAGGAGCCAAACAACAATATTTCTTGGAAAAATCTCCGGACATAATTAAAGTAAGATGTGACATTTGGCGCGTTTCGAACACGCTAAATGACATATACAGAGACATAAGGCAAATGCCCCCATGAAAAGCAGTGGTGAGCCCATTATAGCTAGAAAGATTGAGCCCCGGGGAGCCATCTTTCGTAGTCAGAAAGAGAGTGTCACAAATCTACTTAGCCGAAAGAAGTGTGCCGTCAAATCTACTTAGCTGTAAGGAGTGTGCTGTCAAATCTACTTAGCTGTAAGGAGTGTGCTGTCAAATCTACTTAGTTGTAAAGAGTGTGCTGTGTGTTGTAAAGTCCTTTATGATCTGGAAGGGTAGTGGACACGAAGGACGATGGGGATACTAATCAATCACCCGCTTCGATTCCAATACAACCTTCTGCATTATAAAAGGACTAGGGTATTAGGAGGTTTGAGGCATCCGAGCAACACCGAATGTTTCATTCCTCAAGTTTGCAAGAGTGAGGTTTTCTCAGTTCAAGTTTGTTTCAAGTGTGTAAGAGCTTAAGTCTAGTGTAAGTTTGTTGCAAGTTCTTTTCTTTAAAATAAAATTCCGGACCTAGTCCAGGTTTTATTTTCAAAAGAAAGCGATCCTCATTTGGTATCAGAGCATTATATATGCGGTGAAGAAGGTCACTTCGCCAGGTTATTTCAAGGGTGTTGCTCGATTTCAAATCTACTCGAGGTGGTAATCAAAGAAGATACAGAAGATCCATTGAAAGTCAGGTAGATCCTGAGGAGCAGCTTGAAATCTCAAGAACAAGAAGAGCGAATATGGTACCTGCAGAAATATTATACTCCACAGGATTCCAGCCTACTAGACACAGAGTATACCAACATTACTCTGAAGAAGATCTTCTGTGCGTTGAAGAAAGTCAGGTAGACCTTCCATTAGTAACTGAAGAAAGTCATCAAAGACTCAGAGAAGCAGGATTTCACCATATCCACATGGGATTGGTTATGATCAGAATGCACGCCTTGCATCGAAGAAACACTGGAGCCATGGTCTTAGTGGTATTACGTGATACAAGATGGAGAGGAGATAGAGCTAGAAAGATTGAGCCCCGGGGAGCCATCTTTCGTAGCTGTAAAGAGAGTGCTGTCAAATCTACTTAGCCGAAAGAAGTGTGCCGTCAAATCTACTTAGCTGTAAGGAGTGTGCTGTCAAATCTACTTAGCTGTAAGGAGTGTGCTGTCAAATCTACTTAGTTGTAAAGAGTGTGCTGTGTGTTGTAAAGTCCTTTATGATCTGGAAGGGTAGTGGACACGAAGGACGATGGGGATACTAATCAATCACCCGCTTCGATTCCAATACAACCTTCTGCATTATAAAAGGACTAGGGTATTAGGAGGTTTGAGGCATCCGAGCAACACCGAATGTTTCATTCCTCAAGTTTGCAAGAGTGAGGTTTTCTCAGTTCAAGTTTGTTTCAAGTGTGTAAGAGCTTAAGTCTAGTGTAAGTTTGTTGCAAGTTCTTTTCTTTAAAATAAAATTCCGAACCTAGTCCAGGTTTTATTTTCAAAAGAAAGCGATCCTCATTTGGTATCAGAGCTATGTTTCTTGGCTAAAACTTTCATATTCCAGGTTTAAAGGTACGGGCTCTCTAACCATCCTTGTATTCATCTTTATTTATTCCATGGCTTATGATAAGGCGAACGGTTTTGTTAATTAATTGCAAAAGACCGCAGTGAACGTAAGACTCCAGGGAGAGCCGTGTCCAGTCGGGTGAGCAAGAAAATTTTACAAAATCCTAAGCCATAAGTGAGCCAGAAAGTGAATGAGTGATAAAGTTGAGCAAAATATAAGGCAATGGTATGAGAAGTCCCAAGCCAAAGACCTGGAATACCTTGATCTTGCCAAAAATCCCGAACCAACAAACCTACTTCTAGCCAATAATCTCGAGGTGGTATACTCCAGATTATCATTATTGTCCAAAGTTACTCTAAAACATTTCCTTCTGTTAGAAGAAGAAAACACCAAGTTAAAAGGGGAAATATCACTTCTAAGAAATACAGTAGCATCCCTAGAGAAGGAAGTTATTGCACCCATACATGGATATGCAATAAGGAAGTTCAAACAATTTATACCAAATGCAGATTCTGCGGAAGGGAAACTACAAGAAGATCCAGAATTCATTGTGATCTCTGCAATCTAACAGCCTGTTCACCTTGTGCAGATTACTACTTACAGTAGGAAGTAATAACAGAGCCAGTTCCCGTCAGACATGATGATAAGGCATTAATCAAAGAACTAACAGAATATGTTACTTTCCTGCTAGCAGAAAATTCAAGGCTAATGATGGAGATTGACAGGCTCAATCGTAAATCTGCAGATGAAACTCTATACCAAGATCTGGAAAAGGAGTTTGAAGAAATGATCTACCTGACTTTCAATGGATCTTCTGTATCTTCTTTGATTAGGAAGTAGCCTTCTTTGGAGATTATAGAGCATCCTTTGCCCCTGCCTGTAGTCTCGTATCTGATTTTCCGAACTTGGTACTTGGACTGTTGATGTCGCGCTTATAGCAGGAGGACGTGTATTGGTAGAATGTCTTGCGCTGGAAGACACTATTTTGACTTCTCGTGATTGAGAATATCAGCAGGGTTTTTGAATACCAGAATTGAGCCTTTCTTCTTTGGAATTATTGATCCTTCAGTAAGATTAATTCCAGCAATTCTTTTGGTAAGATCGTCAATTGCTCCTTCCAACTCCTTAGAAGGACCTGGAGTTTGGGATGTTTGCCCCTTTAAAAGATTTATCTGATTTTTCAGCTCCTGCACCTGTTTGCAAATATCCACCAAGAAGGATATTATAGTGTTGTTTTGTTTAATAAGGACCCGTTGATATTCAAAGGAGGTTTTGAATTGAGATGGTGCTACAAAGCCTACTGCTGGTGGTTCAATGTTTTCTGTTGTTTTTAGGACTTTTATGTATGAACTGTCACTTGATTGGCTTTCTAGCTCACTCATCCACCTATCAGAATTTTGACTTCTTGCAGCACTTGTTCTATTTTTATGACACTTGTTTTCAATTCTTTTACTAGGGCCTTTTCTTCCTCAAGGACTGGTTGTATCACTGTTTTGATTTCCTTGAGATTTGGGCTTCTCCCACTTATAACTTCCTTCTCTAGGGATGCTACTGTATTTCTTAGAAGTGATATTTCCCCTTTTAACTTGGTGTTTTTCTATCGTGATGACAGCCATTATTTCTTGTTCTGCTTCCCCTAGCTCCACATCATCTTGATTTACAGCTGTAATTCTGTTTTCAGAAGTAGGAATATAACCTTCAAATTGTAATGAAATACTCCCATCCAGAAGTGTTCTTGTTTCAACCCTGGTTGGTGCTACAGGGTTTCTTCTGCCTGATGTTCGTAATATCCATCTTTGTTGTTGTAATTCCTCAGTGGTAAATCTTGTGCCAGGAATCGCATTGACTCCTCTACTGACAAGGTAGTCTGTAACATTTTGAACATTGTAGGAGAAGTTAGTGAAACTAGTATTAGTTAAGCGTCCTACCATCATCCTGGTAATTAATAGGTTACTAGTTCCCCCTTGCCATTCTTGGTATCCATGAGTTTGGATGGATAGCTCAATATTGTTTGCAAAGTCTTCTATATTGAGCATTAAGTCTGGAATAACATATACCATCTGGGTTCCTCTGCTGAGGTCCATCTCCATTGTAGCAATAATAGATCTGTCTCCTCTCCATCTTGTATCACGTAATACCACTAAGACCATGGCTCCAGTGTTTCTTCGATGCAAGGCGTGCATTCTGATCATAACCAATCCCATGTGGATATGGTGAAATTCTGCTTCTCTGAGTCTTTGATGACTTTCTTCAGTTACTAATGGAAGGTCTACCTGACTTTCTTCAACGCACAGAAGATCTTCTTCAGAGTAATGTTGGTATACTCTGTGTCTAGTAGGCTGGAATCCTGTGGAGTATAATATTTCTGCAGGTACCATATTCGCTCTTCTTGTTCTTGAGATTTCAAGCTGCTCCTCAGGATCTACCTGACTTTCAATGGATCTTCTGTATCTTCTTTGATTAGGAAGTAGCCTTCTTTGGAGATTATAGATTAATGTTTCCATGGCTGCATATATTTCAGCATCTATGGCTGCTTTTACCGTTGGAAATTTTCCATGTGCATAAGCACAGATTCTTTCACTGCTTCGAGGGTCAAATTTCCTTCTTTTCCATTTACAGACTCCGCCCCATCCAGTCATCGATCCATCTGTTTCTAGGACTATATATGCATCTTCTGGGGGTATTTCAAGATCTGGTAATTGCTGGACCTTGTCTTTAACCTGTTGTACAATCTTCCAGTCGGATTCTTTCATTCTTTTATCCCCATGAGGAGAAGTCTTTTCATATAATGGACCCAGCTGAGTGCTAAGATTAGGAATATATGTTCTTGCATAATTCAGAATTCCTAACCAGGATCTCAAACCCTTCTTGGTTTTCAGCTGCTCTTCTTTGAACTCAGCAATCTTTTTTATTATGTGCGGTTGAAGCTTCAGTTTTCCTTCTCCAATTTCTGCTCCTAGAAACTCAATTCTGCTCACTGCTAATTTATATTTGGTTGGGGATAGGATCAACCCATTATCTTCGCAGATTTTTAGCATTATTTCTAAATGCTTTAGATGCTCCTGTTCTGATTTAGAGAATATCAAAATGTCATCTATATATACAGCAATAAAATCTTCCGTACCTTTGAAACATGAGTCCATTTTTCTTTGGAATATTGCTGGTGCATTTTTCAGGCCAAATGGCATTACCAACCATTCATATAATCCAGAAGGGCTAATAAAAGCTGTCCATTCTATGGACTCTGGATCCATTGCTATTTGATGAAATCCTGACTTGAGATCAAATTTTGAATATATCTTTGAATTTCCGACTTTCTTCAGAATAGTATTTATTCCGGGAAGGCTGTATTCCTTGGCTTTTGCTTTCTATCGAGGCTAGCTTCTGGTGCTTGATATTATTCATGTAATGCTCCGTGATTAGCACACTACTGATTAGCTCTTCAGTAATCTGTAGTCTATTAATTCCACCAGCCACATTCAGAGTTATCTCCGGTCTCCACATCTTTAGCATCAACCTAACTCTTTCCTTCTCAGTACTGACCAGTTCCGGGCATAGACGAGCCAACCTATTGAACTTCTTCACCGCTTTATCTACTGATAAATCCGCTTGTCGGAACTCCGTGAACTCATCATAATGCTTATTGGTGACTCGCATATGGAAGAACTCCGTCTCAAAGTCCGTCCATGACATTTGGTTCACCACCCTCTTGGCCTTTACTCACTCCCACCACATTCGCATGCTTGACTTTCTTATTCTCGGGCACCCAGCTAGCCCGCTTATGTTTCTCTCGCTTGAACCATGCTTGAGCATCCCATGGTTCACTGGCACTGACAAAACTCTCTAGCTTCAGCTTTTGCCATTGAATCAGATAGGCCTCTTGTCTCACCCCTCCCACTGGAGCTGTTGGTGGGACTGGTGGGGCGGAAGATGTAGTTGGAATGACATTTTGAGTCCCTGACTGAGTAATAGGATTTTCTCGCTGATTCGTCATCAAGGTATTGATGACCTGCTGCTGCTCTGCCACTCGTTGTTGGAGTTGAGTGACTATCTGCATCCAGGCAGGTGGTGGTACTTCTTCATTCATTCCTTGTCCTCTACGGGGTCTTCCTCGAGACATTTCTTTCTCTTCATAAGATGATAAAGTGAAACCACTATAAGGCTATTATCACTACTTTTTATCATCTTCACATACATATCTAGATATGCTCTATTACTTACTGTCTATCATCTTCATATATATATATATATGCAAGCATGTTTAACTCAAAGAGAACATTCTAGGTGATCATGTTTAACTTAAAAGAAGCATTCCTTACTACTCATAAAGTAAATAAAGCAGATAAATACTTGCTTACTTGGAGGTGGCAGGACTGATGCTCGATGTGTGTGTGACGGAAGGGCAAAATCCGCTCTGATACCATCTTGTAACACCCCCCCAGTCTTTTCACGCTCTACTAGGGGAGATGTCACTACTTTACTGTCTTAATCTTAAATTCATGCAATATACTAATGCAATTTGCTAACAACTAAAATGATCATAAGGATGTTGACGTCACTTAAACAATAATCATTTCAAGATCTTCACATGACATGCAAGTATCAAGACTAACTCAACATGACTCTAGCATTCTTTGGTCTCAACCATAAGAAATCCAGTTGAACTTCAACAATATACAAAAAAATAACTAGAAACTTAAAATATAGGTTAGACATCTGCACTTAGGATCTTTTATTTTCACTATTCCGTCGCCACACACTCCAAGCACTTCATCTACCATGCCACCTTACTGAAGTTTTTCTTTACCTTTATCTGCAGTATAAGGAAGTGCAAACTGTAAGCGATAATGCTTAGTACGTACTTGCTATGCTCACAAAAACATGCACTGTATGAAATCATGCAACTAGTTCTCTTGCCCTGGATACATTGATACACATGCAAACATAACTAGAAATTATAACTCTGATTATATGTCTCTTGTATAAATCATGCTCTTAAGTATTTTAAAACTTGTAAACAGTATATCTGATCTGTAATGATTAACTTTGAAAACTTTTACTTATACTTATACTAATACTTCAAAATAATAATCATCATGGATATGGGCTCAGCATAGTACCAATGCACGCTTTTCTAATAGGCCGGGGTGGCCAACCACCGAACCTACTAGGGTAACTGAGACTGAGAGCCTTGGCCCGTGGGCGAACTAATGTCCGGTACATGTCATTTCAAAAGTAAAATACTTTCTTTATACTTATATTCTTATACATACTGAAAGAATGCTCTTAATCCCCTAAATCACGAATGGGGAGCACCATCAAGATCCTTATTCTCTTGACCCCCAAAAACTGAAATGGGGAGCATACTGAAGATCGTTGTGTTCTTAATCCCCAATTTGAACGGGGAGCATCTTTAAAGTTTCCTTATAAAGGAAATATTTTTTTTTTCAGCTTACTCTACATCCTGCATATAATTGTAAGCTACAATTCATCTACCACATGTATGATCATAAATCACATCTTTATCATGGATCTAAACATGATACTAAATCAAACATGACATAACGGGTAAAAATCATGTAACTAAAAATACCATGCATAACTGACTCATATACATGCGTATAAACTGCTCAACCATGTAACTGAAAATAACAAGCACAAAAAAAATATATCCATGACATACGAAAACTACTTATACTGCAGATGAGCAATACTTACTTTCTACGTTTTTCACCAATTTATATCGCTAGATTTCGTAAAGAGAAAACCTCCTACGTGTTTCTTGGCTTTAGCATGATCCTCTACTAAGTCCTTGAGGAGATCCCTCTTAAAAAATCCCCTTTTGAATTATCCAAAGAGAAGACAAGCTTCTTCCTCGCTTCATCGGCGGGAAAAATGAGAGGGAGAGAGAGAGAGAAGAGGAGGGTCGGTTTAGACGTAAGGGTTTAGGGAAAGAAAGGAATATATAAATTAAGATTTTTCTTAATCTAATTATCCCTTTAAATGATTAGTCAAATTAATCAATTTCTTTCTTTTTTTCGCCTATAGATATATTCTGTTATACTCTACTCATTGGTAATCTTATGACTTAGTAGTAGGAAGTCTATTCCCCCAAACTAACGGTTCATAGTTTGAACTTCAGCTAATGAATCATTTATTCGATTTTTTTTTCTTTTTTTTTCTATTCTTATTTCTATATTTTTTTCTAAATAAATAAATAAAAATGTATGAACTAAAATTTAGACGGTTACACTTAACTTATCCGCAAATTCTATCATATTTTAGCCACCGCGTTTCCCGTGGAGACAAAAAAAATACACTTCATTGAAAGATATTTATGTAATCATCATTAAGTCTTGATATTCTAATTGTAAACGGAGTTAGATCCAACTGTCATGGACCTTCACGTGAATTTGTGGGAACAATCCTATTACACTAGTTTGGTTCAAAATGATTGGATAAAATAAATTTTTTTTTTTTACTAAAAAAATAAAAAAATGTGCCGACTGCCGATCATGCTCTTTTCATCACATTAAATACTGGAAAAATATTTTTTTTTTTTTTTTAAAAGAAAATTATTCCTGAAAACAAATGGAACCTAAAAATAAATGCAAAAATATGTTGTTGCACAGGTGTCCGTTGCTATCAGGCATAGAGCTAATCCAATAACTGCTATCACATTTTGTTAATTTTTGTGGGAAAACAAAAATTCACTCAATCCGATTCCTGCAGCTCGCCGAGGAGGAGAGAGCCGACGAAGAGGCCGGCGGCTCCGACGCCAAGAGCAGCGGCGATGAAGGCCTGCACTGCGACAAGCGCGGCGGAGTCGTCCGGAATGATGACGATGGCGGCGATGGCGGCGACGAGGAGGGGGAGTGAGACGGAGGCGAGGGCGGAGGGGGAGAAGCCTGCGGCGCGGTCGAGGAGGCTGAGCAGCCCGAGTTCCTCGGCCTTGGACAGGAAGCCGAGGCGCTCGATGGAGGAGAGGGTGAAGCCGAGGTCCTCCGCCTTGGAGAGTAGGCCGGCCTTCTCGACGCCGGA
The DNA here is from genome assembly GCA_025175895.1 of Wurfbainia villosa. Classification (NCBI taxonomy): domain Eukaryota; kingdom Viridiplantae; phylum Streptophyta; class Magnoliopsida; order Zingiberales; family Zingiberaceae; genus Wurfbainia; species Wurfbainia villosa. Next base: position 7,417,737 of record JAKLTH010000072.1, on the reverse strand, counting down.
CAGCACCTTCTTCGTCTCCAGCTTCTTGACCACGTCCACCGGCACCTCCTCGCTGGCCTCCACGAACAGCCCCGCGCCGTACCACTCTTTCTTCCACTTCTCGTCGTACCGGTTCACCTGCGACGACAGATCACCATCAGGTGGACGTACGTTAATAGCTAAGTGAAACAGGCCAGAGGAAGAGCGACTGAATCGAAGGTGTTGCCTTCGTCTTGGGCGCCATGGCCAGGATCTGCAAGCAAGGTCTCCGGTTGGAGGTTCTGGGAGATGGCGAAGAGAAGAAAGCGGAGGCGATCGTGGACGCCGCCATGGCTGCTTGCTTCCGAAACTTCGCCTGTTCGTTTTATCGGTTCCTGATCGCGTTGATGATTGTCGATGGGTGGTTGCCTTTGATTTTGGGCCTTTAAGCTAGCCTTATTGTCAATTTGTCATTATTTTTCCTTTGTATTTAAATAGTTTTAATATTTATTTTGTCTCGTGGAGAATTTTATTAGTTGATTTGGGGAAATCTAAAATGGACCAATAGACAAGGAGGAGGCTTATCCAATTAGACTCCCGGTCAGTAAAATATATATTCAATAGGGACTTTCAAATATGAATCTTAGATCAAATATATTTCCAAGTAAAAATATAATAAAATAACGTACAAGCCTAACATGGTTCATTTTAAGTGGTCAGGAGATCACACTCCCATTCTCACTCCCTCCTTATGGGTGATTAGAAAGTGTTTCGCCTTTTTTTTTTTTAACAAATGGTATCCAAGTTTCGCTCGATCTAATTCATTTGGTGAATCGGTCCTGTCCTCCGAAGAGTCTCCATCGGCCCACAAGGATAAATTAGGATGATGTACCGCCAAATCGTCGTGAGCAGTATGTATGTCAATTGGGTCCGCACCCCACACCAATCCAATTAGAAAACGGGGACCCGCCTCCGCAACCCGCGAGCGAGTGGAAAACGACGAAATCCCCTACGCGAACTGTGATCGGCAGGGATCGAACCATGGCTTCCGCAGTGACCGCCCAAGTTCTTACCGATGCGTCGTTGCCCTGGGGGCAAAGTGCTTCGCCTCTCGAATAGAAATGAAATGCATATCGTAGCTACAGAATGGGCTAGAGTATGTGATATGCTTGGATTGCAGATTGTGCGACTGGGTTCCAACGCCCTAAGAGTTGTTACATTCAGAGTTGGAATACGAGGTCCTAGTTGTTGTCTGATGCACACGGATTTTTTATTTTTTTAGAACGAAAGTGTTGAAGTTTCCGACCGTAACAGTAGATAAGAGAATAATAATAAGAGATTTGACGTTGTTCGATATTTAAATTCCTACTCTACGGATGAGCTTTAGAGTGAGCTCCAGCGCTATACACCTTTATTATAATCCCTCATTCTCGGAAGTACTTTCGGAGGTGAAGAAATCTTTTACAGATTAGAACTTGTACAAGGTAAAAGAAAATAAATTGTTGGATATTGGGTCTTAAAAGACCAATACGGTTTACGATTTTGCAAAGGAAAATCGAAATGTCATCAATCGATTAAAGTCTGAAATGACTTCAAAATTGAAATCTACATTTCGAGTAGATAAATCTAGACTATTAATTTACTCAAAATCGATTACGGATGAATGAGAAATTAATTGTTAAAGTTAGCCTAAAATATTATTAAAGGAAGTAGGGCGGAGAAATAGTCCTACATTGGAAATTCTAGAGAGGATTTACTTCCTTATATGTGTTGTTGTGTTAATTGAGTTGACTCAAATAGCACAGATACTCTCATCCAATGGGCGAGCAGGTGCTCGCACTTGTGAACCCGTCACACGCGCACGCGCACAATGGGCGCTTTGTTGGCACACTTTGCACATATGCGTCGTCATGAGGAGCATTGAGGAGCTTAAATTTATGCTCCAAGTGACATGGCAATGCCTACGTGGTAGTCGGGTGATGTGTCATGCATACATGACACTCGGTTGGGCAGAGAGAGGTGATTGGTTATTAACTGGGCAATCGGATGGCCACCGTTGGATCGAAGAGGGTGATAGATCGTGAGCGACATGATCTGGAGCGTTGATCGCGAAAAATCACGATCGTACCGTTGGTGATGAAGGTTGATCTGGAGCGTCAGATTGACTGGATCGCCGGATCCAGATTTGGCGGTTAATATCAAAGGAGGATCTGAAAGGTTACAATCCTCCAGATCTAGTGGCCGAGATTAAAAGGTTTGTTGAAGGGTTACAACCCTCTAGATCCTATGGCTCAGATGAAACTCACCAAATGGTACTTCACCTCTTCACCTAGTATAAATAGGATCCCTAGATGATGGAATAGAGACACTCAAACTCACTCAATCCTTGCATAGATTCCATCTTCTACATCCGGAGTCCGAAAAACCTACGAGAAGGTTCGTCGGTCTCGGAATTTATAGTGCTACTATTCCGAGACATCATCGTTGTATCTTGGAAACGAATTACTGCTATCCATAAGCACCTGAGCGGAGCAATATCGTTTTACAGAGATAGTGTTGAACACTAGCCTCGATGATATTATATCAGATTGCATCCTCCCCTACGGCAATACATCACTGACAACATAAAGTTCATATGGTTCTCTTCCTTCTATAGGAACTTCGGTGAGCGCTAAAGGGGGTGAATGGCGCATTTCTGTTGCTTGACGGAACTCGATCGTGTCGCTTGTCTACAATGTCGTTAGCGTAGCGGAAATACAAAAAGCACAACAAAAATACAAGAACAATAATACACACGATGTAACGTGGTTCGAAACCCTAGTTCCTACTCCACGAGGCAAACTCGATAACGAGCTCTAGTGATGTACACACCACTACTCAATAAACTCTTTCTCACAACACGTCGGAGGTAGAGAAACCTCGTACAAGTGATCTTACAATAATAAGAAAGATATACAAGCAAATACACAAAACAACGTAAAGAAAACTTTACAAATGTGAACTTGAATGCTTGCATGTGGATTGCTTTGGACTGCACTTGAAGACCCTGATTTGCAGCAAATAGCCTCAAATCGTGCAAGAAATCGCTATGGAAATCCTCCCTATCAAGCTCCTTTTATGCCTCCACGCGACCTGGATTTTCGCCTGACAGTCGACTGCCAACAGTGTCATTGTCTCACAACGGACTTTATCCACATTGACATTCAAGCCAACGGATATACTGGCAGTTGATTGTCATTTTCAGTAGTCGACTGCTCAGTCGGCTACCGAGTATTTTGTCCTCGCGACCAACACCATCATCAATCGACTTCCCTCCATGGCATGACCGCTTCATGGCTACCGACGCCAATATCGTAGTTAATCGCCAAGGTTACTTGCCGCAATCGAACGTCACCCACTCACGACAATCGATCGTCATAATCCCGATCGCCGCTTCTGTCGACTTACCGTCAGTGTCAAAACACTTGACCAATCGACTGGTCCACTGCTACACCTCAATCATGAGGTTTACCCCAAGTATGATGCTCTCATACTTGCTAGACTATCCTTAGCCTAGACCTAAGTCTTCTAGCCACCTCTATCAGTCTCATGCCTATCGGATCCCTCCAAGTCATCCATGACTTATTCATCCATACGCTAGCCTTCAGATGCTTCCATCGGCTATTGTCATGCTAAGTTGGTCTACACCGCCAAGGCACATTTGGGCTTACACTGCCAAGACATATGCTTAGACTTTACATTGTCAACCATTAGACTTACGCTGCCAAGACTCCACCCTTGGACTTTACGCTGCCAAAATCAATCCTTGGACTTCCCAATTGCCAAGTACCCATGACTTGGACTTTCACCGCCAATACTACACACTTGGACTTACGTGCCCAAGACTACACCCTTGGACTTTTTTTGTCAACCCATGTTGGACTTTCCAATTGTCAAGACTCAAGCTTGGACTTTCCCTTGCCAAGACCCATGTTTGGACTTTTCCATGCCAAGTACTGAAGACTTGGACTTTACCATTGCCAAGACCTATGCTTGGACTTCCCATGCCAAGTGTCCCACTTGGACTTCTCCATCATATAGTCAACCCCATGTCAATCATATAGTCAATCCATTATCAAACAATGGTCAACTCATCGTCAAACATCAAAATACTATTCGAGTCAAACTCGAGTCCGGTCAATCGTGACCTGGGTCGATTGCACTAACAATCTCTCCCTTTTTGATGTTTAACAAAAATAAAACACCTTTGAGTTAGAACACAAACTCAATCTAAACCTCCCAATTGTCCAAATTAGAAATTCTCATATTCTCCCATCAATTCTCATACATCAATTCTCTTCTTTTTTGACACACATCAAAAAGGCTCTCTCCAAGGGTATCTATGTCTTATATTCCAATGATATCCTACAATCTCCCCCTTGGTCCAAAAACATCTAGGATGCATTCACTCTTCCTAGTGATAAGTTTCATATTACTAAAGAGAGGCAATCCTCACTTCTCCAAATTCTCCCCTTATGAGGAAGAACACATCCATCATCCTATGATGGATAACCTCCCCCTAAAAGTTTGCTCCCCCTTAACCATTGCACCAACAATGTCCTTGGAGAGTCCATAAGTCTATAGGAACACTAAACCATCAAAATTAAGGGCAAAAGTACAACCTTGAACTTTCACACGCCTTAAAATTTATACACACCCAAATAACTCTCCTAATCCATATACAATGGATTTTCATCCTTTATAATATTTTCTAAAGCATATCCTAGGGTTAGGAGCAGTTAGAGTAGCCTAACATAGCTGAAATATGGGCTAAACATCCTTGTTTATTTGAAATCAATATCGACAATGACTCGTACCAACAATCGACTTGATTATCATTCGCGCCATCCATGGCGTGATCGATATCTGCAAGTGCAGAAACCAAGTTCGGAAATTGAAATTTAGAAAATCATAAGTAATTATATATAAATAAAAAAATCACGAAAATTCATATTTATAATACTTAGGTCAATCATTATGGGTGAAAAATATTTGAAAAATAAAGTGCCCATAAAAAAGTGAGATTGATACAAAGTTCAAAAATAAGAAAATCTTCATTATTTTGAGTCTACTTTGTATCAACTTCATCAATGGTGACTTCTATAAAAAAATAGACTGCACCAAGGTTTTCTAAAATGATTTTAAAATATTTTTAAAATCTTATATTGAACCATGGTCTATGATCTTAATACATATGACTTGTACATAAACTTTCCTCATGATTCATCCATGGTATAAGATGAGTTTCAGTTCATCTAGATGCAAGACCTATGCACCTTGAACTTAACTTATTCCTAGCATCTCACATGTGTCTAGGATGTATCAATACACACACATGTCAATGTGATGTGAGATGTGGATGTTGGTTGATCATGGCCCAGCTAAAAGGGGGGTTGAATAGCCCCGATGTCGTAGATGGAAATCGATCGCTTCTTAATCGTCTACACTTAAGATTAGCGCAACAGAAATATTAATAATAAAGAAAATTAAGCAAATGCAAATGTAAAGAAGAAGAAAACCCTAACGCCGAGATGTAACGTGGTTCATAGCCCTTGCCGCTAGTCTACGAACGATTCGTATGGCGAATCACTCTCTCAAATCAATCACTAGTCTCTCCTTCAGAGTGGAGGTAAACCTTTCTTACAAAATCACTCCCTCTTACAATATAATTGAAATAAGAACAAGAGGGGGAGTGGAAAATCGTGTTGGGCACTTGGGAGAAGTTTAGAGTAGAAGCATTAGCCTCCCAAGAGCACCCAAGGCCTCTTCTTATAGGGAAGAGGTCATTCTTCCCGTTGGGCAGCGAGCAGTCGACTGATGTAGTCATCAGTCAACTGCTATTGTAGTCGTTGCCTTACAACGGCTTCATCAACGTTAGCATCCATCCAATGGCTCCTACATCAGTCGACTGATGGAGCCATCAGTTGAGTGATCAAGCCGATCAGTCGACTCTCAAACCCTCTGTGCCCGTGACCACCTTCAACAGCCGACTATCGTCTCTTGGCAGTCAACTGATGGTGCAGTCAGTCGACTACTAAACCCTAGCAGTCAACTGATGGCCAAAAGGCCTCCAGTCAAACACCGATCGAGCACCAGTCGAGTGTCATCAACCCAGAGTAGTCGACTGATATTTATATCAGTCGACTGGTGTCGGGTAAAACCTCAAACAAATACTTGTTTGAGCATCCGATCGTTGGGTAAACCTCAAACCATAAGTTTGAGCATCCAACACTTCCAATCGTCGGGTAGAAACCTCAAACTCATGTTTGAGCATCTGACTTATCCATACATCGGATAAAATCTCAAACACAAGTTTGAGCATCCGACACTTGACTTAGCCATTCGGCCAAGTTCACCTATGAGCTACCCCGTCCCAGGTTACAATCGCTCACTCTCATCTCCCTTGGAGTCCCTTGCCTTGAAGCTCTCTTCGTCCGGCCACGTCCCTCGGATGCACCAAGAGCACGCTTCACAATGTCATCCTTCGCGTCTCGCCCTGAAGTCTGCTTCCTTTGGCTTCACTCCAATGCTCCTCATCCGGCGGTCCCTCGGATGCACCAAGTGCACAGCTTCCACAATGTCATCCTTCACTGAGCCAAGGACCCGACCCATGAAAGGGTGAACCCACCAATGCTAACATCAAGTTACCTCATGTGTGATTTACTAAGTCCTGCATAACTTAAACACACATATCAAATCAACATAAACAACCTAACTTAAACCCTTTGCCACACACATCAAAACCAAACCATACATGGGTTGATTGCCCTAACAATCTCTCCCTTTTTTATGTGTGGCAATCCGTTTAAGTTAGGTAAATCATTAACAAAATACATAAGGCAGGAAAGCATGTAAAACAAACATGAGTATCAGCTTGATATTGTTCAATTGGGAGCGGAGAAGGTCCAGTCTTGCAAGCTTTGCCTCAGAAGTGCCTTCATGGAGCTCGACAAGTTTTTCCCACATTTCCTTGGCGCTAGAGCACTCCCCAATCCTATTGATTTCTTGTTGAGGGAGCATGTTGTATAGATGGTACTTGGCCTTTGAATTCGCCAAGTGCTCCTCTCTTTGCTTCTTGGTCCATCTCGATTTTTCTAGTATTCTCCCTTCTTCGTCCCTAGGTATCTCGAAACCATTTTCCATTATTAACATGATATTGAAATCGGTTTCAAAGAATACCTCCATTCTCTTCTTCCACCAAGAGAAATCGCTTTCGAACTTGGGTGGATGAATGTTGGAGTCGGTCATTGTCGATGATTGTTGCAGTGGTGAGTCCGGCGATAATCTCCTCGCTCTGATACCACTTGTTGGTTGATCGTGGCCCGGCTAGAAGGGGGGTTGAATAGCCCCGATGTTGTAGATGGAAATCGATCGCTTCTTAATTGTCTACACTTAAGAATAACGCAACGGAAATACTAATAATAAAGATAATTAAGCAAATGCAAGGGTAAAGAAGACGCAAACGCTAACGCCGAGATGTAATGTGGTTCACGGCCCTTGCCACTAGTCCACGGATGATTCGTATGGCGAATCACTCCCTCAAATCAATCACTAGTCTCTCCTTCAAGGTGGAGGTAACCTTTCTTACAAAATCACTCCCTCTTATAATATGATTGAAATAAGAACAAGAGGAGGAGTGGAAAATCGTGTTGGGCACTTAGAAGAAGTTTAGAGTAGAAGAATTAGCCTCCCAAGAGCACCCAAGGCCTCTTCTTATAGGGAAGAGGTCATTCTTCCCGTTGGGCAATGAGCAGTCGACTGATGCAGTCATCAGTCGATTGCTGCTGTAGTCGTTGCCTTACAACGACTTCATCCACTTTGGTATCCAGCCAACGACTCCCACATCTGTCGACTGATCATCCCTATTAATCGACTGATGGAGCCATCAATCGAGTAATCGAGCCGATCAGTCGACTCTCAAACCCTCTGTGCCCGTGACCACCTTCAGCAGTCGATTGTCGTCCCTTGGTAGTCGACTGATGGTGCAATCAGTCGACTGCTAAACCCTAGCAGTCGAATGATGGCCAGAAGACCTCCAGTTGAACACCGGTCGAGCACCAGTCGAGTGCCATTGACCCAGAGCAGTCGACTGATATCTATATCAGTCGATTGATGTCGGGTAAAATCTCAAACAAACACTTGTTTGAGCATCCAACCATCGGGTAAACCTCAAACCATATATTTGAGCATCCAACACTTTCAATCGTCGGGTAGAAACCTCAAACTCATGTTTGAGCATCTGACTTATCCATATGTCGGATAAAATCTCAAACACAAGTTTGAGCATCCGACACTTGACTTAGCCATTCGGCCAAGTTCACCTATGAGCTACCCCGTCCCAGGTTACAATCACTCACTCTCATCTCCCTTGGAGTCCCTTGCCTTGAAGCTCTCTTCGTCCGGCCACGTCCCTCGGATGCACCAAGAGCACGCTTCACAATGTCATCCTTCGCGTCTCGCCCTGAAGTCTGCTTCCTTTGGCTTCACTCCAATGCTCCTCATCCGGCGATCCCTCGGATGCACCAAGTGCACAGCTTCCACAATGACATCCTTCACCGACCCAAGGACCCGAGCCATGAGAGGGTGAACCCACCAATGCTAACATCAAGCTACCTCATGTGTGATTTACTAAGTCCTGCATAACTTAAACACACATATTAAATCAACATAAACAACCTAACTTAAACCCTTTGCCACGCACATCAAAACCAAACCATACATGGGTTGATTGCCCTAACAATCTCTCCCTTTTTTATGTGTGGCAATCCGTTTAAGTTAGGTAAATCATTAACAAAATACATAAGGCAGGAAAGCATGTAAAACAAACATGAGTATCAAAACACTCCCCCTTAATACATGCAACTCCCCCTTAACACATGCTAATTCTCCCCCTAGCATGATTAACTTAAACTTAACATTTCTCCCCCTTTGACACCATCAAAAATATTAAACATAAGTCATATAACATGGCATCAAAGTCTAATGGAAGAAAAATACCAAAACCAAGCTGAAAACTGCACAAAGCAGGTTGCTGTTCACGTTTATAATCCATCAGTCGACTGGTTCAGACAATCAGTCGACTGGCACTAAATTTCAGCTTTTTTTGATTTCCGAACCCAAGTTCAGAAATGCACCAAAAATTCTAAAAAATTCAAAAAATCATAAAATTTTTAAAACATATTTCTCATAAGTCCCTTTATCAATGAAAAATAATTTTTCATGAAAATTCATTCTATTTTAGAAGATTAGGTAAATTCTCAAAAGTTTCAAAAAAACTCAATTTTGTATCAACTTTAAAGCCTAGTTTTGCCTTAGAATGTTTTAAAGCATGAACCCTTAGTTTTCAAAACATGAAATGGTTTTAAATCATTTGAAATATCCAACCATGATCTTTGGGCAATATGTCTATGAATTAAACATATGTTTTCCCCATGATTGTTCTATGATTGCTCTATTATGATACACTTAATAATCCATCTAAATGCCATATGCATTAGTGAATTACTTGTATCAACCTAACATCTCACCCATTGCTATGTTCTCAATCAAGTTAGCCTTATGGTGAATTGTGAGATGTACCTAAGGTATTATACTTAACCATAAATTTTATGCAATTCTACCCAAGGTTAAGTATTATCCTAACACACCCATCATGATCATAAAAAAATATTATCCATAATTGCATATCATGATCATCAATCAAGTATTATTACTAATTGCACATTATGATCATGAATCAAAACATCCTACCCAAACATCACACAAGTCATAAGTCAACCAATTTATATGATATAAAATAAATCCAACTATAGTTGACTATCCTAGATTTTTCTAACCCTTGAAGATTGACTTGGGAATCCAATATAGATTCTTTCCAATAGGGTTCATCAAATACTCCTTTGGGATCCATTTCCTAGCTACCATTGTTGTTTTTGTTTGTCCCCTAGCTATTAAACAATGATAGACTTTCTCATTCTTGGATCCTTTGTAACCTAGGTCTTTCTTGTTGAAACTAGCCCTTTGGCTCCCAATGATCATATTTAGGTTATTTGAGCCAATTGTAAATTTTTCTAAGATCTTAGTTAGAAAATCTACCTTTTCCCTTAAGCTCCTATTCTCTTCTACTAAGCATGCATCATTAATACTAGAAGAGATATCATTAACATGTGAGCATGCATTTTTCAATTTTTCTTCTAAATCCTTAATTTCATTTTGCATGCATTTGTTTTTCTTTTTCATTATAAATAAATCCCTAGTTAAACTAGAAATCATTGAAATAACTTTCTTAGGAGGGAGATTCGTTACCTCACTTATCCAATCTCCTTCCAATTCCGATGAGGATGCTCCCCCTACACTTGAGCTTGCTTCTTCTTTTTTGGAGGAGGTGGAGTCTAAGTCTTCTATCGCCATTAGTGCAAGGCTTGTGAAAGCTTGTTCTTCCTCCGATAAGGAAGGATCATCCCATGTGGCCTTCAAATTATGTGCTTTGCCCTTTCCTTTTTCTTTTGATTTCTTCTCTTCCTTCTTCTTCCCTTCCTTCTTCTTGTCACTCTTTTTCCTTTCATTCTTGCTCTTGTTCAAGAGAGGACATTCATCTCTCATGTGTCCCTCTCCTTGGCAATTATATAGCATATCACCTTCCTTCTTGGCCTTCTCCTATCATGAGACTTATCAAATTTAAAATTTTTCAATGCACGTCTCACCTTTCTTACCATGTAGGCTTCTTCATTGCTATTCATTGATGAGGAGGATGATTCTTCATCGGATTAAGAGAGTGGAGTCTCCTTCTTCTTCTTCCCTTTTTCAGCTACTAGTGCTAATCCCCTTGACTTTATGCTTAGTTCTTCAATTATGCCTTCAAGCCTAGTTTCATGCAATTCCATGGTGGAAAAAAATTCTTCTAGAGTACTTACCTCTAGATTCTTTGAAATATAGAAGGAGTCCACCATGAAGCTCCATTTGGATGACCGGGGGAAAGCATCTATTGCCTTCGTGATCATGTCTCGGTTCGAGAGCTTCTCTCCTACACTTGATAAATCGATTATTATTTCCTTCAATCATGAATGAAGAGATAATACTTTCTCCCCTTTATCTAGCTTGATATTGTTCAATTGGGAGCGGAGAAGGTCCCGTCTTGCAAGCTTTGCCTCGGAAGTGCCTTCATGGAGCTCTACTAGTTTTTCCCGCATTTCTTTGGTGCTAGAGCACTCCCCAATCCTATTGATTTCTTGTTGAGGGAGCATGTTGTATAGATGGTACTTGGCCTTTGAATTCGCCAAGTGCTCCTTTCTTTGCTTCTTGGCCCATCTCAATTTTTCTAGCATTCTCCCTTCTTCGTCCCTAGGTATCTCGAAACCATTTTCCATTATTAACATGATATCGAAATCGGTTTCAAAGAATATCTCCATTCTCTTCTTCCACCAAGAGAAATCGCTTTCGAACTTGGGTGGATGAATGTTGGAGTCGGCCATTGTCGATGATTGTTGCAGTGGTGAGTCCGGCGACAATCTCCTCGCTCTGATATGACTTGTTGGTTGATCGTGGCTCGGCTAGAAGGGAGTTGAATAGCCCCGATGTTGTAGATGGAAATCAATCGCTTCTTAATTGTCTACACTTAAGATTAACTCAATGAAAATACTAATAATAAAGACAATTAAGCAAATGCAAAGGTAAAGAAGACGCAAACGCTAATGCCGAGATGTAACGTGGTTCACGGCCCTTGCCACTAGTCCACGGATGATTCGTATGGCGAATCACTCCCTCAAATCAATCACTAGTCTCTCCTTCAAGGTGGAGGTAAACCTTTCTTACAAAATCACTCCCTCTTACAATATGATTGAAATAAGAACAAGAGGAGGAGTGGAAAATCATGTTGGGCAATTAGGAGAAGTTTAGAGTAGAAGAATTAGCCTCCCAAGAGAACCCAAGGCCTCTTCTTATAGGGAAGAGGTCATTCTTCCCGTTGGGCAATGAGCAGTCGACTGTTATTGTAGTCGTTGCCTTACAATGGCTTCATCCACTTTAGCGTCCAGCCAACGACTCCCACATCAGTCGACTGATCATCCCTATCAGTCGGCTGATGGAGCCATCAATCGAGTGATCGAGCCGATCAGTCGACTCTCAAACCCTTTGTGCTCACGACCACCTTCAGCAGTCGACTGATGGTGCAATCAGTCGACTGCTAAACCCTAGCAGTCGAATGATGGCCAGAAGACCTCCAGTCGAACACCGGTCGAGCACCAGTCGAGTGCCATCGACCCAAAGCAGTCGACTGATATCTATATCAGTCGATTGGTGTTGGGTAAAACCTCAAACAAACACTTGTTTGAGCATCCAACCGTCGGGTAAACCTCAAACCATATATTTGAGCATCTGACACTTCCAATCGTCGGGTAGAAACCTCAAACTCATGTTTGAGCATCCGACACTTGACTTAGCCATTCGGCCAAGTTCACCTATGAGCTACCCCGTCCCAGGTTACAATCGCTCACTCTCATCTCCCTTGGAGTCCCTTGCCTTGAAGCTCTCTTCGTCCGGCCACGTCCCTCGGATGCACCAAGAGCACACTTCGCAATGTCATCCTTCACGTCTCGCCCTGAAGTCTGCTTTTTTTGGCTTCACTCCAATGTTCCTCATCCGTCGATCCCTCAGATGCACCAAGTGCACAACTTTCGCAATGTCATCCTTTACCGACTCAAGAACCCGAGCCATGAGAGGGTGAACCCACCAATGCTAACATCAAGCTACCTCATGTGTGATTTACTAAGTCCTACACAACTTAAACACACATATCAAATCAACATAAATAACCTAACTTAAATCCTTTGCCACACACATTAAAATCAAACCATACATGGGTTGATTGCCCTAACAGTGGATTTTGTTCATCCTAAACTAAGGTCTCATGCATTTTTCTAAAGCAACACTATTTGATTTCCTTATACATGCGATTCCAAATCATGTCATAGTCCTTAAATCAATTTCAATTAGCTTAAATTCATGAATGATGATTATGACATATAATGATAACATAAATAAGTATGTGTCAAAAACTATAATGTCATGGTATTAAATATAAGTCTCAATATATATGACAAAAACACTTAAACCTAAGCATTATCATAACATATTAAATGATTAAAATGAAATATGATCTCATGACATGACATATGTCAAATAAATCATGGCAAATAAAATGTAAAGGTATAGAAATACCTAAATTTTAGCATTAGTTGTCATTTGTTGGGATTAAGTTCATTTTGTCATATTACTACTTATCTCTCAAGTGTGTCAAAAATCCAAAATAGAACACTATTACCTCTAGACCTAATTGTGTCAATTTGATCAATTTTTCAAGCTTACATTATTATATTGCCACATCCTAAAATCTTTTAGGATAAAATCTCAACCTCCATTTCCAAGGTATCACATAACTTTGAAAATGTCCTAAAGTGCCAACTTTGCTATGGTTGGGTTAACTACCCATCCATTCAAAGTTGACACAACCTAACCCATTTAGTGTAAATCGATCACGCTCCTAGGAACCCAATACCTATTGGAGCTCCTTGGATTTACTAGGTATTCCTTAGAGATAATTTCCCTAGATACCCTCCTAATGACCCTTCTAGGCCTAGAAGCCTTGGTCATTGTGGTCTTGCCTAGGTTAACTCTAGGGGTGACTCCCCTTGTAACCTTCTTAGTGACTTTCCTAGATTTCCTTGAAACCTTAGCCACTAGGTGTTGGAAATTTGAAGGCGCTAGAGGGGGGTGAATAGCGTTTGACCGTAGGAAGATGGAATTCGTTCGCGATCGTCTCTACAAAACTCGTTATGCACAGCGGAATTGAAATAAAAGCAATAACGAAAAGATACAATCACGAACACAAGGATATAACGTGGTTCGGAACCGAACGGTTCCTACTCCACGGATCGAGCTCTAAAGAGCCCTAGTGATGCACACGCACTCACTAATCACAAATACTCCTTCTCGACACAAGTCAGAGGTGGAGAAACCTCTTACAATAAGATTACAACAATAATCTAAATACAACAAGCAAATATAAGAAGAAATAGAACAAGAGAAGTAAAGAACACTTTACAAAAACTCTTTAGAAGCTTGCTTGTTGATTGCCTTGGACTAGCACTTGAAAGCCCTGATTTGCAGCAGCAAATCGCTTCAAAACGTCCAAGAAAATCAGTTTCAAAAACCCTCCCGTCGAGCTCCTTTTATCCTTGCGCGCGACCTGGATTTCCGCCCATCAGTCGACTGCCATAAGTCACCGGATCGATGCAATCATCATGAGACAACGGTCGATCCACGCGAAAAATTCCAGCGGATCTCTTGGCGATCATTGCCGGTCCAGCGTAGTCGATCGCCCGATCGGCTACGGAGCATTCTCTCTCGCGGTGAACTAGCGATTGCCAGATATCGGCCGATCGCCATGAGCGATCACGCGCGATTCGGCTCTTAAACAGCAGTCGAACTCAAGTCGACTCACGGCAGTCGAACCGGCCATAATGCCAGTCGACTGCCAACCTCAAAGATGAGGTTTTAACCCAAGTATGGTGCCCCCATACTTGCTAGACCACCCTTAGCCTAGACTGCCACCTCCATCAGCCTCACGCCTCTCGGATCCCTCCAAGTCATCCATGACTTGTTCATCCATCGCGCTAGCCTCCAGGTGCTTCCCTCGGCTATGTCATGCTAACGGTGTCTACACCGCCAAGGCACATTGGACTTATGCCGCCAAGACTCCGCTTGGACTTTACGCTGCCAATATCAATCCCCTTGGACTTCCTAAATGCCAAGACTCAAGCTTGGACTTTCCCTTGCCAACCCATGTTGGACTTTCCATGCCAAGACCCATGCTTGGACTTTCCATTTGCCAAGACCCATGCTTGGACTTCTCATTTGCCAAGACCCATGCTTGTACTTCTCATTTTCCAAGACCCATGCTTGGACTTCTCATGCCAAGTACTCAAGACTTGGACTTTCCCAAATGTCAAGTGTTCCACTTGGACTTTCCATGCCAAGTGCACAAGACTTGGACTTTTCATGCCAAGTACCCATGACTTGGACTTTACCTTGCCAAGACTCATGCTTGGACTTTCCCATAATCACCTGGTCAACCCCAGTCAACCATCAAGGTCTTCCTCGAGTCAAACTCGAGTCCGGTCAAGCATGACCCGAGTCGATTGCTCCAACAATCTCCCCAACATATTAACCGACATTAATGTCAAACATTAATGCCAAACCACTTTGTCAAATCCCTTTGTCAAACATCAAAACATCACTCGAGTCAAACTCGAGTCTGGTCAATCGTGACCTGGGCCGATTGCACCAACACTAGGCACACACCATGGTTAACCTTAGAGATGACCTCCCTAGTAACATTGGCTTTCCTAGACCTAGGTTGAGTTCCATAATCGAATGGAACATGGTGGTAGGTCTCCTTGGGCTTAGGTTTGTGACACAAACCTTTCTTGCCCTTAGGGAATTCTTGCCTTCTAGACCCTAGGTTTTGACTCCTAGACCCTTTAATTGAATTTGTCATTCTTGCAAGGGTATTTTCAAGTTTCTCAAGCCTTGATCTCAAGGCTTGGTTTTCTAATTCTAATTATCCAATTTTTGAATTTTGATTTTGTCTTTGGGCATTATATTTCTTTTTAGGCATATGCCTACTCTTCTTAGGGTTAATGCCTAAATGATCTTCTACCTTTCTAATACTTTCCCTAGGTAGAATTGTTTTAGAGGTATTTAATCTAGATTTGTCCTTAGCCCCAAAATTACAACTCTTAGCACCTAAACAATAGAATTTATTTTTAGCATGCTTTGTATTATGATGAATAGCAAGTGAATTAAAATTATCCCTAGCATGCTTTTTGATATTAAAATTCGAAGGTGCATTATTAAAATGTACCTTAATATTTGCTTTTAAAACTCCCCCTACATGTGATGCTCCTTCTTGGGTCTTCTTCTTCCCCCTAGGGCATTGACTTCTATAGTGTCCCCTTTGATTGCACTTGAAGCAAATTACATGCTCCTTGCTTTTCCTAGTGGGGACACAGGCATCCTTGACCTTTGGTGTCGGTTAAGCTTATTGACCTTCTTAGGGAACTTGCTCTTATAGTGCCCATATTCCCTACACTCAAAACACATAATATGATTTTTATTATTTATTAAGCTGCTTGAGTTACCTAGGTCAATGGTGGTGGAAGCCTCTTGATCTTTTTCATCACTTCTTCCGGAGGTGGAGGCTACTTCTTGATTTTGCTCCAGCTCTGGTGATCTAATATCCTCCCCCTCAATCCTAGAGGAGGAGGATTCCTCCAATTCTTCCTCTTCCACCGAACCGGATGTTGACTCCTTCTCAACTTCTGAATCCTCACTTTCTTGTGAGGACGAGCTTGCTTCTTCGGTCTCCTTATCCAATTGACCCGATGATGGGTCTTCATGATATTTTGCCAACTCGCTCCAAAGCTCCTTGGCATCCTTATATTCACCTAACCTAGACAAAACATCATTTGGAATTAAATCGCTTAAAAATTTTATTACCTTTTTATTTTTCTCGAATTCTTGGAGTTGTTCCTCTGTTCATCTCTTCATCTTGAGGAATCCTCCCTTTGGCCCTCTTTGATTTTCAAATCCTTCCATCAAGGTGGACCAATCTTTGAAGTCTCTCATCATTATGAATTTTTCAATCCTTCCCTTCCATTGATTGAAGCCTTCTCGTCCATAGAGGGTGTAAGGAATTGGTGTGTTAATGTCCCATCCAAGTCCATCATTTGGAAACTCCAACCTCTAGTGCGTTTGCTCCCGGTTGTTAATCCGTAAAAGAGTTCCTAGCTCTGATACCAATTGTAAGAACTTCGGTGAGTGCTAGAGGGGGGGGGGGTGAATGGCATGTTTTAATTGCTTGACAGAACTCGATCATGTCGCTTATCTACAATGTCATTAGCGCAGCGGAAATACAAAAAGCACAACAATACACACGATGTAACGTGGTTAGAAACCCTAGTTCCTACTCTACGGGGCGAGCTTGATAATGAGCTCTAGTGATGTACACACCACTACTTAATAAACTCCTTCTCGACAACACATCGGAGGTGGAGAAATCTTGTACAAGCGATCTTACAACAATAAGAAAGAGATACAAGCAAATACAAGTAAAATACACAAAACAACGTAAAGAAAACTTTACAAATGTACTTGAATGCTTGCTTATTGATTGCTTTGGACTGCACTTGAAGACCTTGATTTGCACTAGCAAATCACCTTAAATCTCCCAATAAATTTTTATTGAAATCCTCCCCGTCGAGCTCCTTTTATGCCTCTGCACGACCTGAATTTTCGCCTAGCAATCGACTGCCAAAAGGCCCCAGTCTACTGCCAACAGTGTTGTTATCTCACAACGGACTTGATCCACATTGGCATTCAAGCCAACGGATACACTAGTAGTCGATTGCTCAAGCCCGTAGCCGACTGCTCAATCGACTACAGTAACTTCCCATTTTTTTCAATGTGCATTCCTCGATTTGCTCTTAAATGTCCTACAAAATAAAGTATATAACAAATTAGTGTTTAAGACATCAAATTAGCATGTATTTGCATTAAAGCTCTAAAATGATCCGTATTCGTAAAATATGAAAAATATGTCGAATTATGCATACGAATGGATCAAAACATCGAGGAATGAATATAAAATATCATGTCAAAATGTGAGTTATCAGCGACTATGGCCTTCCCCTTGGGGTCTTCCACTCTAGCCTTTTTCTTGTCGTCCCTTACCATTTGCACATAATAGCTCCAAGCTATTTTCTATTCGCCTCGGACTTCCCCAATGAGTTGGCCCACCAGGAACTTTATCTTTTGATGATAGGGAGAAACCACCACCTGAAAAGATGATAAAAAAGAATGACCCAAGATAGCATTATAGATAGAAGGGGCATCCACCACTAGGAAGGAAGTTATGTTGGTTTTTTGACTCGGCCTCGTCCCAAAAGTAAGGGGTAGAGATATCTGCCCTTAAGGGTGCACCACATGCCTAGCAAACCCAAATAAAGGGGTTGATATATCCTCCAACTAGGCATTCCCGAGCTGCATCTGTTTGAAAGCATCCTGAAAGAGAATGTTAACAGAACTCCCCGAGTCCACTAGGACCCGAGTCACCTCATAATTTGTAAGCGAAACCCTAACAACTAGGGCATCAGTATGGGGCAAAAGAATACCTTGGAGATCCTCAGGTCCAAAATATATCTGAGGTGTGTTTTGAGCAGCTTGGTCTTCTCCAATGGCTAAACTCTCCAACATGCGAGTGTGAGATTTCCGAGCCATGTTGGAATCTCCATTAGTAGGTCCTCCTGCAATAACATTAATAACCCCTCTAGTGGGGGCTTCACTTGCAGTGGGTAGGGTCCCTTCATTTGTTGATCCTTCCTGAGGGACAACTTCAGCATTAGATGGTACCTGTCCTGGTGGAGGAAGGACTTGAGGCCTTTATAGGGGATCCTTGGATGGCTAGAGGGGGTGAATAGCCTCTTTTGATTTCTACAAACACGTTAGCGGAAGCAATAATAACAAATAAAGAAAATCAAAAGACAATGCTAACACAATATTTAATGTGTTTCGAGATGACGCTCCTACTCCATGGTAATCCGTAAGGTGGAGAAGCCTTCTTACAATCCACTCTTCTTCTTATAATATGAAGGAAGTGAAAATAGAGAAGAAGAGATTTAAAGCACTAGAAAACTTGGAGAAGGCTTGGTGAGCTTGAGAGCAGAGTTTAGAATGAGAGCACTAGCCTACTCAAGCTCCCCAAGGCCTCCTTTAATAGAGAAAAGGTTGATTTTCCTATTGAGCCTACAACAATCGACTGATCAAGCCATAAGTCAACTGTTGCCATAGCTGATCTAATCCAACGCCTTTTGATGAAGCCTGATCTAAGGTCGTCACAACAGAAATATTTCTGTGACCGTGTCCACTTATAATAGTTGACTGTTAGGGTATGACAGTCGACTGATGATGGATAAGTCGACTATCAAACCCTAACAGTCAACTGATGGGCCACAAAACTCAGTCAATTTTAGTTGACTAGCTGACCAATCGACTGGGTCAGAACCCCAGTCGACTGTTTAAGCCTCTGGACCCTCGAGTACCGAAAACTCAAGACCAGTCGACTAGCATACTTCAAGTATGATCACACTTAGACTTTCCTTGCCAAGATTCACACTTGGACTTCTCTTTTACCAAGTCTTCATACTTGGATTTTCCTATCACTTGACACATTCATAGTTATATTACAAATATTGTCTAACTATAAATGATTATCCAAACATCAAAATACATAAATGCTTGGGGGCATTGTTGCATCAACAATCTCCACCTTTTTGATGTTTGACAATCATTTAAGTTAAGTCTTGAAATAAAAACATTATATATCCCAATATGAATTATAACTTAAAGTCCCCTTCTCTCCCTTTAACACACATCAAAAAGAGAAGGACCCCTAGAAAATAAGTTCATGAATGAATTAAAATTGGTTATGTCGTGAACTAAGGTATAAGATAGACATAGGGCTCCCTCTTAATCCAAGACATACTTCTTGATGTGTGAAGAATATGTTGAGCAAAGCACGAAACTATAGAAATACATCCTAACTTTGCACCAACAATAAACATTATGCATATAGATTTTGGGATGAAAAATATATCATAAGAACACTCCCCCTAAATCAATGCATCCATTAGTCCTACTCCCCCTTATTTGTTGTGCTTATCATACCATAGGGTTAGGACACTTAAAATTAAGCTCTAGATAAGTAAACAAAGCTTATCTGCATACAAACCAGTATATCAGTCGACTGTTAACCCTAAGATGCCAATTTCAGCTTTTCATCCCAACTTCAGAAATGCATAACTAATTCAAGAATTAGCGAAAAATCACAAAATTTTGTGGACATATTTTTAAAGTCATTTCCTATCAAGGAAAAATAATTCAGAAAATATATCTTTTTCAGATTTCGAAATTGACACAAATTTGAAAGCTAGCAAAAACTTTAAGATTTTTCAAAACTTTGTACCACTTTTTGCTTATCAAATGAAAACTGTTTTTCAAAATATGATAAACATAGTTTAAAATATATTTTGTTTGACATTTTCAATCATGTTCTTAGAGCTATATGCACATCAATTGTACACAAGTCTTCCCAATGGTTGGTGCAATTAAGGATTAATATCTCTAGATGACACTTTAGTTCATAGTAATGCATTATAACAAGCATGATGAACCAAGTGCAACTTCCTAACATCTCACATGATGTCTAAGTGGCTCAATACAAAATTCATGGAATCTTAGGTGTTTTGTGAGATGCTTAGAGGTATAATCCTAAATTTTCTATGGGATCATGCAAACCTAAACTTCTACTCTACAAAGCACATTCCAAGTTTTCTCCTAAGTGATGAAAAATCTGCTTCGAAGAGAGCCTTGGTGAAAATGTCAAGAAGGTTGGACTTAGATTCTATGTAGTTAAGTTCAATATATCCTTTTGCCATATGATCTCTAATGAAGCGATGTTTCACTTCAATGTGTTTTGTCCTAGAGTGATGTACCAGATTTTTTGGTCAAATTTATGATACTCACATTACACAATAAACTTTAACGTTGGAGTAGTGTAGCTCATAATCCTCTAGAGTGTGTCTCATCCAAAGCAATTGAGCTACACAACCACTCATAGCCACATACTCGGCCTCAGTGGTGGATAAAGCAACACAAGGTTGCTTCCTACTACTCCAACTAACTTGGGAGGATCTAAGAAATTGGCACCCACTACTAGTACTCTTTCAATCCAATTTGCAACCCACATAATCGAAATCGGTATACCCAACCAAGTTAAAAGACCTAGTCCTAGGGTACCAAAGTCCTACACTTAGTGTGCCTTTAATATATATTAAGATTCTTTTAATGGCCACTAAGTGAGACTCTTTGGGACAAGATTGGTATCTTGCACGCATACCTACCACAAACAAAATATCGAGTCTACTAGCGGTTAGGTATAGTAGGCTACCAAGAATACTCCTATAAAGTTTTGAATCAACTAATTTATCTTCTTAATCACTGTCTATTTTTGTGTTGGTTGTCATAGGGGTTTTTACTACCTTAGCATTTTCCAAACCAAATTTCTTGATCATTTCTTTGGCATATTTGGTTTGGTATATGTGGATTCCCTCATTGGTTTGTTTAACTTGTAAACCTAAAAATAAATTTAACTCCCCAACTAGACTCATTTCAAACTCATTTTCCATATTTTTGATAAAGTCTTGAAAGAGTTCATCATTTGTTGATCCAAAAATGATATCATCAACATACACTTAGGCAACAAAGATATCCTTTGATTTTGACTTAATGAAAAGAGTTTGATCTACTTAGCCCCTTCTAAAATCCTTAGAAATTAAGAAAGATGACAATCTTTCATACCAAGCCCGAGGAGCTTGTTTTAACTCATATAAAGCTTTTCTAAGCTTATATAAGTGGTTTTGGTAATCAACACTCTCAAACCTGGGAGGTTGTTCTACATATACCTCTTCCTTAATAAAATCGTTTAAAAATATCGATTTCACATCCATTTGGTAAAGCTTAAATCTCATATGAGTGGCATATCCTAAAAGGATTCTTATTGATTCTAACCTAGCAACCGGTGCATAGGTCTCATCATAGTCAAGTCCTTCTACTTGATTGAATCCTCTTGCTACTAATCTAGCCTTGTTTCTAGTTATGTTTCCTTGATCATCCAATTTATTCCTAAAGACCCATCTTGTGGTAACAATGGTGCTATCATTGGGTCTAGGGACTAACTCTCATACTTGACTTCTCTCAAATTGAGCAAATTCTTCTTGCATTGCCAAAATCCAATCCGGATCAAGTAATGCATCATTGATTGATTTAGGCTCAATTTGTGAGATGAGAGCTACTTGACTAATAGGAGTTCTATGGAAAGACCTAGTTCTTACTCCTTGAGATTGGTCTCCTACTACTTGATCAAGTGGATAGTTTTGATGAATCCTTAGGGTCCTAGGAGGTGATTCAAATTGATTTAGATCATGGTTATCTTCCTTCTTCTTCTCATCATCGGAATCTCTTCTTCCTCCCCCTTGATTACTACTTCCTAGTCCTCCCCCTTGATCATTACCCCCCAAGGTCAAGTTTTGAAGTTTTTGGGTAATGTCTTGATTTTTAACATTGATATCTTTATCAATGGAGGATTTCCTAGGGTAAGTGCTAGAGGACTCATCAAAATCAACATTAGAAGATTCCTCAACCTTTTGAGTCCTCTTATTGTAGACCCTATAACCTCTACTAGTGGATGAGTATCCAACTAGGATTTCCTCATCCGCCTTAGACTCAAATTTTTCTAAATTGTCTTTGGTATTTAAAATAAAGACTTAACAACCAAAGACCTTGAAATAGTGAATTGTAGGAATTTTCCCATTCCATAATTCAAATGGTGTTTTGCTTAAAAACCTATGAATTAAGACTCGATTTTGGATATAGCAAGCGGTGTTAACCGCTTCCGCCCACAAGTAGCTAGGTAAGGAATATACATTAAGCATTGTCCTAGCCGCTTCTTGTAGGGCATGATTTCTCCTTTTCACTACCCCATTTTGTTGGGGTGTTCTAGGATAAGACATGCTTGTACCCTTGTTCTAAGCAAAATTTTGAAAAATTAAAATTCTCAAATTCTCTACCATGATCACTACGGATCCGGTTTATTTTGAGATTTCTTTCATTTTCAACCCTTTTGCTAAATCCTATGATTATTTCTAAGGTATCATCCTTATGTTTCATAAAGTAAACCCATGTATACCTAGAAAAATCATCAACTATGACTAAACAATATTTGTTACCATTTAAAGAAGGAATACTATGGCAATCAAACAAGTCCAAATGTAAAAGTTCTAAAGGTAATGAGGTACTAGTTAGGGTTTTACCTTTATGTGATCATTTTGATTGCTTTCCTTCTTGGCAAGCATCGCACAATTTATCCTTAATGTACTTGATCTTTGGTAGCCCCTTCACCAACTCCAATTTTGCTACCTTGGCTATGTTTTTCATATTGATGTGCCCTAGCCTTCTATGACATAGCCACCCTTCCTCTTCTTTTGCCATAAGACACTTAGTAGAAATGTTAGAAGCATAGGATAAATCAACATAATAAATATTCGATTTCCTATATCCAACTAACATGCAATCATTCAAGCTTTTGTGTCTAATTAAACATTTTGAGGAATTGAACTCAACACTATAGCCGACATCACAAAGTTGGCTAACACTAAGTAAATTGAATTTCATGCTTTTAACTAGTAAGACTTTATGAATA
This sequence comes from Wurfbainia villosa, assembly GCA_025175895.1. Taxonomy (NCBI): domain Eukaryota; kingdom Viridiplantae; phylum Streptophyta; class Magnoliopsida; order Zingiberales; family Zingiberaceae; genus Wurfbainia; species Wurfbainia villosa. Next base: position 7,394,369 of record JAKLTH010000072.1, on the reverse strand, counting down.
ATAATTTTAGGGGATACCTCAATTGTGCCTTGACCTACAATTTTGAGTTTTCCACTATTTCCAAAAGACACGGTTCCCTTATTAATGTAGTTAATTGTGAAAAACTAGCTCACATCTCCAGTCATATGTCTTGAGCAACCGCTATCCACAATCCACATACTTGGTCCTTCTACCTAAATAATATGAAAAACAAATTCCTTAGGTACCCAAATGTTTGGACTGGTAACATCAATCAAAAACTTCAAGGGAACCCAAGCCTTTTTAAACTTACTCCTAATTGTTTCCTTTCTACTAATTAGAGAGGTATAGGCTACTTCCTTCTCCTTAGGTTTATATCCTATGCTGACCTTATTATAAACGGCCCTTTGATCCCTAAGTATCATGTCAAGGTATCTAGATCCATTAGTGAATTTTTCTAAACATGTCTTTAATTCACTAACCTCATTCTTAAGTTTTTCATTTTCCTCTCTAAGCATGCAAGAGTTATCACCTTGAGGTACTTCATTCCTAATTGTCTTAATTTCTACCTTCAAGTCCTTACTCCTAGAATTTGATTTGTCCAAAGCATTTTTAAGATATGCAATAGTTTTGTACAATAATTCTATTCTAGGAGAGTCTTTTACCTCATCATTACTAGAGGATGATTCGTCGCTTGATGAGGACTCCCCTTGACTTGAGCTTTCGGCTTCCTCTCCCAAAGCCATGAGTGCCACATGGCGTGTAATGTGGCATAGCTCCTCCTCATCGGATGAGTCTTCAATGCTTTGTGTGTCCCATGTTATTTGTGCTACCATGACTTCTTTCTTCTTCTTCTCTTTCTTCTCATTCTTCTTTTTCTCTTTCTCCTCTTTCTTCTTCAAATCTGAGCAATTTGGCTTGATGTGCCCCTTCTTATTGCATCCATATCAAGTGACATTAGTGTTAGAACTTGAATTACTACTTGATTTACCTTTTGAGGATTGGAACATCGGCCTCACATCCTTCTTGGTGAGCCTTCTTGATCTTCCACCAAATCTCTTGACATAGTGGGCCACCTCGCTAGCCGATAACTCTTCATCGCTACTTGATGGCTCATCCTCCAACTCGGATGATGAATAGACCTTCTTCTTCTCCTTCTTTCCTACAATAAGAGCTAAACCTTTCTCTTTTGATGAAGTGTTGGCTTGTTCATACAATTCAAACTCACAAAATAATTCATCTAATTTAACTAATGAAAGATCTCTAGAGACCTTATAAGCATCTACCATTGATGCCCATAAGGTTGTCCTAGGAAAAGCTTGAAGAGCATACCTTACCAAATCTCGATTCTCCACTTTCTCACCTATGACATATAGTCTGTTGACCATCTCCTTGAATCTACCGTGCATTTGACTCATGATCTCATTGGTCTTCATGCTAAAATTTTGAAGTTGACCTATCAATATGTCTCTCTTGGCTCTCCTTGTCTCCTTGGATCCTTCATTAAGTTCAATGAGCTTCTCCCAAAGCTCTTTTGCGGAGTCAAAGGGTCTAACCTTCCTCAATTGCTCCTTGGATAAGCCATATTAGAGTGTGGTTATTGCCTTGGCATTCTCTTGAGCCTTCTTCGCCATTTCTCTATTCCAATCTTTGGTTGGTAGTGGCGTTCCTAACTCATCTACGGGCTTTTCGAACCCACCTACAATACTAAACCAATTCTCAATATCATTCATTAAGTAATACTCCATCCTACCTTTCCAATACGTGAAATCGTTGTCATCAAAGAAAGGTGGTTGCGCCGTGCTATAACCCTCTTGAAATGTCTTTTGCTTCGGTTGATGGTAAGATCCTCCGATGTGATCCGGACTCTGATACCACTTGTAGCGCATCCTTGGATGGCTAGAGGGGGTGAATAGCCTCTTTTGATTTCTACAAACACGTTAGCAGAAGCAATAATAACAAATAAAGGAAATCAAAAGACAATGCTAACACAATATTTAACGTGGCTCGGAGATGACGCTCCTACTCCATGGCAATCTGTAAGGTAGGTCAACCCTAGTAATTCTCCACTAAATTCTCCTTTTGATGATCACACCAAGGTGGAGAAGCCTTCTTACAATCCACTCTTCTTCTTACAATATGATGGAAGTGAAAATAGAGAAGAAGAGATTTAAAGCTCTAGAACACTTGGAGAAGGTTTGGTGATCTTGAGAGCAAAGTTTGGAATGAGAGCACTAGCCTACTCAAGCTCCCCCAAGGCCTCCTTTTATAGAGTAAAGGCTGATTTTCCCGTTGAGCCTGCAGCAGTCGACTGATCGAGCCATCAGTCGACTGTTGTTGTAGTTGACCTAATACAACGACTTCTAACGAAGCCTGATATGCGATCATCACAACTCAAAGAAACTTTTATTAGTCGACTGATCATGTCATTAGTCAATTGATCGAGCCATCAGTCGATTGATCGAGCCATCAGTCAACTGCTCCAAGCAATCAGTCGACTAAAAATATTTCTATGCCATCATTCAAACTCGAGTCTAGTCAATCATGACCTAGGTCGATTGCACCAACATGTTGTTGTTTTTACTTATTCTATTGTGCTTTGCTTTGATTTTATGAGGTTTACTAAACAAGAAAAGAAAAGGTTTTAAATGCTATTCAACCCCTCCTCTCTAGCATGGTTTTTCGGTCCTTCAATTGGTATCATAGCTAGGAGCGCTCAAATTTGGTGCAACTACCATTTTAAACATTTTTCTTTCTTTTCTTACTTTCGTTTTAATTTTATTTTATTGTCTCCCGCACCAAGTCTTGGGATATTTTTTTTGTTGTTTATGCATGCAAGTATCGAAAAATCCTCGACCGAACTAATCATGGAGGAGCTACCCACATGGCCTAGAATTGAGGAAGGTAAAAAATTAAATTTAAATTTTAAATATCATGTTATATGTTTCAAGTACAGGGAGAGAGAGTACTATAAAAATAAATGTCCTACTCGTAGGACTCGGACGACACAACCGACGGCAAAGGTGGCACTAATGCTAGGAGTCCGGAGGAACAAGAAGCATATCATGTGCTTCAGTGCAAAAGGTTTGACCATTATAAAAATCGGTGTCCAGAGAGAAAGAAAAGGTCCACAGAATTAGGGGATGCGACTAAGGTTAGTAAAGATTTTGATAATTTAAGGTTCAAAATGTATGATGATTTAGATAAATTATGTGTTAAAACTAGTAATACTATTCATAATAAATCTAGTAAAATAGTTGAATTTTTTTCAAATAATAAAGGTCAATTAATTAACATAATTAATAATTCAACTAATAAAAAATTAAATAATTCAGATTTAATTAGTTTAAAAATTAAAAATATTAGTGAAGAAAATGATTAAATTAATCTGACCTTTGATAAGATTAATCGAGAATTTATCAAATTTTTAATCTAATCAACATAGATTTAGATCAAATCAAAACTAAAATCAATCTAGGACTTGATCAGAATAATCAAAACCTATGACAGAATCATCAAACACTAAATTTGATTAATCAAGATAATTCCGAATTAAAAAAATCTGTTTAAAAAAATCAAATTTAAATAATTCGAAATTAAATTTAAAAAATTCCAAATCTAATCTAGAAAATTTGAAATCTAATTTAAAAAAATCTATTCTAAAAAATTCAAATTCCAATTTGAAAAATTTTAATCCTAATTTGAAAAATTCTAATTCTATTTTTAAAAATTCTTATCCCACTTTGAAAGAGTATAATTTTAAAAATTCAAAATTAGATAATCAAACTAATAAAATTAATTATAATAGAGTCCATTGGATTATATACAAATTAATAATTTAGTAACTAAACCTTCAACTTTTACAAATTCAACTAATAAATATATAAACTTGGGTTACAAGTCTAAGTTAATCAAAAATCAAGATCCTAAAATTTTTAAACCTATTTATCATAGAATACCCTATAACTATGGAACAAATAAAAATCTACCCAAGAAACTCAATAATTTAAATTGGTTGAATTGAATATAACATCCTCATTCATATATTCATATCATGTTTAATTAATTATCATGCTTAATTATGTCATATCATACATACTAGTCTTAAACTTGAACAACTTAGTACTAAGACAAAATGAACTGATAGTAAGTCAGGGAACCTCTTCGAAGTGCATGTCTAGGCTGGATGCATCATACCTAGTGCACTGAGTTTAGTGGAACTAATCGAAGCTAACTCACTTAGTCTTTAACTAGTTAGACGAAAGTTTAGTCTAATGCAAGTCTAGTATTTATTTTCTTGCCAACTTTGTCTAAGGATCTAGTCCACTTGATATCCAAGAAGGTCATATGCCTCACTACTACTTGGAAGTTGATTTTGAAAATTTTACTCGACTAGCGTAAGCTAAACTTGAATCTAACAAAAGTTTAAATACTTTTAATGTTCATCAAAATTAAAAAGAAATAATGAATCCTCATCTCACTAAACTCATAAGGTTAACATGTACGGTTTATATTGAGACATTTAGAATGGGTGAGATATTAAGAACAATCAAATTGATTTCAAAATCTATAATTATATATTTTCTTAAAATTATTTGTATATTTTATTGATTGTCATGTTTGTGTTTGAAAACCTATATTTTCTTAAAATACTGATTTATTGATCAGGTCCTTAGGTCAATTTCAGATACCGAGACCCTCTAGACATTTAGGAAAATCTTCCTTTTAGTTAACAAGGATGTCCTAAGAGTATGTTAGATTAAGGGGGAGGTTTTGATTGACTGAGACTCTCTAGACATTTAGGTAAGCCTTCCTTATGGTTAACAAGGATGTCAGGTTAAGGGGGAGGCTCAAATTGAAAAATCAGTACTTATAAGATTTTAAAAGTATATTTAAAAAAATATGATTTGAAAAATGCTATATGATTTGAAAAATATATCTTTTCCTTTAACCATTCATTGAAAATATTCTTGTTAAATTCTTAAATATTATAACTATTAAAAGTATTTTGAAAACTTTATTACATGTTAAGTATACATTCTTTTCAAAAGATAAAACTTTATTATTGTTGGTGCAGGACTTAGAGAATCTAAAATCACATTTTTTTTTAATTCACCTGAGGTATCAGGCTTACGCCCACTAGTCCTCAGGGCCGACCGACCTAGCCCCACAGAGTTTTCCCACCGGCCGACGAGGGTAAATCAGGGTGACGGGTGGCCCATCGCATGAGAGTCTCGTGGGCGCCTGATGGGACGACCACGTTAGGACGGGGGGCATCGTGCACCACCACCCGCGCAGCGCACGCTGCCAGGGCGGAATCGACCCTAGGCATTTTCAGAGGAGAGCTCCGCTTGTAACCACCACGCTGTGCCTCTGGGGGCAAATCACATTCTTCTTAATAATATGCCAAAGGGGGAGAGAAGACTTAAGTTAGACAAACTTATTATCTCTAGCTACCTCTAGTTAGGCATAAGACCTATTAGATATTTTAGTAAATTGGTTTATTAGACAAATTTAATATCTCTAGCTACCTCTAGTTTGACATAAGACCTATTAGATATTTTTATTTTTGATATATGTCAAAGGGGGGAGAGATGTTAAGTTAAGTTAATAAATTCAACTAATATTAAGGGAAGGCATTACTAGGGGGGGGGGGGGGGGGTTTCATGATTCATGCATTGTCTCTCATTTTATTATGTCTTTCATTTTATTAATGTATTTATTTCCTAAACTTTGAATCATGTTGCCATAAATCAAAAAGGGGGAGATTGTTGATGCAGGGGCACTAGATAATCGAACCTGAGTTTTGATAATGGTAAAGGTTCAAAGTTAAGTTATATTATATCTAATATTTTGTGTCAAGCTTACAGGTCTTAGTAAGTTTGCAGGATCAGAAGAGAAGTCCAACAGGTATGAGGACCAGGGATTTGGCAAAGGTAAGCTCCATGTGAGGAGCGGTGGTAAGGTCGCGTCCTCGGTATAGGGACAACCGTAGGCGTCGATCCGACCAAGGCTTCCGGAGGAATGCCTAAGTCGAGATCAGATGTTCAAAGACTATCACAATCACTAATATTATATATCTTGTGCTAACCTTATGATACATGTGATTGAATTGGAAACTCAAGTATAGCAGTCGACTGGGAGAATCAGCAGTCGACTGGGAGGATCAGTAGTCGACTGGAGCCAGTTGATTGGCAATAAAAGCAGTCGATTGGTGTGCGCACGAAGAGCCAAGTTGCCACCTCAGAGATAAGATTGTTGGATAAGGTCTATCTAGATCTAGATCTAGACGAAAATGATGGTTTCAAAGGCTTAGGAAGATCTATAAAAGGAGGGGAGGACACAAACCCTAGGAATTAATAATCTCCTAAGTGCTCTTGCTCTCCGACCATGCTTCTTCGTGCTACAATGCTACTCCGACTATGCCTCGTCTTCTTACTTTAATTGTTGATATATTCTTGCTTAGTTTCTCGTGTACTTAATTCCTAAAAGGAGCGGTAAGGTTATTACCGCCTCCTTTATCTTTTGTATCCATGTCTCTTACCTCCAACGAGGAAGAGATCAATTAGTTGATTGTCCACCGAAAATGATCAAGGATCGCGGGTCTTGGATTAGCAACCATTTAGTTGTAAACCAAGTAAAATAAAGTGTGTCCTTATGTGTTGTTGTTTTTACTTATTTCGCTGTGCTTTGCTTTGATTTTACAAGATTTACTAAACAAGAAAAGAAAAGGTTTTAAACATTATTCAACCCCTCCCCCTCTAGCGTGGTTTTTTAGTCCTTCAGTATACTCAAAAGTCGCACGATGTCCAACTCTGTGTGAAAAATCAGTAGGGTGATGAATCGCATGAGATGTGATCTGATGATGATTGAGATGTTATATGCCCTCATGTGCAAGTGAGAGATGTAAGTTATATGCTCACGTGGGGCATATGACATGAACAAGCTATCATGGGTAATGGGTAACTGCCCATTATCCCATGTTTCTTAACCCATGATCCCATCTCCTCTCATCTCTCCTCCCTTATATATACCTCTTGTAATGATTTATTGGGGCGGGGTGCTAATGAAGAGATTGGCTACATGTGAGAGGTGTTGTCTACGCTAATTGCTTAGAGAGCTTGTGATTGCTTTGTGAGAAGGCAGGCAAGAACTTCGGTGAGAATTGTGCATGAGTAAATCAAAAGCGGTGAGGTTTCTTAAGTGTAAGTGCTACGAGGAGGCAACCAAGAGTTCTCGAGTGCTAGTGTTTTGTGTGAAGGCAAGTGCTGCAAAGTCGGGAGCACTCATCTCTTGTTGAGTAGAACAAGAGATCGTCATTACCTGGCTTAAGGTTGCAGCGTTGTGGTACAGTGGTGAAAGTTTGAGTTAACCCTCGTAACTTGCATCCCGACTGTGAGCCTTTCGAGAGGATCAAAAGTTACAGCAGATTTCCAGAGCAGAGGAGTGCCATAGAATTATCTACGATCTCTATAGATCTAAGGTATGTAACTTTATGTTTCCACAATTTCATAAAGTTTATGGTATAATATTTCTAACACTTACTGTGTCAGATATCCATTAAATTATCTAAGTTATGGGCTTCTGTAGATGTCTCTGATGTGTTTGCCAACATACTTTCCCTATAGATTCTTGTTGTTCAACTACCATTCTTTTTTGTCAATCATTCTTCATTGCGTCTTTTATAGTATTGGCATAGAATTTCATGTTGTGTGGAAAAGCTAAATGGATAGAAAATGGTGTCAATGTGATTGGGTCAATATATCTTATGAGTGAAAGTTGCTACTACTAATACATATTCTATAGGTGTGTAGTAAGCATCTCATAGCCAATTACTCCCTTGTATAGAGGCTTTCCAATGCTTAAGTTGTTCTGTTGTCATTGTGAGAGCTACCCATTCAATATCTGGGTCAGATAAGATAAACATCTTCAATTTTATTTTGTTTTCTTCTAATCTCTTGAATCTCCAATTTGATGAAGTGTTTGGTAGGTTCAATCCTCAGATTTATCCATTCTAGAGGTGAGCTATCAAGAGTGCAGACGACAAAATTTTCATATTTTTCATTCTCAATCATGTACCTGATATAATTCCTTAACTTGTGAGGAAAATCTTATGTAATGTCTATATCTTTAACCCATAATTTATGAAGTAATATGAAATCCATTAGGGTAAAGGGCGTTATTATTTTTCCTTTATATTTTTTAGGAACAAAGGTGCTTATATCAATGTTGGATTTTCAAAAGGAATAGAGCAGTTGACATCTGTAGCCATAATTTGTTGTTAATGAGCAACCATGAAATTTATCTTGACATCTTAATTTATAATTGAGCTTGGCTTCAAAACAAATTGTGATTCCTTCTTGTTGATTGATGTGTAACCATTCCAATGCTTCTTTTATCATTCAGAAATCTATCCAAGTAAAATTTTCTCCTAGTGTTCTTATATGAGTAGATAAGTCTTAGGACAGATTGTTCATTCTATTGCTTATTGACCTTCTAAATTTATCTTCTTTGTTTCTTCTCCTTTTTTTGCCTTAGTCATTGTCTCTGAATAGAATATGTTTTACTGGAGGAGTAAAAGTTTTCAGAAATAGATGTTTTCCTTTCAACATAGTGTTTATGAAATAATTTAGTCATACTTTTGCTCTGATTGCTACTAGAGCCTCATTTAGAGAGTAGAAACCTTTATAAGAAACATCTTTGTTACTTCCAAGCAATCCTGTCTTTACTTTATCCCATGTTGTGTAAACTCATGCTTGAGGGTCAAATAATATGGCATAGCATGAGAATTTCTTCCCCTCGGGTTTCTGAACAGTTGTATTGAAATAATTTGTCAGTGCATTTATGACTGTTATTTTGTAGGAGGATATTCCAGGGGTAGTTGGAATATTCCACACGTTGTCAATTAGACAGTTTTGTATATGGTCTAATTGTTGTCTTGCCGCAAAATGAAATTATTCTTCATATCTACTGTATACTTTGAGTTCTTGTATTCCGAAACACATTGTCTTTTGTCCATACATCCTTACCTTCCTTTGTCAACTAATAAGTTGTTAACTCCTTTTATATATTCCCATTGTATTTTTTAACCTTTTATTAATTATTGTGTCCGAAACTTTTATCCATCATTTTATGCTCAAAGTCTTTCTTTTTCCCTTAGTCTGACTATTATATTTTACAATCACCTCACAATCTATCCTAATTTTTATTTCCTTCTTACCACATATAAAAAGCAAAAATGCATCTAAGCAATATATTACTACTAGAATTTCAAATTTTAGTGAGGTTAAGTATTCTCTTTCTCTGTATCTTCTTGAAGCATACCTACAGAGTGATTCTGAAGTTTTAGGATCATACATGCTTATATTTCTAAATAGTGTGCCTCCATTATGTTTCGCACCCGTCTGTCTCTATAACCAAATGATCGCTATCTAATGGGAGGGTTAACGTTGGAAGAGATTTTACCATATTTTTTTATTTTCTTTGCTAACTCTAGATTTTTTTTATTAAAATATTTTTGTCCTTTTTGGGACGTTTTATTATATAAGGCTTCACTTATTTTTCCTGTGTCTTTTAAATAAGATCTGACATAATTCAAAAGACCTAAGAATGATCTAAGTTCTTTATTGTCTTCTATTTTATCAAGGAATTCCAGTATTTTTGTAATTGTATGGGGTTAAAGTGAGATTTTTTTTTCCTTGCCCTATTTTAGCTCCCAAGAGCTCTATATGTTTTGTCACTAGCTTCATTTTGTTTCTTGATATAATGAGTCTATGTTTTTCAAATAGTGTGAAGAACATGTGTAAATGTATCAAATGTTCTTCTTTAGATTTAGAGAAGACTAATATGTAATCTATATGGATGCACATAAATTTTTCTGTATCTTTAAACACAGTATTCATTTTTTCTTTGAAATACTTGTGGTGCTATTTTTACTCCAAAGGACATGACCAACCACTCAAAATGTCCTTCTGGGCAAATAAATATTGTCCAACTGATTGAATCCGGATGCATTCTAACTTGTTAGAATCATAATTTTAAGTCAAATTTTGAGTACCACTATGAGTTCTATATTTTTATTTGGAATTTGATATCCATCATCATGACAGGTATCATTTAATCTCCTATAGTTGAACACTATCCTTGATTGTCCTCTTTTCTGTTCAGAGCCCTTAGTTACAATGAATGCAGGACTCTTATGTCCAGAAGAGTTGTTTAATATGTATTTTATATTTTTCTATTTCTTAGTTAGTATATTTAAAGTCATGGGCCTTGATGGTCAAATCTAGATTTATAATGTCAAGTTTACAATATATTTTGTCTAATTCCTAGGGTTATCTCCCAGAATTTCTAATTTTTTTTTAATGTTGATATCATCTTTCCAAATTTTCTAAAATTCTTAGCAAGTTTAACATGCTTGAATTCCTAATAATATCCGTAGGAAAAATTTTCATATCCGAACTCAAAAATTCTCATATCTAATTATTTAATCGAGTCAAAAAAAAATCTCTCTATATCCTTCTCTTTCATTCGGGTCGGATATCAGATCCTCTATCGAATTTGGAGGAAATTATCATCCCCAAAAGAAGGATTAAAATAGTTTCATGAAGTGGACCATTTTGAAATAAAAATAAGTCCTTATGTAAACTCCATGCGCTTTCAAGAACAAGTTATTTGACTACTTTTGGTTCCATTCTTATTTCTGATTACTACATAGACAATCTTCTCCTTTCGTTCGTTTACTAAATAAATTTAGAGCACAACTTATGCATACTTAGAGATCGAGATCCAAAATATTCATTTTTAGTATGATTAAAATCTCGATTTTTTATTTATTTCTTTGAATATTTTATCATTGCATCACATCCCTAAGACTACTTTACCTTGCTTTTGAGACTATCACATTTTGAGCCTCTAAGACATCACCGATAACTCTTTCGACATTTGTCAAGTCACAAGTCTTCTAGTTCTATGATAGCCTATAAAATTCTTAGTAATCTTACTTTGATGAGCAACCTACTAAGGCCCCCCCCCCCCCCCTTGACTTCTACATCTACTAATTAATCTTCTCTTCCATTTGTAGGGGATCGGACATCGCAAGAGGGGGGTGAATAGCATTTTCGTTCATTGATGGAAATTGATTGTGTTCGTCTCTATAATTCGGTTAGCACAACGGAAATACAAAATACAAATACGAAGATGAAGACAAATACAACAATCACTCACAAGAGACAAAATGATATAACATGGTTCGGAACCTTAGGGTTCCTACTACATGGGTCGAGCTCAAGTGAGCTCTAGTGATGCACACACCACTAATAAAACTCCTTCTCAGAACAATCCAGAGGTGGAGAAATCTCCTACAAATGATTACACAAATAATACAAGAAATACAAGAAAATATAATAAAATACACGTAAAGAAAACTTTACAAAGAATGATTTGAATTCTTGCATGTTTGATTGCTTGAGCTGCACATGAAGACCCTGACCTGCACCAGTAAATCGCCTCAAATCGCTCAAGAAATCACTGCCAAAAATCTCCCCTTAGAGCTCCTTTTAAAGCTGCAACTCGGGTTGATTTTTGCCTAGCATTCAACTGCTCATACCCAACAGTCGATTGCTCCTGTAGTCGTTGTCTCACAATGACTCAATCTATGCTGGAGAAACCCCAACAAATAGCCGATCAGTCGACTGCCAAACCCTAGCAGTCGACTGATGCATAGGTAATCAAGGCATTGATCGAGCTTGCATCGCTTTTGTGGTCGCATCCATCAGTCGACAGTCATCCATGGCAGTCCACTACTCCACATCAGTCGACTGTCCATTGCTTGCAGTCTAGAATCAGTCGACTCCTGCCAGTCGATTGATCGTAATCCCAGTCGATTGATCAGTGTCGACTAGACTGTAAGTGTCAAAACACTCGATTAGTCGACTGATTCATAACCCCAATCGACTGATATACGTTAAACATGAGGTTTTAACCCAAGTATGATGCCCTCATACTTGCTAGACACCCTTAGCCTAGACCTAACCCTTCTAGCCACCTCCATCAGTCTCACACCTATCGGATCCCTCTAAATCATCCATGACTTATTCATTCATACATTAACTTTCATGTGCTTCCATCGGCTATTGTCATGCTAACAGTGTCTACACTGCCAAGGTACATTTGGACTTACGCTGTCAAGACACACACTTGGACTTTATGCCGCCAAACATTGGACTTATGCCACCAAGACTACCGCTTGGACTTTACGCCGCCAAACATTGGACTTATGCTGCCAAGACTACCTCTTGGGTTTTACACTGCCAATATCACACCCTTGGCCTTTCCCAAATGCCAAGACTCATGCTTGGACTTTTCATGCCAAGTACCCATAACTTGGACTTTCCATCATATGGTCAACCTCATGTCAACCATATAGTTAATCCATTGTCAAACAATGGTCAACCCATTGTCAAACATCAAAATACTACTTGAGTCAAACTCGAGTCCGGTCAATCGTGACCTAGGCCGATTGCACCAACAATCTCCCCCTTTTTGATGTTTGATAATACCTTTAAGTTAGGCTAACAATAACTTAAACTTAAACACTTCCAATGCCCAAGCATAGTGAAGGTTTACCTAACTTAAACCTCACTTTTCCTCCTTTGGCATACATCAAAAAGACTCTCAAAGGGTATCAATGTCTCGCATACCAATGAGATCTTACAATCTCTTCCATTGGTCCAAAAATATCTAGGATGTCTTCACTCTTCCTAGTGATAAGTCTCATATCACTAAATGAGAGACAATCATCACTTCTCCAAATTCTCTCTCTTATGAGGAAAAACACATCCATCATCCCATGATAAATAATCTCCCCCTAAAGGCTTGCTCCCCCTTAACCATTACACCAACAATGTCCTTGGAGAGTTCCTAAGCCTATAGGAATACTAAACCATCAAAATTAAGAGCAAAAGTTCAAACTTGAACTTTCACACACCTTAAAATTGATACACACCCTAAACAACTCTCCTAATCCATATCTAATGGATTTTCACCCTTTCAATGCTTTCAAAGCATATCCTAGAGTTATGAGCAGTTAAGGTAGCCTAACATAGCTGAAACATGAGCTACACATCCTTATTTACCCGAAATCAGACTTGGCAGTCGACTTGATTAGCAATCAATCGATTGCCCCTTGACGCCAGTCGACTGCCATAAATGACAGTCGATTGATTTATGCAAATGCAGAAATCAAAAATCAGAAATCAAAATTCAAAATTCAAAAATGTATAAGTAATTATACATAACATGAAAAATCACAAAACTTCATATGTATAATACTTAAGTCAATCATTATGAGTGAAAAATATTTGAAAAATAAAATGCCCATAAAATAGTGAGATTGACACAAAGTTCAAAACCATTAAAAATTTCAATATTTTGACCCTACTTTGTATCAACTTCTTCAATGATAATTGCTATCAAAAGATAGACTTCACCAAAGTTTTCTAAAAATATTTTAAAATATTTTTGAACCCTATTTTAAACCATGGACTATGAGCTAGATGTACATGACTTATACATTAGCTTTCCTCATGATTCATCATTATCATTTGATAAGTTTTTTAAGTTCAATATGATGTACTAAATAAGCACATGAACATAACTCACTTCCTAAACATATGTCTAGGGTGTATGAAAACACACAAAAGTCAATTTAATGTGATTGTGAGATGTGGGTTTAGGGTCATTAGGGATTCATGCATTCTCTAGGCAACTCTATTTGATTCCCTTATACATGGGACTTCAAATCATGTCGTAGTCCTTAAATCAATTTTAATTAACCTTAAATGTATGAATGATGATTACGACATATAATGATAGTATAAATAAACATATGCCAATAATCATGATGTCATGACATATGAATACAATCTAAACATGAACATGACATAAAACTTAACCCTAAGCATTATCATGACATTTAAAATAATTAAATGAGATATGATGTCATGACATGACATAAGAAACATACACATCAACACACCTCAACCAAGCAAAGACACATAATTTTGCAAAAACAAAATATTGCATTCAACATAAAGTCATTTCTACAATCAAAATAGATGTTCAAACGCTCTCAACCCCACTACGAAAATAAAAAGAGATACATAACATGGTCCTAGCTACCATCCTCCAGAGTCATCTGCCGGAGGTGGTGGAGGAGGTGGAGGCTGCTGACTCATGATCCAACTCTGCATCATCTCGAACATGTCGATCTGATGATGCTCCATCCGACTGAGCTACTAACCCATGGAGGACATCTGAAAAGCCATGGAGGATTGCTCTAGACTGATCTCCTCTAATCGTGTGTCAACATCCTCATAAAACTCCTCGAACCTGGTCTTCAAGTGTGCAAATCGCACTGAGAGACTCTCCGACGGAGCATCTGATAGCATGGGGTCATCCTCCTCTGCAACTGGCTCGTCATACTCCGTTGCTGGCTCTCCAGGCTCCCCAGCTAGCTCTCCAGGCTCCCCAACTGACTGAGGCTAAGCTAGCCACTCCATCGTCCCAGGCCCTATCCACATGCCGACTAATGCAAAATGTCTCATAGTGATATGGTCGTATGAGTCGGACAGTGACCTCAATGTCCCCCTAGGAATTTTTATGCCTATGGATGCTAATCATGAAGTGATGATATGTCCAAAAGGCATATGAAATTTCCCTTGCACAGGGGACACAAAGTGGACTATGCAATGAAAAATGTTCAATGCAAGATTGATATCCAAGAGATTCTGCATTGCGTACATAAGAAATAGATGGGGAGGCCGAATCTTGGCCTGACCCTGAGTCACAATAGGCAAAAGGCATCCAATAATGACTTTATAGAGTACATTGTTAGGAGCAGATAAGCCATTGATTGAAAATAGATTCTGACCCAAAGGACGAGGTTAATGGAAAAAGAATTCATGCATGGAATCTAGAGAAATATGATCAAAAGGAGCTGGAAAAGGTTCATCAAGAGAAGGATAAAATACAAAGGTTTCGACAGATGATCGACACTCTAAGAACTCCTGTAGAATCACAGGAGTGAACTCTAAATCGCATTTTGCAACGCGAATGGAGTATACTAGACCATCCCCAACCCCGCCTTAAATTGGAGTAGAACTCCGTGACTAAGTCGATGTTAATTGGATGCATGCAAAATACTATTTTTTTCTAAATGATAATACATGATAGTTTAGATAACATCCCCACAATACGATCGGAAAAATGGCTCATCTAAGTATCTAACCAGCATGGGTTGATACGATCGTGATGAAGCCTCACTCGACACTAGCCTATGCTTTTGTCTAATGAATGCAATGCATGATCATGAATGAAATCATAAAAAGTGATTAGATTATGGAAATTCATAAGAAAATATGATTAGGGTTTAGGATTAGAGGCTTTACTTAGGTGCTATTGATTTAAAGCGATGTGAGACGACTGGAACAAGGAGAAAACCGGTGAGAAGATGGTCAGAACACCAGCCAGAGCCCTAACTCGTGTAGAGGAAAAAAGATAGGACACCCATTAGGCAGAAATAAGATGAAATAGGGTTAGGTTTCAAGAATCAAGCCTTACCTAGGGCTAGAAATGTCGGCGAACAGTTGAGCAAGGGAGGGCAAAAGGCACTGGGAGCGTTGAGAGCGTTGGGAACATTTGAGAAGAGGAGAGTTCGCGTGAGGAGGCCGAACCGCTAAGGTTTAGCCATATAAATTCGCGGCGAGTAGTCAACTGATGAGCCATAACAGTCGACTACTCGCGGTCCGACGATCGGTTCACGACACCAACAGTCGACTGCTAAGGTTTGGTAGTCGACTGTTGAACCTTCTGTGTTGTGCTACAGTGTATTCAGTCGATTGCTCGACTGAAGTAGTTGACTGATATCTGATTATCTATTTGGAATTTATGTGAATTTAATTTCTTCACTTAATTTTGTTTCATTTAGTGTGTTTATTGCATGTGTATCGATTAGTCCAGTCTTATGCTTGTATTTGTGTAGTTGTTAATGCATTTTGATATTTTTGTCCTATTTCCACAAGCATTAATATTCAAGGATTTTTTTTCCTAGCATCTCACCCTTTCTAAATGTTTGAAATACACAATCAAGGTAAACCCTATATTTTGTGAGATGCAATACACCATAAATATACCTTCCATGCAAACACATGATAAGGCATATGAAGCATGACAAGTGTATGACATACCAAGGTATATAATACCTAAGTATTAAACTCAATTTCCATTTTAAACAAAATAAGATAATTTGCCTTGATAGATCAATCTCCCAAGTGTGCCAAAATTCAAAGTGGCACATCATGACCTCCAAACCTAATTGTGTCACTTTTGATCAATTTTTCATGATTCTCAAATTCTATTGGCACATCCTAAAATCCTTTAGAATAAAGTTTCAATGCCATTTCCAAAGTATCATATAACTTTGAAAATGCCCTAAAGTGTCAACTTTACTATGATTGGGTTAACTACCCACTCATCCAAGTTGACACATCCTAACTTATTTAGCGTGAATCAATCACGCTCTTAGGAACTCAATACCTATTGGAGCTCCTTGGGTTTACTAGATACTCACTAGGGATATCCTCCCTTAGTACCTTCCTAATGACCCTTTTTGCCTTAGAAGCCTTGGTAAATTGGGTCTTTTTAAGGTTAACTCTAGGGGTAATTCCCCTTGTAACCTTCTTAATGGCTTCCCTAGGTTTCTTTGAAACCTTGGCCACTAGACACACACCATGGTTAACCTTAGGGATGACCTCCCTAGTAACCTTGGTTTTCTTAGACCTAGATATGGTTCCATAATTAAATGGACACTATATTAGGTCTCCTTGGGCTTAGGTTTGTGACCCAAACATTTCTTGCCCCTAGGTGCACCTTGCCTCCTAGACCCTAAATATTGTCCATTTAACCCTTGCATTTGATTTTGCATGCTTCTAAGGGTCTTTTCTAATTTTTCAAGTTTTGATCTCAAAACTTGATTCTCTAACTCTAATTTCTATATTTTTTAATCTTCATTTTGTCTTTGGGCATAGTTCTTCCTTTTAGGTATATGCCTACCCTTCTTAGGGTTAATGCCTAAATGGTGTTCTACCTTTCTAATTGTTTCCCTAGGTAGAATTATTTTGGGGACATTGTTTCTAGATTTGTCCTTAGCCATAATATTGCATGATTTAACACATAGACAATAAAATCTATTATTTTTAGTATGCTTTTGTTTATGAGTAATAGCAATAGCATTAAAATTGTTCCTAGCATGCTTTTGACTATTAATTGAAGATGAAGCATACTTAAAGGTTACCTTAGGGTTTGCCTTAGCTCCCCGTATATTTGAGACTCCTTCTTTGCCCTTGGCTTGCTTCCTCCACCTAGGGCATTGGCTTCTATAGAGACCTCTTTGATGACATTTGAAGCACACCACGTGCTCCTTGCTCTTAATGGTTGGGGCTCCAACATCCTTTGACTTTTGATTGACTTTTGGTGCCAGCACTTTCTCCTTGGCCAATTATGGATATTTGCCCTTGTAATGCCCTTTCTCCCCACACTCAAAGCAAATTATGTGATCTTTATTTTTATGAATTGCATTTGAGTTACTTAGAGTGGTGGTGGAAGCCGGAGTTGGTTCTTCATCTCTACTGAAAGTAGATGCTTCTTCTTGCTCTAGCATGAAAAATCTCTCCTCCCCCTCAATCCTAGAGGTGGAGGTTTCCTCCAATTCTTCCACTTCCTCGGATGTTAATGGACTTTCAACCTCTAAATTCTCACACTCTTGAGCCGATGGACATTCTTCTTCGACTTCCTTCTCTAATCATGCCGATTCGGGATTTGCGTGGAATTTGACCAACTTATTCCACAATTCCTTAGCATCCCTATAATCTCCTAATCTAGACAAGATATCATTAGGAATCAAATTTAATAGTATACTTGTTATCTTGTCATTTCTTTCAGATTTTTCTAGTTGCTCCTCCATCCACTTCTTCATTTTAAGAATTTTACCCTTCTTATCCACGGGGACTTCAAAACCTAGCATCAAAATAAACCAATTTTCTATTTCACACATTAGAAAATGTTCCATCCTCACCTTCCAATATGCGAAGTCTTCGCGGTCGAATGAAGGTGGAATGTTGATGTTATCACCCAATTTTTCTTGAAAATTCATCTTCTTCACCTCCAGCACTTGCTCCCTAGGTGGTTAGTCCTTTTGAAGAGATCCTAGCTCTGATACCACTTGTAGGGGATCGAACGTCGCTAGAGGGGGGTGACTAATGTTTTAGTTCGTCAATGGAAATCGATCGTGTTCGTCTCTATAATTCAATTAGCACAGCGGAAATACAAAATACAAATACGAACATGAAGACGAATACAACAATCACTCACAAGAGACAAAGTGATATAACATGGTTCGGAACCTTAGGGTTCCTACTCCATGGGTCGAGCTCAAGTGAGCTATAGTGATGCACAACCACTAATAAAACTCCTTCTCGGAACAATCCAGAGGCAGAGAAACCTCGTACAAATGATTACACAAGTAATACAAGCAAATATAATAAAATGCAAGTAAAGAAAACTTTATAAAGAATGCTTTGAATGCTTGCTTGTTTGATTGCTTGAGTTTCACTTGAAGATCCTGACTTGCACCAGCAAATCGCTTCAAATCTCCCAATAAATCGCTGCTAAAAATCTCCCTTTTGAGCTACTTTTAAAGCTACAACTCGAGCTGATTTTCACCTAGCAGTCGACTGCTCTTGTATCCATTGTCTCATAACAACTCAATCCATGCTGGAGAAACTCCAACGAATAGTCGATCAGTCGACTGCCAAACTCTAGCAGTCAACTGATGCACAAGAAATCGAGGTATTGGTCGAGCACGCACCATACGTGGTGCATCCATGTCGATCATTGCTCCACATCGATCATCGTCAATGTTGGCAGTCGAGTGCCAAGGCTACTTGGTCGCAGTCGAGCATCAGTCGACTTCTTCCAATCGACTGATCAGTGTCGACTAGGTTGTCAAGTGTCAAAACACTCGACTAGTCGACTGGTTCATAACCCCAATTGACTAATACACCTCAAATATGAGGTTTTAATCCAAGTATGATGCCCTCATACTTGCTAGAGACCCTTAGCCTAGACCTAAGTCTTCTAGCCACCTCCATCAGCCTCACACCTATCGGATCCCTCCAAGTCATCCATGACTTGTTCATCCATATGTTAGCCTTCGAGTGCTTCCATCTGTAAGGACCAGTGCGCCCGCTAGAGGGGGATGAATAGCATCGTTCTAGTGTCGTTCATCGTATGATGGAATTCGATTGCGCTTGCCTATGATTGTTAGTACGCAGCGGAATATGAAAAATACAATACAATACACAATCACAATATGCAAGAATATAACGTGGTTCGGAACCTCAAGGTTCCTACTCCACGGGTTGGGCTCGAGCGAGCCCTAGCGATGCAAATGCAACCACTAATCACTAATTCCTCAGAACAATCCGAAGGTGGAGAAAACCATTTACAATATTTCTTACAACAATAAAAATGAAATACAAGAAATTACAAATGAAATACAACAAAAAAATACAAAGAAAACTTTGCAATCGATCTTTTGGAAGCTTACTTGTTGATTGCCTAGGACTAGCCTTGAAGACCCTGATTTGCACCAGTAAATCGCTCCAAATTGCCTAAGAAAATCTTGCCAAAAATCCTCTCTATGAAATGCTTTTATAACCTGTATTCGTACTAATTTTCGCCTAGCAGTCGACTGATCAGGACCATCAGTCGACTGCTCCTGTAGCCGTTGTCTCACAACGACATGAGTGATAACAATTCTTTGTCGTGGTACCGTTATAAATTATTTATCGAACCCCCTAACTACACTAATGCAGTATAGGAATGACTCGGATCGTCTCCCAACAAACTCAATGGCTTAACGTTTGTTTTTAAACATTATTCACACTGGGGTTCCTGGAACTTATCAAACAATTATTTGAAGCTACACTAATGCAAGAACGATTCAACCATGCATCGCACTGTCACTATACGATACAATGGTTAAACAATTCTGGTGAATAGACATGGAAATTAAACCTGCAAGAAGTAAACCTAACTACCAATTAACAATTCTCGGGAAACTAACCTAATATGCAAAAGTAAGTAAATCATGCACCACACTGTCACTATACAGTACAATGATCAAAGATTAACTAAACAAATGTGAACAATTCAACCAAGCACCGCACTGTTACTATACGACACAATGGTCAAACAATCACTAAAAACTAAACTAACAAACTTAAACAATTCAACCAAGCACTGCACTATCACTATACAACACAGTGGTCAAAGATAAACTAAAAACTGAATGAAATAAACCTAAGCAATTCAACCAATAACCGCACTGTCACTATACGACACAATGGTCAAAGATGAACTGAAAATTGAATGAAATAAACCTAAGCAATTCAACCAAGAACCGCACTGTCACTATATAGTACAATGGTCAAAGATTAACTGAAAACTAAACTAAATAAACTAAAACAATTCAATCATGCACCACACTATCACTATACGATACGATGATCAAATGTAAATGAAAACTAAACAAAACAAATGTAAATAATTTAACCAAGCACCGCACTGTCACTATACGGTGCACTGGTCAAACATAAAAAATAGACATAACAAAGCAAACATAACAAACAAACAGAACAAGCAAACTATCCAATTAAATGGATAAATCCAAATAGAAGCAATTGATAATCCCACGACGCTGACAACAACTCGAACAACCCCCTCCGACGGTGGATTACAGATGCGGTCCTAATCCCGGCACCGCGAAAAGGAGCTGAATACGGAGGAATGCGAACACTGCTCCGGCGGATGGAGGGTGAAGCTGCCGAATCACTCGTAGCTAAGGGATGGATTTGCGGAGGCGGAGCGGCTTAATCCCGATCGCCGGAATGGAGTGGAACGCTGGAACAGTGGTGGAGAGTCTATTCACCGGCGGATGGTTGACGGAACTGCCTAATCCCGACAGCTGATGGATGATTCTAAAGTCGAAGCAACCTAATCCCGGTCGTCGGAATGGAGTGGAATGCTGGTGAAGAAGCTGAACTCGTCGGAATCTCTGTCGCTCCTCGCTGCCGATGAGCTGACCTAAAATGACATCTCAATCTGCTAGCAAGGATAGGATGGGATTGTCGCCGGTTGTCGGAAGGGAGGTCACCGAGCTGTCGTTACCGCTCATGGAGTCGTCGATCCGTCGCTCGCGAGGAGGAAGAAGAACGAGCGGTGTCTGTGTCGCGCGATTGGGAGGAAGAGTGAAAATGTAGATTTTTAATGTGTATTTTGGTAGCCTTCCGATCGAAGCGGGATCAAATCCTAGCCGTCCATTAAATCTAGGTTAAATGCTTTGATGAATCAATTAAGGTTATGCATCCAACGACTAAAATCAGTCTGATTTAAAATGGACGGATTTGATCAAACTAAAGGGATAATCACGATCGGTCGAATCTGGAGGAAGGGCTAAGATGTCCAGATCTAAATGTACGGACTAGATCTCTCCATATCTGGATAGATGGCTCGGAATCAATCACTTTTCTCGGACAGTCTATATTGCTCAGATCTGGTCCTTTGATTGAATTTCCTCTGATTTGGATGAAGGGCTCAGATTAAGTCAACTTGAAATGTCCATTATGACTCTAGATGAAGTCATATTTGATCCAACTTAAGTCTAGTCCATTGGCTCATCTCGATCTCCTACAACGAAGATAAAATTTGCATATAAGTTCAAAATTTAGGAAAATTTACAATAAGGTCCAAAAATAATCCAAACTCATAAAACGTGTTAATAATCAATAATAAATCACTCGAGAGGATAAAAATAGTGATATTAAGGACCAAAATAACATGACAAAATGGTAGTTATCAATTCCCCCACACTTATTCTTGCGTGTCCCGAGCAATAATGAAAACAAAGAACATTGACTCACTAACCCGTTCCCTAAACAATACCCAGATCAATAATTCAGAGATAGAAAAAATAAGTTACTTAGGATCACTAAATTGATCCGAATCCCAAGTACTCAAAAGATCCAACTCCTACAACAGTCAACATGTATGATGATTTACAGTCAAATCATATAGACTAAGCCTGATACAAAACCTCCCAAAATGGATAAATGCACTGATGCTCACATAATAACAGTAGGAGTGGGGTGCCCTCAAAACAACATGTAATCCTGCACTACCATATGCTTGCTTATCATCTACTTCTCTATTGCTATCAATACATCTCATACATGAATCAAAAGGATTTATCAAGAATCAGAATGAGATCAAAAGTAGACTGCAGATAAAGTATACAAAGAGAAGTACAAGATAAAGGTATAATGAACAGGAAACAATAGAAGAATTGGAGAAATAAACCTGATGAATTGCTCTGTGAAATGCTCAGTAACCAGCAATATGGGAAGAGGCTAGGACAATTGGAAACTTTAGAATTGGATTCAGGATCAAATGGCTCTATCCAACACATTGCAATTCCATTTGTCTGCATTGCAATTGTACATTTTTTTCTCCTTTTTTTTTTAACAAAAGAAGCATCAATGGTGCCATTTTTTTTTTTTGCAGAAAATCAAGTACTAATCACAGGCAAATATATCTCAGGACCAATGACCTCTGAAAACTATGCCTTTCATATCATGTTTCCAACAAAAATAATATAGCTCCTCCCCCACACTTAAAAATGTTGTCCGTCTCAGAAAATATAACCCATCAAACTATTCCTCCAACATGGAAAACAATAAATATACAAAAGATAATCCACAAAGATACAAAGACAATGGATAGCAAATGAAGAGATATGACAAGTAAGACATGGAATAAGTAAGTATCACGTGGATTAGACAAACAAACCAAGTCAAAAAAGAGCCAAGAATGAAATCCTTAATCATATTCATGTAAGTAAATGTTACTGCAGTTTTAAAAAGACTTAAAGCAAGTTCTAGAGCAACAAGTATCACATGTGTTATCACACAAAAGTGGGTAAATGATAAGAATGGCTTGCAACCTCACTAGGTGAATAAAACATCAAGCTTAGTCTATCGATAAAAAGAGTTCACCATCATAACAAGTGACTGCATGCAGGTGAAGTCTCCTATCATACACAAAAATCCATAATTTGATGATCAAACTTAACTAATTTTTACCACCTCTGAAATGCTACTAAAGCATGCATAGGAAATATTATTTAAACTCAACAACAGACAAACAGACCTAGGTAAACAAGCAAACAAACAAACAATCACATAAATTATTCCGAACATGACAGGAAGAAAATAAATTCAGTAAATAAAAGAACACACTCCCCTTTCAAGTCGGAGAAAAAGCATCCTCAAGGTGCACTTCCTCCACTGTAGCTCCAATCTTTTCTATCTGGCCCCACTATCTTCTCCAATATATACTTGATCTCTCTATTCGACACTGTTGAGTTTCCGGCACCGCGGCGAGTGTGTGTTCGAACATGTTTCATAAACATGTGCGCAGCGGAAGAAATAAAAAGCAATAAATCTAATTTATTACATCACACACACCACACGCATGCATAGTACAACATGTGTAGACATAACCGTAGTTTCAAATTTTGCAATAAAATAAAATTTATTCTACGTATACTTGACGTATCATGTGTAGCGAAAAAGGCATCAACCGGAGCGACCCTCGCCAGAATCGCCTCTATCTGTATCTACGCTGAGTATCTTCGGGATAACTTCACAAAGTCACAAGCCTTGTCTTCGTACGAGTCACTAGCCTCGTGTTGAAGACGATGTGATTGAGAGAAGATCACAATCCGAATCAAAATTCGGATTCAAAACTGAGTCCCCAAAACTCGCTTCTCCGGAGAGGTATTCGTCAACCATTTGACGAATCCTTCGTCCTCCACCTATGAGGATTACCGGAGATCGAATCCCTGACAAGGAAGCTATTGTCGGAGCTCCAAATGTCATCCAAAAGACACTCCGACAAGAAGGAAACAAGCTGTCCAGAAAACTGGACAGCTTTGGTGGAGGATGTTGCGTCGGCCAAATAAGGAAAGCTAGATGCTCACCTTGTCGCCGGAGGCAAGGAAGATCACCGGAGGATCGCCGGCAGGAGCTTGGACGTCGGCAACAACTTGGACGGCTGCACAAGGGGTGGGCGGCGGCAAGGGCTTGGGCGCTGACTACAAGGAGAGGAGGGAGAGGGGCGGCAAGATTAGATTAGGTTTTCACAAAACCCTTAAGTCCTATTTTATAGAGAACAAATTCTCCTAATAGTTATTGGTTCATAACAAAAAATCCGTTAACCCGCTCCATTAATTTAAGTTAAAATAAACCAAACCGATTTGGTCTATTTTAAGTTAAAATGAACCGAACCAACTTTGGTTCATTCGTTTAAAACAAACCAAACCCTTTTGGTTTATTCTTCACCATTGGATTAGAACCAAACCAATTTGATTCATCCATTATGTCTTCTTAAGATATGGCCCATCAACGCTTCCATTGCGACTGAAACGATTTCATGCTCGCTCCTTGTTTGGTCCAACCAAACTTAGTTTTTCTCAGTCTGAGAATCTCATTCTCAAGCTCGTTTTAAATCCTTCGGATTACACTCGTTGTGCGTATGACCAAATAGGTTCTCGGTTTATATTGGCCGTCTATAATTAACCATTAATTATAGAACGATCATGAGTGGCACCAAGTAGTACATCATGATCCCCAATTAACCGAAAAGATCAACGGTTGATTCAGAACTATTTCTGAAACCCTTCAGCAGCTACAATGAATCGTGCCCCATTCCTTTCACTCATCTTATACCCACTTGGTTTAGGACAAGGTCTATAGTATCAGTCCCCACTAGGTTGACTACGTCACACCTAGCCCAAGTATCATTTCCTCATCCTACGGATTCTAGTTACTGCACATGTATCCAAGAGTACCTTACTCTAAACATGTAATGCTTTAGCCAAAGACTTTAGTAATAATCCGACGAGAGGCCATGGGTATACATCTCCTCGCAAGGAGTGGTGAATCCTTTATAGGCTATTCAAACACCTTCGATCACTTCAACTTATGCTCAATCATCCCGGGTCCACATCTCCTAAGAGATGCTTGCTTAAGATGTCAAAGCATAGGTCTTCATGATCAAGATGACTTGAATACCGCAAGTCAAAGGAACATCGTACTTAAGCTGCAGTAAGAACTTCATTGACATATCTATATATGCAGAGAACTATATGAAGTCTTACGGCTAGTCACTCCAATCAACTAGTTACCATAACTAGCATCCACGATTAACTCCGAACATCACAATGTCTCCATCCAGTAAGAATCAGCTGCTTGGATACACCAAGGAGTATACCTTGTGCTAGTCTCGACAGAATTGATGGTGTCCAAATCCATCAATTCATCGACCAGGGATAATTTCGATACATCACAATTACACATGTAGAGATACTCACTAGTTGTGATCCAATCACAAATTCTCTCATGCTGTGAATCATATCGTGGACATTCAGTAAATGAGTTTAAGATCTAATCAAATACATGTAAACATGTATACTCAAATAGTGAATCCTCATTTATCATATAAATGGTTCAAACATAAGGCAATTGCCTTAGGACATCTCTCATATATTACTAACAAACTCCCACTTGGCCTAATGTCAATCGCTACGGTATCCAATACCATAGGCTCTAACATGACCCTCAAACTTACTTTAAGGTAATGCCTTAGTCAAAGGATCCGTTAAGTTCCTTTCAGTGGGAATTTTCTCAATTTGTATTTCCTTCCTACTAATGATCTCTCTGATCAGATGATAGCGGCGAAGCACATGTTTGGATCGTTGATGAGACCTTGGCTCTTTCGTCTGTGCAATTTTTCCATTGTTGTCGCAGTAGACCGGTATTGCTTCAACAATGGCTTGAACCACACCAAGTTTATAAATGAACTTCTTGATCCAAACCGCTTCCTTTGCTGCTTCCGAAGCTGCAATGTATTCTGCCTCAGTGGTAGAATCCGCTACAGTATCTTGTTTGGAACTTTTCCAACTCACTGCGCCCCCATTCAAGGTGAACACGTATCCAGACTGAGACCTAGAATCATCCTTATCTGTCTGGAAGCTGGCATCCGTATACCCGCGTATCACCATGTCCCCTTCTCCATATATTAGGAACACATCCTTAGTTCTTCTCAAGTACTTAAGGATTGTCTTAACAGTCGCCCAATGATCTATTCCTGGATCAGACTAGTATCTACTCGTGACACTCAGAGCATATGATACATCGGGCCTCGTACATAACATAGCATACATGATAGATCCTATTGTGGATGCATAGGGAATCTTACTCATGCAAATCCTCTCGTCTTTTGTGCGCGGACACATAGACTTCGAAAGGTGTATCCCATGTCTGATGGGTAGGAAACCTTTCTTGGATTTCGACATGCTAAACCTCTTTAGCACTCGGTCTATATATGTAGACTGTGAAAGACCAAGCAACTGTTTCGATCTATCTCTTAATCCCGAGGATGTAGGTTGCTTCTCCCAGGTCTTTCATAGAGAATGTCTTGGACAACCAAATCTTAACTGACTGTAAGACTGAAACATCATTTCCTATAAGTAATATGTCATCGACATACAATACTAAGAACATGACTGCACTCCCACTAACCTTCTTGTACACACAAGGTTCGTCTGGATTTTGTGAGAAATCAAACTTTTTGATTGTCTCATCAAAACGGATATTCCAGCTCCTAGATGCTTGCTTCAATCCATATATGGACCGTCGCAATTTGCATACCTTGGTTTTATCAACCGATGTGAAACCCTCAGGCTGTATCATATACACATCCTCGAGCAGGTTTCCATTAAGGAAAGTTGTTTTCACATCCATCTGTCATATCTCATAATCATAATGAGCCGCTATGGCCAGGAGCATCCGAATGGATTTAAGCATAGCAACAGGCGAATAGGTTTCGTCATAATCAACACCTTGCTTTTGACGATATCCTTTCGCCACCAGTCTAGCCTTATAGCACATTACCATCCATGTGGGTTTTCTTCTTGAAAACTCACTTGCACCCTATAGGCTTTATGCCTTCAGGTGGGTCAACCAAGTTTCAAACTTGGTTTTCATACATGGAATCTATTTTCGACTTCATGGCTTCAAGTCGCTTATCCCTTTCTGAACTTGTCAGAACTTCTTCATAACTGGTAGGCTCCTCATCATCAATGAGTAACACGTCGTTCGATTCACTTACGAGAAATCTATATCTCTCAGAAATATTGTTGTTCTACCAGATCTACGAAGATGTGGTGTCACAATAGGTCCAGCCGATGGCTCATCACTGAGTTATTGGCTATTGTGCTTCACCAAGTATCTCATCTATGTCTATTTGAGTTTCTCGAGCCTCCTCAAGCTCGACGACACTCCCACTATTTTCTTGCAAGAAAAACTCTTTCTCTAGAAATACAGCATGCCTTGAAACAAACACCTTTTGTTCCACAGGATGATAGAATTGGTAACCCCTTGTTTCCTTAGGGTATCCAATAAATAGGCATTTATCAGACTTAGCATCCAATTTGTCTGATACAGTCCGCTTCACATAAGCAGGACAACCCCATATCTTCAAGTAAGATACATGAGATTTCTTACCATTTCATATCTCATATGGAGTAGTAGAGACTACCTTGGTTGGCATTCTATTTAACAAGTAAACAATTGTCTGAAGTGCTTAGCCCCAAAAGGACTTGGGAAGATTTGCATGATTCATCATTGACCTGACCATGTCCAACAAGGTCCGGTTACGCCTCTCAGATATACAATTATGATGTGGTGTATATGGCGGAGTCCATTGAGATAACATACCATTGTCTCTTAGATAATCTAGAAACTCTTGACTTAAGTATTCACCACCTCGATCCGATCGAAGTATTTTAATACTCTTGTCATGTTGTTTCTCTACTTCATTTCTGAATTCTTTGAACCTTTCAAAGGCTTTAGACTTGTGTTTCATCAAGAACACATACCCAAACCGTGAGTGATCATCGGTGAAGGTAATGAAGTAGCTATAGCCTCCTATAGCTTTAGTTAACATAGGTCCACATACATCAGTATGTATTAGACCTAGCAACTCTCCCACTTGTTCACCTTTTCCTGTAAAAGATAACTTAGTCATCTTGCCTTTTAAGCATGATTCGCATGTATCGTATGAATCCAATTCAAATGATTCCAGAATTTCACATCGGTGTAATTCGGACATGCGTTTCTTGCTTGCATGGCCAAGATGACAATGCCACATGTAGGAGTCTAATTGATTATCCTTTCGAGCACACTTATTGCTCGCTTTGATATTGAAAATGTCACTAGATATGTCCAACGTATAAATACCATTGCTTAAAGTTCCAGTCCCATAAAGAACGTCATTCAAAGTTATGTAACAATAATTGTTACTAAAAGTTAAATGGTACCCATTTCTATTTAAACAAGAAATAGAAATAATGTCCTTTATCAACGAAAGAACATAAAAGCAATTGTCCAGTTCTAAGACAAGTCCTGTAGGGAGTTTCAATAAATACGTTCTGATGGCGAGTGCAACAACCTTTGCTCTATTCCCAACACGTAAATTTGACTCTCCCTTGACGAGTCTTCTTCTATTTCTTAGCCCATATATGTCATTACATATATGTGAGCCACATCCAGTATCCAATACCCAAGTGTTTGTGGAAATAAAATGATAATCAATAACGAAGATATCTGAAGAAGATGGGGCATCCGATGCTCTATTCTTCTTCACGGACTCAAGATAAATCTTGCAATTTCTTCGCCAATGGCCCTCCTTGCCATAATGATGGCAAGTGCCCTTTTGAGCTGGTTCTGCCTTTTTAGCCTTTTTCTTCCCCTTCTGCTATTCCTTTGACTTTCTCTTAGAACCTTTCTCCGAGGAATCAACTTACAGCACCATCCCTTGCTCATGCTTCACCTCCACAGTCTTTAGCATATTGAGCAGTACCACAGATGAACCTTCTTGCATCTCAGAGGTGAAGAGGAGCTTGGAGACTTCGAATCTTTCGAATCTCACTTGCTCATCAACTAACTCATAAAGATGAAAGACTATGGTATAAGCATCCATATGCTCATGTTGCTTCCGCAGCTCAGGTACCATCGCGGCTAGCATGATGCAACTCACCATTTCAGAATCAGTCATATGTTTTGATAAGCCAACAATTGGTCCAAAGTTGCGTTATCACTAGGACGGTCGGGAAGAGGCTCTTCAAGGACATACACAAGCTTTTCAACCTTGAGGACAATTCTCAAGTTTCTAAGCCAATCCAAGAAGTTAGACCCAATGAATTTATTCAAATTCAAAATAGAGCGCAAATTCAAAGACATCATGATCAAGCGATTAACTTAGAAATACAAAACGAGCATATATGAGAAAGATAATTTAAAATGCATTAATATACATTCATAAATCTCATTCATTTTTCGAATTTCAAAAACCCCAAAATCACTTCGGGAGATCGTAGGTCCATCTCCGAATGGGCTGATATCCAACATAGGTATGAACAATCTTGGAGAGAGTCCAACAAGCTATTCATAGCTACGATGATAGGTATCAAATATACCGACTGCATATCACATATATGCAACTATCACAATGTGCTATCAACTAATTGAATGTTCACACATACATCGGGTTGTTAACTCATTAACAAGTATGCATCATATGCATAGCACCCAACTTCACCTCCCTTCACATCGACCTGGGAGAGAGTCCAACAAACCGATGCTCTAGGTTAAAGCCAGCCCATTAATCAAGACATAGTTTTAATATGGTTAGAGCGCATTCAACCAATTAGCCTGGCTTGGAGAGAGTCCAACAACCAAAGCTAACGATTGACCTCTGACTCTTACCATATTAGTATTAAACTATTCCATGGTTTGAACATGTTCAGGTTCGAGCCGGGCTTGGAGAGAGTCCAACAACCCAAACAGGAAATAGAACTCTGGTTCTAACCATATTAATGGAAGATGTAAGCTTTAATATTGAGTAAAGGTTTTTATGTCTCATCCTCTTTGCATGCAAATAACTATTATCTACATGGCATGACATACATCTACATGTCACGACACGCATGACATAATAATATGCATCTAATGCAATTACATGACATACATTTATGGCATGTATAAAATTTTCTTATATGTCATAACTATTTATGGAAAAAAAATATGTTTAAGATTTGATTCTCAAAATCAAATCATGATTAAATTAGGAAATAAATTTCCAAATCTAATCACATATTTTATTTATGGAAGGTCTCAATTAAGGAAAGTCAATTTTAATTTAGGAAATAAATTTCCTAAATTGTCAAAACTATTTATGGAAATAAAATATATATTAGATTTGATTTCCCAAATCAAATCATGATTAAATTAGGAAATAAATTTCCAAATCTAATCAAATATTTTATTTATGGAAAATATTGATTCCCATAAATACTTCTAACTTTCCAAAAGTAGAAGATTTCCATAAATACTTCTAGACTTTCCAAAATTAGAAAATTTCCATAAATACTTCTAACTTTCCAAAAGTAAAAAATTTCCATAAATACAATTATGGCTATCGCAAAATAATTTTACAATTATGTCGAAACACAACCTGGGCTATGATACCACTGTTGGGTTTTCGGCACCGCGGTGAGTATGTGTTCGAACATGTTTCGTAAACTTGTGCGCATCGAAAGAAATAAAAAGCAATAAATCTAATTTATTACATCACACACACCACACGCATGCATAGTACAACATGTGTAGACATAACCATAGTTTCAAATTTTGCAATAAAAGAAAATTATTCTACGTATACCTGACGTATCACGTGTAGCGGGAAAGGCATCAACCGGAGCGACCCTCGCTAGAATCGTCTCTATTCGTATCCACGTCGAGTATCTTCGGGATGACTTCACAAAGTCATGAGCCTCATCTTCATACGAGTCACTAGCCTCGTGTCAAAGACGATGTGATCGAGAGAAGATCATAATCCGAATCAAAATTCGGATTCAAAATCGAGTCCCCAAAACTCGCTTCTCCGGAGAGGTATTCGTCAACCGTTTAACAAATACTTCATCCTCCACCTATGAGGATTACCGGAGATCGAATCCCCGGAAAGGAAGCTGCTGTCGGTGCTCCAAACGTCATCCAAACGACGCTCCGACAAGAAGGAAATAAGCTGTCCAGAAAATTGGACAGCTTTGGTGGAGGATGTTGCGCCGGCCAAATAAGGAAAGCTAGATGCTCACCTTGTCGCCGGAGGCAAGGAAGATCACCGGAGGATCGCCGGTAGGAGCTTGGACACCGGCAATAACTTGGACAGCGGCACAAGGGGTGGGTGACGGCAAGGGCTTGGGCGCCTACTACAAGGAGAGGAGGGAGAGGGGCGGTAAGATTAGATTAGGTTTTCACAAAACCCTTAAGCCCTATTTTATAGAGAACAAATTCTCCTAATGGTTATTGGTGCATAACCAAAAACCCGTTAACCAGCTCCATTAATTTAAGTTAAAATAAACCAAACCGATTTGGTTTATTTTAAGTTAAAACGAATTGAACCAACTTTGGTTCATTCGTTTAAAATAAACCAAACCATTTTGGTTTATTCTTCACCATTGGATTAGAACCAAACCAATTTGATTCATCCATTATGTCTTCGTAAGACACGGCCCATCCACGCTTCCATTGCGACTGAAACGATTTCATGCTCGCTCCTTGTTTGGTCCAACCAAACCTAGTTTCTCTCGGTCTGAGAATCTCATTCTCAAGCTCGTTTTAAATCCTTCGGATTACGCTCGTTGTGCGTGTGACCAAATAGGTTCTCGGTTTATGTTGATCATCTATAATTAACTAGTAATTATAGAACGATCATGAGTGGAACCTAGTAGTACATCATGATCCCTAATTAACCAAAAAGATCAACGGTTGATCCAGAACTATTTCTGAAACCCTTCAACAGCTACAATGAATCGTGCCCATTCCTTTCACTCATCTTATACCCACTTGGTTCAGGACATGGTCTATAGTGTCAGTCCCCACTAGGTTGACTACGTCACACCTAGCTTAAGTATCATTTCCTCGTCCTACAGATTCTAGTTACTGCACATGTATCCAAGAGTACCTTACTCTAAATATGTAATGCTTTGGTCAAAGACTTTAGTAACAATCCGACGAGAGGCCATGGGTATACATCTCCTCGCAAGGAGTGATGAATCCTTTATAGGTTATTCAAACACTTTCAATCACTTCGACTTATGCCCAATCATCCCGGGTCCACATCTCCTAAGAGATGCTTGCTTAAGATGTCAAAGCATAGGTCTTCATAATCAAGATGACTTGAATACCGCAAGTCAAAGGAACATCGCACTTAAGCTGCAGTAAGAACTTCATTGACATATCTATATATGCAGAGAACCATATGAAGTCTTATGGTTGGTCACTCCAATGAACTAGTTACCATAACTAGCATCCACGATTAACTCCGAACATCACAATGTCTCCAGCCAGTGAGAATCAGTTGCTTGGATACACCAAGGAGTATACCTCGTGCTAGTCTCGACATAATTGATGGTGTCCAAATCCATCAATTCATCGACTAGGGATAATTCCAATACATCACAATTACACATGTAGAGATACTCACTAGTTGTGATTCAATCACAAATTCTCTCATGCTGTGAATCGTATCGTAGACATTCAGTAAATGAGTTTAAGATCTAATCAAATACATGTGAACATGTATACTCAAATAGTGAATCCTCATTTATCATATAAATGGTTCAAATATAAGCCAATTGCCTTAGGACATCTCTCATATATTACTAACAGACACTTCATGTGTCTGTTACAAAAGTGAGACCCTTGATCGCTAATGATCGCCCTGGGTACTCAAAATCTGCAAAATATGTGCGACCTAACAAAATCCACAACAACTGGAGAATCATCAGTCTTGGTGGGGATGACCTCCACCCATTTGGAAACATAATCAACTGCCAAAAGAATATATGAAAATCCAAACGATACAGAAAATAGACCCATAAAATTGATACCCCAAACGTAAAAAAAACCTCACAAAATAACGAAGATTGTTGAGGCATTTCATTTCTACGTCCTACGTTCCCTGTTCGTTGACATCGCTCACAAGCTTTGTAAAATTCATAGGCATCATGAAATAGGGTGGACCAATACAAACCAGACTCTAAAACTTTCCTAGCAATCCTTTGGGGTCCAAAATGCCCCCCACAAGTCAGAGAATAACAAAAAGTAAGTATGGAATGAAACTCATAATCAGGTACACATCGTCTAATGATCTGATCACTATAAAACTTCCAAGGATAAAGATCATACCATACATAATACTTAGCATCACTTTTTAATTTCTGGACTTGTGCATGAGTAAAATGTGAAGGTATAACACGGCAACTAAATAATTAGCAAGATTTGCATACCATGGTGTCTTACCCTGTAAGTGAAAAAACTACTCATCTGGAAAAGAATCTGCTATGGGGGTGGGCTTGATCTCCACTACAATCCTGCTCAAGTGGTCTAAGGATCGATGTTGATATCAAAGTCTACCTAAGCTAATCAAATGAGTCCTTGCACCACTAGTCAAACTGAAATACCACCTCCTTCTGCAACAAGTTGGTCAAGTGTAGGGCAATCTTACTGAAGTCTCTGATAAAACATCTGTAAAAACCTGCATGACCCAGAAAAGCACAAACTTTCAGCATAGAAGCGAGGTAAGATAAAGAAGATATAACATGAATTTTAGCATGATCTACTTCATTACCATGCACAGAGATAATATGACCTAAGATATCCCATGCTCGACCATGAAATGACATTTCTCAAAAACATCTGATGGAAGTGATTCTTGGGGGCGTCGCCTGAAAAGCGCAAGTCCCTACACATTCCATATCCTATCTACATAAAAGGACCCACAGATAGGTCCTAACGATAAATCATCATCACATCAGAATCATCGGAATCAATAAAATATAGAAGGTGCAGAGATATCCAAATGAAAAAATAGATTCAGAATTAAAATCCATGCAATTCAGCTCGTCAGTTATACCTACGTTAAGAATGGAATTATCTTCCATCGGTTGCTTCATAGCACCCAAAATACTGAACTGAACCACAGTATCTCCTACCTCCATAGAAAGAGTACAACTTCTTGTGAACACACAGATCTTTAAGAAACTTGGCATACTTGGGAATCTGCTAGCTCTTGGAATTCCCTAGCCTTTTCTTCAACACCCTCTTCCTAGGTTGCACTGGCCTCTGAGGGAAGGGTGAAACTGGTGCTATAGGGCCTGAGGTAACTCTGTAACTCCGCAATGTAATCGTACTGATGTTTCCTTTAGATTTGGGATGGTCTGAGATGGTAGCTTACTAGATATTTGTTACTGCAGCTGATTAAAATTAGATGCAAGCTGGATAATCTATCTCTCGATGCTCTGAATGGATGCATCTGTCTTCTGCTGATATCACTGTTGCTGCACCAAAACTGCTGCATAAGACTCAAATAGATTATTTCCTGAAGACCTAGACATCACCACAAACAAACACAATGAATATCAAATAGAAAAAAAATAACAAGAAAGACACTAATAACAAAAGAAAAGAAAAAACTAACTAACTAACTACAGTTTAAAGACAAACGAACACCATTATTGTTCCCCGACAACGGCGCCAAAATTTGATAACAGTTCTTTGTTGTGGTACCGTTACAAATTATTTACCAAACCCCCTATGAAAAGACCCAACCTGATACATATATATAGACCCTTGACCCGACCCCTAATAATCACATAAACCACATACACATGATTGGATAATCCTCTTTATTTTATTCAATTTCAAGTAAGAGTCTCAATTACAGCCTTTACACTCAGCATTTCACCGAAGTAATTCATCCATTTCAACCCTACTCACTCAGACAGTCCTGCATCGTTGAAGTCCCGGACAGTGTGTGGCATGCTCATCGTCATCTCCTCAGTTACACCACCCCCCGCTTCTTACAACTCAATCTGAGAACTCGGTTCCCTACCTGTAAATATTTAGTGACATCATGAGTTCACAGCCCAGTAAGTAAATTAAGGATAAATACACGGCGTAGAGAGGAAAAATCAAAACATGAATCGTAAAGTTATATATATATCTAGCATGCAACTCAGGCCTAGCATCAATAACTCATAACAAGACATGCAAATATAACACCATGGTAGGCTCAACCTCAAATTCCCAGTTCACTTTCTGTACCTAAACATGAAGCGCAACCAATTCCTATAAAAGAACATGTAAATATAACAAAACAGTAATCCGAATTCATGTTTTTCTATCATGCTAACTGTATATAACATAAATCTTCGTGGTACCTCACATTTTGCATTTTTAATGCGGAGCCAGTCAAAAACCTTATTTTCTTGTGCAATCCTGAGGTACCTCTAGAAAGAAACTAAGGGAATCAGTCATCAGTCATCAGTCAATCGGTCAATTTGGGTGGGC
This sequence comes from Wurfbainia villosa, assembly GCA_025175895.1. NCBI lineage: Eukaryota > Viridiplantae > Streptophyta > Magnoliopsida > Zingiberales > Zingiberaceae > Wurfbainia > Wurfbainia villosa. Next base: position 7,358,760 of record JAKLTH010000072.1, on the reverse strand, counting down.
CCTTCCCGGAGCTCATCCCGGGAAGCCCAACCCGTCCAGGCACCACTAATGCTCATGTACATACAATTAGCTAGATAAAGAAAATCTGTCATTTCTTATCATAGTCAATCATATCTGTCACTTCATATACAGTTGAACATTAAAAGCTAGCATTTAACTCAGTATACGGATGGATGATATAACAGAACATTATAAAGTAGCATCTAACTTTAGGTACAGATGGATGAACATACATATATATATATAGCATCTAACCTCATACACAGGTAGATGTTAGTTATAACTGATTCACATAGCATATAGGCATTTGAAAGATTTGATGAACAATGAACTAAAATGATAACATGGCACATCATGGTGATCATAAATATCTATACATAGCATCCAACCTCATACACAGGTAGATGGTAATTATAACTGATTCACATAGCATATAGGCATTTGAAAGATTTGATGAACAATGAACTAAAATGATAATATGGAACATCATGGTGATCATAAATATCTATACATAGCATCCAACCTCATACACAGGTAGATGGTAATTATAACTGATTCACATAGCATATAGGCATTTGAAAGATTTGATGAACAATGAACTAAAATGATAACATGGCACATCATGGTGATCATAAATATCTATACATAGCATCCAACCTCATACACAGGTAGATGGTAATTACACACATTTACATATAGTATCTACACTCATACACAGATAGATGGTAATGACACCCATTTACATATAGCATCTAACCTCATACACAGGTAGATGATAATTATAACATTTTACATAGCATCTACACCATAAAGAAAAATCTTCTGAACAGTTAGCTAAGCATGTGGAGGGATAAAGAATATAACAGAATTCCTCTACTAACATTGACGTCTCATCTATAAACCAGCATTCCCAACTTTCCCCATGACTCCAACATTTATACTAACAATTAGCTCCTACCTAAAGCGATTCCACTGTTATACCCATCGGTAGAGCTAAGAGAATTTCCAGGAAACATAAAGCAGCCCCTCCGAGACCCTTAATTGGAGTTGTCCTACCCCATAGCTACAACCGGACTGCACCCTCTTCCCATCCCTGCAAAGGCTCCAACTGAATCGATCAATCACAAAAGTCGATCACCAACACAGGACCAGCTGTGTCGATTCCCAATCCAACCAGATGGTAGTATTCATCCAGTTTCTACCGTTCCATCTATCCCTAAACCCACAAGGGTAAATCCCTAACCGCACCTAGCAATCCATCCAAGAAAAACACCCAGCGTAAACCCACGCAAACTAGTGGAAATCCATAGCTCAATTAACACTGGTTTAAATGCCTAAAACTAGCTGCATACACCCAGAAATCAGTTCGAAAAACCCCCAATCTTAAACACGAACAAAACCTGAAATCCCCAGTTCAAACACCACGGATTCAACCCTCTAAAACCGATCTACATCCCTCCATCGCCAGTCATTTTCCAGAGATTTACTTACCTTACAGTCGACGGAGGACGATCGGATGGCCGCCGGCAGCGTTGAGTCGATCTTCGGCGGAAGAAATCGCCGAGCACAGCTTATCTGGGAGCTGGCGGCAATAGGCGACGGAGGGAGTAGCGCGCGGAAGAAAAGGGAAAGAAATGGATCGGGCTTGCGGCTTATAAATGCTGTTTCCTTTAGGGTCAAGCCAACTCAAGTTAATTCCATGCTAGCCCAAATTTAACCTAAGGCTAACCTCAGTTAATCCAAACACCCCTTCAGGCCCTAATCTTTCTCCGAAACGATCATATGAACTCCTTTTGACTCAGACTTCCCATTCCGACTATACATACCCGTTTATTTCTATTATCGTTATATATATATATATCTAGTTTTTTTTTTCCGAGACCTGACACCCTAACTACACTAATGCAGTATAGGAATGACTCAGATCGTCTCCCAACGAACTTAATGGTTGAGCATTTGTTTCTAAACATTATTCACACTGGGGTTCCTACAACTTATCAAACAATTAATTGAAGCTACACTAATGCAAGAACGATTCAACCATGCACCTCACTGTCACTATATAATATAATGGTTAAACAATTCTGGTGAATAGACATGGAAATTAAACCTACAACAAGTAAACCTAACTACCAATTAACAATTCCTAGGAAACTAACCTAATGTGCAAAAGTAAGTAAATCACGCACCGCACTGTCACTATACGGTACAATGATCAAATATTAACTAAACAAACTTAAACAATTCAACCAAGCACCGCACTATCACTATACGGCACAGTGGTCAAAGATGAACTAAAAACTGAATGAAATAAACCTAAGCAATTCAACCAAGCACCACACTGTCACTATACGGCACAATGGTCAAAGATGAAATAAAAATTGAATGAAATAAACCTAAGCAATTCAACCAAACACTGCACTGTCACTATACGGCACAATGGTCAAAGATTAACTGAAAACTAAACTAAACAAACTAAAACAATTCAATCATACACCGCACTGTCACTATACGATACGATGATCAAATGTAAATGAAAACTAAACAAAACAAATGTAAATAATTTAACCAAGCACCGCACTGTCACTATACGGTGCACTGGTCAAACATAAAAAATAGACATAACAAAGCAAACATAACAAACAAACAGAACAAGCAAACTATCCAATTAAATGGATAAATCCAAATAAAAGCAATTGATAATCCCACGACGCTGACAACAACTCGAACAACCCCCTCCGGCGGTGGATTACAGATGCGGTCCTAATCCCGGCACCGCAAAAAGGAGTTGAATACGGAGGGATGCGAACACTGCTCCGGCGGATGGAGGGCGAAGCTGCCGAATCACTCGTAGCTAAGGGATGGATCTGGTGAGGCGGAGCGACCTAATCTCGGTCGCCGGAATGGAGTGGAACGGCAGAACAGTGGTGGAGAGTCTCTTCACTGGTGGATGGTTGACGGAACTGCCTAATCCCGGAAGCTAATGGATGATTCTGGAGTCGGAGCGGCCTAATCCCGATCGGTGGAATGGAGTGGAATGCCAGTGAAGAAGCTGAACTCACCGGAATCTCTACCACTCCTCGCTGTCGATGAGCTGACCTAAAATGACATCTCGATCTGCTGGCAAGGATAGGATGGGATTGCCGCCGGCTGTCGAAAGGGAGGTCGCCGGAAGGAGGTCGCCAAGTTGTCGCCGCTGCTCGTGGAGTCGCCAATCTGTCGCTCGCGTGGAGGAAGAAGAGCACCGTCTGTGTCGCGCGATTGGGAGGAAAAGTGAAAATGTTGATTTTTAACGTGCATTTTGGTAGCCATCCAATCGAAGTAGGATCAAATCCTAGCCATCCATTAAAGCTAGGTTAAATGCTTTGATGAATCAATTAAGGTTGTGCATCCAACGGCTGAAATCAATCTGATTTGAAATGGACAAATTTGATCAAACTGAAGGAATAATCACGATCGGTCGAATCTGGGGGAAGGGCTAAGATGTTCAGATGTAAATGTATGGATTGGATCTCTCCGTATCTAGATAGATGGCTCAGAATCAACTGCTTTCCTCAGACTGTCCATATTGCTCAGATCTGGTCCTTTGATTGAATTTCCTCTAATTTGATGAAGGGCTCAGATTAAGTCAACTTGAAATGTCCATTATGACTCTAGATGAAGCCATATTTGATCCAATTTAAGTCTAGTCCATTGGCTCATCTCGATCTCCTACAATGAAGATAAAATTTGTATATAAGTTTAAAATTTAGGAGAATTTATAATAAGGTCCAAAAATAATCCAAACTCATAAAACGTGTTAATAATCAATAATAAATCACTCGAGAGGATAAAAACAGTGATATTAAGTACCAAAATAACACGATAAAATGGTAGTTATCAATGAGCCACGTTGGATAAGTTCCAACGGATAGACCATCAGTCGACTGATCATACCCATCAGTCAACTAATTGAGTCATCACTCGACTGTCAAACCCTAACAGTCGACTCGGGAACCTTCTGTGCCCGAATACCCAATAACGGATCGGCGATCTCTAGATCGATCATTTCAGCTCATCGATCGGCCGCGATCTTTGGCGGTCCTTTGCTAAGCCAATTCCAACAGTCGAACTCTAGTCGACTCCCATCAATCGACTGACCATAGTCTCAGTCAACTGATACACCTCAAACATGAGGTTTTAACCCAAGTATGGTGCCCCCATACTTGCCAGACCACCCTTAGCCTAGACCTAAGCCTTCTAGCCACCTCCATCAGTCTCACACCTATTGGATCCCTCCAAGTCATCCATGACTTGTTCTTCTATATCCTAGACTTCAGGTGCTTCCATCAGCTATTGTCATGCTAATGTGGTCTACACCGCCAAGGCACATTGGGCTTACGCTGTCAAGACTCCGCTTGGACTTTATGCCGCCAACCATTGGACTTATACTGCCAAAACTCCACCCTTCGACTTTACGCCGTTAATATTCCCCTTGGACTTTTCAATTTCCAAGACTCATGCTTGGACTTTCCTTGCCAACTCATGTTGGACTTTCCATTCCAAAACCCATGCTTGAACTTTCCATGCCAAGACCCATGCTTGGACTTTCCTTTGCCAAGACCCATGCTTGGACTTTCCTTGCCAACCCATGTTGGACTTTCCTTGCCAAGACTCAAGCTTGGACTTTTCATGCCAAATACACAAGACTTGGACTTTTCCCATGACAATGGTCAAACCATTGTCAAACATCAAAATCATAACCTGGGTCGATCGCACCAACAATCTCCCCAACACATTGTCAGACATCAATGTCAAACATCAAAATACTATTCAAGTCAAACTCGAGTCTGGTCAATCGTGACCTGGGTCGATTGTACCAATAATCTCCCCCTTTTTTATGTTTGATAAAAACCAAAAACCTTTGAGTTAGACCCCTAACTCAAATTTCCTTACCAATTTTCCCAAATTGGTAATTCTAACATTCTCCCCCTTTTTGACATAAATCAAAAAGGTTCTCCCAAGGAAGTCAATGTCTCATATCCCAATGAGATCTTACAATCTCTCCTTTGGTCCAAAACACCTAGGATGCCTTCACTCTTCCTAGTGATAAGTTCCATATCACTCAAGAGAGACACTCCTATGAACTCTCCCAATTTCCAAATTGGGCATCTTAAATTCCCATTCTCCCCTTTACAAGGAAGAATATACATCCATCATCCCATGATGGATACCTCCCCCTACAAGCTTGCTCCCCCTTGACCATTGCACCAACAATGTCCTTGGAAAGTCCTTAAGCCAATAGAAACACTAAACCATCAAAAATAAGGTTAAAAGTTTAACATTGAACTTTCCCACACCTTAAAAATTGATACATCACCCTAACAACTCTCCTAATTCATATCCAATGGATTTTCACCCTTTCTAATTCTTTCCAAAGCATATCCTAGGGTTAGGAGCAGTTAGGAAACCATAACATAGCTGAAACATGGGCTAACCATCCTTATTTACCCGAAATCAGCTCTGGCAGTCAACTTTGACAGTAATCAGTCAATTGTCGTGCTCATCAGTCAATTACCAATAGGTGGCAGTCGACTGATAACTGAAATTTCTGAATTTCAATTATCAGAAATGAGTTTTAAAAAAATATAAGTAATTCTACGTATTTTGAAAAATCATGAAAATTCATATGTACATTACTTATAAGCAATATAATGGGTGAAAAATATTAGAAAAATAATTTACCCATAAAATAGTGAAATTGATACAAAGTTCAAAAGTGAAGAAAAACTTCAATGTTTGAGCTCACTTTGTATCAACATCATCAATGGTGATTGCTATCAAAAGATAGACTTCACCATGATTTTTCAAAATAATTTTAAAATGTTTTTAAAACCTTATATTGGATCATGCTCTTTGGGCTCAATGTACATGGCTTGAACATAAGCTTTCCCAATGATCCATCCATGATATAAATGAGTTTTAGTTCATCTAGATGCAACAACTATGCACCTTGAACTTAACTCATATCTTAGCATCTCACATGTATCTAGGGTGTATCAATACACATACATATCAATATAATGTGAGATGTGAGTTTTGTTCATCCTAAACTAGGGTTGCATGCATTTTTCTAAGGCAACACTACTTGATTCCCTTATACATGGGACTTCAAGTCAAGCCATAGTGCTAAAATCAATTTTATTAATGCATGAATGATCATGGCATAAATGATGATATAAATAGACATGGTCAATGATCATGATGTCATGGCATATGATTAAATTTAAATACACATGACATTTAACCTTAATTCTAAGCATGATCATGACATATTATATAATTAAAAGTAGATATGATGTCATGACATATTATATGATAAATCAAGCATGACAAATAAAATATAAAGGTATAATAATACCTAAGTTTTAATATTAATTATCATTTGTTATTATTTAATCCATTTTGCCATATTATTATTTATCCCCCAAGTGTGCCAAAAATCCAAAATGGCACACCTCAACCTCTAAATTTAATTGTGCCAATTTGATTGATTTTTCAACTAACATAAATTGCATTTGCACATCCTAAAATCTTTTAGGATTTAAATTCAAACCTATTTCCAAGGTATCCATAACCTTGAAAATGACCTAAAGTGTCACCTTTACTATGGTTAGGTTAACTACTCATCCATTCAAAGTTGGCACACCTAAACCCATTTAGCGTGAATCGATCACGCTCCTAGGAACCCATACCTATTGGAGCTCCTTGGGTTTACTAGGTGTTCACTAGGAATAACTTTCCTAGATACCCTTCTAATGACCCTTCTAGGCTTGGTAGTCTTGGTCATTTGGGTCTTACCTAGGTTAACTCTAGGGGTAACTCCCCTTGTAACCCTCTTAATGGCTTCCCTAGGTTTCCTTGAAACCCTAGCCACTAAGCACCTACCTTGGTCAACCTTAGGGATGACTTCCCTATTGACTTTGGCTTTCCTAGACCTAGGTTGTGTTCCATAATCGAATGGAATACTATGGTAGGTCTCCTTGGACTTAGGTTTGTGACCCAAACCTTTCTTTCCCTTGGTTCAACCTTACTTCCTAAAACCTAGGTTTTGACTCCTTAACCTAGATTTTTGATCATTTGACCCTTTAATTTGATCTTGTATATTCCTAAGGGTCATTTCCATTTTCTCAAGTCTTGACCTCAAGACTTGATTTTCCTTTTCTAATATCTCAATTTTTGATTTTTTCATTAACTCTTGAGATATTCTTATTTCTAGGCATATGTCTAGTCCATTTAGAGTTGATGCATAGGTGATCTTCTATCTTCCTAATGGTCTCCCTAGGAAGGATAGGTCTAGAATTGTTTGTTCTAGGTTTGTCCTTAGGTAAAATTATTTTAGGGACATTAGTCTCAAATTTCTCCTTATTCTTAATGTGGACATACTTAGCTCTAAAACAATAAAATCTATTATTCATTCTAGCATGCTTTTCATCATGAATAGCAAGTGTATTAAGATTATCTCTAGCATGCTTTTTATTATAAAATTTAGAATGTGCATTATTAAATTTTACCTTAGGGATTGCTTTAGAAGCTCCCCCAACTTATGATGCTCTTTCTTGGCTCTTTTTCTTCCCCCCTAAGACATTGACTCCTATAATGCCCTCTTTGGTGATACTTGAAGCACACCACGTGCTCCTTGCTTTTTCTAGTGGGGGCACCCGCATCCTTAGTTGTCTCTTGACTTTTAGGTGTCGGTGGGGTCTTCTTGACTTTCTTAAGACACTTGCTCTTGTAGTGTCCTACTTCTCTACACTCAAAGCATATAATATGATTTTTTTAATATTAGTTGAAATGCTTGAGTTACCTAGGGTGGTGGTCGATGCCGGAGTTAATTCTTCATCTCCTTGACCGGAGATAGATGACTCTTCTTGTTGCTCCGGTATTGAGGATGCCCTAATCTCCTCCCCCTCAATTCTTGAAGTGGAGGCTTCTTCCATCTCTTATTCCTTTTTCGATCCAGATGTTGATTCCCTATCAACCTTCGAATCCTCAAGCTCTTGGGATGAAGATGTGCTTGCTTCTTCTTGAGCTTGAGAGGATGAGCACCCCTCTTCTTCCTCTTCTTCTTCTTTTTCTTGGCCCGATTGAGGGTTCTCATGGAATCTTGCCACTTGACTCCATAGCTCCTTGGCATCCATGTAGTCCCCTAAACTAGACAAAACATTGTTAGGTATTAAATCAATCAAAAATTTCATTACCTTCTTATTTTTATCAAACCCTTGGAGTTGCTCCTCAGTCCATCTCTTCATCTTGAGGAAACCTCCCTTTGGTCCTCTTGGATAGTCAAATCCCTCCATCAAAATGGACCATTCTTCAAAGTCCCTCATCATGATGAAGTCTTCAATTCTTCCCTTCAATGAATTGAAGCCTTCTCATCCATAAAATGCATACGGGACCGGCGTGTTGATATCCCATCCTAATTGTTCTTCAAACTCCATCTTCCCTCTAGCAATCTTGCTCCCAGATGTTAGTCCGTAGAAGAGCTGCAAGCTCTGATACCAATTGTAAGGACCTGTGCGCCCGCTAGAGGGGGGGTGAATAGTGTCGTTCGTCGTATGATGAAATTTGATTACGCTTGCCTATGATTGTTAGTACGCAGCGGAATATGGAAAATACAATGCAAATACACAATCACAATATGCAAGAATATAACGTGGTTCGGAACCTCAAGGTTCTTACTCCACAGGTTGGGCTCGAGCGAGCCCAAGCGATGCAAATGCAACCACTAATCACTAACTCCTTCTCGGAACAATTCAGAGGTGGAGAAAACCTCATACAATAGTTCTTACAACAATAAGAATGAAATACAAGCAATTACAAATGAAATACAACAAAAGAATGCAAAGAAAATTTTACAATCGATCTTTTGGAAGCTTGCTTGTTGATTGCTTTTGACTAGCCTTGCAGCCCCTGATTTACACCAGCAAATCGCTTCAAATCACCCAAGAAAATCTTATCAAAAATCCTCCCCACGAACTGCTTTTATAACCTGCATTCGGGTTGATTTTCTCCTAGCAGTCGACTGATCAGGACCATCAGTCGACTACTCCTGTAGCCGTTGTCTCACAACGGCATGAGCCACGTTGGATAAGTTGCAATGGATATGCCATCAGTCGACTGATCTTACCCATCAGTCGACTGATCGAGTCATCACTCGACTGTCAAACCCTAACAGTCGACTCGGGAACTATCTGTGCCCGAATACCCGACCAACAGTCGACTGATCTCTAGATCAATCGACTGCTCAAGCTATCAGTCGACTGTCCAATGTTGGCAGTCGACTGCTAGGCTAATTCCAGCAGTCGAACTCTAATTGACTCCCATCAGTCGACTGATACACCTCAAACATGAGGTTTTAACCCAAGTATGGTGCCCCCATACTTGCCAGACCACCCTTAGCCTAGACCTAAGCCTTCTAGCCACCTCTGTCAGCCTCACGTCTATTGGATCCCTCCAAGTCATCCATGACTTATTCATCCATACGCTAGCCTTCAGGTGCTTCCATCAGCTATTGTCATTCTAATGTGGTCTACACCGCCAAGACACATTGGGCTTATGTTGCCAAAACTCCGCTTGGCCTTTATGCTGCCAAGACTCCACCCTTGGACCTTACGCCGCCAATATTCCCCTTGGACTTTCCAATTGCCAAGACCCATGCTTGGACTTTCCTTGCCAACCCATATTGGACTTTCTATGCCAAGACCCATGCTTGGACTTTCCTTTGCCAAAACCCATGCTTGGACTTTCCTTTGCCAAAACCCATGCTTGGACTTTCCTTGTCAACCCATGTTGGACTTTCCTTGCCAAGACTCAAGCTTGGACTTTTCATACCAAGTACACAAGACTTGGATTTTTCTCATGACAATGGTCAAACCATCGTCAAACATTAAAATCATAACCTAGATCGATTGCACCAACAATCTCCCCAACACATTGTCAGACATCAATGTCAAACATCAAAACACTACTCGAGTCAAACTCGAGTTTAGTCAATCGTGACCTGGGCCAATTGCACCAACACCATCGACTATTGTCATGCTAACAGTGTCTACACTGCCAAGGTACATTTGGACTTACGCTGCCAAGACAAACGCTTGGACTTTACACTGCCAAACATTGGACTTATACCGCCAAGGCTACCACTTGGACTTTACGCCGCCAATATTGTAGAGGATTTTGTGACCGCTAGAGGGGGGTGAATAGCGTGTTTCAATGTGTCGATGAAATTCATTGTGTTTGATCGTCTACAATCTTGTTAGCACAGCGGAATAGTAATAACAAAAGAAATAACAAGAAACACAATCACAACGCAAGGATATAACATGGTTCAAAACTGAATGGTTCTTACTCCACGGATCGGGCTCTAAAAGCCCTAGCAATTCAAACACACACTACTAATCACAATAACTCCTTCTCGGAACAATCCGGAGGTGGAGAAACCTCGTATAATAACTCTTACAACAGTAAGAAACAAATACAAGCAAGATACAAATGAAATACACAAGTAAAGAAAACAACACTTTACAATTGCTCTTTTGATTGCTTGCTTGATGGTTGCTTGAAATGCACTTGGAGACCCTGATTTGCAGCAGTAAATCGCCCTAAAACTCCTCAAGAACCGGTTGCAAAATCCTCCTCCACGAGCTCCTTTTATAGCTGCTGCGAGGGCTGGATTTCGCCTATCAGTCGACTGATCATGACCATTAGCGACTGATGACACTGTTGTTGTGAGACAATGGTGCAATCCACGCTGGAAAAATCCAACGGATATGACATCAGTCAACTGATCATATCTATCAGTCGACTGATCGAGCCTTCAATCGACTGCTAACCCCAACAGTCGAGCCCAACTCCATTTTATGTTCGAAATATCGAGCACCAGTCGACTGATCACAAGATTAGTCATTTGTAATCCCAACGATCATTGTCACCTTTAGCGATCATTTGCTAGGGCACTCCTCGCAGTCAAATCCTAGTTGACTCACACCAGTCGACTTCCACATGGTAACAGTCGACTGATACACCTCAAACATGAGGTTTTAACTTAAAACATGAGGTTTAACCCAAGTATGGTTCCCCCATACTTGCTAGACCACCCGTAGCATAGACCTAAGTTTTCTAGCCACTTCCGTCAGCCTCACGCCTATCGAATCCCTCCAAGTCATCCATGACTTGTTCATCCATATGCTAGCCTTCAGATGCTTCCATCGGCTATGTCATGCTAATGGTGTCTACACCGCCAAGACACATTGGACTTACACTGCCAAGACTCTGCTTGGACTTTACGCAGCCAACCATTGGACTTATACTGCCAAGAATTCACCCTTGGACTTTACGCCGCCAATATCAAACCCTTGGACTTCTCAAACGCCAAGTCTCAAGCTTGGACTTCCCTTGCCAACCCATGTTGGACTTTCCATGCCAAGACTCATACTTGGACTTTTCCTTGCCAAGACCCATGCTTGGACTTTACATGCCAAGTACTCAAAACTTGGACTTTCCATGACATGGTCAACTCCAGTCAACCATTAAAATCCCCCTCGAGTCAAACTCGAGTCCGATCAATCATGACCCGGGTCGATTGCACCAACAATCTCCCCAAAATATTATCAGACAACAATGTCAAACATCAATGTCAAACCTTCATGTCAAACATCAAAACATCGCTTGAGTCAAACTATAGTCCGGTCAATTATGACCTGAGCCAATTGCACCAACAATCTCCCCTCTTTTATGTTTAACAAAAACACATACCTTTGAGTTAGAACACTAACTCAAATCTTCTTACCAATTATCTCAAATTGGTAATCCCATAAATTCTCCCAAACATTCTCCCCCTTTTTGACTAACATCAAAAAGGTTTTCTCTAAGGAGGTCAATGTCTCATGTCCCAATGAGATCTTATAATCTCCCCCTTGGTCCAAAAATACCTAGGATGCCTATAATCTCCCTAGTGATAAGTCTCATATCACTCAAGAGAGGTAATCCTACAAACTCTCTCAATTTCCAAATTGGGTATCTCAAAATTCTCATTTCCCCCTTATGAGGAAAAATATCATCCATCATCCCATGATGGATACCTCCCCCTAAAGGCTTGCTCCCCCTTGACCATTGCACCAACAATGTCCTTGGGAAGTCCCTAAGCCAATAGGAACTCTAAACCATCAAAAATAAGGTTCAAAGTTCAACATAGAACTTTTCTATCCTTAAATTTGATACATCACCCTAACAACTCTCCTAATACATATCCAATGGATTTTCACCCTTTATAATGCTTCCCAAAGCGTATCCTAAGGTTAGGAATGGTTAGGAAACTTTAATGTAGCTGAACATGGGCTAAACAACCTTGTTTTCCTCGAAATCAGCCTGGCAATCGACTCTATCAGAGATCAGTCGATTGTCGTGCCAATCAGTCGACTACCACCAAGGGTAATCGACTGATAACTGAAATATCAGAATTTCAGTTATCAGAAATGAAATTCGAAAAAGTGTAAGTAATTCTACGTATATTGAAAAATCGTGAAAATTCATACGTATCTTACTTATGACCAATAAAATAGGTGAAAAATGTCAGAAAAATATTTTACCCATAAAATATTGAAATAGATACAAAGTTTAAAAGTGAAGAAAAACTTCAATATTTTAGCTCACTTTGTATCAACTTCATCAATGGTGATTGCTATCAAAAGATAGACTTCACCAAGGTTTTCTAAAAGGATTTTAAAATGATTTTGAAAACCTATATTGGATCATATTCCTTGGGCTTAATGTACATAACTTGTACACTAGCTTTCCCAATGATCCACAAATAAGTTAAGATGAGTTATAGTCCATCTAGATGCAAAAACTATGCACCTTAAACTTAACTCATACCCTATCATCTCACATATATCTAGGGTATATAAATACACATACATGTCAATTTAGATGTGAGATGTGGGTTTTGTTTTCTTAATCTAAGGTCTCATGCATTTTCTAATGCAACACTACTTGATTCCCTTATAAATGGGATTCCAAGTCATGTCATTGTTCTTAAATCAATTTTAATCAAATTAAATGCATGAATGATCATGGCATAAATGATAGCATAATTAAGCATGGCCAATGATCATGATGTCATGACATATGATATAATCTAAAAACACATGACAATAAACCTTAATCCTAAACATGATCATGACATATTAAATAATTAAAAGTAAATATGATGTCATAGCATGTTATATGGCAAACAAAGCATGACACATAAAATGTATAGGTATAATAATATCTAAAACTTAGTATTAATTGTCATTTGATATAATTAAGTATATTTTGCCATATTATCACATTTCCTAAGTGTGTCAAAAACTCAAAATGACACACCAATACCTCAAAACTTAAATTGTGCCAATTTGATTGATTTTTCATAATCCCAACAATGTATTGGCACATCCTAAAATCTTTTAGGATCATAATTCAAATCTATTTCCAAGGTATCCATAACCTTGAAAATTACCTAAAGTGTCACCTTTACCATGGTTAGGTTAACTACCCATCCATTTAAAGTTGGCACACCTAAACTCATTTAGCGTGAATCGATCACGCTCTTAGGAACCCAAAACTTATTTGAGCTCCTAGGGTTTACTAGGTATTCCTTAGGGATAACCTCCCTAGATACCCTCCTAATGACCCTTCTAGGCTTGTTAGCCTTGGTCATTGTGGTCTTTTCATGGTTAACTCTAGGGGTGACTTCCCTTGTAACCTTCTTAGTGGTCACCTTAGGTTTCTTCGAAACCCTAGCCACTAGGCACCTACCTTGGTCAACCTTAGGGATGACTTCCCTATTGACCATAGCTTTCCTAGACCTAGTTTGTGTTCCATAATCAAATGGAACACTATGATAAGTCACCTTAGGCTTAGGTTTGTGACCTAAACCTTTCTTGCCCTTGGTTAACTCTTGTCTCATATACCCTAGGTTTTGACTTTGACTTCTAGACCCTAGAGTTTGACCATTTGACCTTTGCATTTAATTTGTCATTTTTGCAAGGGTCTTTTCAAGTTTCTCAAGCCTTGATCTCAAGGCTTGATTTTCCTTTTCTAATTGCCCAATTTTTGAATCTTGATTTAATCTTTGAGCATTGTTCTTTCTAGGCATATGCCTAGTCCATTTGAGATTAAAACCTAAGTGGTCTTCAATTTTTCTAATAGATTCCCTATGTAAGGTTTTTCTAGGGGCATTAGTCTCAAATTTCTCCTTATTATTAAAATGGACACTCTTAGCTCCTAGACAAAAATATTTGTTATTTCTAGCATGCTTTTATGATAAATTGCAAGAGAATTAAAATTCCTAGCATGCTTTTTGACATTTAAATTAGAAGGAGCATTACTAAAATGTACCTTAGGGTTAGCCTTAGCTCCCCCTACATGTGATGGTCCATTTTTAGCCTTTTTCTCTCCCTTTGGGCATTGACTCCGATAATGACCCGGTAGTCGACATTTGAAGCAAATCACTTGCTCCTTGCTTTTGATTGTTGGGGAATCGACATCCTTGACCTTTGGTGCCGATTGAGGCTTCTTGACCTTCTTTGGGCACTTGCTCTTATAGTGCCCAAACTCCTTACACTTAAAACACATTATATGAATTTTATTTGAAATTGAGGTATTTGAGTCACCTAGGGTGGTGGTGAGGGTCTCTTGAGCTTGCTCTTCCTTTCGACCGGATGTAGATGGTTCTTCCTGTTGTTCTGGTGTTGAGGATGCCCTAATCTCCTCCCCCTCAATCCTAGAGGTGGAGGCTTCTTCCACCAATCCGAAAGTTGACTCCTCTTCAACTTCTGAATCCTCACTTGCTTGTGAGGATGAGAATTCATCTTCGGCCTCCTTCTCTTCCAAGTCTTCTTGGACCAGTTCGGGATTTTCATGAAGCTTGGCCAAATCTCTCTAAAGCTCTTTGGCATCCATGTAATTACCTAACATACACATAATGTTGTTAGGGATCAAATCAACCAAGAATTTTATTACCTTATTATTTTTCTCGAAGGCTTGGAGTTGCTCCTCGATCCATCTTTTCTTTTTGAGAAAGTCTCCCTTTGGTCATCTTGGATATTCAAATCCTTCCATTAAGATGGACCATTCCTCAAAATCCCTCATCATCAAAAAATCTTCAATCCTTGCCTTCCATTGGTTGAAGCCCTCTCGTCCATAGAAAGCATACGGGCCCGGTGTATGGATGTCTCATCCAAGTTGTTCTTCAACTTCCATCTTTCCCTTTAGCGGTTTGCTCCCGGCGGTTAGTCCGTAGAAGAGCCCCGGGCTCTGATATCAATTGTAGAGGATTCGGTGACTACTAGAGGGGGTGAATAGCGTGTTTCAATGCGTCGATGTAATTCGTTGCGTTTGATCGTCTACAATCTTGTTAGCACAGCGGAATAGTAATAACAAAAGAAATAACAAAAAACACAATCACAACGCAAGGATATAACGTGGTTCGAAACCGAATGGTTCATACTCCACGGATCGGGCTCTAAAAGCCCTAGCAATGCAAACACGCACTACTAATCACAATAACTCCTTCTCGAAACAATCCGGAGGTGGAGAAACCTCGTACAATAACTCTTATAATAGTAAGAAACAAATACAAGTAAGATACAAATGAAATACACAATAAGTAAAGAAAATAACACTTTACAATTGCTCTTTTGATTGTTTGCTTGATGGTTGCTTGAAATGCACTTGAAGACCCTAATTTGCAGCAGCAAATCGCCCCAAAACTCCTCAAGAACCGGTTGTAAAATCCTCCTCCACGAGCTCCTTTTATAGCTGCTGCATGGCCTGGATTTCGCCTATCAGTCGACTGATCGGGACCATCAGTCGACTGATGACACTGTTGCTGTGAGACAACGGTGTAATCCACGCTGGAAAAATCTAACGGATAGGACATCAATCGACTGATCATGTCCATCAGTCGACTGATCGAGCATTCGTTCTCATTGCTAACTGATCGATCGGTCGACTCCGTTGCGTACGAAATCTGAGGCACGATTATCGCGATCACAAGATCGGTCATTTGTAGTCGGCCGATCATTGCCCACCTCTGGCGATCCATTGCTAGGGCCTCCGGATCGAGCCCTAGTTGACTCATGCGTCGGCTTGTCGTATAGTATCGATCCGGTGATACACCTCAAACATAAGGTTTTAACCTCAAACATGAGGTTTAACCGAAGTATGGTGCCCCCATACTTGCTAGACCACACGTAGCCTAGACCTAAGCCTTCTAGCTATCTCCGTCAACCTCACGCCTATCAGATCCCTCCAAGTCATCCATGACTCGTTCATCCATACGCTAGCCTTCAAGTGCTTCCATGGGCTATGTCATGCTAACAGTGTCTACACCGCCAAGGCACATTGGACTTACACTGTCAAGACTCTGCTTGGACTTTACGCTGTTAACCATTGAACTTATGCTGCCAAGACTTCACCCTTGGACTTTACGCCGCCAATATCAAACCCCTTGGACTTCTCAAATGCCAAGACTCAAGCTTGGACTTCCTTTGCCAACCCATGTTGGACTTTCCATGCCAAGACTCATGCTTAGACTTTTCCTTGCCTAGACCCATGTTTGGACTTTACATGCCAAGTACTCAAGACTTGGACTTTCCATGACATGGTCAACTCCAGTCAACCATCAAAATCCCCCCCCCCGAGTCAAACTCGAGTCCGGTCAATCATGACCCGGGTCGATTACACCAACAATCTCTCCAAAACATTATCAGACATCAATGTCAAACCTTCATGTCAAACATCAAAACATCGCTCGAGTCAAACTTGAGTCCGGTCAATCGTGACCTGGGCCGATTGCACCAACAAACATCACACCCTTGGACTTTCTCAAATGTCAAGACCCACGCTTGGACTTTTCGTACTAAGTACTCATGACTTAGACTTTCATTGTCAAGTACTAATGACTTGGACTTTTCATTGCTAAGTACCCATGACTTGGACTTTCCTTGTCAAGTACCCATGACTTGGATTTTCCTTGCCAAGTACCCATGACTTGGACTTTCTATCATATTATCAACCCCATGTCAACCATATAGTTAATTTATTGTCAAACATCGAAATACTACTCGAGTCAAACTCGAGCCCGGTCAATCGTGACCTAAGTCGATTGCACCAATATCATTTTGATTTTTTTTTAGACTTCTTTTTTATTATCACACTTGTAGTCAATAAATGAACTTCTATTTCTACTCATTTAAACTTGACAAATATATCAAAATAAAAACCTAAATTAAATTCTTTGTCAATCGTATTAAAATAATTAAACAAATCCGATCTTGTTTGTCAAACTATTTAACTTAGGAAAAATGATAATAATATTAAATAATATCTCTTTTTTCATCTTTTCTATCTGAGTTTTAACTTACACTTCATGCTCACACGCCTGGATAAAAAATAAATGAGATGAGAAAAGTGATCAAGACAGTAAATAATAAATAATTAAGGTGTATAGTATTCTTCCTCTTTTTAGAAAGGGTTAAGATTTAAAAAAAAAATAACATCGAATTTTATTTATTTTAGAACTTTGATTAATTTCAATCAATTGGACTAGGTTCCAAATTTATTATTATTTTTTTAGTTGTTGGTAATCTAGTTTTGAAAACTCTAAAAATTCTATAAATTTTTAAAAAATTATAATTTTTTGCAAACACATGAATTTAAGGTTTAGCAAAAAATAAAAAATAAAATTTTCATAGTTTCAAAAAATACAGCTGATTTATCATAAAAAATCTCATGAAAAATACATGCATAAGTAAGCAATCTTATTCATGACACCAGTAGACACCATTTTCAAAACCATAATAAATCGATAAAGCTAGTTTTATTAAATCAAAGTTAGTTTGATTCCATAATATAAAAATATTTTCAAACATGATCAGGTAAACTAGGTAAACAGTAATTTTCCATCATTTTGATAATTTCTTTGTATTTAAATATTATTATTTTAATTAAAATACGATAATTCTTTGGTGCAAAAGATTGAAATCCATCAACCTAGCGACCCCTACCAGTCTGTCTTCGGACCATCGTAAGAGAGATAAATCACGGTAAACCTTTGCCCCTTGAAACTAGTAACTAGCACATGTAGAATTGTCATCCTCACATTTGCGAGAGATTGATCCGTTATTTTCTAGTACGATATCTATATACGTTAGTCATTAGGACCTTTCCGCGGAGACAAAATACAATAATCCTAATAGATATAAAAGATGTTTCGAATTAGAATTTCTATACCTCCAACGCAGTGATAAAATGTAATAACTAAAATGACAGAATCTAAATTTCGTTAGGGTGTGTGTGAACTATACTTCTGATTTATCCTGAACCAGAAGGAGTTTCTATGTTGAATTGAACCCAATTGGGCTTAATTTAAAATCTCAAGTGGGTTCAATCTGATCAAATAATATTTAAATTCAAACCGTTAAGGCCGGCTCGAGTCTTTTCCAGAAGAAACTGTCTCTAATGCGTACGCGTGTACTAAATCTGCGAGCCGTCGGAGGAAGGATCGGCGATATCGCCAAGTTTTCTCTTCTCTCACTCCCATTTCCCACCTCGTTCAGCCTGTTGATCCATCCTTCGCTGCTTTCTTCCTTGTCTGGAAAGTGAGATGCCCTGGAAAACCCTCGCTTTGCTGCGTTTTCTGGTGATTTTCGCGGAGATTAACGGTGGTTTTTGTGATTTCTTTCTAGGGATGAGAGGCGTGGCGCAGAAGGTCCGGGACGAGGGGAAGAACCCTAATGACACCGATCCCCTCATCCAGAGGCAGACTGGGTCGTTCCGGCCTCATGAGGGTTTGGCCGAAATCAACGATGAAGAGGCCGAGACTGTCTCGTCTGCTTGCTGCCGCATCTGCCTTGAGAGCGATTCCGTCCCAGGTGACTTTCCTTTCATCGATTGGGTTTTTTGTGATGCCCTATGCCATTTCGCAAGTTCGTGATACAGTTTTGTGGCATGTAGCATAAACTTTTGATTAATTGTCGAAAGCAGGCTTGAAACAATTTTATTCATCATGTAATCACATTTGCCTATATGATGTCTTACTTTCAAGTGTTTCTGTTGTTTCCATCAATCTGATCACATGTGTATATTCATACACTAGGTGGGTCTCCATGATCATTAGCTTGGAAAGAATCATGCTCGCATGAAAATTTCTTCAGCACTCGCTTAAACCAAAAAAACCCTTGGATGATGCGGGAACATGGAACAGTGCTTGAACATGTAATAAAAGAGCAGTATATATAAAACAAATGTCATAAACCATCAGGAATATGTACAGATGAATCCATCCTCATAAATAAACCATCAACTGAAAGCAAACTTAGATATCTGTGCATGTTGTTTTATGTATCTAAAATAGAAATAACGATATAATAACACTTTCCAAGCACACAATGCACATTATAAGATAACAGTCGTAAAATAAACCCACATGTCTGCACATACCTAAAGTATGTGATGCATTCTCGAAACCATGATTAGAATATCGGTGTCATAGTAAAATATATTATAAAAAGATCAAAGAATGATGCATCTTATATGGATCTAATAATAGGGCCCAGAAACCAGAAAACCTAAGAAGGCAAGGGTGGACACAGTGGATGAGGCGAACAAGCTGCTAAGTGGGAGATTTATCATGAAAATAGAATCCCTGACTTGGCTAATGTGATTATGGTGAAGAAGTTGAATGAAGTGGTGCATATTTGTTAAGTTACTAATTTAAACCAGACTTGCCGAAGTGATTGTTTTTATTGTCTAGAATTGATCTACATGCCAGACAACACAATCAGGCATAAAATACTGAGTTTTTTTTTATACAATTAAATTCACATTAAGTTTTTTTCGATACAACTAAATTCACATGACCTAAGTGGATGAGTCTCATATCTTATTTCAAATATTGGAAAATACTTATTTCTCTAACATTAATGCCTTTTGGTTTAAAAAATTCAGATGTATCCTACAAAGGTTGATATTAAGTTATTTGACTTCTTGATGGTGAAAATATGGAAGTTTATATAGATGATATGGCTGTGAAGAGTAATACTAGAGAAGGAAATGTATAGGATTTGAAGGAAGTTTTCACTATACTCGGGAATTAGAACGAGGTTCAATCTCTTGAAGTGGTCCCCTGACATTGGGTTAGGAAAGTTCCTTGGATTTCTTGATTAACAATAGAAAATTTAAGTGAATCTTGTGAAGGTCAAATCTATAATGGAGGTGAAGCCACCAGTGAATAAAACTAAGATGCAAAAGCTAAATGAATGGGTTGTAGCCTTGACCGGGTTCCTATCCAAGTTTGTAAGGGAGGTGTGCTCTTTTCTTTAAATGACAACAGTCTGAGTGGGTGTCGATAGGTTTTTGAGGGGTTCTAAGTAGAGTATCATAGTTAGCCCAACCTGTTGTAGGAGATTAGTTGATAGCATGGAACCAATATCAATTATTTCAATCTTAAATATCAGCCAATTGGATCCTAAGATCAGTTGGAGCATAATTTGTAAAAGAATCAGGAAAAATGTGATAATGAAATTGGCCAATCTATGAGATAAACTTTGTTGGTGCAATTGACCTAGGTCACGATGAACCAGACTTGAGTAGTGTTTTGATGTTTGTCAATACGCTTGATGATCATATGTAGATGAATTGGGATATCCAAGGTCATATGAGGGAAATTGTTATGAGGAGATCGTTGGAGCAATCGACCTCAGGTCAAAACTTGACCAAGCTCGAGTGAGACTCGAAAGGAAGTCCAAGTTTGGAGAATTGGCAAGGAGAAGTCTAAGATTGAATTCTTTGTAGGAACTTCGGTGAGTGATAGAGGGGGGGGGGGGGAGGTGAATAACGTCGTGCTACGTTCGTCGATGGAATTCGATCGTGCTCGTCTACACAAACTTGTTAATGCGCAGCTGAATATATAATAATGAAAATGCACAACAAGAATACACAAGCACACACACTACGCAAGATATACGTGGTTCGGAACCTTAGGGTTCCTACTCCACGGGGCGAGCTCAATGAGCTCTAGTGATGTACACACCACTAATAAATCTCTTTCTCGACAACAAGTCGGAGGTGGAGAAATCTCGTACAAGCGTTTATAACAATAAATAAGAAATACAAGCAAATATAAGTAAACTATACAAATATAAGTAAAGAAAACTTTACAAATGTGTTTTTGAATGCTTGCTTGTTGATCGCCTTGGACTAGCCTTAAAGGACTGGAAAACACCAACTATCCCCTTCAAATCGCCCAAAAAATTCGCTGTGGAAATCCTCCCCGTCGAGCTCCTTTTATGCTCTGCGCGACCTGGATTTCCGCTTTGCGCGATCGGCGCGAAAGACTCGATCGGCCGATCATACCAGTGTCGTTCACAACGACTTGATCCACGTTGGCATTGAGCCAGCGGATACACCGGGCGATCATTATTCGTCGCCTATCGCTCGACCGCACCAGTGTCTGTCCTCGCGACCTGACACGGCAGTGATCATTGCCCTCCATGTCGATTGCTCGTATCCGATCGATTGCCCAATCTTTGGCGATTGGCGAGGCTATTGCGTCGAGCGCGATCGACTCTCGATTCGACTAGTCGTAATCGATCAATCGCCGATGTCGACTCCGTTGCCAAGTGTCAAAACACTTAACCAGTCGACTAGTCCATAACCCCAGTCGACTGCTACACCTCAACCATGAGGTTTAATCCCAAGTATGATGCCCTCATACTTGCTAGACCACCCTTAGCCTTAACTTAAGCTTTCTGACCACCTCCATCAGTCTCACGCCTATCGGATCCCTCCAAGTCATCCATGATTTATTCATCCATACGCTAGCCTTCAGGTGCTTCCATCGGCTATTGTTATGCTAACGGTGTCTACACTGCCAAGGCACATTTAGGCTTACGCTGCCAAGACACATGCTTGAACTTTACGCCGCCAAACATTAGACTTATGTTGCCAAGACTCCACCCTTGGACTTTACACTGCCAATATCAACCTTTGGACTTCCCAAATGCCAAGCACCCATGACTTAGACTTTCACTGCCAAGACTACACACTTGGACTTACGTGGCCAAGACTACACCCTTGGACTTTTTTTGCCAACCCATGTTGGACTTTCCAATTGCCAAGACTCATGCTTGGACTTTCCATGTCAAGTACCCAAGACTTGGACTTTCTCATTGCCAAGACCAATGCTTGGACTTTCCATGTCAATTGTCCCATTTAGACTTTTCCATCATATGGTCAATCCCATGTCAACCATATAGTTAACCCATTGTCAAACAATGGTCAACTCATCGTCAAACATCAAAACACTACTCGAGTCCAACTCGAGTCTGGTCAATCGTGACTTGTGCCGATTGCACCAATATTCTTGGCATTGAAGAAGTCCAAGTATGGATATTTGACGAGGAAAAGTCCAAGGGTGGAGTCTTGGCAAAGGAAAGTTTAAGTATGGATACTTGGCAAAAGAAAAGTCTAAGGGTGTAGTCTTGGCCACGTAAGTCCAAATGTGTAGTCTTAGCGATGAAAGTCGGCGTTGAGCTTGAGGCGATGGAAGTCTGGAGGCGCGACTAGGGGTGTCTGATCGGCTAACCGAAAACCGGCCAATGAGAACTTTCAAGTTCGGTTGATCAATCGAATTCGGTTTTTATTTAAAAATATCGGTTTATTCGGTTCGGTTTCGGGTTTGAACCGGAAAAATTCGGTTTACGGCCGATTGATTTTTAGACGATCGGTGATATCAAATCGATCGGTCGATTGATAATCGATCGTGATGTTATACATCGGTCACCAATAAACCAGTATTGCAGAGCCGCGAGAATGTTTATTAAGTCGATTGATGGCTAACATCGATCGATGGTCATCGATCGGTGATGGCTCAAATCAGTCGAATGATTTGATAATCAGTCGACTGATTATCGCGATTTTATCTAAAACCCTAACCACAAATCACGATTTTCTTCCCTAAACCCTAACCTTTCACTCTCAGCCTCTCGCCAACTCTCCTAAACCCTCTCTCTGGCCTCCGTCAGTCCACTCTTCGTATCTGTCCATCATAAACCCTAATTCTCTCCGTCTCCGTCTCCGTCTCTTCTCCTAGGCTCCACTTGCACATCGACGGCTGCAGTGCTTCCCACACCCTTTAAATTTTCGACGACCGACGGTTAGTTTACTATACTTATTTAGTTGTTTTACTATACTTATTTTTATGATTGATTTTCGACGATGACGATGATGATCACGATTCATGAATAGTAAAATTTAGGTTTAGGGCATTCTTTGTTTATAATTCTAAATTGCTAATCTAGTAAAATAGTTATATATAATTTTTGTAATGAATTGTATGTTTTTTAGATGTCGATCCAAGGAAATCTTTGAATATGGATGTTGATAATAGTTGTTGATATGATCTGGATCTTGATGGTACAAGATCACTGTGATGAAAAAGTAAGCAAACGGAAAACAATCAAACCAAGTGAGGTATGGGGAGCATTTTACGAGTTTACCAATGTCATTAATGAGATTAAAGCCAAATCAATTATTGTGATAAGGAGTTTTTGTGATCCATACAAGAATGGAATATGAGTTTGAAATCTCATATACCTATCATGCGAAACATCCTCATCTTATTGAAAACAAATCAAACACAGTTGAGTTTTAGTGGGTGCAAAGCAGGTGAGGATCTCTTATTTCTTGGAAATTTGATCAGGATGCATCTAGAAAAACATTAGCTAGAATGATTATCATGGATGAATTGTCTTTTAAATTTGTAGAAGGAGAAGAGTTTAAAACATTTATGTCTATGGTATGTCCAAAGTTTAGAATTCCTTCGAGATGGACAATCGCGATTCGCGTGATTGTCTTGAATTATACAAAATTGAAAGGAAAATTTGAAAAGTCCATTGCATGATTCGACACAAAGAGTTTGTTTGACCATCGATACATGGACATCGATTCAAAAAATTAACTATATGTGTGTATCGCCATTTTATCGATAAAGATTGGAAGTCGTAAAATAATTTTGAATTTTTGTCCGATTACAAGTCGTAAAAGGCGAGGCTATCGGTTTAGCTATTGAAAATTGTTTGAGAGGTTGGGAAATTAATAGAATTTTCACTATTACGCTGATAATGCAAATTCAATGATGTCATTGTCGATAGTTTCAAGAAAAGATAGTTAATCGGGATTCTACTATTTTAAAAGGTGAATTCATTCATATGAGATGTGTAGCTCATATAATCAATTTGATTGTTGTTAATGGCTTGAAAGATATAAATTCATCTGTGATGAGTCGAGAATGCTATTAAATATGTTTCTAATCCCCCTCTAGATTAAGCAAGTTCAACGAATGTGTAGAAATTGAAAAAATTGAAAGTAAAAATCATTGTGTTTGGATGTACCAGAGGATGGAATTGACTTATTTGATGTTGAATGTAGCGGAAAAATTTGAAAGAGCTTTTGATAGGTTTGATGAACAAGACCCATACTTTAGATCGTATCTTCAACATACAGATTAGGGTGTTGTTGTGAAATGCAACGGAGATATGGTATTTGGACTAGACGGGAATGTCCAAACAGAATTACAGACTATTGATGGGAAGCCAACTAGTGCTGATTGGAATAATATTAGACTCTTTGCATCTCTATTGCAAGTTTTTTATGAGTTAACATTAAAAGTCTCAGGATCTTTATATGTCACTTCTAACACTTTTGCACTTGAAATCAGTTCTATTCATTCCATATTAAAGGAGTGACAAGAAAGTGATGAACCTGATGTGTATTCAATGGGATTAAAAATGAAAATGAAATTTGACAAATATTGGGGAGATCCAGAGAAAATGAATAAATTGATTTATATTGCAGTGGTACTTGATCCAAGACATAAATTAGATTTTTTGAAATTTATGTTGATCGAGTTATATAGAGATGAAAAGGGTGCAATAGCAGGAAAGAATATAAAGGAGACTTTGTTTGCTTTGTACAAAAATTATAAGGAGAAAATGGAGCCTCAAAGTAACACCTCAAAAATTTCAATTAATTCGAATCGGGTGATAAGCGATCGTGCCTAAAAATATGAGTCGAATAGATTTGAAAAGACAATCAATCTTTGCAGTATAAGAAATAAAAGGCACAAATTTTTGGTGATGGGCAATACGAATTAGATAAGTATCTGAATGAAATAGTTGAAGAATATCATGTGAGACTTTGACATTTTTGGGATGGTGGAAACAAAATTGTCATAGATTTCCTATACTTGCTCAAATTGCTCGTGATATGTTAGTCATTCCAATATCAACAGTTGCTTCAGGATCCGCTTTCAGTACTGGTGGTCGGGTACTTGATTGTTTCAGGAGTTCATTGACTCATCAAGTGGTAGAAAGTCCGATTCAGATAAGATTGGCTTCGATTAAGTTTGGTACCAATTAATGTCGAAGAAATTTTAGAAGATGTAGAAAAACTTGAAAGCGGTACGTTTTATTTATATTTAGTTATTTGTTTACAATTAAAAATATATAGAATATTAATTTGTTTGACTTGTATCATGTTATACTTTTTTAGTTCTCAAAAGTAATATCGATTCGCCTTTTTACAACACCAATTGAGGTTTAATTAACTACTTACTGGTATACTTCGATTATTATAATCTAGTTACAAGTGTATTTACTTTTAATTATCCGTTCAAATGATAATAACAAATTTGTACTTCTTGATCATTATTTATTAGGATAAACACAAGTGGTGGCGAAAAGTTTGAACTTTGAACTCAAATCAAGTCACAACTTCTGAGTCAAGGATGAAGGAAGGACCAAGGACTCAAGTCAACTCTCAAGTCTCAAGTGTCAACTCTCAAGATCTAAGGATACATCAGATTCATTTTGATATTCGACATGCTCTATAAGGCTATAATGAAGTGTAAAAAGTTAAAATTATATGTTTATCTTTATGTTAGCGACTTGATTGAATGTTTTAATTTTAACGAGATTTTTTATATATTTTGATGTGTTGATATTTATTAAATTGTATTTTGTATAGTTGTGCTCTTGTTGACATGTATAATGTATTTAATTTAAATAGTTATGTTATTGTGTAATATTGAATGTTTTAAATTTTAATGTTGAAATTTAAGAATATACAGGAAAACAACTTATATAAATATAGGGGAGGTATTTTATTTTTTTTTAAATTCTAATAAATCGTGTAAATTTAAGGTTTCACATAATAGATATAGGCTATATCTAATCGTATATATTCATTAAATGCACGAAATGACATCAAATTAGTGTTTTAATATAGAATTTTACAGAAATCAGTCGACTGGTTCAGTAACCAATCGACTGTTTATCGTAAAATTCGTTTGGAAAACGATCAGACTATTTAATACGATCGATACTATATTGGTCGATATCAATCGACCGATCGATGTTATATATCGGATCGATCGATTGTATCATCGATCGATTGATTTGAGTCATCAATGACTTAAAAATATTCGTGTTCGATGCATTTACATCGTGATACGATCGTGATGTATCACGCGATCGTTGTTACGACCGATCGATGTATTACACCACGATCATCGGTGGTAAAAATCGGTTTTTTCGGTTTTTAATCGAAAAAACCGATTTTTTTTTTTTGCAAAATCGGTTCGGTTCATTGGAAAAGTTTGATCGGTTCGGTTTAGTTAAAAAAATTTCGGTTTATTCG
Source organism: Wurfbainia villosa (assembly GCA_025175895.1). Classification (NCBI taxonomy): domain Eukaryota; kingdom Viridiplantae; phylum Streptophyta; class Magnoliopsida; order Zingiberales; family Zingiberaceae; genus Wurfbainia; species Wurfbainia villosa. Next base: position 7,331,976 of record JAKLTH010000072.1, on the reverse strand, counting down.
GTTTCGGTCTTAATCGGTTCGGTCGGTTCAATTTTAACCAAATGCACACCCCTAGGCGCGACCTCTTGGCAAAAGTATCCCATGGCATGACGAAGTCGATGGAAGCACCTAAAGGCTAGCGCAAAGGGTGAAAGAGTCGTGGATGACTCGGATGGACCAAGCATTGAGGTCACATAAGTCCAAGTGTGTAGTCTTGGCGGTGAAAGTCCAAGCATTGAGCAATGGAGAAGTCCTGGAGGTGCAACCTCTTGGAAAAAGTACCCGATGGCATGATGAAGTCAATGGAAGCATCCGAAGGCTAGTGCAAAGGATGAAAGAGTTGTGGAAGACTCAGATGGACTTTAAGGGCGTGAGGCTGATGGAGGTGGTTAGAAGGCTTAGATCTAGGTCTAGGGTGAGTATCAAGTATGAGGGGATCATACTTGGATTAAATCTCATATTTGAGGTGTACCAGTCGATTGATGACATTGATCAGTCGATTGGTCAAGTGCACGACACTCGGAAGACCTAGTTGACTCGAGCAATGATCGGGTTATGACCTACGGTACCGTGGGTAGTCGATCGCGCTCGGTACCTGTGAATGTGACTCTGCGATGGATCGAGGCTAGACTAGTCGACTGACCACTAGCCGTTGATTGTCGTGGATGGACAGTCGATTAGTGTTAGTGGATAAGAGCACAGAAGGTCTCGTAGTTGGTTGGGTAGTCGACTGAAGGCTTGGCAGTCGACTAATGGTAGCAGCAGTCGACTGCTAAGTGTCCGTTGGCAAAAAGCCAACGTGGATTAGTCCGTTGTGAGACAACGAATAGTGGGCAGTCGACTGGGGCTTTTGGCAATCGACTGTTAGGCGGAAATCCAACCCGAGTGAAGCCTTTAAATGCAGATTGAGGGAGAAGGAGAAAGAGTCGGTTCTTGGAGATCTTGGAGGGGAATTGCTACTGCATTCCAGACCTTCCAAGTTATTCCAAAGTAACTAAAAGCAAAGCAATCAAAAGCACACTCGTTGAAGTGTTTGGTTTGAGTTTTCTCATTTTTTTTGTATTCTTGCATTTGGTTGTATTCTTTCATTGTAATTCATATTGTAAGAGGTTTTTTCCATCTCTGGTGTGTTACCGAGGAGGAGACAAGGTTTAGTGGAGTAAACACTAAAGCCCGACCATGGAGTAGGAACTAGGATTTTGAACCACGTTAAAATCTCGTCTTGTGTTTGTGATTGTTTTTGTTTGTGTTTTTATTGTGTATGCTTGTGTTTCCGTTGCGTATCACTAATTATTTGTAGATGAGCATACGAACGCAATCGAGCAAATCGACGAATGCTATTCACCCCCTCTAGCGCATCCAAAGGTCCCCAACAAGTGGTATCAAAGCGAGGACGCTCTTCAAGGGCTGATCGCCGTGAGAGCACAAGCGCTAGAGGAGTAAAACAATGAAGTTGCCTAACGACGGATTCGACTATGACATCCGGATTCCTCTACCTTTCAACCGAGAAGATTTTTTGGCATGGAGTGCAAGGATGGAGATATTCTTTATGACGGACATCGAGCAATGGTTCATCATAATGGACGGGTTCAAGGCTCCCACGGACAAGAAAGGAAAAATTCTCAAGAAAAAAATGGACGGAGAAGCAAGTCCAAAAATCCGAGACCAACGATAAGGTAATAAAAAATGTTGGTCAATTTAATTTCTAATGATCTATTGTATAAGATAAGTGATTATAAGGATGCCAAGGAGCTTTAGAGCAAATTGACAAAATCTTACAAAAATTCCTTGTCAGCCTAACATAAAGAAGAATCTAAGGAGGAATGTTCATCCTCTCACGCTTATGAAGATTCGGACGTTGAAAGGTGTTCAACATCCGAGGAAGAAGTCATGGAAGCTTCCACCTCTAGGATTGAGGGGGAGAAGAGGCAATCGACACCAGAGCAAGAAGAGACCTCAACCTTCGGTGAAGATAAAGGGCAAGCTCAAAAATCCCCTATAGGTAACTCAAGTGCATTTATTAAAAATAAAGATCACATTATATGCTTAAAAATCATCTAGTGGGATAAGACTTTGTTGTTGTTGTACATTATATTCTTTGAGTGTAGGGAACGAGGGCACTACAAGAGTAAGTGTCCTAAATTGATCAACAAGAAGACTCCCGTAGTGCCAAAGGGGAAGGAGAAGGCCAAGGAAGTCGGAGTCCCGATATGCAAAAGCAAGGAACACAGTGTGCTTTAAATGCCAACAAAAGGGACATTACCAAAGCCAATGTCCGAGGGGGAGACACCCTAGCAAGGACAAAGGAGGAGCTTCATATGTAGGGGGAGCTAAGGCAAACCCTAAGGTAATATTTAATAATGCTCTTCCAATTATTAATGATAAGAAGCATGCTAGGAATTTATCACATAATGTACTTGCAATCGTTCATGATAAAAATCATGCTAAAAATAAATATTTTTGTTTAGGTGCAAAATCATATGAAATTAAGTATAAGGACTAATCTAGAGTTATTACTTCTAAAACTACCTTACCTAAGGCTAGGAAGGTGGATAACAACAATCTAGGCATTAATCCAAAAAAGAATAGACACATTTAGGAGAAAAAAATCCAAGGAAATAATGGAAGATAAAAAATCGAACAATTAGAGATAGAAAATTAAGGTTTGAGGTCAAAGCTTGAGAAATTAGAAAAGACCTTTTATAGGATGGAAAATATGATAAAGGGGTCTAATGGTCAAAATTTAGGAGTTAAGGGGCAAGGTCTAGGTGTTAGTAGGAAGAAATCAACTAAGGACAAGAAATGTTTGGGTCACAAACCTAAGTCCAAGAAGACTATGCAAACCTATCACAATGTTCCATTTAACTATGGACTAACCATAGGTCTAGAAAAGTCAATGTCATAAGGGAAGTCATCCTTAAGGCTGACCGTGATAGGCGTCTAGTGGTTAAGGTTTCCAAGGAGCCTAAGAAAGTCACTGAGAAGGTCACAACTCACAAGGGAAGTCATCCCTAGAGTTGACCTAGATAAGATCAAAATGACTAAGGCTTATCAAGCCTAAGAGGATCATTAGAAAAGTATTAAGGGAGATTATCCCCAGTGAGTACCTAGTAAACCCAAGGAGCTTCAATAGATGGGTTTGGGGCGTGTCAATCTTAAATTGATGGGTAGTTAATCTAACCATGGTAGAGTTGACACTTTAGGATATTTTTAAGGTAATGCGATAACTTGGAAATTAGTTTGGAAATGGATCCTAAAAAATTTTAGGATGTGTCAATGGATTTCATAGAAGATGAAAAATTGATTATAATTGACACGAATAGATTAAAGTCAAGAATGTGCCAAGTTGGGACTTTGACACACTTATAGAAGTTAATTGATTCATTATGACAAATTGGACACAATCCTAGAAAATGACAATTAAGTTTGAAATTTAGATATTTTTATACTTTTACCTTATAATATTTGTCATGCTTTGTTTACTATATGTCATGTCATGATATCATGCTTAATATAATCACTTAAAATGTCATGGTAATACTTAGATTGATTAATGTCATGATTATATTTAGGATTATGTTTTATTATGTCATGACACCATGAATCATAAACAAATGTCTTAAATTATGCAATTATTTATGCTACGATCATAATTCATGTATTAAGGTTAATCAAATTGAATTTAAGGACAAATGACATTATTTGATGTTCTAGATAAAGGAATCAAATGGATATACCTAGATATAATGCATGAACCCTTAGATTTAGAGAATAACACATCCACATCTCACAAAACCCATAGGATGACATGTGTGTATTGATACATCCTAAACACGTGAGATATTAGGAAATTGAGTTGAGTTCAATGTGCTTATATGGTACATCAAAATGAACTTAAACTCTTTCAATCATAAGGATACATCATGAGGAAAGTTAATGTACAAGTCATGTATATCTAGCCCATAGATCATGATTGAAATTAAGGTTTGAAAATACTTTCAAAAACATTTTAAAAATCTTGGTGAAGCCTATCTGTTGATAGGAATCATCATTGAGAATATTGACATAAAGTTAGCTTTTGAATTTTGTATCATTCCTTCAAATTAATGGGTATTTTAATATAAAATTATTTTTCACTTATTGTATTTAGCATAAGTAATATGTTGAAATTTCATGATTTTTCGAAAAACACAGAATTACTTATATATTTTACAAATTCGTTTGAAAAAGTCTGATTTCTAAAAAATCAGACTCCAGTCGACTGGGCATAATGGCAGTCGACTGGTTGCTAACATAGTTGATTGTTGATGTTGATTTTAGCTGAACAAGATTTGTTTAACTTATTATCAACACCCTTATGTACTATAACTGTTCCTAACCCTATGATATACTTAGAAGAGCATTAGAAGGGTAAAATATTTATTGAAAATGAAAAGGAGAGTTGATTAGGGTGAGGATTAAATTTTAAGGGAGGTTAAAGTTCAAGTTTAAACTTGTTCTTTTATTTTTGATTATTTAGGTTTCCTATAGACTTAGGAACTCTCTAAGAATATTGTTGGTGCAATGGTCAAGGGGAAGCAAACCTTTAGGAGGAGTTTATCCATGAAGGGATAATGAATGAAAGTTAAAATGGGGAGATAAGGAATGTCTTGCATTTAGTGAGAAGGGAGTATCACTAAGGAAAATGAAGGCATTTAAGATGATTTTGGATTAAGGGCGAGAATGAGGATCTCATTGGAAGATGAGACATGGTAAATCCTTAGTAGGCTTTTTGATGTATGTCAAAGGGGGAGAAATGAGGGTTTAAGTTAAGTAAACTTTTATTATGCTTTGATATAAGAAGAGTTAGTTGGGCTTATGGGTTAGCCTAACTTAAACGTATTGTCAAACATCAAAAAGGGATTGATTGTTAGTGCAATCGACCAAAGTCACGGTTGATCAGACTCGAGTGAGACTCTAATAGTGTTTTGATGTTTCTCAATATGCTTGATGATCATATGACTAGCGGATGGATTAAAATATCCAAGGTCTCATATGAGAGAGATTGTTGGAGCAATCAGCTTCAAGTCAAAGATTAACCAAACTCGAGTGAGATTTGAGAGGAAGTCCAAGTTTGGAGATTTAGCAAGGAGAAGTCCAAGATTGAATTCTTGGCATTGAAAAAGTCCAAGTATGAATACTTGAAAAGAAAAAGTCCAAAGGTGGAATCTTGGCAAGGAAAAGTCCAAGTATGAATACTTGGCAAAAGAAAAATCCAAGGGTGTAGTCTTGGCCACGTAAGTCCAAATGTGTAGTCTTGGCGGTGAAAGTCCAAACATTGAGGCTTGACAATGGAGAAGTCCCGAAGGCGTGACCTCTTGGTAAAAGTACTCGATGACATGACGAAGCCGATGGAAGCACTTGAAGGCTAGCGGTAAGGGTGAAGGAGTCGTGGAAGACTCGGATGGACCCTGAGAGCGTGAAGCTAATAGAGGTGGCTAGAAGGCTTAGGTGTAGGCCTAGGATGAGTATCAAATATGAGAGGATCATACTTGGGTTAAATCTCATGTTTGAGGTGTACCAATCGACTGATGACATTGGCCAGTCGACTAGTCGAGTGCAGACACTCGGGAGGCCTAGTTGACTCGGACAGTTGACTGGGGTTATGACCTAGTCGACCGTGGTGCGGGCCGATCGCGACATCGAATGTGGCTCTAGTAGTCGATGCGCTCGACTCATCGAATGTCTCTAGCGATCGGTAGATTAAACCGATCGGTGATCGCGCGATGCCGCCATGGATGGGCAATCGACGGACATTAGTGGACATGAGCACAGAAGGTCTCATAGTCGATTGGGCAGTCGACTGAAGGCTTGACAGTCGACTGATGGTAGTGACAGTCGACTGCTCAAGTGTCCGTTGGCAAAAAGCCGATGTGAATTAGTTCGTTGTAAGACAACGAATAGGTGGGCAGTCGACTGATGATAGTGGCAGTCGACTGCTCAAGTGTCCGTTGGCAAAAAGTCAACGTGAATTAGTCCATTGTGAGACAACGGATAGGTGGGCAATCAACTGGGGCTTTTGACAGTCGATTGCTAGGTGGAAATCCAGTCCGAGTGAAGACTTTAAATGCAGGTTGCAGGAGAAGGAGAAAGCGTCGGTTCTTGGAGATCTTGGAGGGGAATTGCTGCTACGTTCCAGACCTCCCAAGTCATTCCAAAGCAACCAAAAGCAAATCAATTAAAAGCGTGTGTAGTGTTTGGATTAAGTTTTTTCATTTCATTTGTATTCTTGCATTTGATTGTATTCTTTCATTGTAATTCATATTGTAAGAGATTTTCTTCACCTCCCGTGTGTTGCCGAGAAGGAGATAAGGTTTAGTGGAGTAGACACTAAAGTCCGACCGTGGAGTAGAAATTAAGGTTCTGAACCACATAAAATCTCGTCTTGTGTTTGTGATTGTTTTTGTTTGTGTTTCTATTATGTATGCTTGTATTTTCACTGTGTATCACTAACTATTTGTAGACGAGCATACGAACGCAATCGAACAAATCGACGAATGCTATTCACCCCCTCTAGTGTATCCAAAGGTCCCAACAAACTTTTTGCCTATCTGATGACCTATTTCAATCTTGTGAATTTGTTTTTCACATAAATCTTATTGCGTGTGTATATTCACACCCTAGTTGAGTCTCCATGTCAATTAGCTGGGAAAGATTCATGCTTCCGTGCATATTTCTTGAGCACCTGCTTAGACCAGAACAAACCTTTGATGACATGGGAACATGGAATAATGTCAGGAATATATACACATCAATCCATCCTCATGAGTAAACCATAAACTGAAGGAAAACTACATTATGAGATAACACAAACTTAAATTAAACCACTGTATCTTTACATACCTAGAGTATGCGATAAATCCTTGAACCCATAGTTGTCATACTGTTATCTGAATGAGATAGTAAAAAACATTGAAAAATCGAAGTATGATGCATATTATATGAATCTAATAATGTAATGCTTAGATACAAGAAGACCTGGAAGATTTTAAGGCAAGTATGGACACAATGGATGAAATTAACAGGAAAACAGAATCCCTGGCTTGGTTGGATAATGTGGTTATGGTGAAGAAGTTGAATGCAACAAGACTTGCCCAAAGGACTACACCTATTGTCTAGAATTGACTAGGTGACGGATAACATGATTGGGTATAAAGTGCAGAGTTTTTTTGGATACAATTAAATTCGCAATGAGACTTTTTGGATATAATGATGTGAATTTGAGAGGGTTAAACTATAATGGAGATGAATAAGACTAAATGCAAAAGCTAAATGAACAAGTTGTAACCTTGATTTGGTCCCCATCAAAGTTTGTAGTGAGGGGTGCTCTTTTCTTTACATGACTAACAATTTGAGTGGGATGGTGAACAGCAATAGGTTTTGAGGGGTTCTGAGCAGAGTATCTTAGCTAGCCCAAACTGATGTAGGAGATCAATTGCTAACATGGTGGTCAATAATGGTGTCTGTATCTATATCAGTATCAACCATTTCAAATTGGCCAGCTGAATCACAGGATCAGTTGGTACAGAATTGGCAACAGAATCAGAAAAATGTAAAAATAAAATAAATCTGTCTGATCCATATGATAAACTGTATATATATTTGTAAACTAAGTATATCAGATTAATTCATATATTAACATGCATATTAATATGATATTTTAAATTTGGCTAATCTATGAAGTAAACTAAGTAGCCGATCCCACCTAGTGGGATAAGGCTTTGTTGTTGGTGTATGAAGTAAACTAAGTACATGTGTACATACAATTATTAGTATGTGTATCAATATCAGATTAATAATGTATTAGGGCATGTTAATATGATATATTTTTCAATATTTGTGTGATTTTTGAAATCTAACATTTTTTGTGTACTAATATCTTATAATATGATATATGTTCTCATATTAATATGATATATCTTATGATATCTGCTTATTGTATGATTTATATATTAAAATGTAAAATTTTAAAATTATATATGGAATTTAGAATTTATCCGATATCTTAACTTTCAATATCTATTATTATTATGGATATTTCCAAATTTTCATAATTTTAATATCATACACATACTATTCGTGTAGAAAATAAATGAAAGATATAATATGATTTTGAATGGGCAAAAGTAGTTAAATTTCATACTATTTTCTAAATTTAACTATAATGTATAATAATGTTATTAATAGCTGTCCACATTTCATTGATCGTCAAATATTCAAATGTTTCTAGTTATTTGTTGGAATGGTGAGGAACCATAAGATCTGATAGTATGTTCATGAGATCATATCCCAGTTTAGATCCTACTCGATATTTTGAATCATAGAATCTCAAGATCCTAAGGCTGCATTTTTCTAGAAAATGATTTTTCCACGTTTTCTATTTTTTCAAAAAATGCCCTCTCATTTTCTAAAAAATAAAAGTTGAAAATGCAAACCAAACAATAATTTTCGCATTTGTTCGTTTTCTCAAAAAAATAAAAATAAAAAATGCTGCATTTTTCACAAACCCAACGCACCCTAAGGCATTCCAAATTTGACAGCCATGCTATTTCCATTAGTATTATTTATCAAATTCTAGTTTATTTCACATTATTTTCAGGTTATTATATCTACATATTTTCTTTTATTTTATTATCAGTTCAACATAGTAATAATTTTTAGTTATTTCCTATTGTGTTAGCTTTTTTTATTTGTTGACATGACCAAGGTTTAAAATTTCGACTAAATATCGAATTTGATTATGACTAGAACGATCTGATTTTGATTATCGTATAAATATTTATTTTTAAACATTAATATTAATTATTTGATTTTTTTAAAATTTTAGTTAATTTTTTTAAAAAAATTTAAGATTTAATTTTACCTAAATTATAAATTCGAATTTAGAATTTTAATTAAAATATTTTTTTTAATTTTTATTTAATATATAAATTAATTAATAATTTATTTAATTAAATTTTTACCGTTTAATATATATATATATATATATATATATATAGAACTGTTCTCTGTACTACAGGTCAATGCGATCTCGATCACTATGCGCTAAGCATGATGAGCGGTGATTTCATTTATTTCATCATGCGATGATAACGATGAAATCACCTTCATCAATGCATGGCGTGGTCGCGCATGGACTCGCGCGCAGAGAACGGGATCTTATATATATATATATATATATATATATATATATTTATTTATTTATTTATTATTTAGAAATTTCACGCGATCGCGGTTTCTCAATGCGATCGCGATCGCGGTTTCTCAACGCGATCGCGATCAGGTGCGCGTAGCGATCGCTACCGTCCTTGATCGCGATCGCGATCGCGCAATGATCGGGAATCGATCGCAGACGATCGCCTCTCATGCGTCGCCGCCGCCTCCTCCGGTACGGTACGCGTTTCGGTTTCGGTGGTTCGTCGGAACGAAATTTTTCGTTGATTTCGTCCGAAACGGCTCGGAATTTTAAACCTTCGACATGACCATTCAATTCTTTTGATTATTAAATTTAAAATTGCATTTTTCCACAAAAAAATAAAAATAATAAAGTATAGGTAGTAGATACAACAATTGTCACAGCTTGCTTAATTCACTTGCAAAAAGTGCGTGCTGGCACCTTGTCTCTGATTTCTTCCCTTATAGAAAACATAACCTTAGTTTACCTTATCATTGGTAGAATTGGATTTGTTATGGGGTTATACGATTATAAACCTCTATGTTGTTATCATAGTTCCCTCTGATATTGTTGGAGGGGTTGAAGACCGCTCTAATAACGTTTGCTAGATTCCACAATCTCAAACTACAACTATGGATCCAATCTTGGAGCCTCTATAATGCAAAATAACCTCCATAAAAAAGACATTAGTTTAATGTGGTTTAGTGTAAGTCTACATCCACAGAGAGAATCCAAATCTAAAATATGAGACATAAAAGTACAAATAATCAGGACAAATTCATTTCCCATACCATATACAACTCTCTTGTTCCTATGTTGACCTTTTTTTTAATCCACTAATTGACAATTGATGTTTGCACCTTGCATAAAAACTCTCTCATACAGTCCTCACTATCTCTCCAACCCCCACCCGAAAGCTGCACAAAACCCCCTAAACTTGGCATTTCAATCTTTTTGGGTCAATAAGATCCAAAAGTGGGCTTTCTGGGCTGTAGAGTTGGACCAATGGTATTCACCTCCATGAGATGCTACTCCTCTGCACCTAATAATTCAAGGTGATGCTCTCTAATAGTCTTGTCATCTTGACATGCAAAAGTTATCTTATGAACATACTTAACTCCACATTGGCCAAGTATGGGTGTAATTGATTCAGCTGATGGTGCTACTCAACTATGTGTGCATTTGGCAAAGCAATCTTAGTTTTCCCCATATGAAATCTCATAGATGTTGAACCATATATCTCATAAGTTCATTTATTAAATATAAAATATCATTGTACACGTTTGATTTCATATATAACAATAACAATCAAATTTTATATCACTAGATGGGTTGACTATATAGATTATTCTATGTCATAAGGCTCTATCTCCTATTATATCATCATTTATATTTAAATAAATTTTATTTTATTTTATCGTTACTAACAAAGTCTTATTTGGTCTTCCTTTTCCTTATTTAATATGCGTATTTATCATAATTTTACATAACCTAAGTAGAATATTTATTGGTCATTTAAGTATGTATTTATACAATCTTAAATGTATCTTCTAGAGTTTTCCTTGAATAAGTGCAACATTTCTCAAATATTCTTGTTACTTATCTTGTGTATCCTCGTGTGTTCGTACATTCACCTTAGTATTCTCGTATATGCTACTCTCATCTTTTGCTTGTGTATTTGAGTCATAACAAAATATTCAATTCTTTATGACATAGCAGGTCTAACTGTTATTTTGCAGAACTTTCTTTTAAGTTTTAGAGTTACTTTTCAATCACATAGAACACTTGATGCTCTTCTCCATTTTAACTATCCTACTTATATTCTGTGTAAGATATCTCTCTGAACCCCTCCATACTTTTCAAAAAATAATCTTAAATACTTAAAACTTTTAGTTTATTATAACTCATCATCTCCTATCTCAAGGAGGTAGTAGATATAATGATTATGAGAAGAATTACTATTTTATGTGTACAAGAGACAAAATGAGTGGGCAAGAAGACAAAGATGATAGAAAACTCAGGTTTTACGTTATGGTACACAGGAAAGAGTAAAACAAGAAATGAAATGAGTATTATTGTTGATAGTTCATTAAAGGATGAAGTTGTAGGAGTAGATAGAAAGAGGGATAGAATTATAGCTCTCAAAATAGTAGTGAAGAAAGAAACTATGAACGTAATTAGCGTATATGCATCTTAAGCAAGATTAGATGAATATACTAAAATAAGGTTTTGGAACAACCTAGATGAAGTATTACAAAGTATTTCATCAAATGGAATGATTTTAATAAGAGACGATCTCAATGGACATGTCAGAGTGAAAACTAAGGAATATGAGAGAGTGCATGAGAGTTATGAGTTTGGAACGAAAAATGAAAAAGGTAAAACTATATTAAATTTTGCGATAGCATATAACCTTATACTAGCTAATATATTTTTAAAAAAAAAGAGAAGAACATTTGGTCACGTTCAAAAGTGGGAATAACAAATCGCAAATTGACTTTCTTATGGTTAGGAAGAGAGCTAGAAAAATTTGTAAAGATTGTAAGGTTATCCTTAGAGATAACTTAATTGCTCAACATAGGTTAGTAGTATTGGATATATGCCTCAAGTATAATATTAATAGAAGAAAAATATACACGACTTCTAGAATTAAGTGGTGGAAGTTAAAGGATGGGGAACATGTTTAAGGAGAAAGTAGTAGTACAAGTTTAGGTAAAATATATAGTGATCCTAATACTACATGAGACAAGATGGTATCAAAGTTGAAAATAGTAGTTAAGAGTGTACTCGGTGAGTTAAAGGGACATGTATCACCAAATAAGGAATCTTGGTGGTTGAATGAGAAAGTACAAGAGAAAGTGAAAGAAAAATGAACAGTCTACAAGGAATTATATATTTGTAAAAACGAGAAAAATTGAAAAAAATATACAATAGCTAAGAAAGAGACTAAGAAAGCAGTGAATGAAGCTAAGAATGAAACTTTTGAACGGTTATATTGAAAATTAGATACACAAGAAGAGGAAAGAGACATTTATAGAATAACTAAAGTGAGAGAGAGGAAGACAAAAGATATTATCCAAATACGATGCATTAAAGGTGAATGTAATAGGGTACTAGTAAATGATAGAGAAATAAAAGTATGGTAGAAGAGGTATTTTCATTAATTTTTTAATGATGGTTTATGTGGCCAACTTAATTTAGGTAATTTAAGTAGGTCAAATGAGTATAGAAATTTAAATTTTATCGTAGAATTAAAATTTTTGAAGTAAAATAAGCTTTAAATGGAATGCAAAATGGAAAAGTTGTTGGACTAGATGATATTCCGATAGAGGTATGGAAGTGTCTAGGGAAACAAGGTATTGAATGACTTACAAAATTATTTAATATGATATTGAAAACAAAAAAAAAGTCTGATCAATGTAAGATAAGTACTCTAATTTTCTTATAAAAGGGGACGTACAAATTTGTGCAAACTATAGGGGTATTAAATTAATGAGTTATACCATGAAATTTTGGGAAAGAGTAATAGAAAAAAGATTAAGGAAGGAGACCATGGTTTTTGAAAATAAATTTGGATTCATGCTTGGAAGGTCGATAATAGAAGCTATATACATTCTCTCAGGCAACTAATAGAAAAGTATCGGAAGCAAAAGCAAGATCTACACATGATATTCATTAACTTAGAAAAAGCTTATGATAGAGTCCTAAGAGAAATTATACGGAGAATTCTAGAAAAGATAGGTATTAACGTATCATATATTGAACTAATTAATGATATGTATGAGGAAGTAACGACCATGGTGAAGACTTCAGACGGATTAACTGAAACATTTTTAATAAAGATAGGATTACATGAAGGATCAACTTTAAGTCTGTATCTTTTTATACTAATCAGGGACGAAACTCACTGTACACATTCAAGATACAGTACCGTGGTGCATGTTGTTTGCCAATATTATTTTGGTAAATGAGATACGTGAAGGAGTAAATGCGAAATTTAAATCTTGGCAGGACACATTAGAAGTGAAAGGTTTTAGGTTTAGTAGAGTAAAAACAGAATATATGGAATTTAAGTTTAACAATATTAGACGTAATGAGATAAGTGTTAAAATAGGAGATGACGTGTTATTTGAAATTGAGAGCTTTAAGTATTTATGATCATTTTTGCAAGATGATGGAGCGATTGAGAGAGATGTCTTATATAAAATACAAGTAAGATAGTTGAAATGGAGGAGAACGTCGGGTGCTTTATGTGATCGTAAAGTACCTTTAAAACTTAAATGAAAGTTCTACAAAATGGTGGTTAGATCTACTATGATATATGACGTTGAATGTTGAGCTACAATTCGAGCACATGAGCAAAAGAGGAGAATTGCAGAGATGAGAATGTTAAGGTGGATGTGTGGACATACGAGGATGGATAAAATAAGAAATGGGAGTATTAGAGAGAAAGTCGAAGTTGTATCTATGAGGGAAAACTTCGAGAGACACTTTTAAGGTAGTATAGATATGTACTTAGACAACTAATAAATACTTCAATTAGGAGATGTGAATCGATTACAAATATGCACATCAAACGAGCAAGAAGACTAAAAAAGACTTAGTTAGCAACAATAAAACAAGATAAAATTTATTTAAGTATAGATGATGAAGGGGAGCCTTGGTGCAATAGTAAATTGCTGTCTTGTGACCTAGAGGTCACGGGTTCGAATCTTGAAGATAATCTCTTACAAAGCAAGGTAAGATTGCATATAATGGATCCTTCCCTGTGGCCTTACATGGCGAGAGCTTCGTGTACTGGGCTATCTTTTTTTTTTTATAGATGATGATATAGTAGGGAATAGAGCCCAATGACGTAGAATGATCCATATAGTCGATCCCACCTAGTGGGATAAGACTTGGTTATTGTTGTATCATCTCTTAGCTTAACAATTGTCTTATTATGCTTAATATTTCTAAAACTTAAGTTTCATATATTCTATCTTTTACTCTATTAAGATTAAAACCTTTCACTTTCAATTTTCTTGCCAACATTCAGTTTAACATTTACTTTTTTACGTGTCTTGAAAGTTATAATCATATCCCTCTTTCTATTCTTACTATTTCATCCTTTAATGAGTTATCTAAAACAATATTTACTTCATTTTTTATTTTATTTTTTTCTTGTAGTCGACCCACCTAGTGGGATAAAGTTTGATTGTTGTATACCATAACTTAAAATCTGAGTTCTCCATTATTTTTGGCTTCTCTCCTATTCATTTTGTCTCTTATAAACACAAAATATTATTTTTTCTCTTTATCATTTTATCTACTACCTATATTACTTTACTCGTAAGCATTACTATTTTCTTATTCTAATTTTAAGACAATCGGTATTCTTATAATGTTTGTTCTTATCCAATCTATGATATGAAACTTCTTATATATTTAATATTGTACTCAAGTTCTTATGGAGATATAGCGATCTTTGTCGAGATGACCCTACAACGCATTCCTTCCGAAGGACAACAAAGCATTAACACAATGATTTAATGGTTCCATTTATAAAATATCTGTTGTGCTTGATGTTTGTTAGCAACCTAATACAACCCTCAACCTTTTTTATTAGAACTTGGGACCGACATCGGTGGTTTTCCATGTTTGATTTCATATAGTTAACAAAAACTTATATTGTCAAAAATTTGGCTTCTTGGTTGTAAAATTGAATTCTTGTTGCTAATTGATATTTTTTGTTAGCTTATTGACCTAACTTTATAAATTTGCAATCATAGATAGTCATGAATATATACAATAACCATTGTCTTTGTTTACAGGTGATGAATTGATATCTCCATGCTTATGCAAAGGCACTCAACAATTTGTCCACCGTTCATGCCTTGATCATTGGCGTTCAGTAAAGGCAATCGTTCTACCTAAACCACTTATTTTGCTTGCCTATCAATGCAAATTTGTAATACATTTCATATCATTCTTAGTTTTGATTGAAACGAGTGGCAAACAAATTGATTTTAAACCAATTCATCTGCTTCAAGCACAGAGAAAGTAAGTAAATTTTGTTAAACTGATATTATTAGCTCTTCTAAATGTTATAATAGATTGTATAAGCCATAAGCATTACTAAGCAAGTTATAGTGTATTTAAGCTTGCCCGCTACAAGAGCAAAACACCAAGCTGTTTCCTTCCCTATTTTACTCGTTTTAAAAGATATTCAACTAATAATTTCTCTGATAAAATTTTGTGATCTCCCTAATCCTTTGTTCCATCTTGAGCTGCATTTACATAATTTATTCTTATATTTTGAGTTTATTCATTCACAACCTTAAAAACTTGTTTTTTTTTCTTGCATTCAAGAACCAAGAAAGTTGATCCTAATTAATAAGCCTCTTGATAATTGTTATTGTAGAGAGTTTATATGCTCATTACTTTTCCATATCAGAAAAAAATGATCTGTTATTTTCTTCGATTTTTTGATGATCAAATTTTCCTGTTGTTTACGGGAAGGATCTGCCTTCTCTCATTGCACCACATGCAAGGCGCAGTTCCATCTGCGTGTAGAATTTCGGGAGGATTATGCGTGGCGTAAAATAAAATTCCGTATTTTCGTAGCCAGAGACGTGCTCCTTGTCTTTCTTGCTGTTCAAACTGTAAGGGCAATTTCAATACATTTTTGGTTTGTTTGCGCTGTATATTTCATGTCAACTTATTTTTCCTCCATTTGTTAGAGCTGTTTAGTTGATTTTAATGATGTATTTTGGAACTATTTCACCCTTTTATTCTTTAAGCATGTGCCATGGATGGTGGTTTTCTTGACTTTTTCCTGCAGAAATACAAGTGATATGTATATATGCATGTTTTAGCTAACTCTCTTTGCCCTGATTTTCAAGAGAGAAGCATGTAAGTTTAAACTATTTATGTGGTGAGTCATATATTCAAAGAGTTCGAACTCACATTCTTTAAAAAGTGTCGTTTGTGGATAATTATTTCTGTGGCATTTCTTTTTGGGAGCAAACAGTTATTTCTTAGATGATTTCAAAAAGTTCAGTCGCTGACTTAGGAAATACTATGTTCTCCACAATTAGTATGCTCAATAGTCTATTATACTGATTTGTCTTGGGCTCTAATTCGGATTATAGTTTGATGGCTACAAAGTGGGTGGAATTCGGTCAAAGTAAATTTGGGGCTTGTGAGCTTGCCCTAGTTGAGTACAAATTCATCTATATGTAGTACATAGTCTGTTGATTTCACATAGGAGTGCTCATTCCATCTAAATCAACGAAAACCTAATTGAATAAGTATAAACTATTTTTTTTTAATCTTATTTTTTTAAAACCAAAGTCAACCAAACCAAACTGAATAAGAATGCAAATTGAACTAAAACCAAACCTTGATTATCAGGTTGGTTCGGTTCAAACCAAATTAACATAGTATATTTTTACATATAAACATTTTCTCATAGGTTAACACAATTCGATTCTGTTGGGACAAGTTCAGCTTTGAATTTTAGAAAAAACTTGGCCAGGTAGCCCTGAGCCAGGTGCAGGTCGAAAGTTTGCCTTTTCGGACGGAGTATATCTTCGGCGTCGGACCTACCTTACAGGGACGACGCGATCACATTGTCGGATTTAGTTGTTGAGCCATGAGCACTTCTGTGATTTACCTTGGTGGTCGGTGGAGCATATCTCATATAGGGTTATTTAACGTCCTCCAGGCCAATCATCCCTAGGATTAGTCAGGCCGAAAGCCTCGATACCTAGTGCTAGTCAAAAAAGAAATTGATTACTATAGATGGTTGCTATTGAGTTAGATTTGATATTATCTTATGAAATGTTTGATGCTTATTGAGTACAAGTTGATTTAGGGTTAATTGAAGTTCACCAAGTAAACATGACACAATCAAGTACTTTTAAATTGGATTTAATTTGAATTTATTATGATTAATTTAAAATTAAACTAAATTTATATTTAAAATAATTTAATTCATTAGTAGGAGTATATTTGAAGTCTAATAACATAGAATGATTATCCCATCTAATGAAATTAGGCTAGAAATTATATTATATTAATTTTTTTTACCTTCCCTAATAATCAGTTTCCTTCATCCTTAAAGAGTCTTTGTTTTCTTTATTTACGAGGAAAATCAATTATCTATGAAAAAAATAAAAATAAAAACTGGAACAAAGGAAAAAATAGAAAGGAAAAAATAAAAAAAAAGAAAGGAAAAATAAAAAAAAAAAGAAAAGAAAATTAAAAAAGAAAATCTGGTAGCACTTGTCCTATTGTGGCCTGTCGCAAGATCATGGCTATTTCACGACCCTTTAAGAGCTCGCGATAGTCTTATGACCAGTTGAGAGGTTGCAACGACCTCCATAACCCACATGCAGTTGCAACAACCTTTGTGACCCTTCGTGAGGACACAATGACCTCCACAACCAGCAGAACCGACCATGAGGTCACGACAACTTTCGCGACCTTGTGACTTTGAGCCCAGTGTCATGTCGATTGGCGTGCAAAATGGTAAATTCCGTCTGTGTCGATTGACACGGCTTGACATCTTGTGTCGTGGTTTAGGGTGACTGACTCATCTAAATCGAACATTGTTTGGTTTATTAAGTGGAGTAGTTGAGGTAGATTTTGTATAAGATTTTATTAAACAACAAACTACTTTCAAAAACTCACGGAGAAAAAATTCTATGACATTTCACACACTTCATTTTCATTAATATCCAAATCACGCACTACAATTTCATATTTGTCAAATTATGCCCCTCTTTCCTAAAATGTCGTTTCCTCTGTACATGCACTTGTTTTTCCCACTTGAGCCACCAAAGCACATTTAAAATCTCGAAGAATGGGTTTTGATTTATAGGCTTTTGAAACTATTGTATAACTCCTTCGAGAAATGCTAATTAAAATAAAAACTCATAGTAAGCTAAATAGAGTGTGAAATTAAGATGGGAGGGCATTGTTATGTTTAGGAGAGTTCCAAGAATACATTAGTCCTAATTTGAATTGAATTTAACAATCCTAAGTCCATCAGTGAGATTTGACCAAAACTCATTTATGGCTATATGATGTAGACGGGGTAGCAGGGTGGCGCTAAAAACTTTCCATGTGTGAGGTTAGGATAGAGGGGGCAGAGAGAATCGAAGGAGAAGGGGGAATTCGCCAACAAAAGAGGGGCACCTCTTAGTTTAAACGAAAAAAATATTATTAATTAAAACTGAATGCCTTACAAGAGCCTAAACCTATGTTTAAATAGGCTTAGAGAAAGAGAAAGTTTCTTTAAAATAAAATAAATAAAATAAAATAAAATAAACTAACTTTAACGGAAATTTCTTAACAAGTAAGAAAGCAAAAAATAAAAAAAAATAAAGAAATAAACAAACTTTAATAGAAAAAGTCAAAATCCTATCTAGATCGAAAAATAAACAAACTTTAATAGAAAAAGTCGAAACCCTATCTAGATCGAATAATAAAAAAAATAAACAAACTTTAATAGAAAGAGTCAAAATCCTATTTTAGTGTATCTAGATCGCATTTACTGTTAGATGCCCTTGCATCACCGTGTCAAGCCATGGAATAATCCACGCTCGTGGTGGTGACCACGGGTAGGCCGTGGTAGCCTCTAAGAACTCCTTTACACCTCGTTCTGATCCAAAATGAAGGATATTTATGTCAGGGGGCCATGGAGACATTAAAATCTTCATTTTAGGGCTCAATTTCTCCTTGTCATGATTTAGAGGAAGGCGGGATTGTATCTTTTGATAAAAGGTGATCAAGATGTTGGATGCGCCTGCATCAGTCATCCGGGGTTGAAAAGAACTCGACCTCGAGTTCAAACCAGTGCCATCCTCTTCTTTGGAATAAGGAATTATGTTTTCTCCTTCGTCCACTAGCTCCATCACCGATCACTTTGCTTTTAAATCCAAAATGTTACTCGAGAGAAGTAGGACATCTTGTGCGATATCTTCAAATACCTGGACATATAAAGGAAAGGAGAGGTAGAAGATACCAAAATAAGAATGAGATCCTCTTGCTGGAGTATAATCTTTTGTCGTTCGATATAGGTGTTTTTTTGTCCATCATGTATAGCTTCGTGATTAGGTGACCAAGGTGGTTTCAATAATATGCAACATGCAACCATTGCTTCAACCTTAGGGAGGAGAAGATTCTTTTGAACAGTCATCGTATCATAATTATCTCTGTAAAGTACCTCGTCATTATTGCTGATGAGGTTGACCATGACTTCTCCAATCAACTGAATTTTGCTCTTGGTGTTCTCATGTTCATCTTCGTATTTGACCTTATCAACATCATCCTCATCATAAATGGGGTCTTCCATATTTTCTTCAATCGCCTCATTTTCATCGTCGTAGATGGGATCCTCCATATCTTTAATTATCTTGTCAACATTATCTTCGTCGTAGATGGAGTCTTTTATTATCTCATCAATATTATAGTCATCATAGATAGGGTCTTGTTGGGTTTCCGGCACCGCGGCGTGTGTGTGTTCGATCATGTTTCGTAAACATGAGCACAATAATGTGAAGCAATAAAATAATAAATATTCACTATTACAACACACAACCCGCGCATCTTTATTACAACAAGTGTAGACATAACCGTAAATTAAAATTGCAATAAAAGAAATTAAACTACGTTATACCTTCCGTATGACGTGTAGCGGGAACGGCATCAACCGGAACGATTCTCGTAAGAATCGTCTCTATCCGTATCCACGCCGAGCTCCTCGGGATGACTTCGCCAAGCCACGAGCTTCGTCTTCGTACGGGTTACTAGCCTCGTGTTGAAGACGACGTGATCGAGAGATGATCACGGTCCGAATCCAAATTCGGACCTAAAACAAGTCCTCAAGACTTGCTTCTCCGGAGAGGTATTCGTCAACCGATTGACGAATCGCCGTCCTCCACCTCGAGAGGATTCTAGGAGATCAATCCGGTATGTTATCATTGCCGGAGCACTAAGCGTCGTCAACGGCGCTCGGCGAGAGAAGAAAAGCTGTCAGAAAAGCTGGACAGCTTGGTGGAAGAGATAAGCGCCCGGCAAGAAAGGAAGCCAAGTGCTTACCTTGATGCGAACCTAAGGAGGATCGCGAACTCTTAGCGGGACTCGGCAACCGGCGAGGAAGGAAAAGCCGCCACGGGCCCGGTTGGATGAAAACCTGGTGGCTCTTGATGTTGGTGGATTAGGTTTAGGGTTAGGGTTTAATCACTATTTTATAGAGAACTAATTCTCTTAATGGTTAATGGATCATATCCATAAAGCCCGTTAACCCGCTCCATTAAGATAAGTTAAAATAAACCAAACCATGATGGTTTATTTTAAGTTAAAACGAACCGAACCAACCTTTGGTTCATTCGTTTAATATAAACCAAACCCTTTGGTTTATTCTCATCCGTTGGATTAGGACGAAACCATTTTGGTCCATCCATTATGTCTTCATAAGACACGGCCCATCCACGCTTCCATTGCGACTGAAACAATTTCATGCTCGCTTTATGTTTGGTCCAACCAAACATAGTTTCTCTCGGTCTGAGAATCCCATTCTCACGCTCGTTTTAAATCCTTTGGATTACACTCGTTGTGCGTGTGACCAAATAGGTTCTCGGTTTATGTTGGCCGTCTATAATTAACCATTAATTATAGAACGATCATGAGTGGCACCTAGTAGTACATCATGATCCCCGATTAGCAGAAAAGATCAGCGGTTGATCGAACTATTTACGAAACCCTTGATGGCTCGAATGAATCGTGCCCCCGTTCCTTCGCTCATCTTATACCCACTTGGTTGGGGACGTGGTCTATTGTGCCGATCCCCACTAAGTGACTCGTCGCGCTAGCCAAGTATCGTTTCCTCGTCCTCGGATTACTAGTTACTCCACATGTATCGAAGAGTACTTTACTCTAAACATGTAATGCTTTGGCAGACTTTAGTAACAATCCAGGCGAGAGGCCATGGGTATACATCTCCTCGCGAGTGGTGAATCCTTTATAGGCTATTGAACACCCGATCATCGCCGACTTATACCCAATCGTCCGGGTCCGCATCTCTTAGAGATGTTTGCTTAAGATGTCGGCGTAAGTCTCCGTGATCGAGATGACTTGAATCTGTAGTCGAAGGAGCATCGCATAAGCGCGATGGAACCGTTGACATATCATATATCACGAGAACCGTATGAAGTCTTACGGTGGTCACTCGATGAACTAGTTACCATAACTAGCATCCACGATTAACTCGGACATCACTATGTCTCGGCCGGTGAGAATCGGTGCTTGGATACGCGAGGTATACCTCGTGCTAGTCTCAGCGAGAATTGATGGTGTCAGTTCGTGATTCATCGACTAGGGATAATTAGATCATCACGATTACGCGTAGAGATACTCACTTGGTTGTGATCGATCAAATTCTCTCTTGCTGTGAATCGTATCGTGGGCGTTGATAAATGAGTTTAAGATCGATCGAATATATAAAACATGTATACTCGAATAGTGAATCTTCGTTTATCGTATAAATGGATTAAATACGTAAAGCGATTGCCTTGGGGCGTCTCTCGTATATTACTAACGGACTCCCTTGGCCTAATGCGATCGCTACGGTATCGATACCATAAGCTCACATGACCCTCGAGCTTACTTTGAGGTAATGCTTCTTTAAGTCGAAGGATCGCTAAGTTCCTTTCGGATTGGGAATTTTCTCGATTTGTATTTCGTTCCTACTTATGATCTCTCGATAAGATGATAGCGGCGAAGCACGTGTTTGGATCGTTGATGAGACCACGTGAGTTCGTAGATGAACTACTTGATCAAGGTGCTTCGCTTTGCTTCGAAGGCTGCGGCGTATTACGCCTTAGTGGCGAGAATCATTTATAGTGTCGACTTGGAACCTTTCGACTTATTGCGCCTCCGTTCTAGGTGAATACATACGGACTAAGGCATGGAATCATCCTTATGCATGCGGATCACATCCGTATACCCTCGTATCACCATGTACCCTTCTCCGTATATTAGGAACCGTCCTTAGTTCTTCTCAGTACTTAAGGATCGTCTTATGATCGTGATGATCCATTCTGGATCGGTAGTATCTGCTCGTGACACTCGGGCATACGATACATCGGGCCTCGTCATGCGTAAGCATACATGATAGATCTATTGCGGATGCATAGGGAAT
This sequence comes from Wurfbainia villosa, assembly GCA_025175895.1. Lineage (NCBI taxonomy): Eukaryota > Viridiplantae > Streptophyta > Magnoliopsida > Zingiberales > Zingiberaceae > Wurfbainia > Wurfbainia villosa. The sequence continues at coordinate 7,309,594 of JAKLTH010000072.1, read as the reverse complement.
CTTACTCATGCAAATCCTCTCGTCTTACGTGTGCGGACACATAGACTTGAAAGGTGTACCCATTACGATGGGTAGATAACCTTTCTTGGATTGACATGCTAAACCTCTTTGCTTTCGGTCATATATGTATGCGAAAGACAGAGCCGTTTGATCTATCTCTATAGATCTTAATCCCGAGATGTAGGTTGCTTCTCCCGATCTTTCATGGAGAATGTCTTGGATAACCAAACCTTAGCTTGTAAGATTGAAACATCGTTTCCTATAAGTAATATGTCATTGACATACAATACTAGGAACACATTGCCTCCCACTAACCTTCTTGTACACCTGAGGTTAAATGCGGATTTTGTGAGAAATCAAACTTTTTGATTGTCTCATCAAAGCGGATATTCGGCTCTGGATGCTTGCTTGATCCATAAATGGATCGTCGCGATTTGCATACCTTGGTTTTATCGGCCGATGTGAAACCCTCGGTGTATCATATACACGTCCTCGGCGGGTTTCCATTAAGGAAAAGCTGTTTTCACATCCATCGCCGTATCTCATAATCATAATGGTAGCTATGGCGGGAGCATCGAATGGATTTAAGCGTAGCTACTGAGCGAATAGGTTTTAAATCGTAATCAACACCTTGTTTTTGGCGATATCCTTTCGCCACCAATCTAACCTTATAGGTAATCACATTACCATCCATGTATCGGTTTTCTTCTTGAAAACCCACTTGCACCCTATAGGCTTTATGCCTTGGTGGATCAACGAGTTCGAACTTGGTTTTCGTACATGGAATCCATTTGACCGTGGCACCCAAGCCACTTATCCCTTCGAACTTATCGGCACTTCTTCATGTGGTAGGCTCCTCATCATCAATGAGTAACCGTCGTTCGATTCACTACGAAATCCATATCTCGGGAATATTGCGTGTTCTACGGATCTACGAAGATGTGGTGTTCTGATAAGTCGAGATTGCTCGTCACTATGAGTTGTTGTCATTGTGCTTCACCGGGTATCTCATCATATGTCTATTTGAGTCTCTCGAGCCTCCTCGAGCTCGGCGACACTCCCCTTTTTTCTTGCGAGAAACTCTTTCTCTAGAAACCGCAGCATGCCTTGAAACAAACACCTTTTGTTCGGGATGATAGAATTAGTAACCCCTTGTTTCACTTAGGGTATCGATAAATAGACATTTATCGGACTTAGCATCGATATTCGATACAAATTCGCTTCACATAAGCAGGACAACCCCATATCTTCAAGTAAGATACAGAGGTTTCTTACCATTCCATATCTCATGGAGTAGTGAGACTACGCAGTAGCATTCTGCTTAACAAGTAAACAAATGGTCTCAAGTGCATAACCCCAAAAGGACTTGGGAAGAGTCGCATGATTCATCATCGACCACTAGTCCAACAAGGTCCTAAGCCTCTCGATACACCATTATGCGTGTGTAGGCGGAGTCCATCGAGACAATATGCCATCTCTTAGATAATCAAGAAACTCGACTTAAGTATTCACCACCTCGATCCGATCAAGTATTTTAATACTATGTTGTTTCTCTACTTCATTTCTGAATTCTTCAACTTTCAAAGGCTTCAGACTTGTGTTTCATCAAGAACACATACCCAAACCGTGAAGTAGCCATCATCCTGAAGGTAATGAAGCAGCTATAGCCTCCTAACGCTTGAGTCGACATAGGTCCACATACATCAGACGCATGTAGACCTAGTAACTCTCCCACTGCTCACCTTTCCAAAGGTAACTTAGTCATCTTGCCTTTAAGCATGATTGCATGTATCGTATGAATCCAATTCAACGATTCCGCAATTCCACATCGGTGTAATTCGACCGCTTTCTGCTTATATGGCCAAGACGACAATGCCACATATAGAGTCTATGTGATTATCTTTTCGAGCACGCGTGTTGCTCGCTCGATATCAAAATGTCACCGGATACGCCCAACGATAAATGCCATTACTCAAAGTTCCAGCCCCATAAAGTACGCCATTCAAAGTTATATAACAACAATTGTTACTAAACGTTAAATGGAAACCATTTCTATTTAAGCAGAAATAAACAATGTTCTTTATTAGAGAAGGAACATAATAGTAATTGTCAGGCCAAGACTAGTCCACTAGGAGCTTCAAAGAAATAAGTTCCGATGGCGACAGAAGAATCCTTTGCTCCATCGCTAACTCGCAAATTTGACTCTCCGAAGTCTTCTTCATTCCTTAGCTCGTACGCCATTACATATACGTGAGCTACACCCAAAGATCCAATACCCAAGTGTCTAAGGAAATAGAACGACAATCAATAACGAAGATACTCAAGAGGATGGGCATCGGACGCCTTCTTCTTCTGGACTCAAGATAAATCTGCATAGCTTTCCCAAGGCCTTCCTCACACTGATGACGGCAATGCCCTTTTCATACCGTTCCGCCTTCTTTGCCTTTTTCTTTCCTTTCTTCTCGCTCTTTGCCTTCCTCTTAGAACCTTTCGAGGAATCAACTATGTAACCGCCTTCTCCTCATGCTACGTGAAGGCTCCAGCTTCAAGATATCGAGGAGCTCTGAATGGTGGATTCCAATTTGTTCATCCGATAGTTCATCACAAATCATGAAACTCTTGGCAAACAATGCAATTAAGTCAATACTTAACTACACGATCCATCACAAAACCGAGGGTAGCTAGCCGCTCGATGTACGCTCATCTTTAGCACAACCGCATTTACACGAAACCTTCTTGATCTTCGTGGTGAAGAGGAGCCCAGAGACCTCGAACCTTTCGGATCTCGGGCCACCATCAAACAACTCTGAAGATGGAAGACCATAGTGTTAGCATCCATACGCTCATGCCGCTTCGCACTCGGTCGTCGCCAAGCATGATGCAACTCGCCACCAGACCGCCACACGCTCGATAGACCAACATTCGTCTGAGTCAGATCGCCCCAGACGGCCAGAAGAGGCTCTTCAAGGACATATGCTAGCTTTTCCGCCGAGAACAATTCTCGAGTTTCTAAGCCACCCAGAAGTTAGGCCCACTACTTGTTCAATCCAAAATAGTGCGCAAATTCAAAGACGCTACGATCAATTTATCGACCTAGAAATACAAAACGAGTATATGAGAAAATGATTTTAAATGCATCAATATACATTTATAAATCCCATTCATTTTTCAATTCAAAACTCCAAAATCACTCGAGATCGTAGGTCCATCTCCGAATGGGTCGATATCCATCATAGATAAGAACAACCTCGAGAGAGTCCAACAAGCCATTCTTAGCTACGATGGTGGGTATCAAGTATACCGATTACATATCACGATATGTAACTATCACAACGTGCTATCAACTAATCAATGTTCACACATACATCGGGTTGTTAACACATTAACAAGTATGCATCATATGCGATAAGACCCAACTTCACTCTCTTCACATCGACTGAGAGAGTCCAACAAATCGACGCTCCAAGTTAAAGCCGACCCATTAATCGCGAAATAGTTTTAATATGGTTAGAGCGCATTCAACCAATTAGCCAGCTTGGAGAGAGTCCAACAACCCAAACTAACGATCGACCTCCGACTCTTACCATATTAGAGTTAAACTATTCCAATGATTCAACATGTTCGTTCGAGTGCTTGAGAGAGTCCAACAACCCAAACAAGAAATGTAACTCGTTCTAAACCATATTAATGGAAGGTGTAGGCTTTAATATGTAGTTAGGGTTTTTATGTCTCATCCTCTTTGCATGCAAATAACTATTATCTACATGGCATGGCATACATGGCATACATCTACATGTCACGACACGCATGGCATAATGTTATGCATCTAATGCAATTACATGGCATACAATTATGTCATGTTCATATTTCCTTATATGTCATAACTATTTATGGAAATAAAATATGTTTAAGATTTGATTCTTCAAATCAAATCATAATTAAATTAGGAAACAAATTTCCAAATCTAATCACATATTTTATTCATGGAATTATTTGATTAAGGAAAATCTATTTAGGAAACCAATTTCCTAAATCTTTAAAACTACTTATGGAAATTAAAATATTTTAAGATTTGATTTCCCAAATCAAATCATGATTAAATTAGGAAACAAATTTCCGGAATCTAATCAAATATTTTATTTATGGAAAATATAAATTTCCATAAATACTTCCAACTTTCCAAAAGTGGAAGATTTCCATAAATACTTCTAGACTTTCCAAAATTGAAAAATTTCCATAAATACTTCTAAATTTCCAAAATTTAGAAAACTTTCCAGAAATACATTATGACTATCGCAAACCATTTTACGATTATGTAAACACAACCTGGGCTCGATACCATCAAGTTGGGTTTCCTGATCACAAGTAGTGTGTGTTCGATCATGTTTCAGAAATACGAGCACAAATGAAGCAAATAAAATAATAAATACTCCTATTTATTACAACACACACAACACACGCATGCTATTACAACAAGTGTAGACATAACCGTAAATTAAAATTGCAATAAAAGAAATTAAACTACGTTATACCTTCCAGATGACGTAGAATGGAACGTGATCAACCGAACGATTCTCGTAAGAATCGCCTCTATCCGATCCACGCCGTGATGACTTCGACCACGAGCTTCGCCTTCAGACGGGTTACTAGCCTCGTGTGGTCAAGACGACGTGATCGAGAGATGATCACGATCCAATCCAAATTGACCTAAAACAAGTCCTCAAGACTTGCTTCTCCGGAGAGGTATTCACAACCGATTGACGAATCCTTCGCCCTCCACTCAGAGGATTACCGGAGATCAAATCCTCAGATGTTATCCGTTGTCGAGCACCAACCGCCGCCCAAACGACGCCCGACGAGAGAAGAAGCTGTCCAAAAACTGGACAGCTTGGTGGAGGAGATAGGCGCCGCCAACAAGGAGAGAAGCTCACCTTGATGCCAAACCTAAGGAGATCACGAGGGTCGCCGAGCACCGACTGAAGCTTGACGCCAAGAGGAGAGGAAGCAAGCCGCTTCGACGCGGGCCGAAGCCGCTTGGGCGCAACAAGCCGGGCGGAGGGTTGGGCGCCACTAATCGATTAGTTTAGGTTAGGGTTTAATCCCTATTTTATAGAGAACTAATTCTCTTAATGGTTAATGGATCATATCCATAAAGCCCGTTAACCCGCTCCATTAAGATAAGTTAAAATAAACCAAACCATGATGGTTTATTTTAAGTTAAAACGAACCAACCAACCTTTGGTTCATTCGCTTAATATAAACCAAACCCTTTGGTTTATTCTCATCCATCGATTAGAACCAAACCATTTTGGTCCATCCATTATGTCTTCATAAGACACGCCCATCCACGCTCCATCATGATCAAACAATTTCACGCTCGCTTATGTTTGGTCCAACCAAACATAGTTTCTCTGGCCCGAGAATCCCATTCTCAAGCTCGCTTTAAATCCTTCGATTACACTCAAGCGTGCAGACCAAATAGGTTCTCGCTTATGGCCGCCTATAATTAACCATTAATTATAGAACGATCATGAGTGGCACCTAGTAGTACATCATGATCCCCAATTAACCAAAAGATCAACTACGATCCGTAACTATTTCAAACCCTTCAAGAGCTCAATGAATCGCGCCCCATTCCCTTCACTCATCTTATACCCACTGGTTGTGATACGGGTCTATCGTGTCACCTCACTAGGTCGACTACGCCACACCTAGCCCAGTATCATTTCCTCGTCCCACGGATTCTAGTTACTCCACACGATGTATCGAAGAGTACTTTACTCTAAACATGTAATGCTTTGGCCAAAGACTTTAGTAACAATCCGACGAGAGGCCATGGGTATACATCTCCTCGCAAGGAGTGGTGAACTTTATAGGCTATTCAAACACCTTCGATCACTCGACTTATACCCAATCATCCCGGTCCACATCTCCTGAGATGTTTGCTTAAGATGTCAAAGCATAAGTCTCCATGATCAAGATGACTTGAATACCGCAAGTCAAAGGAACATCGCACTTAAGCCACGAAGGAACTTCATGATATATCTATATACGCAGAAAACCATAAGTCTTACTACCGGTCACTCCAATGAACTAGTTACCATAACTAGCATCCACGATTAACTCGGACATCACTATGTCTCTCCTGGTGAGAATCACCGCTTGGATACACCAAGGAGTATACCTCGTGCTAGTCTCAACAGTTGACGGTGTCCGATTCATCAATTCATCGACTAGGGATAATTCCGATACATCACAATTACAGTGTAGAGATACTCACTAGTTGTGATCCAATCACAAATTCTCTCGTGAATCGTATCGTGGACATTCAGTAAATGAGTTTAAGATCCAATCAAATACATAAAACATGTATACTCAAATAGTGAATCTTCATTTATCATATAAATGGTTCATACATAAGGCGATTGCCTTAGGACATCTCTCATATATTACTAACAGGTCTTCTATTACCTCATCAATATCATAGTCATCGTAGATGGAGTCTTCTATTACCTCATCAATATCATAGTCATTGTTGATGGGGTCTTCCAGGTTTTCTTCAATCACCTCATCTTTATTGTCATAGATGGGGTTTTCCATGTCTTCAGTACTCTCAAGGTCGTCCTCATTGTAGTCGGGATATTCTATGTCTTCTTTATCATTGTAGATGGAGTCTCCTGTGTCTTCTTCAATCAAGTACTGCTCCTCCATCCTTTGTCCCATTTTGGAAAGAACTCGACCTCGAATTCGAGTCAGGGTCATTATCTGTGCACGACCTCTTGCTTCATTAATCGATAGAGATTGCTCCTTGATTGTTCGGGTGTTCTGTCTCAAGATAGGAAGATGAAATAATGACTGTGTATAGCTAAGACGAAGGAAATGACCTTTCATCTTCTTTTTCATTTTCTCCCAATCTGTAATCTTAGTCTTGTCCTGTTTCTTACAGGAGTGCTTCAATTGTAACCACCAAGCGAAGGCTTCTCCCTTAAGCGTCATGACTACCAACTTTACTTTAGCATGATCGAGAACTTCTTCGAAATAAAAAATATATTCGACTTTGTCAATACAATTTTCTCTGTGTAATGCGCCGGAAAATTCAAGAAGCTTGATGCGAAAACCAAGGTCTTCATACCGTTCTTCACGATTACGGTGATCTCGATGATACGGTTATTCAAAATTCGAAATAGTGTGTCGATTAAATACCTTACAATCTTTAAGATTTAGACGCTGAGATAACTCTGTGATTGTCTCTGTAGATCTGAGATGGTTTCTTAGGAACATCGATCCTGGGGTGCGACTTCCTCAATCGGAACTTGCCGATCACATCCATAACCATGACCATGATAACCATTCATGGATCGCCGAGATAACTCCGTGATTGATCTCTATAGATCGATGAGCTCGCGAGTACTTTGATCCTGGGGTGCGGCTTCCTCAATCGGAACCTGCCGATCACGACCATAACCATATCCTCCTCCACCTTCCATGGATCTAGGGTTCTGATACCAATTGACGCAAGCGGCGCAGCGGGGCGACGCTAAAAACCTTCCATGCGTGAGGTTAGTATAGAGGGGGCAGAGAGAATCGAAGGAGGAGGAATTCGCCAACAAAAGAGGGACGACTTTTAGTTTAAACGAAAAGAAATATTATTAATTAATATTGAATGCCTTACAAGAGCCTAAACCTATGTTTAAATAGACTTAGAGAAAGAGAAAATTTCTTAAAAATAAAATAAAATAAAATAAACTAACTTTAATAGAAATTTCTTAACAAGTAAGAAAGCAAAAAATAAAAAAAATAAAGAAATAAACAAACTTTAATAGAAAAAGTCAAAACTTTATCTAGATCGAAAAATAAATAAACTTTAATAGAAAAAGTCAAAACCCTATCTAGATCGAATAATAAAAAAAAATAAACAAACTTTAATAGAAAAAGTCAAAATCCTATTTTAGTGCATCTAGATCGCGTTTACTGTTAGATGCCCCTGGATCACTGTGTCAAGCCATGGAATAATCCACGCTCGTGGTGGTGACCACGGGTAGACCGTGGTAGTCTCTAAGAACTTCTTTACATCTCGTTCTGACCCAAAATGAAGGATATCCATATCAGGGGACTATGGAGGCATTGAAATCTTCATTTTATGGCTCAATTTCTTTGTCATGATTTAGAGGAAGGTGGGATCATATCTTATGATAAAAGATGATCAAGATGTTGGATGCATTTGCATCACTATATAGGGTTCAAAAATTTTGAACAAAGACTGACTCTAAGAGTCCCAAAAATACATGTGTTATAGATGGTGTTGTCGAGTGAATATGATAAATCTAAGTCGATCAGTGGCTTTGTGATAAAATAATATAAAGTTAAGATTTTTCAAAAAACTAGAGTGTGGAATCAAGGTCGGAGAGCATGGCTACATTCATGAGACTTGTAGGGATGTATTAGTCCTAGTTTGAATTTATTTGACCAAAAATCACTTATGGGTCACACCATAAATAAGTTGCTGTGAGTTTTTCAAATTCATATAATTTCGAGTCTATTTGACACAAATTCACTATTGGATTTAGGTCAACAACAATACCAATGTGTTCTTGGAACTCTCCTAACTTTGACCTTGTTGAAAATTTTTAAATTACGTACATTATCACTTTTCGTCAAAACTCACTAATGGACTTACGCTTATCAAAATTGAATCTAAACTAAGACCAGAAGGGAAGTCTTAACACAATAGTAAAATTATTGCCTTGTAACATAGAGGTTATGAGTTCGAATACCGGAAACAATCTCTTGCAAAGCAGAATAAGACTGTCTACAATACATCTTTCCCGAGAGCTTGCATGACAGGAATTCGTGCACCAGATTGTCCTTTAAATTGGGACCAATTTCTAGGAGTCTTCTAAATATATTCATGCCCTCCAACTTTGGTTTCACACTTAAATAAGCTACCGTGAGTTTCTAAAATTTTTACAACTTTGAATAAATTTAGCACGAACTCACCGTTAGATTTAGGCTTATCATTTCCATTGAACAACAGCTCCAATGTGTTCAATGGACTCCCCCTTGACTTTGACTATCTTGAAATTTCAAATTTTGAACATTATACAACCATTTTGTTCAAAACCCATTAATGGATTTAGACTTAAATTCAATCCACACTAGGATCAATGCATGTCTAGAAATCTCCTAAGTATAAGTATGCCCTCTAACCTTGGTTTTCACACGTTAATAGGCCTCTATGAGTTTCTAAAATTTATATAATTTTGAGTAAATTTGACACAAATTCACTGTTGGACTTATATCTATCATATTCATTCAACAGAAATATCAATGTGTTTCTAAGAATCTCTTGACTTTGACCAATGTTGAAAATTTCATATTCATTCAGCCATTAGTAACTTTTGATCAAAATTTTGTAATGGACTTGGGCTAATTAAATTCAATCCAAATTAGAACCAATGCATTTCTAAAAGTTTTCTTAGTGTAACCATATCCTTTAACTTTGGTTTCACACTCTAAATAAGCTATTGTGAGTTTTTAAAATTTATACATCTTTGAGTAAATTTGACACAAACTCATTGTTGGAGTTAAGCTTATCATATTCACTCAACAACAACACCAATGTATTTCTAGGACTCCTTTGACTTTGACCATGTTGAAAATTTTAAATTTTGGACATTATACGAACAACAGTAAAGTTTGACCAGAACTTTATTGATGATTTAGACTAATTATATTTATTGAGCAACAATGTTAATGTGTTTTTGGGACTCCTACCTTTCACTATGTTGAAACTTTTAAATTTTGGATATTGTATCAATGAGTTTTAACGTCATTCTGGCCTTATGAGTCATTGGTGGCCTTTAGTCTTATCAATCAGTTTTGGCCAAAAGTGACTGATATCCTTAGATGCATCCAAATTAATTCGAATAAGGACCAATGCACTCCTACAAATCTCCTTAGTGTAACCAGGTCTTTAAACCTTGGTTCCACACTCTATTTAGCTTGCTATGAGTTTTTGAAAAAAATTCCAACATTATACAATTATTTTGCAAAGTCACTGATGGACTTGGATTTATCATATTCTCTCAATAATAATACCTATGTATTCTTGGGACTCTTGCGAGTCTGACTATGTTCAAAATTTCTAAATTTGGATCTTATACAACTATCAATAAGTTTTGGTCCAAATTTATTGATAGATTTATGCTTTGTCAAATTCAATCTAAACCAGGATCACTATATTTTTGAGACTCTCCTGAGTATCACTATGCCCATAAAATCCTATAAAATGTGGTTTATTTTTCAAAATTTTAAATGTGTTTTGGTGGCTCAAGTGGGTCAAATAAGTGTGTGTATAGATGGAGGGCTATTTTAGGAAAGAGGTGAATGATTTGGTAAATATAAAAATGTGATACGTGATTCGGATATTAGTGAAAGTGAAGTGTGTGGTTCAGTAAAATATCGAAAAGTCTATTGATCAAAGAGCACCTTGTTTTATAGGCCTCTTGGGTTAAGCATCCTCCAATATCTTGTTTTTGTATGTCCAGATTCCGTGTGCCTCTTAGTAAGATCGATTTTGTTGTTGAAGATTTAGCTTACGTGTTCACTATAGCTTCCAACTGCCATAACCGGTCCCAAGCTAAGATGTGAAAGGGTGAGGATTGTGTTAGGTTGCCAGCTAGCGTTGAACTTTGATAAATTTCAATGAATCAAGTTATTGTGCTAATGTTAAGCCTTTCTTCGGAAGGAATGCATTGTAGGGTCTGACTGTAATATCTCAGTAAGGACTGCTGCATCTTCATGAGAACTTGAGTATAATATTAAATATGCAAGAGTTCTCATACTATAGGTTGGATAAAAATAAGTATTATAGGAAAATTGATTGTTTAATATTTAGAACATGGAACATAGAAATAATAAAACAATGGAAGTAGTATATACTATAATTAGAAGAAGAATTAATAATTGTATTTACAAGAGACAAAATAGATAGGAGAGAAAGTAAAAATGATAGAGAATTCATGTTTTAAGTTATAGTACATAGGAAAGAGTAAAATACGAAAGAGGAAATATTGTTGCACATAATTTATTAATGGATGAAGTTGTAGGAATAATTAGAAAATTGGATAGAAGTATAGGTCTCGAAATAGTGATGACGAACTATACTATTAATATAATTAGCATACACGTACTTCAAAAATGATTAGATGGAGACACTAAAATTAGATTTTGACAAGACTTAGATTAGATATTACAAAGAATTTTGTCAAATAAAATAATTTTAATAGAAAAAGGTCTAAATGGATATATTGGAGTAAAAAATGAGTAATATAACAGGGTGCGTGGAGGTTATGAGTTTGGAACAAGCAATGAAAAAGGTAAAATTATATTGGATTTTGCGATAGTATATGAATTTATACTAGCTAATACATTTTTTAAGAAAAGAAAAGAACTTTTGATGATGTTTAAAAGTGGGAATAATAAGTTGCAAATTGACTTTCTTATGACGAGGAATGATAGAAATATACGTAAAAATTATAAGGTAATTTTTAGAGAAAACGTAACTATCCAATATAGGTTGGTAGTGTTGGATATGTGCTTTAAGCATAATATTAATAGGAAAAAAATATGTATGACTTCTGGAATTAAATGGTAGATGCTAAAAGATGAGAAACAAAACATATTTAAAGAAAGAGTAGAAGTACAAGTTGTAAAAGAGATACATGATGACTTGAACACGACATAGGATAAAATGATATTAAATTTAAAAATGATAGCCAAAAATATACTCGGTGAGTCAAAGGGATGTGCACCATTAAGTAAAGAATCTTAATGGTAGAATGAGAAAGTACAAGAGAAAGTGAAAAAAAAATGAATAGCCTATAAGATATTATACACTTGTAAGAACAAGAAAAACTTAAGAAAGTATACACTATCCAAGAAAGAGGTCAAAAAAGTAGTAAATGAAGCTAAGAATGAAACTTTTGAACACTTATATTGACAATTGAATTTAAAAAAAAAAGGAGAAAGAGATATTTATAAAATAGCTAAAGTTAGAAAGAGAAAGACGGGATTTAACCCAAATTTGATGCAATAAAGATCAATGCAATAAGATATTATTGGACAATGAGAAAATAAAAGAGCGATGGAAGAAATATTTTTATCAACTTTTTAATAAAAGCTTAGGTGATCAATTTAACTCAGGTAATTTAAGTAGGTCAAAGGAGTATAGAAATTTAAATTTTTATCGTAGAATTCAACTTTCAAAAGTAGAACAGACTTTAAATGGAATGCAAAATAAAAAAGTAGTTAGATCATGTGATATTCCGATAGAGGTATAGAAGTGTATAGACAAGCAAAGTATTGAATACTTACAAAGTTATTTAACTTCGGTGATCGAAAATCAATTTGAATTTATGTTGGAAAGGTTAACAATAGAAGCTATATATTTTCTTAGACAACTAACTAAAAAATATCGAGAACAAAAGCAAGTTTAACACAGTATTTATTGACCTTGAAAAAGTTTATGATAGAGTTTTAAGGGAAATTATGTGGAGAATTCTAGAAAAGTGTTAGTGTAGCGTATATTGAAATAATTAAGGATATGTATCACAATGTAATGACAAGACTAAAAACACCAAGAGGATTAATTGAAATATTTTTCATAAAGAAATGGTTACATTAAGGATCAACTTTATGTCTCTATCTTTTTATACTAATAATGGATGAACTCACTACACATCTAAGATGCAATATCATGGTGCATGTTATTTGCAGATGATATTATTCTGGTAGATGAGACATGTGAATGAGTAAATGCTAAATTTAAATTTTAGAAGGAAACGGTAGAAGTGAAAGGTCTTATACTTAGTAGAGTAAAGATAAAATATATGGAATTTAAATTTAACAATGTTAGACATAATGATACAATTGATAAGTTAGGAGATAATGAGTTGTTTGTAACTAAAAGTTCTAAATATTTAAAATTATTTTTGCAAAAGAATAAAGAGATTGAGAGAGATGTTTTACATAGAATACAAGTAGGATGGTTAAAATGAAGAAAAACATCGGGTGTTCTTTGTGATCGAAAAGTATTTTTAAAACTTAGGGAAGTTTTACAAAATGACAGTTAGATCTACTATGTTGTATGGAGTTGAATGTTGGTTTATGATTCGAGCATACGAGTAAAAGATGAGAGTTGCAGAGATGAGGATATTAAGGTGGATGTGTGGATATATGAAGATGGATAAAATAAAAAATGAGAATATTAAAGTGAAAGTTAAGATTATATTTATTGAGAAAAAATTCCGGGAATATTTAAGATAGTATAGATATGTACTTAGATATCGTTAAATGCTTCAGTTAGGCGATGTAAAACTATTATAAATATGTAAATCAATCGAAAAGAGGAAGATCTAAGAAGACTTAGTTAGCAACGATAAAATAAGATAAAATTTATTTAAATATAGATAATGATATAATAGGGGAGAAAGTCCAATGACGAAGGAGAATCCATATAGTCAACTCTATCTAGTGGGATAAAATTTGTTTGTTTTTATTATTATTTATTATAGCTTTCTAAATTATACAAGTAGGGCCCTTCCAATACCGTTTAAGTTAATGGGAGTTTTTTTTCCCATATTAAGTAACAGACTTGTCATATATTGCTAGAAAAAGGAAAAAGATAACCAAAATCTGAATCATGTCTTCACGTTCTCGCTGCATCTATTGTGGTTATTGCTTCTTGAGTAAATTAATTATAAACAATCATCCATCAACCACAAAGAGTTAGTCCCATCTATTTGTATCTACTAGACGGATCTTTGCTTTCATCGAACTATTAAAATCAATTATCTGGTTTAATGTCTAAACACTTGCACTGATTGACAATGCCTAATGTAACTTTAGTTGTTTTTTTTTGTTCCTTTTTCATTTGGGCTCGTAGCCAATTATTGCTTGTTCTAATTTTAAAGTTGCATTACCTTGTGGATATATGTTAAGAAAGTGCTATAATTGGTACACAAAAAGTATATTTAGACAAATGCACTATTTTTTATATGTAAAAAGTTTAGCTTGATAGAAACATTCTTTTCACTGTTATCCCTGAGAACTCTTTTCTATTCTTGGTAATTTTCAGGTTATTGCTACAATTGGTGGTATAGCTTATTCTCTGGACAAAAACGGGAGTCTCAGGAATTCCTTCACTGATCGTTGGGACCGTATATTGTCAAAGCATCCTGTACCTTTCTACTACTGCATAGGTAGCCTAATGAACTAGCAGCTTCAGTAACGTCATTTTTTTAAAAAATACGTTTAGATATTCAGTTATTTTGTTGCTTTTCTTTGTAGGTTACTGTTCTTGTCTATTAACGTTTTGTACTTAGCTTCATGTTGAAAGTCTGCTAATTCAGCGATGTTTTTGCCTGTGAGCTTGGTTTTCCATGATGCATTGTAGACTTCTTTGAGGTCAAATAAATGGTACTTCGTTAATGGGCCAACTTGGGATGTGTTTTTTGTGGCGTATGCAACAAGATATCTTTAGCCAGAAATTTATTTGGCAAATATACAAGCTAGATTCGTCTGTTTTCAAGTACCATTTGCTTGATTTTCCATATTATTTTTCTGTAACAATTTTATCAAACAATATTTTGCTTCCCAAGTGGGCAGATCTTGTACTCATGTTTTGTGAAAAATTTTGGTGGCCTTACAGTTGGATGGCATTTGTGGATGTTGCAGGTGTTTTGGTATTCTTTGTGCTACTTGGATTTTTTGGGCTTATATTTCATTGCTCAACCTTCAATAGTAATGATCCCTGCATGACGGGATGCCGGAACTGCTGTTATGGATGGGGACTCCTGGACTGCTTCCCTGCTTCAATGGAGGCTTGCTTTGTGGTGGTTGTCATTTTTGTCGTCGTGTTTGCCATCCTAGGCATTGCCTATGGCTTCCTTGCAACTACAATGGCAATCCAAAGGATTTGGCAGAGGCATTATCACACCCTGGCTAAGAGGGAACTAACAAAGGCAAGCATATTTATTCCTTACGGATCATCTCTATAAGATTATTATTAATATATTTTTTTTAAACTGCCGTTTTCTTTCACCTCACTAAATATTCCATCCTCCGCCGTTTCAGGAATATGTGGTAGAAGATCTTCACGGTCATTACACGCTGGCAAAACTGGATCCGGAGCACGAAGAGCGCCTGAGGGTGCTCAGACTTCTGTAAAGGACACAACACCTATACAAGAAAACCCTCATTCTAATTTGTAAATGTGTTGGTGTTGACGACAGGTATCGGGTGACCCCTTCTCTCTAGTTAAATGGCCTGTTTGTTTTCATTGTGATCATGTCGAATTGGTATTCTGTAGCCACTTCTTAATTAATGACCTGAACACATATTGTAGTACAACTAAAATTTACCATGCATTATGCAAAAGAATACATGATCAAATAGAGCAAAGAATGATTGTAATTTAAACCAAATCTAAATAATTTCCTGGACTTTAAACTGAGTTGCTTAGCCAACTAAGGTCTCTGTGGTGGCTCGTCAATTGCTTCCGCCTCTGGTTAGAAAACGGTTGGTTTCTTGGGGGAAACTGTTAAGATAACTCGGATTTGGTATGGAGATGTTAATTGTTAAGCTTACTGGGAGCTCCAAGACAACTTAGATAATAACTAACTGGGTATTTATAGTCAGTCATCATCGATTTTGAAATTTTGAGGCAATCACGGTCTGATGATGATGATCGATAAGAGTAAATGCCTTGTTGTTATGAGATGGAAGAAGAAATTGATGCTATGCCTGGTACATTTTATAGTAGTGTAAGATAATGTATGAATGGTGTCGAGGTAAAAAATTAGGCTGTGTTTTCCGTTTTCCATGGAAAACGGAAAACAATTTTTTTTCATTTTCTAATTTTTCAGAAAATATTATTTTATTTTTTAAAAAACGGAGATAGAAAATGACAATCAAACGTCAGTTTTCATGTTTTCTCGTTTTCTGAGAAAATGAAAATTGAAAATTAAAAAAAAATTCATCAACCAAACACCCTATTAGAGTTGCCTTCTCCTTGTTCATGTCCGTAAATAGAACCTCTTACGGATTATACGTTTGAATGATGCTCTATGAAACTTTCCTCTATCTTTATATTTGTTAATAAAAACTTCGTATCATCATATTATCGAATAATACTCCATAATACTTGTCAAGCTGATTTAAATGTATTATATAATTTAACTTTTTATACATATATTTTAGCTGATGTAACCACGCTGAGGGAAGATACGAGAAATTCCTACAATGTCACAGAGAGAATTTCTAGGTGAATTCAAGAAGTCTGGAATGATATAATTTTATCTCGAAATGTTTGCATACTAAGAGAACCTAAAATCTTTGTAGAATGGTGGTGCGGAGAGAAGAGGAAAAATTCATCTTGAAATGGAAGTTTAGAATGATGCACGCAGAGAGAAGAGAACTATGTTTGTAGAATGGGGATGGGAAGAGAAGACAAATTCATCTTGAAATGGCTGTGGAATAATCCTACATAAGGTGATTCACTTATCCAAGCACTCTTATCAGTCCGTTTTATATTCATCGCAAGAGAGATAAATTCCTATGACCGAGCGGTCTCCTAGACGAATGGATCATGCGTCCGAGTATTAATTCGGCTAAGCTTGCAAGGAAATGTATATGGAATAATGCAAATAGAGAGAAAGAGAGGGAGAGGAGAGATGAGATTCGTTGAATGAGACGTGGATTTTATTCGGATTGATTTTGTGTGTAGGTTCAATTGGAGAAGATTCTGCACAAGATGATGCGTAGAATGACCTTGTATTGAGGGTCAATTAGAGAGAGCACGCCCATAATGATCTCGTGCGGAAGTTCAATCAGAAATGGTAATCCCCAAAATGACATCGTACAGTGGCTCAATGGAAGAAAATGGTGCATGGAATGATCTCGAGTAAAGGTTCAATCGGAGGCAAACATGTACGAGATGATCTTGCGCAAATGCTCTATTTGATGGAGAATGAAGATTGAGGTAGGGACCTGACGGAGAGGCAACAACTGGAAGGGCAAATCCAATTGGGATAAAGCACGCGAATAGACACTTGTGTGTTTGGAGATAGTCAGATCATACGATTTAAATATTTGAATTACAAAAATAAATAAATAACAAAGGAAAAAAAACTTGTCCTTTTGACGGGTTACCCCGATTTTAGAACTGTCAATTTTGATTTATTATTCAATGAAATCGAAATTCAATCTGCTCACCAATGATTGCTGTTCTTCACGGTTTGAATTCAATTTTGAAATTATCTATTTTAGTTCCTCATCCAATAGAATTGGAATTTAACTGTTTATCAATGGTTTTGATTTTTTATGATTCGGTTTCGATTTGAACAGTTTAGAATCGAAATTTAAATTATTTAATTTTTTTTTTCATCTCGATTTAATTATATTATTTTTCAATTCATTAATTCGATTGATTTATTTTAATTTAAATTGTCTTGTATTTAAATTTAAGTTCTATGAGTGAAATTTAATTTACGTTGATATATTTATTTTATATAATTTTTTAAATCAAATATTTATCGTATAAAAATTATAAATATATTTATCAATAAATTCATATCAACAAATAAAACAAGAAAATATACTATTATACTTGGAATTATATTGCATATTTTATTTTACAATTTAAAAAACTTAAACTTAATTTATATCAATTGGATTCCGGATTGATTTTGATTATAATCCTAAAAATTTAGGAATTAGAATCGAATTATATATCTTCGATTTTAACTCCTGAATCAAAATTGAAAAAGTGATTTCGATTTACTTTTTCAGTTATCGATTCTAATTCAATTCCCGATTCAAACTTAGTTTCCACACGTAAAGGGGCCCAATTCTTGATGCGGTCCTAGTGTTTGTTGAGAATTGAAAACATAGTGAACTTGGTTGAGGATCAAGTAAAAAGGGCTTCCCAGTTGACAGTCACTACTTGCACGAAATCCTATGCACCATTTACAAACCGAAGTAGGATTAGATTAAGATCTACAAGTAAATTTCTAACCAATCTTGTTAGAGCAGCAACTTGGACTGTTCTAGGGGTGATTTTTTCCTATTAACAACTCTTGTGATTGATGAAGAATGTTTCAGTGTTTTCCCATTAAAGTGCATGTTGTTGCATCAATCATTGTGCGAGTATTGACTCCTAACCCATGCTAGAGTATTAGCATCCGGAGTTAAAGTTCAAAATCTTGAGCGGCATTGAAATTTCGATTAATGATTAGAAAAATATTATTTTGATATATATATATATATATATATATATATATATATATATATATATATATATATATATATATATATATATATATTATTAACATTAGGTATTTAAATTTTCATTCCAATTAATTTTGAGAATGATCGATTCGATCTCATAAAAATTTTTCATTAACTATTAGAGTAAATTGAGAGGTACTCACGTGGATAGTATTAGCATCTATGATTTATCATCCTATTTGGAGAAAAATTTTATAAATTCATCGTAGTCAAAATTCAAACCGTAAATATTTGAGAGCCAAAATGAATGTCTTACCGTTGCACTGTAGTTTCGGAGATGATCAAAACGTTTTTCTTTTGAAAAATACTAAATTAAAGTTAAAAAAGGAAGGAGATAAAATATAATAAAGAAATATTATTTATATTGAGTATGATTTTAAATCTCATACCTAATCAAACAATCAAAATATAGTATTTTGTCAATTTATCTAAACTCACTCCGCATTTTATAATGTCTTTTTCTTTTATTTTATTTCTTTCTTTTTAAACATCTAATTTATCATTTGCAAAGGTTGGATCGTCAGCGTCTCTCACTGGACTGTCCAATGGTCATTGTGAGGGAGATAAATTACGGAGGGCCCTATGAACCTTGGTGTGGTGGCCAATTTATCATCAATACTATGCATCAAAGTGTAGATGCAAATAGTACTTTTCAATTAAAAATCAAAACTTTGATGAGATTTTGAACTTTGGTATTAAATGGTATCAAGTTTCATTTATTTGAATAATACATTTTGATTTCAAACCAAGTGTGAAACTATATTTGACGATCACGACAAATACATTTTCTCAATAACTCCTTGTGCAAGAGGTCCTTTATCTGTCCTCTCGGGGATGGCCTATTGGCCAGGGCAACGCGGATCTATTCCAAGGAAGATAAGGATCAAAATTTCACAGAGATCTAAAATCCACTCTAGGCTCAAAATGACTCTATGATGTTCTAGCCAACAAGTCAAGAGCATAACCCATTCGTGATTTAATTTTTCTTATCATCATCAAGGGATCGGCGATAAAAAATATTGAGAACGAATATTATTACTTTTTACTCCAAAGAGAGATCCTCCATCTTTTATTGCATGAATGTCATGTCATTCCTTGCGCATTCCTCCCATGAAGTTATTATACCTACACACAGGGAGCTAACCATGATTTAACTTTATCATTCCCATAAGAATCAAGGATTGAATACTAAACTTGTATTTCGATGAATTGTGTTATGCAAAACCTAAACTGAACTAATAATTCAAAATAATATTTAAACAATCAAAACTCGATTGATAAAATCCAAGAACTTGGATAAGCATTCAAAGATGACCTTATTAGAACCCTAGGTGGAAAATTCCGCTGAATTATGTATCATGTTTTCGTACAATCAACTAACTACTTAAGACTTTTTCCCAAAGTTAAATTAAGTCCATTGGTCAATTTTTTTTTATTGGCAACTCTCTTGATCTTCCTTATTGATGGTGTTCAGGATTCTTGATAAGAACTTAATGGCTTTCTCAAGCACTATAGTCTTTCCGAACATTATTAATTCTTTCGAGTATTATTGACTTTCTCGAGCATTATAATCTTCCCGAGGATTATTGGTTCTCCCAAATATTATTAATTTTTCCCAACATTATAGTATTTCCGAGCATTATTGGCTTTCCTGAATATTATTGACTTTCTAGAGTATTATTGATTCTCTCGAATATTATTGACTTTCCCAAGCACTATGGTCTTCCCAAGTATATTATTAGTTCTCCTCAATATTATTGACTTTCCCGAGCCTTATTGGAAATAATTCGTCTTAGGCATTCAGATCATTTGTACTGAGTTGAAAACCTCCTTCAGAGATCAGCAATCTGAAGGTCACCGCTCATATTGAGTCAAAGTACAAGCTACTGAAGAGGTTGTTTCATGTTATCAATGAGATATTGAATCATAGCAGTGGATTTGGGTGGAACGACGTTGAGAAGTGTACCCCTGCAACAAAGGATGTCTTTGATGATTGAGTTAAGATAACTTTTTCTATTTTTGTGGTTTTTCATTTCTTGGATGATTGTGGGTTTTTTTTTCTAATGATATTTTTTTAATATAGAGTCATCCGACGAATTTTAAGGAACAAAGAATTCCCCTACCTTGATGATTTGATATTTGTATGTGGGAAAGATCGTGCCACAGGAGTTAGTGCAGAAATCCCAGCCGATACAACATAAGAGATAAATTTATACAATAAAGAGGTTGATACATTTGAGCGTGAAATAGACGAATAGGCTGAAGGTCACGAAGATGAAGAATTTGTCAGAGATGAAATAAGGGAATTTAAGATCGAGACTATATATTCATCAGTTTGTCCATCAAGTAAGAAGCCAAACACCAGAAAGAAAAAAGGAAGTATGATGATGTTCTGCGTGATTTGTGTTAGTGCCTATAAGATTGACATATCTCCACAATGATATGATATTGTCCACTTTGGGTCCAAACTCTCGTGGTTTTATTTTTGAGCTTTACCCAAAAGGTCTCATTCCAATGGAGATATCTTTTCATCTTATAAGCACATGATCTTTTCCATGTCTTACCAATGTGGGACTTTGATTGTATTCTCAATACTCTAACAATTTGGTGGGAGAGATTCACAAGTATGTTACTGTTATTATGAAGGCTAATGAAATTCCCACTTGCTTCAAGAAACAAATCAAGGGCAATGATAGAAAAAATGAAAATATACGAAGAATTAATAGAACTTTCTGACTTCTCTCGGCAAGAAATTATATATGGATATCGAGGAGTACATTTTCAAGGATGAACACAAGGTTAATAACTTCTTTACATTGCCAAACGCATTTAGAACAGATTATGTGGTGAAACATGTCTCTGATATCAATACATATAAATCAAGCTTTGACTTCTAAAATGAATTAGATATTTGAATTAGGTTGTTGGTTTGATACGTTTTTGGACAATATTATGTTGGACAAAATTTATTTGATGAACGCCATTTTGGATTGGCCTTGTTTTTATCTGTTTAATATTTATATCTTAATCTAGCTATGTATTCTTGGACGTTTATGAACTTTTTTATAGAAAAATTAACACAATTATTCCATGTATTTCTCAGATATAGATGTTACTAGCCTACATGTTCATCCCCTCTAGAAGTAACTGATACGTTGGGTAACTCTCCTTTGGCTTATTTCTGAGAGGGAAATACATTGTTAGTGTTCCATTTTTATTGTGTTCCTATTTGGGTTTTAGTTCTGATGGAAGTCGACGTCCTAAATGACAGGATTAAAACAAACAATGGCGTTGATGTGCATTTCAATGTCTTACAACAAATCGTAAGAGTCTTATTTCGTCATGTAAGACCGTATCGATAATAACTTGTGTCTGGAGTGGAAAATATACAAATTAAGAGGGTATTTGATTCGTAGAAAATTTTTTATTTTTTATTTTTATTTTTTGAAAAAATAAAAAAATATATAGAAAATAATATTTGGTTGGTATTTTCTATTTCCGTTTTTCAGAAAATAAAGGAGTATTTTTTTTGGAAAATTATAAAATATAAAAAAATCGTTTTCTGTTTCTATTTTCGTTTTCCAAAAAATAAAGGAGCATTTTCTGAAAAACTGAAAAAATACAAAAAAATCATTTTCTATTTTCTGAAAAAGAGAAAATGAAATAAAAAATAAAAAAAAATTCTACGGACCAAACGCTCTCTAAGTTTCTAATTTTTTTCGAGTTTAAAGTGATCTCGACGATGGTATGATTACATCTTTGAACCTCGTTTATAAACATAGTATGCTTTCTTGAACATTTGTGAACTTGTTTTATTTATTTATTTATTTTTGATAATGTAAATATTTAAATTTTCGATCCGATTTATTTTGAAATGTACAATCTTATCTATCAATAGTCCATCAGAATAAATTAAAAAAGTATGATAAAATTAGTCATGATTCGATTTAAACTCCACCACTAATGATTCATAGTTAGAATTAAAAAAAAAAAAAGAAGGATTCAATTTAAAATTTTGGAGAGCAATGTCCAAAGACCATGGCAGCATGGTTGTTACCCTATTTTAACCATCACACCAAATCTCCGAGACACTGTGGCAGCATGGTTTCACCAAAGTCTTCATTGTACAAAAGATTGAAATCGCCAACCTAACAACCCTCACTCTTGCCTCACAGAATTTGAAAGAGAGTAAATCACAGAATGACACCATCTGCGAATGCAATTGGCAAGGCACAGGGCGTGTCACTAGCACCTTCGTGATCATGCATGTCATGTCTTCAACACACTGATTCCCCTCCCGATCATGCCCCCGACCCCGCAAAGAGTCACCGCTGTAGTCACAGGCTCTGCCCTCGACGTGGTTGGTCGTCTCGGTGATCCTGCTACGTGTGTAGTTTGCACGGTCGAAGCCCACGGGGCACCACCCCTTCGCATACCGGTAGACTCACATGGCGTCGGCTTCCCCTGCGGCTGTGAAAGTGCACGTTGGCATTGCCACGACGATCACTAAGATTGCGACCGTCGCCTGAGGCTCCCATGTAGGGCTTGTGAGGAGCGCGATGGGGTCGAGGAAGATGAGGGCGAGCGCGCTGGTGAGGGAGAGGAGGATTCCTCGGAAGGCGAGGAGGATGAGGAGGCCAATGACCTTCTAGGTGGAGGTGGACACGTGGTGGTGGAGATAGCGGAGGAGTCCGCCCGGACACTGCCCCATGGTGGAACCGGTGACCGACGGCCCCGTGGGGTTGGTGGTCGTCGTTGGCTCTTCCATGGAGACTGGTGCGTTGAGGAGGGAGAAAAAAGATTGTGTGGAAGTGTAAGGATCTTATACGAAAAACACATCGCAAAATAAACATAATAAATATGTCCAAAACGCAGCAGAAATTGGAACCCTCCAGAGATCCATGTGTATACACAATAAACATGTCGTTCTTACAACTACATCGAGTTGAGAGATTACTCTTGATGTGTAACCCTTCACAATCCTAGCAGCAACCTTTTGCAATGGATCTCAGCGCGATCAGAATAGTCGTGCATCTATGGTATCCACACGAACACTCTCTTTTTAAGAAAAGAAAAGTTATGCTAGCAACCCTACACAAGGTGTCTTAGCTCAAGAAAAATTTCGGCCAAGAAGAAGAACAACAACAAAGGGTTACTCATTCATGAAGAATAATTCAAAAACCTTTTATATTCATCTTATGAATACCAAAGGTTTTGAAACCTTTTGTATTCCACCTTAATGCGTAATTAATCCACATTAATCATGCATAATGAATGCATATCCATTCATCTTTTTCAATTGGTTTCATTTGAGTCTAACTCAAATTGATCCAACTTGAGTTTAACTCATATTTCGGCTCAATCAATGATTCTAATTCAATAGCCTAATGGTTCATTTAGTCAAACTAAAATGAACTTCATCTTCAAAATAATATGTTCTTTGTGTGTAACCCAATAGGCTCTCGTAACGTTGACAATGTCTCTAAAATCCCTTTTAGAAACATAAGCAATGAGTGACATCTAGATAGAAATGCATCATTGCTACCCAAGTGACAAGAATATTGAGATCCGACAAAACCTTTATGTGATTATTATATTGTATGACTCAATCTTTCTATCCTTGATATCTAGATTAATCAATGAGGCATAGACCGTATCTTCCTCTTATCAATCTTTGTGTTTCTTGATCTCTAAGTAGACTACCTTAATCAAATGAGCTCAATATCTCATATTGACTTATTTGAACATGGTCATACATTTTAGTAGTCCTACTTTATCAAGGGGTAGATATCACTTCCATCATATGGAAGGGATATAACCTATCTCTATCACTTGCATCCCTCCGCATAATTCATTACATACCAGTGATCGATTTTATAGTCCATCTTATTACAGATGATGTTTGTTGATACCAAAGTATACAACTCCTTATGTAGAAAATCGTAGTGATTTCAGGTCTAAGGACTATTGATACCAATAGTCACTATGAGAATGTTTATGCCACTCACATGACGATCCATGAAATATTCTCATGACGGGTCAGTTTAGTACATATTCTCTAATATATACCCATGTGTCGTGAGATTAAATCATTAGTTGATCTATATGCTAGTCTCAATATATTAATATTATCCTTGTATATTAATACTTGACTAGAAATAGTTATGAGTAGTGTTCTAAATATATATCTACAGTATCCCACTATCAAGTCACCAACTTGATATGTTGTAGACTAAAACTAACTACCCTAAGATATTATTATATTTATTCAAATGACACATTAATGAAATAAATACAATAACCATAAACTTTGCCTTTATTATGAAATATGAGTGTCCCTTACCAATCATTTTATAATTGATTAACACTAAGGGCTAATACTAATAATCTCCCACTAGCACTAGTGGCAATCACCGAAATATCGAATACCCAGTGATCTAGTATGACCATCATGCTTTCTTTGTGCCAAAGTCTTGGTCAGAGGATCCGTAATGTTAGCATCGGTTGGTATTCTACATATCCTCACATTGTCTCGATCGATGATCTCTTGAATGAGATGGAATCATCGTAATATGTGTTTGGATTGCTGATGAGAGTGAGGTTCCTTAGTCTGTGTTATAGCCCCATTGCTATCACAATAGAGGTCTCTGGGGCTCAGTATGCTAAGAAAAACATCAAGCTCAAAAATAAACTTTCTAATCCAAACAGCTTCTTTTGCTGCAGCTGAAGCAATAATATACTCGGTCTCTGTAGTAGAATCAGTTACTGTGTCTTGCTTTAAACTCTTCTATCTCACAACACTACCATTTAAGCAAAATACATATCCTGACTACGATCTGGAATCATCCTTGTCAGTTTGGAAGCTTGCATCACTGTAACCCTTTACAACGAGCTCCTCATCGCCTCTAAATATCAAGAAATAATCTTTTGATCTTCTCAAGTACTTAATAATATTCTTGACTATTGTCTAGTGACTTTCACTCGGATCTGACTAGTATCGACTCGTCATGCTTAATGCATACGAAACGTCGGGGCGAGTACATAACATGACGTACATGATAGATCCTATAACAGATGCATAAGGAATCTAATCCATGTGATTCCTTTATTCATTAGAAGAAGGGCATTGAGCTTTCGAAAGGTTCCCACCATATGACATCGACAAAAATTCCTTTTTGGAATTCTGCATGGAAAAGCAATTAAACACCTTATCAATATATGTACTCTGACTGAGGCCAAATAGTCTCTTAGATCTATCTCTATAGATCTTGATGCCCAATATATAGGTTGCTTCTCCTAAGTCTTTCTTTGAAAAATAATTCCCAAGTCAAGTCTTCACAGACTACAGCATAGGGATATCATTTTTAATGAGAAGTATGTCATCTACAAACAAGATGAGAAAAATGATTGTGCTCCCACTAACCCTCTTGTAGACATAAGGTTCATCGTTCTTTATGAAACCAAATGTTTTGATCGCATCATCAAATCAAAGATTCCAACTTCTAGAAGTTTGCTTTAAACCATAAATGGACCTTTGCAACTTACATACCTTTTCAACATCCTTTGGATCTACAAAATTCTCAGGTTGTGTCATGTACACATCCTCAAGTAGATTTCCATTAAAAAAATACAATTTTGGCATCCATCTGTCAGATCTCATAATCATGGTAAGCTGCAATAGCAAGCATAATCCAAATAGATTTAAGCATTACAACTGGCGAAAAGATTTCATGATAGTCTATACCATGAATCTGCTTGAAATCTTTCGTTACCAATTGTCTTTTATAGGTATGCATATGACCATCCATGTCAGTCTTTCTTTTAAAGGTCCACTTACTCTCAATGGGTTTGACCCCTTCAGGTAGATCAACCAAAGTCCATACTTGGTTAGTGTATATGGATTCCATTTCAGACTTCATGGCCTCTAGCCAGTTCTCGGAATCTAGGCTCATTACAACCTCTGGATAGGTTATAGGCTCATTGAAATCAACAAACATTACATCACCGTGGTCACACAAGAAAAAATAATATCTCTCAGGTTGACGACATATCCTATCAGATCTGCGCTACTCGAATAGGTTATGCCACAACTTCATGCAGTGCTATAGATTTATAGTCTTCACCACCTTGTGGTGTCTGTTCGATTTCCATCAAGACTTCATAGTTATCTTGTGTATTTTGAATTTCTTCAAGATCAATTTTACTCCCACTAGTTCGTTTAGAAATAAATTATCTTTCCAAAAAAATATCATTTCTGGCAATAAATACTTTGTCTTGTATGGGATTATAAAAGTAATATTCATTAGTTTCCTTGGATATCCAACAAAATATCACTTATTTGATTTGGGTCCTAATTTATCTGAGACTTGTCATCTAACGTAATCCTCACAACCCCAAATCTTTATAAAAGACATCTTGGGACTCTTCTCAGTCCATATCGTATATGGTGTCTTTATGATTGTCTTAGACGAAACGCGGTTAAGAGTGAAAGCAGCGGTCTCTAGAGCATATCCTCAGAAGGAAAAAGGAAAATCTAACTAACTCATCATTGATCATACCATATCTAATAAAATATGATTTCTCCTTTCTGATACACCATTCCACTGTGGTATTCCAAGTGGAGTGAGTTGAGATATTATCCCAAACTCAACTAGATGGTCATGAAACTCTTTTTAAGGTATTCACCACCTCGATCTGATTGAAGAATCTTAATACTCTTACCAAGTTGGTTTTGTACCTCATTCTTGAATTCTTTGAATTTTTCAAAGGATTCAGATTTGTATTTCATAAAATACACATAGTCATATCTATTGAAATCATCAGTAAATGTAATGAAGTACTGATGGCCTCCTCTAGTTGCTACTTTGAAAGGGCCACAAATATCAGTATGTATGAGTTCTACAAATCATTAGCTCTCTTGCTATGTCCACTAAAAGGAGTCTTTGTCATCTTGCCTAGTAGACAAAATTCACATACTTCTTATGATTCAAAATCAAAGGAGTCCAAAAGTTCATCCTTATGGAGTTGTGATATGCAACTCTCATTTATGTGACCCAAGCGACAATGTCAGAGATATGTTTGATTCAAATTATTAGTTTTAAGTCGTTTAGTATTTATGTTATAGATTGGGTTATCAAAATCTAGAACATAAAGTTCATTCATAAGATGTGCTCTACAATTTCATCTAAATAAATAGAACAATATTTATCCTTTATTATAAATGAAAAATCACTCTTATCCAAATAAGAGATAGAGATAATGTTCTTAGTTATAGCATGTACATAATAACACTCTTTTAGTTCCAAGATAAAACCACTAGGTAATGATAAGGAATATGTTTCTGCAGCTATAGCAGCAATCCTTGCATCATTGCCTACGCATAGGTACACTTCCCCTTTTGTCAACGATCTACTATTTCTCAGGCCCTGCACATTAATACAAATGTGATATGCACAACTGGTGTCTAATACTCATGAAGAAGAAATAGATAAATTAACTTATATAACATATATACCTGAGGCAAAAGTCTTACTTCTCTTCTTAACTTCCTCTAAACACAACTTGCAGTTCCTCTTCCAATGTCCGATCTCATTACAATGGAAGCAGGTTCCTTCCTTAGGCACCCCACCTTTAGGTTTCAATGCTTTGGCCTTGCATTTATATTGGGTTTTACCCTTTCCTTTGAACTTCTTTTTGTCTTTTCCCTTTTTAACCATGAGTACAATACTAGGTTGAATCTTCTTAAGATTTTTTTCAGTAGTTCTTAACATGCTTAACAACTCAGGCAAAGGTTTTTCAATTTCATTCATGTTATAATTCATGACAAATTGGCTATAGCCTTCAGGCAATGATTGTAGAATAAGATCAGTGGTCAATTCTTGACCCAATGGAAATCTCAATCTTTCAAGGTTCTCAACGTACCCAATCATTTTGAGTACATGAGTTCCTTCTTGCATTTTGCATCCAAATAATGCCTTTGACACTGCAGATCTCTCGTGCCTTGCCTGCCCTTGATCTCTCGTGCCTTGCCTACCCTTGATATAATTGTTTAAGATGTACAACCATATCAAAAGCATCCATATTCTTATGTTACTTCTGAAGCTCAGAGTTCATAGTAGCAAGCACAATGCATGATACATCTAATGCATCATCTTGATCCTTTTTATAAGCATCCTTATCAGCATGAGTGGCAGTAGTGACGGGTGGTTCAGGAATAGGTTGCTCTAGGACATACAATTTTCATTCTTGCTTGAGAACAATTCTCAAATTTCTGTATCAATCCAGGAAATTAATTCCATTGAGCTTGTCCTTATCAAGGACAGATCGCAGAGAGAGAGTATTCGACGTATTTGATGACATGGTGATCTACAAAATGAAATGCAGAAATAAACTCATATTTCTATCATTTAATTAGGTATTTAATTAAATGAGTTTTCTACTATACAAGTGGAGCAAGATCCATATTATACTTCATCTTGAGTTAGCTTTGGCTAATCGCCCAAGACTTGTATAATTTAGGTAAGCACTATGTATCAATTACACCATGTAACTCTTGCATAGAATAACATTATTTGTTCATTTACCCATCGTATGAGATATGCCTCTAAATTTTTTCAATCTAATTGAGATAACTCAGTTAAGTCACACCCAAAATTCAATAGTCGGATATCAGAATTGTCCAGTCGCATTCTACTAAGATAAATCGAGTCACTTCGCTTTGGTAAACATGACTACAATTGATCGAGGTAGTCGTAAGTACTAAACTATGGTAGGCATATATTTGTTGTCCTAATTATGATAACAAATTTAATTATGCATGCATCACATACAATCATTCTCATGACACATATCACATATATGCAGAAAAGGAACATGACATGGTTATGGCCCGTAATCTACTATTTTCTCAAGCTAATGAGAAGATCAATGGGTCAACCTAGGGATAACATCTTCTCCGAGTGCGTCCTTTGGTTGTCGTGTGTTGTTGACTTCTTCTTACTTTCTCATCTTCATCCAGTAGACTAGTACTAGTTTACATGTACACATTACAATGGAGAAACCTCGAGTTACATTCGAGGATAAACTAATTGTACAACTGGAAATATATAAGTGGAAGGCACGACATGTAGATCGTACTATGAATTACAATATGCACACACACATACACACACACACATCCAATCACATTGGGGTAAGGGGTCATAACCATGCACCATGACATACATCATTCACAAAGATCTATGACATGTAAAGTTTATTATGATGTAAAATACGATTTATGAGCTGCTACGCTACGGTGGTTCCGCTAGCCGATTAACGGGCGGGGTCAAGGGGCAGCGCCCCCGAAGCAAAAAATTTTATCACTAACTCATTGACTGAGTTGCTACCCTTAGTCCATCAGAATGAACCTGAGAACTTTTTAATCGTTGTTCGTAGCAACAAGCAGTTTTGGTGATAGATCAATTAGCAAAGGTTGCTGTCCATCAACAGTTACCAACCGTTGCTAAAAAATCAGCAACCATTAGCATCCGTTGATGACAAATTAGAAACTGTTGGTGATTGAACAATAAACGTCCAGTAACAAATAGAACCATCCATTAACAATCAGCACACTTGCTGATCGGACAACACACTTGCTGTTCAGATAGTATTGTTGCTAAGCACGTTTTGTCGAACAAAATCATCTAAACAATCATGCACTCATAATAAACAGTTCATGTAGATTTATATAACATATAAAATAACAATACAACAATGTTTATATATACACAAGTGGCTCTGATACCACTGTAGCGATCTTATGCGAAAAATAGATTGCAAAACACAGTGGAAAATTGAATCCTTCTAGCGATCTATGTGTATACATAATAAACATGTCATTCTTACAACTACATCTAGTTGAGAGATTAGCCTTGTTGCGTAGTCCTTCGCAATCCCGACAGCAACCTTTTGCAATGGATTTCAGTGCGATCAGGATTGTCACACCTCTATGATATCCACACGAACACTCTTTTTTGGAGAAAAGAAAAGTTGTGCTAGTAACACTATACAGGGTGTTTTAGCCCAAGAAAAGTTTCAGCTAAGAAGAAGAACAACAACGAAGGGTTACTCATTCATGAAGAATAATCGAAAAATCATTTATATTCATCTTATGAATACCAAAGGTTTTGAAACCTTTTGTATTCCACCTTAATGCATGATTAATCAATATTAATCATGCATGATGAATGCATATCCATTCATCTTCTTCAACAGTGAGTCTAACTCAATGATTCCAATTTAATAGCATAATGGTTCATTTAGTCAAACTAAAATGAACCTCATCTCTAAAATAACATGTTCTTTGTGTGTGACCCAATAGATTATGTAAGGTTGGCAATATCTCTAAACCCCCTTTTAGAAACATAAGCAATGAGTGACATTTAGCAATGCATCATTGCTACCCAAGTGACAAGAATGTCGAGATCCGACAAAATCTTTCTGTGACTATTATGTTGTATGCCTCAATCCTTTTATTCTTGATATGATCAATGAGATATATATCGTGTCATTCTCTTATCAATCTTTGTGTTTCTTGATCTCCAAATAGACTACCTTAATCAAATGAGCTCAATATCTCATATTGACTTATTTGAGCATGGACATACATTTTAGTAGTCCTATTTTATCAAGGGGCCCACAAATATCACTTCTGTCACATGAAAGGGATAGATCTCATCTCTATCACTCACATTTCTCCGTATAATTCATTGTATATCCAGTGATCGACTTTATAGTCCACCTTATTATAGGTGGCATTTATCGATACCAATGTATACAACTTATGTAGGGAACCATAGTGATTTCATGTCTAAAGACTATTCATACCAATAGTCACTATGAGAATGTTTATAACACTCATATGATGATCCATGAAACATTCTCATGACGAGTCAGTTCAGCACATATTCTCTAATATATATTCATATGTCAATTTGATATTATATATCTATTACTTGTGAGATTATGCCATCAGTTGACCTACATGTTATTCTCAACGTATTAATATTATCCTTGTATGTTAATACTTGACTAGGAATAGTTATGAGTAGTATTCTAAATATATATCTATAATATTCCACTATCAAGTCACCAACTTGATATGTCGTAGACTAGAACCAACTATCATAGGATATTATTATATTTATTCAAATAGCACAATGAAGTAAATACAGTAAACATAAATTTGTCTTTATTATGAAATATGAGTTTTCCTTACTAATCATCTCATAATTGATTGACACTAAGGGTTAATACTAACGGGAAGAATATATAAGGGTGAGTAGGTGAAGGAGTTGTATGAACATGTAGCATTAGCAAAGCGAGTTGTCTTCCATTGGCAAAGCTTGGTTTGAGGCAAAAGACTCATTCACCAAGACTGAGGCAGAGTCACCACGGGTCAGTAGGAATAAGTTGTTATTGTCATGAAAATTTTAATACATTTTTTAAAATAAGATATATAAAATTTTAACTAAAACTACTATAAGATGACGTTTAGTTTGAGTGTCGGAATATAAATAAAAATGGATTTGATAGTAGATTGGAATGAGAATGAGTTTAATCATTCTAATATTATTATTTGGTTTATAAATTGATATTAAGTATGATTGTCTATTGTTTGGTTGATGGTGGCGATGAGCGATGACGGTGATGGGCGATGGATGACAGCGGTGGCGGAATGAGGGTCGCGGGCAGTGGGCGGCGTTGGTGGCGGCGACGAGATGGAGGCCACGGGCGATGGGCAGTGTCGACGGCGGCGACGATCGACCGTGACGATCGGGCGACAGGCGGTGATGGTCGAGAAACGGGCGACCAGATGGCCGACGGTTGGGCGACGTCAACGACGGGCGAGCGACGTCAACGACAAGCGATTGACGCCGACGACGGGCGAGCGAGTGACCGACAACTGGCAGATGGTGAGTGAGCAACCGATAGCGGGTGAATGACGGCATCGAGCGATGAGCGATCAATGACGACGAGCAAGTGGCGACGATGGTGGTCGACGACGGTGACGACGACAACGAAGAAGCAACAGATAGAGAGGAAGAGCGAAGAAATTGAAAGGCCATCGAAATGAATCTTAAATCTACCCCTCTTTTTGGATTTTATCTATTTTAAAATAATTAAAAATAATTTCATTCCCTCAATTCTCAAATTCATTAATCAAATATTTTATATTTCTATCTTTTCATTCCTTTATTCTCAAACCCCTAAACCAAATACCCCTAAATGCGTATTAGGCGTATACATTAAATAGGTTGGACGGCCAATTTAACTTTTTAGATGTGGACGGCACACAACATCCGCCTAAACCTATTTCTGTTTTTAAGATTTACCAATAAAAAATTTATATGAGATTGGATATCAAACACCTTCAAAATTAATCAAATTGCAACACTTATGTACTTGAATTATCAAATAATAATAATAATAAACCTCCAACCAGGAACGTAGAGAATATAAAAGTTCCCTAACTTTTCCCGGTGTCATATTTCCATGGTTTCTACCTGGGCAGAGAATCAATAGATTTATATGATATAGTTGAAATACAGAACTAATAACAAACCAAATGCCAGTTATCAATGGACTCGAACCAAACTGAATCAAATTAAATTGATTTTCATTTAAATCAAAATTCGAACGGCAATGAATTTGGGTTCACTGCGACAAACATGGAACACCCAGGGCAGACTATTCAGGAAATTCATTTCTACAACTGATAATTTAGTGAGTTCTCATTCCTTAGCAACCAAGGTGGGCGTTGTTGACTGGTAACAAACACTATTGTGGTGCAAAAGAGCTTGACCATACTCTGTATTTGCTCGCACATAAAGAACACAACAATGCAGAACCCGCATTGCAATATTCTCACCATCTAATGGTTTATCATCCCAGGAATTGAAGAACTCATCCAAGGTTTCTCGCACCTTTGGAGACCAAGTACCAGAAAAGTTATTACATATACGACAGACTTCACATTAACCAAATGATATTGGCAGAGTTGGCCATAGCAAAACCTAACCAGATAGAATTCGAAGTTATCAAGCTTAATGCACCTATCACCTTGGACTAAGGGTCTATAAGCTAATGATCATTCTTCTTTTGCTATCAATGAGCACCCTTAGATCTCTTTGGGCGTGGAGACATGAATAGTTTCCGCACAGAAACAACAGGATCATCCACCTGCAAAATGTAAGTATCATGAATATGTAGTCTTAAGAACCTACAAATAGTGAACACAATATAGTAGCTGCAAAACATTCTCAATCTCCATACATCATCAAGTAAAGTCGACGAGATCTCTTCCCTTGAAGTTGACAGCTCCTCGTGCAGAACTAAAGCTGCAAGTGTCAGTCTCCACCCAGGCATGGCTTCACCATCCTCCGGAGCCACCCAGGGGCAATAGGACCGGTGCTGCCTGATTGGATCAAACTGGCTGGCCTGATTATACTGTATTCCAGTTGACCTCTTTCCTGAAGCACACAGGAAGGAATTTTATATTTATGTCTAGAAAAGTGGGAAAAAGAAAGGTGAACAACCTTTTCAAAAGTAATTTGGTATAGGTTGAGAAACTATCAAACCTCAACACTATGTAAAGAAAAAAAAATACAAAAATATTGTGATTTAAGGATCTTACCAAATTTGTCCTTTGCATCATCATTTTTTTTAAATTCCACCACATCCGACCTGTTAATGCTTTGGCTATTCATCTTTGTTTTAAGCGTAGAATTCTTTTCAACATTTGAAATATTTGCACAAGCACTTGCCAAAACAGCATCAGTAGCTGAAGCAGATGCAGTTAAGTCACCACTGTTTGACAATAAATTGTGAGGTATTGATTCTGATGTTAAAATATCATTGTTAAAATTGGTGCCATTGTCTTGTTCTTCCACCAGTTCAGTCTCAGAAGAATTTTGGGTGTCAATAGATTTCTTGTTTGCAGCTTCCCCAGCAATCTCCACTTTTTCATGGGATGCTTCTCTATCCACAATATCCTTTTTATTGCCTTGAGAAACTTCTAACACATTTTGAGTGCCCACTTGATTTTTAAGATTACCATCATCAATAACACCCTCTTCATTTGCAGAGCTATTGGCACCGCTACTAGTGCTTGCGCCAGCTATCTCTCTAAAACTGGTCAGAGCATTAACCTCATTGCCTCCGCTCAAATTTTCATTTTCATTTCGTTTACGTTTTAACAATCCTGTACCATCTGGCACAATGAGATTCTCAGTCATCTCATTCTCAGACCATGATGGATGATTCTCTACCTGCAAGCACTCGCTATTTGCTTGGTCCCTGAATGACTTTTCATGTTTGCTAGATATGAATTTGGTTCTCAGATGTCTGCTGATAATGGGAAAAGAAACACGCGGTTGGAAATTTCGTGTGGCTGGTGGAGGACCACCAGCAATTGTTAAATTCAAGCCCAGTGAACTTTCTTTCAATCCTGAACCATCATCCAGAGTATGGGAACCTCTACTAGTATCAAAAGTCCCCAACTTTGACTTGATTGTTTCTGAAGTCTCTGCTTTAGAAGTTATAATGCTAGAAGCGATTGACTCATTTTGGTCACTGGAATCAGCAAGTAGGGTGTAGAGTTCTAGAGGTCGTTGCACAGTTTCCAAAGCCCATAATGCCACACAAGCACCACAAAATTTGCATTCTAAGACAGATGATGCTGGATCATAAGAATCCTCAGCAGCATTCATCATAGCTGATTCACTTGACTCAATTTCCCTTGAATAAATCACTAAGCCATCTTTCTGGCCACCGTGAAACTGTAGTGAAGGCTTGGGTGTAGGTACACTTTGTGCCAATGAATTGGATAGGTCTTGACAGTCAACAACATAGGGAAGAAGCCTAGGTTCCCAACCACACAAACAGATAATTTTCCATACCTGCATTTATATAAACATTTTAATCTGCCAATGAAGAACTATTGAACAATGACTAAAAATGAACTAAACATTCATTAAAAAAAACAAAAAAAAACTAGGTACTCAACTCATTCATTGAAATAATAAACAAGCAAACCTCAACGCTTTCAAAGGCTAGGTTAATAAACAAGCTAGATACCGACTGTCCATCTTAACCAGAAACTTCAAAAAATAGAAAAGCTACTTGTAAAGGTTGAAGGCTTCATGCGTGGATGAATTACATCACAACCAAAGGAACAGAATCCTACAAAGAAGCCATCCAAGCTGTTGAAAATATTGAACCCCCAGCACTTGGATTTCTACGACCAAGTGATCTGCAAGGAGTAGCTAGCTCTACTGGTGCACTTATTAAACAAAATAATCTGCAAATTCAGTTGCTCATACAGATAGTTGAGGAAGTCAAAGGTATCCGAAGCGATTTGAAGACTCTCTTAGAACGACAGCAAGAGAATACTGGCGGTGTTCTTCCCGAGGCTTTATTAACAAAACTCCAAAATTTAACTCTTGGACCCAAAGAAGCTCCTAAAGAAGCACGAGGGAAAAAAAGAAAAAAAGCGTGTTTTGTTTGTTTTTGTTTGTTATACAAGATAGGTATAGAAGAACTAAAGAAATATACAGACTTGTATAATATAGACTTGCAATTAGAAAGCACACTTACAGTACAGGACTTCAAACTTCAAACTGACTCAAGTAGGACTTCAGTGAACGACTGATGCCCCTACAAGAGTGAAGGTAAGGGAATTTATAGAGTGAGGAGGTGAAAGGATAAGAACCGGGTACGCAAGGGGCCCCATCGCATTCTTATCTTCTTACCGTCACTATTTCCCTTTGACATAAAGTGAGATGGATGGCTCCCCGGGGCTCAATCCATATCACGATCACACCTTAATAATACAGTCGCAAGGACAATAATACATCATGGTCATACATGGGCACACACCTAATAATACAGTCGCAAGGACAATAATGCGAGTTGGATTAGACATAAAGGCGTTAGATGCCAAAGTTAGTGGCTCGGTGGGCGGTGTCCATGACTAAAGCTAGGGCATCTTCCAACTCTTTGTCCTGTTGCTGGATGACGGGTAGCCAGTCACCGTACCAATTGCGGTTTGTGGAGCATCTTCGGTATTCTTCAAGTTTGATGTGATGGATTGCTCGGTATTGTTGAAGGGCTTGGATGGCGTGTTGGGCTGCTTCCTTTTGGATGAGTCGCATATGGGCTTCAATTGAGTGTTCTTCAGCAAGGTTGAGTCCCTTTTGTCGCCCATGTCGCATTTGGTTGAGTTGATCCTGATACTGGGAGATGAGGTCAGGAATTTGTTGATCGCTAAGGCAAAGTGAGTCTTCACTTTGTGGCTTGCTTGACTGGTTATCTCTTGTGCTGCTCCCGCCAGTTGTCCAAGAGTGTTCAGATGCTGCTCCTGCCATCCTGACAAAAAAATCTTGCCACCGATTGTCCCGGAAGAGAATAAGAGCCAAAGTACCTTCCTCATGTCGATGAAGAGTTTGAATACGTACTTGAAGAACGCCGAGGTGAATATAACGCATCCGGCTTCGTTGTAATTGGTTGAAACTTTCCTCTTGAATGAAAGACCGATCCACTTGATTTGAGGTACACAGAATTAGTTCCTCAGATCTGTGCATATAAACTCGATGATGTGCATCATCTTGTCGGGAGTGGTATAACACCTCAGCAGGTGCTATTGCAGCTCGTTCCTGCATAGATAATTGCAATTGTACCTGGGGATCAATTTGTTGTTCTAGGGTGTTAGCTACTGTTGCTCGTCCAGTGAGCATTCTGCCAACTCGCCTAGCAGCTTGCTGGGCATTGTAGATTCTTCGTTGACCTCGTCGGTAGTTGCGAATTTGATCTTCAATTAAAGGAGTGGGCGTAGTTGCCCCTTCATTTGTGGTAGTAGTCATCATTTCTTGGCCTTTTGTTTCTCTTCTGCAAGAATTTTTAATGGATCTTTGAAAACCAGAATTTTCCCTCGTGCTTCTTTAGGAGCTTCTTTGGGTCCAAGAGTTAAATTTTGGAGTTTTGTTAATAAAGCCTCAGGAAGAACACCGCCAGTATTCTCTTGCTGTCGTTCTAAGAGAGTCTTCAAATCGCTTCGGATACCTTTGACTTCCTCAGCTATCTGTATGAGCAACTGAATTTGCAGATTATTTTGTTTAATAAGTGCACCAGTAGAGCTAGCTACTCCTTGCAGATCACTTGGTCGTAGAAATCCAAGTGCTGGGGGTTCAATATTTTCAACAGCTTGGATGGCTTCTTTGTAGGATTCTGTTCCTTTGGTTGTGATGTTAAGTAGGTCTGAAAGTTATGACTCAAGGATTCCACTTCAGGAGGAGTGGTTAATTCCGTAGCGCATATCTTCTGGGCACATGGCTCTTCTTCAAGTGTTGTTTTTGACGAAAAATATGTGTCGTCTTCATCATCCGAGTCACCCCAAGATGGTTTTATGAGGCTCATATCCCATTCTAGTTGTTTTGGTGGTGTACTAGCCTGGCAGTCAGTCCGGACCAAGAGCTCCTTTTTATCTAAATAATAGAT
Source organism: Wurfbainia villosa (assembly GCA_025175895.1). Taxonomy (NCBI): domain Eukaryota; kingdom Viridiplantae; phylum Streptophyta; class Magnoliopsida; order Zingiberales; family Zingiberaceae; genus Wurfbainia; species Wurfbainia villosa. Next base: position 7,271,710 of record JAKLTH010000072.1, on the reverse strand, counting down.
TTTGAGAGCTTCCATAGTTTTCATAACAGCATGAATTTCAGCATCAATGGTGGATTTTACTGGATTAAACCTTCCACTGGCATAGGCGCATATTTTTTCTGTACTTCTCGGATCATATTTGTGAGTTTTCCATTTACAGATACCTCCCCAGCCGGTCATACAGCCATCAACTTCGAGAAGCATAAAGCAATCTTCTGGAGGTATATCAAGATCAGGAAGGTTTTGAACTTGTTTCTTGATATTTCTTACTAACTCCCAATCATTCTGATTCATTCTTCTTTCACCATTGGCACTAGTTTTGGCGTAAAGTGGTCCGAGTAATTTCTTCCACTTTTCGCTTGTCTTGGTTGTTCTGGGAGTGAACATACTTGGTATTCTTGGAGAAGTACATGGAGTTCTTCTTCCTCAATCTGGAGAGTTTCTTTTTGCTTTTGACGTTGTAATTGCTGTATGTCCTTCTTTATGCCTTCCTTTTCTAAGATGAGTCTGTCGAATTCCATATTTTCTTGTATGAGTTCCTGATACTTGGCTGCCAAGTCTTGCTTTTCCTTTTTTAAATGTTGATATTCCTGGGCCACTTGGATAGCATCCAGTCGTATCTGATGACACTCTTGTTTTTCTCGTTCTTGATCCTCTAGTTGACTTTGCAGGCGTTTAATTTCTGCTTCACATTGCTTAATGTAATTTTGTTGTTCACTGACTAAATTGGAAGTATTATCCAAGTTGGTGGCAGGGGGATATTCTTCAAGTACGTATTCAAACTCTTCATCGACATGAGGAAGGTACTTTGGCTCTTATTCTCTTCCGGGACAATCGGTGGCAAGATGATAGATCAATCATTGCAACAATGGAAGTTGATTTAACAAGGGGAAGTCAACTGATATATGTTATTCCTGATATGATGATGACAATAGGTGACTTTTTCAGGAATATTCAATTATCCATACTAACTCGTGGATATGAGTCATGGCGAAACGGTGAAGCCAATTTATTAATGACAAGAGGTCTTATTGGGCGGCTATCCAATACTCCCAATGTTGCCTTTGCCTATGAAGTACAGGGAGTTGTTGATTACCTTACTAGCCACGGTGTACATGCATTGCCCGGAAGACGATATTCAACAGAACAATTACGTGGCATGGATTGGGTAATTCGACCAACGCAAGCAATCTTCTGGAGGTATATCAAGATCAGGAAGGTTTTGAACTTGTTTCTTGATATTTCTTACTAACTCCCAATCATTCTGATTCATTCTTCTTTCACCATTGGCACTAGTTTTGGCGTAAAGTGGTCCGAGTAATTTACCCAGGTTTGGTATATAGGCTCGAGCATAGTTGAGTAACAAGGGGAAGTCAACTGATATATGTTATTCCTGATATGATGATGACAATAGGTGACTTTTTCAGGAATATTCAATTATCCATACTAACTCGTGGATATGAGTCATGGCGAAACGGTAAAGCCAATTTATTAATGACAAGAGGTCTTATTGGGCGGCTATATCGTACATAATAATCAAATTTGCCACTGGGCTGTCCCAGAGTATCCCAGATCTCCTTTTCATCATCTTCGTCTTGTACTAGGACAGAAATAATATGTTCACGCAATTCTTCCTCATCTTTGTCATCATACTCCACAGGTGCAGTGACCGCTGTAGAATAATTATGAAAACTAACAGATATTCTGCCATCCAATAAATTGCGGCTACTAACCTCTGAAGGTTGCATAGGGATTGCTCCACAAACCGCAATTGGTACGGTGACTGGCTACCCGTCATCCAGCAACAGGACAAACAGCTGGAAGATGCCCTAGCTTTAGTCATGGACACCGCCCACCGAGCCACTAGCTTTGGCATCTAACGCCTTTATGTCTAATTCAACTCACATTATTGTCCTTGCGACTGTATTATTAGGTGTGTGCCCATGTGTGACCATGATGTATTATTGTCCTTGCGACTGTATTATTAAGGTGTGATCGTGATATGGATTGAGCCCCGGGGAGCCATCCATCTCACTTTATGTCAAAGGGAAATAGTGACGGTAAGAAGATAAGAATGCGATGGGGCCCCTTGCGTACCCGGTTCTTATCCTTTCACCTCCTCACTCTATAAATTCCCTTACCTTCACTCTTGTAGGGGCATCAGTCGTTCACTGAAGTCCTACTTGAGTCAGTTTGAAGTTCCCTGAAGAATATCAACTTCTGCTCAACAACGCTGACGGAGCAGGAGGTACGCAAAATATATTATCTCAAATTCGAATGGTTTTTAAATTAGAAGATCCTTTTCAAGGATCTACTCATATGCAAGACGAAGCCTATAAGGATTTGGAGCGCTTAACTTGCACTAATCTGAAGGATATTTTATCTTTCCTCAATGACTATCTCCGAATCTCAGCAAAAACAGGACGGTTATTTACTTCCCCAGAACTTTCTGAAAAACTATGGGCAAAAATGCCAGGTGACCTTGGCAGCCGTATCAAGCAAGCATTCCAAGATCGATATCAAGGCAATACTGTGGGTGTTTTCCCACGAATCTTATTTTCCTATCGATATCTTGAGAATGAATGCAAAGATGCTGCGTTCAAACGAGCACTAAAAGATTTATCCTTCTGCAGCAACATTCCAATTCCTGGATAAGGTAGGTAAAGTATGTATCTCAAAACTAACCTTCAGGTTATATAGCATATTTCTTCCACTTTTCGCTTGTCTTGGTTGTTCTGGGAGTGAACATACTTGGTATTCTTGGAGAAGTACATGGAGTTCTTCCTCAATCTGGAGAGTTTCTTTTTGCTTTTGACGTTGTAATTGTTGTATGTCCTTCTTTATGCCTTCCTTTTCTAAGATGAGTCTGTCGAATTCCATATTCTACAACGGTCACTGCACCTGTGGAGTATGATGACAAAGATGAGGAAGAATTGCGTGAACATATTATTTTTGTCCTAGTACAAGACGAAGATGATGAAAAGGAGATCTGGGATACTCTGGGACAGCCCAGTGGCAAATTTGATTATTATGTACGATAGTTTGATGTGATGGATTGCTCGGTATTATTGAAGGGCTTGGATGGCGTGTTGGGCTGCTTCCTTTTGGATGAGTCGCATATGGGCTTCAATTGAGTGTTCTTCAGCAAGGTTGAGTCCCTTTTGTCGCCCATGTCGCATTTGGTTGAGTTGATCCTGATACTGGGAGATGAGGTCAGGAATTTGTTGATCGCTAAGGCAAAGTGAGTCTTCACTTTGTGGCTTGCTTGACTGGTTATCTCTTGTGCTGCTCCCGCCAGTTGTCCAAGAGTGTTCAGATGCTGCTCCTGCCATCCTGACAAAATTAACACATTAATTAGTCGAGAGAGGCGTCGGCTACAGATTGAGAGCCTTCTATGTGTTCAAATGTGATTGTTAAACCACTTCCAGTAATATAATCCACAAAGGAAATCCATCGGACCCGAGAAGGTTTATTGACTGCGGTTTTATTAAAAAAACTAATTATAGCTCGGCAATACAATTAAGAGCTCCTTTTTATCTAAATAATAGATTTTGAGAGCTTCCATAGTTTTCATAACAGCATGAATTTCAGCATCAATGGTGGATTTTACTGGATTAAACCTTCCACTGGCATAGGCGCATATTTTTTCTGTACTTCTCGGATCATATTTGTGAGTTTTCCATTTACAGATACCTCCCCAGCCGGTCATACAGCCATCAACTTCGAGAAGCATAAAGCAATCTTCTGGAGGTATATCAAGATCAGGAAGGTTTTGAACTTGTTTCTTGATATTTCTTACTAACTCCCAATCATTCTGATTCATTCTTCTTTCACCATTGGCACTAGTTTTGGCGTAAAGTGGTCCGAGTAATTTACCCAGGTTTGGTATATAGGCTCGAGCATAGTTGAGTAAGCCTAACCAGGACCGCATTCCTTTGAGACTCAGCAGATCTTCGTCTTTGAATGAAGCAACCTTTTTAATAATATGGGGCTGTAATTTTATTTTGTTATTGCCAAGGACAGCTCCAAGGAAGTCTATTTCTTTGACTGCTATTTTCATCTTGGTTGGGCTTAAGACTAGTCCATGTTTCTTACAGATGTCAAGCATAGATTGTAGATGCCGCTCATGTTCCGTTTCTGAGTCTGAAAAGACCAAGATGTCATCAATATAGACAGCAATATATTCTTCGGTGCCTGAGAAGCAATTATCCATTTTTCGCTGAAAAATAGCAGGGGCATTTTTGAGACCAAAAGGCATAACCAGCCATTCATATAACCCATCAGGGACCCAAAATGCAGTCCATGGAATTGAATCAGGGTGCATAGCAACTTGATGAAATCCTGACTTGAGGTCAAATTTAGAGAAAATTCGCTTCGTGCTGACTCGTTTGAGAATGGTATTTAGAGAAAAGCTACTTGAAAAGCTACTCGTGATGAAATCCTCAGCAATATATTCTTCTGATCTACAACACATGTTGTGGCTCCTGTGTCGAGAAAATTGAATGGCTGGTTATGCCTTTTGGTCTCAAAAATGCCCCTGCTATTTTTCAGCGAAAAATGGATAATTGCTTCTCAGGCACCGAAGAATATATTGCTGTCTATATTGATGACATCTTGGTCTTTTCAGACTCAGAAACGGAACATGAGCGGCATCTACAATCTATGCTTGACATCTGTAAGAAACATGGACTAGTCTTAAGCCCAACCAAGATGAAAATAGCAGTCAAAGAAATAGACTTCCTTGGAGCTGTCCTTGGTAATAACTATTTCCCTTTGACATAAAGTGAGATGGATGGCTCCCCGGGGCTCAATCCATATCACGATCACACTTAATAATACAGTCGCAAGGACAATAATACATCATGGTCACACATGGGCACACACCTAATAATACAGTCGCAAGGACAATAATGCGAGTTGGATTAGACATAAAGGCGTTAGATGCCAAAGCTAGTGGCTCGGTGGGCGGTGTCCATGACTAAAGCTAGGGCATCTTCCAGCTGTTTGTCCTGTTGCTGGATGACGGGTAGCCAGTCACCGTACCAATTGCGGTTTGTGGAGCATCTTCGGTAATTCAGTTGCTCATACAGATAGCTGAGGAAGTCAAAGGTATCCGAAGCGATTTGAAGACTCTCTTAGAACGACAGCAAGAGAATACTGGCGGTGTTCTTCCCGAGGCTTTATTAACAAAACTCCAAAATTTAACTCTTGGACCCAAAGAAGCTCCTAAAGAAGCACGAGGGAAAATTCTGGTTTTCAAAGATCCATTAAAAATTCTTGTAGAAGAGAAACAAAAGGCCAAGAAATGATGACTACTACCACAAATGAAGGGGCAACTACGCCCACTCCTTTAATTGAAGATCAAATTCGCAACTACCGACGAGGTCAACGAAGAATCTACAATGCCCAGCAAGCTGCTAGGCGAGTTGGCAGAATGCTCACTGGACGAGCAACAGCAGCTAACACCCTAGAACAACAATATTGAACCCCCAGCACTTGGATTTCTACGACCAAGTGATCTGCAAGGAGTAGCTAGCTCTCCAAAATTTAACTCTTGGACCCAAAGAAGCTCCTAAAGAAGCACGAGGGAAAATTCTGGTTTTCAAAGATCCATTAAAAATTCTTGCAGAAGAGAAACAAAAGGCCAAGAAATGATGACTACTACCACAAATGAAGGGGCAACTACGCCCACTCCTTTAATTGAAGATCAAATTCGCAACTACCGACGAGGTCAACGAAGAATCTACAATGCCCAGCAAGCTGCTAGGCGAGTTGGAAGAATGCTCACTGGACGAGCAACAGCAGCTAACACCCTAGAACAACAAATTGATCCCCAGGTACAACATTCCAATTCCTGGATATTACAAACGACCGGAGAAACGAATAGGTGTTCGCAAATCCAGAACCTTCCGTGGCAAGCCTCATCCTTCCCATGCTCGTATTGAGCGCCGCAAGCATCTCATTAAAAATAAAAAATGCCGCTGTTTTCTCTGTGGTGAGGAAGGCCATTTTGCAAGAGAATGCCCTAATGACCGTCGCAATGTTAAACGGGTCGCTATGTTTGAACACCTCCACCTTCCCGATGATTATGATATTGTCTCGGTACAAGAAGGAGAAGACCCTAGTGATGCTATCTTTAGTCTTTCCGAGGCAATTGCAATTATCTATGCAGGAACGAGCTGCAATAGCACCTGCTGAGGTGTTATACCACTCCCGACAAGATGATGCACATCATCGAGTTTATTTTTCTTTTGGTATCAGAGCTAGTTATATGGCTGAGTAAACCTTTCTTGGTCAAGGTAAGAAAGTTAGGAAGTCCCTGTTTTTCATATCGCTTGAATTCCTGACTCTTCGTCTTTTGGTATTTCTCTAGATTATCAGTCCCGAGAGTGGCAGGCAGCTGAGTTTGTAAGACCGTAAGACCATTAGCAAGACTTATGTCTAGTAGGAATGTCCAAACGCTGGGAGGAAGCCATTGAAGAGTGGTACACCAAATCACACACTTCAAACCTTGACTACCTTGACCTTGCTGACACATTAAAGCCATCATCTAAAGAACTAGCTCATAATCTGAGTTGTTCAGTGAATTGTGCTAACTGTGGGTACTCGACTTCCCATCCTTCTTCTGGTGACTCCTCTGCTACTGCTAAGAATTCTTCATCAGAATTGTCATAATAACCCTCAAAATAACCTTCCGAATCCATACTTAAGCCCATGGACTGAGGTACAGTGGCCCCTAGGCTTGTATCCTCTGTAGTGACGGTAAGAAGATAAGAATGCGATGGGGCCCCTTGCGTACCCGGTTCTTATCCTTTCACCTCCTCACTCTATAAATTCCCTTACCTTCACTCTTGTAGGGGCATCAGTCGTTCACTGAAGTCCTACTTGAGTCCGTTTGAAGTTTGAAGTCCTGTACTGTAAGTGTGCTTTCTAATTGCAAGTCTATATTATCCTTCAGATTAGTGCAAGTTAAGCGCTCCAAATCCTTATAGGCTTCGTCTTGCATATTAGGTGTGTGCCCATGTGTGACCATGATGTATTATTGTCCTTGCGACTGTATTGCACCTAATAATACAGTCGCAAGGACAATAATGCGAGTTGGATTAGACATAAAGGCGTTAGATGCCAAAGCTGGTGGCTCGGTGGGCGGTGTCCATGACTAAAGCTAGGGCATCTTCCAGCTCTTTGTCCTGTTGCTGGATGACGGGTAGCCAGTCACCGTACCAATTGCGGTTTGTGGAGCATCTTCGGTATTCTTCAAGTTTGATGTGATGGATTGCTCGGTATTGTTGAAGGGCTTGGATGGCGTGTTGGGCTGCTTCCTTTTGGATGAGTCGCATATGGGCTTCAATTGAGTGTTCTTCAGCAAGGTTGAGTCCCTTTTGTCGCCCATGTCGCATTTGGTTGAGTTGATCCTGATACTGGGAGATGAGGTCAGGAATTTGTTGATCGCTAAGGCAAAGTGAGTCTTCACTTTGTGGCTTGCTTGACTGGTTATCTCTTATGCTGCTCCCGCCAGTTGTCCAAGAGTGTTCAGATGCTGCTCCTGCCATCCTGATTGGTGTTGTAGCAACTGGAGTTGTCTTGTTGTAATAATAAAGGTTGCACATGCCACAAGCTGTCATTTTGCATAAGGGACAATATCGGCGATGCCGCCGTTGAGTTGGTTGTTTGCAACTGCATGAGTTAAGTAGGTCTGAAAGTTATGACTCAAGGATTCCACTTCAGGAGGAGTGGTTAATTCCGTAGCGCATATCTTCTGGGCACATGGCTCTTCTTCAAGTGTTGTTTTTGACGAAAAATATGTGTCGTCTTCATCATCCGAGTCACCCCAAGATGGTTTTATGAGGCTCATATCCCATTCTAGTTGTTTTGGTGGTGTATATCGTACATAATAATCAAATTTGCCACTGGGCTGTCCCAGAGTAACTAATCTTGACTTGTTAATCTGTATTAACAAGTTGTGAACAGACTAGGCAAGAACATTATTCTTCAATTTTTGTATGCATACTAGTGGGGAACACAACATAGATGGAAAAGTTTTAATTGAATTCATGATGCACTAATTATCTCATTTATTGTAACTATCCTTTAGAGTTTTGATATGTTGGACGCCTGTTCCTGCACGATGTGTCCTCAGCTGTCTGATCTACATGATTGCACAATAATGAGGAATGCACAGTATTAGCGCTGAGCGCACTATAGCTCATCCCTGAATCCGTCGGAGTCGCCAGCGCCGTCTCGCCCCCGGCAACAAATCTGAGGCCATGACCAGATCGCAGCAGAGCATTATCGGGACGGAATTCAGCCCGATCGCAGCCACGACATCGCGGCTGCGATCAAGCTGGATTCCGACTATACCGTGGCCAGATTCCAATCAGATTGCGGTCGGAATCTGGCCAAATTGCAGTCGGAATCTAGCCAAATTGTGGCCGCCAATGCCACGGCCGCTGGCGGCCGCAATTCGGCCGAATTCCGGCCAAAGCGCGACCGGAATCCGGCCGCTGGTAGCAATGCCGAGTAGGCACGGGAGCGAGGCGCCGAGTTGAGTCATTGTTCATTCCTTATTACTGTGCTCCCTCGCACACGGGTGCATAGGAAATGGACGCTCAGGATATCAAAATCTCTATCCTTTATACTGCCTTTAGCTTTTTCCATGCCGGACAGTGGCTTCATTTCTATTTTTACATGCTTAAATATACTAAAACATCACATGCTTCAATATGCTAAAACATATGTCAAAGTTCATCTACTAATACACTGCTCAATTTATTCCAAATACAGTATAAAATGAGAAATTCCTAAATAATGTGTAAGCTCAAAAGCAGAACTGCATGTAAATGTGATAATCCCAATTGTCTTTGGTTCATGAAATAGAATAGCTAAGGAATAACATAATTTCCTAAGGAATAAAATAAGCAAGAAATAAATAAAGAATAAGTTTTCAATGGTTTGGTTCAGGTATGGGAATACACAAAAAGTAATTCTTATATTCGGTTGAAAGGAATGTTATAAAGAACACGAATAGTTTTCACAATGGCAAACAACTAATAAATAATTTGTTTCACTCATTTTCCTTGCAGAACCCAATTAGCTGTGTTGAACAAATTGGCCAATCCAAGCACCCTACCTTACCCAATCAGCTTGATCCGCCCGACCCAGCTTGCCTGGTCTGACCAGACCATCTAATTCAACCAGCAGCCTAGCCAACCCACTTGATTGGAACACCCAACATGCTTGGCCTGACCGGATCGACCAGCCTATTCAGTTCCACTGGCTTGGCCAGATCACCAGGCTTCCCGAACCAACTTCTAAATCCAACAAACTCATCCAATTCAATTGGTCTCACTGAGACCGCCTCCTATAATGGAAAGGAAACACCGTATTAATTAATGAATATAGCAGAGAAGGAAGGCCATAAGTTGGATTATTAGGAATTAATTAGTTTTCTGCCCATTTTGGTAGAATTAGTTTTGACATATTTTAAGAGAATTAATTTCTTAGTAGAAACTTTTGACTCTCAATTTTTACTAATAAATAAACAATTATCTACAATACCACCCTTTCCCAACCCAAATTTTCTTTTCCTAGCTTTTTCAACGTAGGATACGCACACTAAGTGATCAAGTGACTAATAAATGATGATAGACGATGAAGCTAGCCATATGATTAAGGCTTCAGCCCGCTGGTGGGCTACGCAGATTTAGCCTACATCACGTTTTGCATGCAATCGTTTGTGTATGTATCACTATATTGCAGTGTGTCACTGCTGAGGGCTTCAACTCAAGTATCAGATGGTACCTACTATACTCTGTAGACAAGGCTCTAATAATTCACTTCTTATTGGATCTATTTAATAAAAAAGAATATGAAATAAATAAACATGGAAGTATGTACATGTGTGGTCATTAACAAGTGTTACAAAGCTTAAGAGTTGCTAACAGATACTATAGATTTGATTGAAAACTGGTTTTATCTAATAACTGATTATGCTTACCTTCTTTCCATTCTGCATTTTATGCTTATATATCCTGACGTGATCCTTTTATGAAAAAGTTCCTTCCACTTGTAGCATTTTCTTTTCCTATACAAAAATATTCTTTACTTACACTTTGGCTCGTGTTTTGTTATATTTTGAAAAGTGAATAAAGATTGTTTATTTGCTTTATAGCCACTTGATACTTGTTTAACTCGTTTATACTTGTCGTTGATGTTGTGGATCTGGGGGTTCCTTTCTATACCAAAGGTCATGCCAACAGGCAGGACTATACCACAATTGGTGCATTATGGTACAAAAAACACATTTTGCTCGATGACAAAAAAAAACTAACATAGAGAAGGATACTTTCCACTTTGCTTTATCTTTCTTAGTAATTTTAGACTTCCATTTTAGCAATTTTATCTTTGTTACACTAACTTTTTGTATGTTTGCTAACAACCCAATACTTTGATTCATAAAGTATGGAAGATCATATCATAGTCTTGTGAAATTCCCCATAGAGCATAAGGAGCATATAATGACCACACAAGACTATGGAAGGCTCCACTTCATTTCAACTACTTATTTTAGATAACTCTATACTCCTTTTGATTTCCTTATCCTTCACATTTTCTTTCAATATATGAAATTTTATTGCAAAATTTTCCTTTGTAAATAAAACACTTACATGCTATACACCAATTGTAAATATGGTTGTCAATGCTATCTATTTCATATATTGTAGCAATGAGCAATATCATAACTTAGTTTGGCAAGTATTCTGCCAACCACCATTGGCAGTAGTAGAATAGCCAATTATAATAGCGAAAATAAACCACATGTTCCTATTAATACAACTATTTGTACTAATTAATATATGTTTGAAATATATCTACTGCATAACAAGCAATTCTTATTTGGAGAAATTTCTATAATTGTGTAAAGAAACAAACCTTGTAAAACACATCATCTGCGGCAGTTCCCAAACCACTATCCATATCCTTGCATGCTGAACCATCAACAATCTTAAGACTTTTGCTGAAGTTAATTGGATAGTGCAGTGGCTCTGAAAGAAAACTCTCTAACTGAGGATTTTTCATCTTCATGTAATCGATGGCTGAGGATGAAATCAGAGGAAGCGCTGAGAGCTTCAGAAGTGCACAAGAACGCATATTGTAACTCTCTATCAAACTTTGTGGAGGTGTTGGAGGAAACAGGGCTAGCGTTTCATCACATGCATTGTCGATCCAAGGACATAAAAGCTTATGCCCGTTATTAAGCTCCAAGCTGAATACAGCAGCAGCCTTTTCAACTATAATAACATATATTTCACACACCAGGAAATGAATAGTAAAAAATAAGGGAACAATATTGACTATGACACAAACTCAAGTCTAGTAGTATGAAATTTCAACAGTTGTAGTGGTCCACAAGACTCATCACATGCAATAACCAAACAACATGCATACGACAGAAAACCTCATTTTGTCAAACCAAAAACTAATACAGCTAGAATCCAAACACTTAATTCCACTATTTTGACATTATCTAATGGCACGACCAAAACATTGACATTGCGTAACTTTGTTCAGTTTAATCACAATACAATATGCAAAACATAGTTATATAATTATATCTACATCTCTAAATCTTTGAAATGTAAAATATATTTAGCACACCTTGTTGCAATGACCATGAAGAAGGAGTTGGGAATAGGAGCCGTGCTCCACATGATTCACAGGCTATGACATCCATTTCCACATTTATCCAGCCCCTCCTTGCACAATTTACAGGATTAATAACCTGGTAAGAAAAGTTTCAAACTTTCAATAAGGAACCAATTAAAGAAGAAATCAAGGAGTACATACATATAAACATTCAGGTCTGCACAGAACAAATGTGAAATGCCATGAAAATGATATATTCATGAGCTGCTATCATTTTTCGAAATGATATTTCATGATGCTAATACCTACTTGATTTGGTCATGGTGTCATGAGTATAATTTTGAAGACAGATTATACATTTATTTTAAATGTTTGAATACGTTCAAAAGAATAATTCTTCTCTTAAAAATGAAAGAAATGATCATGAGCATGATATTGGTTTATATGACTATAAAGCTAGATAAAAAGTCATTAGCTTCTTCTGTAATTTGAATGACATTGATGATCCAAGTATTACAATAGTTTCAATTGTTGATTGTTATCAGTCAGCAGAACCAACACATCATTTTTGGATGCAGACTGATAATGATATTATGTTGGCATGAGTGAATTCTGTGTTGATATGATTTGGGTGGAGTGGCAGATTTTGTCAGATTTAGTTTGACAAAATTTCAAGTTGTTCAATCCTTTTCATTCATGATTTGATGAGCTTTCAATTAATTTATTATATTTTCTTATGAAGTTATGCCCATGATGTGTTAACCCTGTCATAGTCAATCCCAAACCCGGATAAAGAAGGAGGATTGCATTAGATTGTTAGTCAACGTTAAATTAAGGCAAATGTTCAATAAATGAATTCATTTAACTATTGTGGTAATGCTAGGTTGTTCCCCGGAAGAAACGCATTGCAGGATCTGACTGTAACGTCTTGACAAGGACCGCTACATCTCCAAAACTCATGTAGTGATAAATATGCAAGAGTTCACATTGTAGGGTTCGACTGTAACGTATCAGCGAAAACCACTACATCTCCATGAGAACTTGGGTGTAGTATTAAATAAGCAAAAATTCTCACACTATAAGTTGGTAAAAATAAATATTATGGAAAAACTAATAGTCTAAGATTTGGAATATGGAACATAGAAACCCTCTCTGGTAAAACAATGAAGGTAGTAAAAACGATGATTAGGAGAAGAATTAGTATTTTGTGTGTATAAGAGACAAAATGAATAGGTGAGAAGGAAAAGATGATAAAAAACTCGAGTTTTAAATTATGATACACAGAAAAAAAATAAAACAAGAAATGGAGTGGGTATTATTGTATATAGTTCATTAAAGGATGAAGTTATAGTAGTTAGAAAGGAGAATAGAATTATAGCTCTCAAGATAGTAGTGGAGAAAAAAACTATGAACATAATTAGTGTATATACGCCGTAAGCAGGATTAGATGAAAGTATCAAATCAAGATTTTGGGACGACCTATATGAAGTATTATAAAATATTTCGTCAAATAAAATAATTTTAATAGAAGACGATCTAAATTGACATGTCGGAGTGAAAAATGAGAAATATGAGGTGTATGGTAGTTATGGATTTGAAACAAGAAATGAAGAAGGTAAAGCTATATTGAATTTTGCGATAACATATGATCTTATACTAGCTAATATTTTTATTAAAAAAAAAATATTAGCTTGGTCATGTTAAAAAATGGGAATAATAAATCACAAATCGACTTTCTTATAGTTAGGAAGAGGGATTGAAAGATTTGTAAAGATTGCAATGTTAACTCTGAAGAAAACTACCCAACATAGGTTAGCAGTGTTGGATATGCATCTCAAGCATAGTATCAATAGAAGAAAAATATACACGATTCCTAAAATTAAGTGATGGAAGTTAAAAGATGAGAAACAAAATATATTTAAGGAGAAGGTGGGAGTATAAGTATTAGATGAAATATACGTTGACCCTAATATGACATGAGATAAGATGATATCAAAGTTAAAAATTGTAGCCAAAAATATACTCTATAAGGATACTTGGCAAGGAAAGTTGAAAACGAATAGTCTATAAGGAATTGTATATTTGTTAGTAGGAGAAAATTTTAAAAAATATATACAATAGCCAAGAAAGAGACTAAGAAAGCAATGAATGAAGTGAATGAAGTTTAAAATATATACATTTTAAATGGTTATATCGAAAATTAGATATAAAAGAAGGGAGAAAAGATATTTATAAAACAGTTAAAGTGAGAAAGAGGAAGACAAAAGATCTTATCCAAATAAAATGTATTAAAGATGAATATAATAGGGTACTAGTAAATGATGAAGAAATAAAATAGAAATAGAAGAGGTATTTTTCATCAACTTTTTAATGAAAGTTTAAGTGACCAACTTAACTTAGGTAATTTAAGTAGGTCAAATGAGTATAGAAAATTAAATTTTTATCATAGAATTCAAATTTCAGAAGTAAAATAAATTTTAAATGGGATGCAAAATGAAAAAGTCATTGGACCAAATGATATTCAGATAGAAGTATAAAAGTGTCTAGGAAAATAAGGTATTAAATGATGTACAAAATTATTTAATATGATATTGAAAACAAAAAAAATGTTTGATCAATAGAGGGTAAGTACTCTAATTCCCTTATATAAGAATAAGGATGCGTAAAAACTTGTGTAAACTATAGGGATTAGACTAATAAATCATATCATGAAACTTTAGGAAAAAGTAATAGAAAAAAGATCAAGGAGACCATAATTTTCAAAAATCAATTTGGGTTCATGCTTAAAAGGTCGACAATAGAAGTTAGACATCTTCTCAAATAACTAATTGAAGAGTACGGAAGCAAAAGCAATATTTACATATAATATTCATTGACTTCGAAAAAGTTTATAATAGAGTCTCAAAAGAAATTATATAGAGAATTCTAAAAAAGAGAGGTGTTTACGTAACATATATTGAACTAATTAAGATATATATACGAGGAAGTGACGACCAGAGTGAAAACTTCAGACGGATTAACTGAAACATTTTCAATAAAGATAGAATTACATTGAAGATTAGTTCTAAGTTCGTTTTTACACTAATCATAGATGAACTCACTAGACACATTCAAGATACAGTACCGTAGTGCATGTTATTTGTAGATATTGTTTTAGTCGATGAGACACGTGAAGGAGTAAATGCTAAACTAGAATCTTGATGGGAAATACTAAAAGCGAAAGATTTTAGACTTGGTAGAGTAAAACAAAATATATGGAATTTAAGTCTAGCAATATTAGACATACTGAGACAAATATTAAGATAAGAGATGACGAGTTGTCTGAAATTAAGAGTTTTAAGTATTTAGAATCATTTTTGCAAGACGATGGAAGGACTGAGAGAGATGTCTTACATAGAATACAAACAGAATGGTAGAAATGGAGGAGAGCATCGGATGTTTTATGTAATCGTAAAGTACCTTTAAAACTTAAAAGAAAATTCTACAAAACGACGGTTTGATCTCCTATGTTATATGGTGTTGAATGTTAGACTACTACTCAAACACATGAGCAGAAGATGAGAGTTGCAGATATGAGAATGTTAAGGTGAATATGTGGATATACGAGGATGGACAGAATAAGAAATGAAAGAATTAAAGAGAAAGTCGAAATTGCATCTATTGAGAGAAAACTCCGAGAGACGCATTTAAGATGGTACGTACATATTCTTAGATGACCAATAAATACTCCAATTAGACGATGTGAAACTATGACAAATACACACATCAAACGAGAAAGAGAAAGATCAAAAAAGATTTGGTTAGCAATAATAAAATAAGATAAAATTTATTTAAGCATAGATAATGATATAGTAGAGAATAGAGCTCAATGACTTGGAAGAATCCATATAACCGACCCCATTTAGTGGGATAAAACTTGATTGTTGTTGTTATATTTTCTTATGGAGTTAAATCAGTTCTAAGTTTTTTTTTTTTTTTTTGAGTCTCCACTTTCTTTAAACTAGCCAATCAATAGAAATGACTAATTTCTTGACAAAGATCACATTGGCCTTTGCCAAGATCAATCCAACTCAGGCTATTTGTTTCACTGTCAGTTGCATTTGACAACTATGGATTATAGGATCAAGACAATATACTTTGAAGAATGTCAAAGTGCGACAATATACTTTGAAGAATGTCAAAGTGCGACAAAACATAGCAAGTGCCCACATGGCACAACATGAAGACCATACCATCTAGATCGGAGACCTAAACTCCTACATGGCGCAATCCTTTAAATCTTGATAATACATGAACGGAAAAATAAATAAATAATGTGTAATAAGAAAGGTGCTGACTTCTAGTTTCTTTTTTTAAATTCATAACCCCAAAACTTTTTGATTGAGTCAGCAATCATATACAATTTCATCTTTGGCTAGCTAACTCCAAAGATACAGGTAATATTCAAGAAATGGAAACATTCAAGGATGGAAATTTCCTTTTAAATGTTTGAAATCCAATCATAAGAAAGGAGCCAAATCTACAAGTTTCTAGCGCTTTTCAAAATGAAAAAGAATGCTGATAAACCTAATAACTGCTTCCTTTAGTTAATTACATGACTTTGGCCTCTTTTGCAAGGAGTGACTTTTAAGTTTACAGATGACATTTGTTTTTTGAATGTATGAAATACGCACACCAGTCACCATCACCAACTAATATTAGTAATAATCCAACATACGCCCCAAGAATTTGGTATTTGGATATATCAATTTTACCAGTGATTGGTACAAAGCTATATCTTTAGACTTTGAAAATCATTCAAACTTTTTTATTGCTTGAACCATAATCTATTTTGATACACATTCTAATCACTCCATTAATCATAATCATTTGACTTAGAGAGAGGAACTAAAATTGTAATCACTTGAAACTCAATGCCAGTCAGATAGGCATTTAAGAGATAATGTATGTGTATTATGTTGGGACCGGTTGGTTCGCTAGAGGGAGGAAGGGAGGTGAATAGTGATTCGTCGATTGCGTATTCGATCGTACTTGTCTACAAATTATTAGTGCACAGCGGAAATAGAAATAAAGAAAATACAAAACAATACACAAGCACAACATAGAATTTTACATGGTTCAGAACTCAAGTTCCTACTCCACGGCACGCTCTAGTGATCTACCCTCACTAAAACTCTCTCCTTCTCGGTATGACACTGGAAGTGGAGAAACCTTGTACACTAGCTTTACAATAAAAAACTTACAACAAATACAACCAAAATACAAATATACAAAAGCAAATGAAAGAAGGACGTGAAACACTTTTACAAGATTGCGATGTTGCTTGCTTGCTTTTTGGTTGCTTTGGATGACTTTTGAAGACCTGAAATGCAGCAGCACTTCGCCTCAAAATTGCCCAAGAATAGCTGCTCAAAATCTTCTCGAAGTCCTGCTTTTATAATCTGCATTGGTCTGGATTTCCATCTAGCAGTCGACTACCAAAAGCCCCCAATCGACTGCCCACCTATCCATTGTCTCACAAAAGACTAATTTGTTGGGTTACGATCGACGTGTAGATGTGCTTTTGTCGTTTCATAAACGAACGCAGCGGAATAAAATATAATAATTTCCTAAATTATTACAACACACACATCCACGCATGCAAGATTACAACACGTGCAGACATATCCGCCAAATAAAATTTTACATTAAATTAAGAATAAAACCAATTTTATCTTAGGTATATTTTTCGGATGATGTTGAGCCGGAAGGACATCAACCGTACGACGCTCGCGGAGCTTCGTCTCTACTTGTGTCCATGCCGAATCTTCGGAGGGACGACTTCTCTAAGCCACGAGTTTGACCTTCTCTTCGCTACTAGACGAAGCAAGAAGGTCGGGTGATCGAAAAGCAAGAAAGTCAGTCCAATAAAATAGAAAACAACTCTAGTTTCCTTGGTGGCCGGTGGCAAGCTCCAAAACCCAACTCTCCTAGGTTCGGCCAAAGGCACAAAAGAAGAAACCTTTGTTCCAAGTCTTAGCCGAAGTTCCCCACTCCCTTAGAGAGGAGTTGGCCGAACCTAAAGCAAGGGATGGACTTGTTAGGGCCAGCGGCAAGGAACACCCCAACAACTCCTGTTGGCAGCAAGAAGAGGAAGGAGGAGTAGGCGGGAAGAAGGAAGAGGAGGAGATTAAACACGACCATAATTAGGTTTTAGCCTTTATAACTTTTTATATAGGCTCTAAACCTAATGGGTTATGGGTTAGTGGATCAAATTCATAAGTGCATAACTATTAAGGCTTAATCTCATTCATTAAACCCTAATTGGGCCCTTAACCAAAAGAAGACTCATTTAATTAAAACCAAACGGTTTTGGTTTATAAATAAACCTCTTAAGGCTCAACCCGTCTTCTTAAGACGTGCTCCTTTCGCATTTCCGATTTGATAAATATTTCCATATTTGTCATGTGTTTGGTCCAACCAAACTCGATCTCTCTCAATCTTGAGAATCCAATTCTCAAACTCGTTTTTAAGTCTCTTCAAAGGATTCGTTATGCGTGTAACCTTATGGGTACGTTTGGTTCAAGTAATCATACATAACCTTGGTTATGTGATTACCAGGGAATAAAACATAACCTTGGAATAAAGTATAACCTTAGATAAAAACCTTGTTTGGTTGGAGGTTTTAATATATAACTTAGTTTAACATTTTACTAAATTATCCTTTGTCTTTGCTCAATCAATTCAATGGCGGACGCGGATATATTAATGGCGGCAAGCGTCTGCCATCGGCCGGTGTCCGGTCATTGGCGGTGGCGACCGGACCGGCAAACCGGGACGGTGGTGGCCGTCGCCGCAGCGGCGACGGTCGGCCGGCCGAAGCGGCGATGGTGGTCGCCGTCGGCGGCAGCGGCGATCGGTCGGCCGTGGCGACTGCGATAAAGCGGCCGATTAAGCGGCAACGGCAGCGGCGGCTGGCCGGCGGCGAGCTGCCGGTGCGCGGTCGAGCGGCGGCGGTGGCGGCCAGCGGCGGTAGCGGCGGCGAGTGGCGGCGATGGCCGTGGCGACGGCGCGGTGGCGGCGTGGCGGCGGCGGTGGCCAGCTGAAGCGGCGGCGGCAAGCGATGCGCGGCGACGGCCGGACGTGGCGGCGGCAACAGCGAGTGGCGTGGCCGACGGTGGCCGTGTGGACGGCAGCGATGGCCCGGCAGCGGTGGCGGCCGGCGGCGAAGTAGCGGCGATGGTTGGCGGCAGGCGGCGGCGGCGGCGGCCGGCAACGGCGGCAACCGGACAGCGGCGGCGGCGGCGGCAAGCGGCGCAACGGCGGCGGCAACAGCGGCGGCGGCCGGCAAGCCGGCGGCCCGGCGGCAGCCAGCCGGCAGCGGCGGCCGGCGGCGGCCGGCGCGGCCGGCGGCCAGCGGCAGCGCGAGCGGCGGCCAAGCGGCAGGCCGGTTAATATATTGCTAGGGTAATATTGGAAAAAGTTTCCCCCAGAATCAGCAAAACCTTGGTTCTCGAGGTTTCGATTCCACTAAAGAGGTTTTTATTCGTAGCGGGTAATGACAATTGCGGTAATTGTTTATAACCTAAACCAAACAAGGTTATCAACAAAAAACCCCAACCAAACGCACCCTATAGGTTATCAGTTTATGTTGGTCGTTTATAATTAACCATTAATTATGGAACGATCATAAGTGACACCTAGTACATCATGATCTCTAATTAACCGAAAAATCAACGATTGATCTCGGAACCATTTTCGAACCCTTTAGCAGCTAAAATGAATCGTGTCTCGTTCCTTTCACTCATCTTATACCCACTTGGTTCAGGACATGGTGTATTGTGCCGATCCCACTAGGTATTCACGTCCTTAGTCAAGTAATATTCCTCGTCCGGTGGATTACAATTACTTGACATGTATCCGAGAGTATTATACTTTTCACGTACGATCTTTGTGAGACTTTGGTGTGATCAGATGGTGACCGTAGGGTATATCATCTCCTCCCGAAGCGGTGAATCCTTTATTGGCTATTGATCACCTTGAGCACTTGACTTATACCCGATCATCCCGTACCCATACCTCGGTAGATATGTATCGACTAAGATATCAGTATAAGTCTCCGTGACGAGATGACTTGAATACCTCGAGTCGAAGGAAACTTCGCACTCGGTGCGATGAGCTTCATATCTTATATATAGAGAACCATGTGAAGTCTTACGGAGTCGCTCCGATGAACTAGTTACCCATAACGGCATCGCGTTTAGCTCTCGACATCGCGATGTCTCGAGGTGAAAGCGCTTGGATAAACGAGGAGTATAACCCGTCTTTAATCTGTAGAATCGATGATGTCGAACTCATTGATTCATCGACGACTGAGAATATTTGATACTTTATAATTACGTATAGAGATACTCACTTGGTTGTAATCCGATCACAAATTCTCTCGTCTTTATGAATGGTATTAAGGGCGTTGATAAATGAGTTTAAGATCGATCAATCGTATGAGATGTGCGCTCGAATAGTGAGCGTTTATTTATCGAATAAATAGTCGTAAAGCGATTGCCTTAGGACACCTCTCAACATAACATAATCCGCATTAGCATTACGGCGGCGGATACTTAGCGATTGGTATCGAACCACTAATCAATGCCCGTTGACTACGAACCATGGCTCTCACGATTCCATTGATCATTGCTATACCACAACGATCATTGCTCTGTCGGGAACATTGTTTCCCCGCCCGAGCACCCTTGAGTTTCAGAGCACGGTGAAGCGATCATTGTTCACCGTGGTTGTTTCTAAGCCACCTGATGTCGACACCCGTCGGCAAGGCCCCTTGATAGAGTCGGCCTTCACTAGCCGATCGGTGGCCGAATCCTCGATCGACTACTCCGGCACTTGACTCGTTCGAGCCTGACTCGAGTCTTTAAGCTCCCAGTGTCGAGCACTCTGTCGGTCGGTAGCGATGCCATCGATCGACTAGTAAACCTCAGCGAGATCCCAACCCAGTATGATCCTCTCATATTTAATACTTACCCTTAAGCCTAGACTTAAGCCTTCTAGTCACTTCCATCAGCCTCACGCTTTCAGAGTCCATCCGAGTCCTCCACGACTCATTTACCCTTCGAGGTAGCCTTCAAATGCTTTTATCGGCTATGTCATACTAATGGGTCTTCTGTGCGAAATCGAGACTACGCGCCAGACTTACGTCTGTTGCGAGACTACACACTTGGACTTACACCCTTGGTATTTTCTTTTGCCAAATATTCATATTTGGATTTTCACTGCAAAGACTACACCCTTGGACTTTTCCATTACCAAGTATTCATACTTGGAGTTTCCCTTGTCAAATATTCATACTTGGAGTTTCCCTCACCAAGACTTTACCCTTGGATTTTTCCTCGCCAAGTATTCATACTTGGACTTCTCCATTACCAAGACTCCAATCTTGAACTTCTCCATGCCAAGTATTCATACTTGGATTTACCACTAAGTCTCGCCGAGGCGAAGTGACCTTGACTGAGGCGGTTGCTCATGATCTCCTCATTGAAATCTCCCCCGTATAACATTGGATATTCCCGATCATCCATTTGGTCGTATGGTATGACGTATGGTCGAACCAGTATTGCGAACATCGAAACACTTTACTCGAGTCTCAGCTCAGTGCTTGATCGTGACCTGGGCCGATTGCACCAACAATCTCCCCATTTTTAATGTTTGACAATACCTTTAAGTTAGGTTGTCCCATAAACCCAACTTAACTCTTCTTATGCCAAAGTATAATGAAGGTTTAGCTAACTTAAACCCTCACTTCTCCCCCTTTGGCATACATCAAAAAGTCTACCAAGGTTTTCAATGTTCATCTCCCAATGAGATCCTATATTCTCCCCCTTGGTCTAAAATCATCTAGAATGCCTTCATTTCCTTAGTGATACTCCCTTATCACTAAATGACAGACAACTCATAATGAAGGTTTACTTAAACCCTCATTTCTCCCTTTATAACCAAAATTTATCCATCATATCTTGATGGATGACCTCCTACTAAAGGCTTACTCCCTCTTGACCATTGCACCAACAATGTCCTTTGAGAATTCCTAAGCCAATAGAAAATTTAAACAATAAAAAATAAGGGCTTGAACTTTAACCTCCCTTAAAATTCGATGCTCCACCCTAACTAACGCTCTTAATCATTTTCAATAAAAATTTCACCCTTTCAATGCTTGTACAAGCATTACATAGGGTTAGGAGAGGTTAGGGTACCTTAGGGGTGCTGATAGATGGCTAAATAACTCTTGTTCAGCCGAAATCAAATTCAACAGTCGATTAGGTCAAGAACGATCGCGACCATCGATTATCGTCAAAGCGACAATGATCGATTTTGCAATTTACATAAAACAATTTTCAAAAATGAATTTTCGAAATGCATAAGTAATTCCGTAATTTTTGAAAAATCATGAAATTACATAAATATATTACTTATGCTAAATACAATGGGTGAAAAATAATTTTATATTAAAATACCTATTAATTTCAAAGAATGATACAAAATTCAAAAACATTGAAACCTTTAATGTTTTGTCTAATTTTGTATCAATCTTGTCGATGGTGGTTTCTATCAAAAGATAGACTTCACTAAGATTTTCAAAATGATTTTGAAATAGTTTTTAAACCTTAATTTCAATTATAGTCATTGAGCTAAGTATACACGACTTGTACACTAACTTTCCTTATGATTTCTTCCTATAATTGAAAAAGTTAAAGTTCATATTGATGTACCATTACAAACACATGAACTTAACTTATATCTTAACATCTCACATATGTCTATAGTGCATCAATCCACACACATGTTGTCCTTATAATCTTTGTGAAATGTGAATTTTGGTTCTTCCCTAAATCTAAGGGTTCAAACATTTTATTTTGACATATCCATTTGATTTCTTTATCTAGGACATTAAATAATGTCATTGTCCTTAAATCCAATTTTACTAATTTTAATGCATGAATATAATCATGGCATAAATGGTTGCACAATTTAAACATATTTGCTAATGATATATGATATCATAGCATGATACAAATTAAACTAAGCAATATCAAAGTATAATAATATGAGCATGATGTCATGACATAGTATATGACAAACAAAGCATGACAAATATATATAATACAAAAGTATAGAAATACCTAAGTTTTAAACCGAAATGTCATTTTTTAAAACTTATACCAATTTGCCATAATGACTAATTTCCCTCAAGTGTGTCAAAAATCCAACTTAGCACACTATGAACTTATAATTTAATTGTGCCAAATATGATCATTTTTTTTACTTCATAATTTCAATTGGCACACCCTAACATCTTTTAGGATTAAACTCCAATCTCATTTCCAAAGTATCACATTACCTTGAAAATGTCCTAAAGTGTCAACTCTATCATGGTTAAGGTTAACTACCCATCCATTTAAGATTGACACACCCTAAACCCAATATTTATTGGAGCTCTTTAGATTTACTAGGTACTCACTAGGAATAATCTCCCTTAGTACCTTTTTAATGACTCTCTTAGGGTTGGAAACCTTGGTCATTAGGATCTTGTCTAGGTCAACTCTAGGGATGACTTCCCTTGTTATCTTCTCAGTGGCTTTCCTAAGTTTCTTGAAAACATTAGCCACTAGACACTTACCATGGTCAACTCTAGAGATGACCTCCCTTGTGACCTTGGTATTTCTAGACTTGGGACTTGTGTCATAGTTAAATGAAACATTGTGGTAAGTTGGCTTGATTTCTTTGGACTTAGGCTTGTAATCCAAATCTTTCTTGCCCTTAGAAGGTTCTTGCCTCCTAACTCCTAAATTTTGACCATTTTACCCATTAATCATATTTTCTATTCTTTTTAAGGTATTTTCTAATTTTTTAAGTTTTGATCTCAAAACTTGATTTAATACCTCAAGATGCTCAAATTTTAATTTTTCATAATTTCTTTAAGCATTCCTCTTCCTAGGCATCTGTCTAATATTCTTAGGGTTATTACCTAGGCTTTTCTCTACCTTCCTATCCTTAGGTGGGATTGATCTAGCATTATCCTTAGGCCTAACATCATAACTTTTAGCACCTAAACAAAAATATTTATTTTAGCATGCTTTTGATTATGAACACTTGCGAATGAATTAAAAAATGATATATCACTAGCATACTTCTTAACCTTACAACTTAAAGGTGCATTATTAACTGTTACCTTAGCCTTAGAAGCTCCCCCTACATTCGTGCTCTCTCCCTTGTCCTTCCTAGGGTGACTCCCCCTCGGACATTGGTTCCAATAGTGCCCTTTTTGTTGACATTTGAAGCACACTATGTGCTCCTTTCCTTTGTGCGCTGGGCTCCGGTCTCCTTGGTCTTCTCCTTGACCTTTGGAGCTATTTGAGCTTTCTTCTTAATTATCCTTGGGCACACTTACTCTTGTAATTCTCTTTTTCCCTACACTCAAAATATATTATATGATTTTTATTTTTATGAATTATGTTTGAGTTACCTTCTTGAGTGGTAGAGGTTGCTTGGGAAGGTTCTTCATTTCTTCCGAAAGTAGTTCCTCTTGCTCTTGCTCCGGCATTGAGGGTCTAATCTCCTCCCCTTCAATCCTAGAGGTGGAAACTTCCTCAATTTCTTTCTCGAATGTTGAACACCTATCAACCTCGGAATCTTCATGAGCTTGAGAGAATGAGCATTCCTCCTTATACTCCTCCCCTACTTCTTGGGCCAGTGAGGGTTCTTCATGGAACTTGACTAAGTTGTTCCACAAATCTCTTGCGTCCTTATAGCCACCTATCTTGGGCAAAATATCATTAGGTATTAAATTAATCAACATTTTGCCTACCTTATCATTAATCTCGGATTTTCAAAGTTGTTCCTCGATCCATTTTTTCTTTTTAAGAAATCCACCCTTTGGACCCCTTGGATGTTTGAACCCATCTACAAGGATAAACCAATCTTCTATATTACACATTAGAAAAAATTTTATTCTACTTTTCCAATACCCGAAATCCTCGCGGACGAAGACGGGTGGAGTTGTGATGTTATAGCCCAATCCATCATTGGGCAACTCCATTCTTCTCTTCTCCTCTAGCGCTTGCTCTTGCAACGGTCAGTCCTTAAAGAACGGTCTCGCTCTGATACCACTTGTTAGGACTGGTTGATTCGCTAAAGGGGCGTGAATAGTTATTCGTCGATTGTGTGTTCGATCGTACTTGTCTCCAGGTTGTTAGTGCATAGCGGAAATAGAAATGAATAAAATACAAAAAAAACACACAAGCACAACATAGAATTTTACGTGGTTCGGGACTCAAGTTCCTACTCCACGGCGGCGCTCTAATGATCTACCCTCACTAAAACTCTCTCCTTCTCGGTATAACACCGGAGATGGAGAAACCTCATACAATAACTTTACAATAAAAAGCTTACAATAAATACAACCAAAATACAAGTATACAAAAGCAAATGAAAGAAGGAAGAGAAAACACTTTTATAAGATTGCAATGTTGTTTGCTTGCTTTTTGGTTGCTTTGGATGGCTTTTGAAGACTTGAAATGCAACAGCACTTCACCTCAAAATTGCCCAAGAACTGCTGCTCAAAATCCTCCCAAAGTCCTGCTTTTGTAACCTGCATCGAGTTGAATTTCTACCTAGCAGTCGACTATCAAAAGCCCCCAGTCGACTATCCGTCTATCCATTGTCTCACAACGGCAACTAGTCGATCGCTTCAATCGCTTTCCTACTTCGACCGAGCACCTTCGTTTTCGAGCACAGCGGGCTACCAATCGCTTCCTACAAAGAATGATCGCCGAGCACCATGGTTGTTTCTCAAGCCACACAGTGTCAAGCACCCAACCTGGAAACCGAACCCCACAACGAGAGTCGGCCTTCACTGACCCAGTCGACTGGGCAAATCCTCCAATTGACTGCTCCCGAGCACTTAGCTCATTCTCGAGCACAACTCGAGTCTTCTGAGCTCCCCAAGTGTCGAGCACTCTACCAGTCGATTGGCTAATGCCATCAGTCGACTGGTAAACCTCAAAACTGAGATTTAACCCAAGTATGATCCCCTTATACTGGATACTTACTCTTAAGCACAAACCTAAGCCTTTTAGTCACTTCCATCAGCCTCACGCTTTCAGAATCCATCCGTGTCCTCCACGACTCATTCACCCTTCACGCTAGCCTTCAAGCGTTTCTATCGGCTATGTCATGTTAATGGGTCTTACGCCGCTAAGACTACACACTTGGACTTACATGTACACCGCCAAGACTACACACTTGGACTTACACGTACGCCGCCAAGACTACACACTTGGACTTATAAGTACATCGTCAAGACTACACACTTGAACTTACACAGCCAAGACTACACCCTTTGTCTTTTCCTTTGCCAAATATCCATATTTGGACTTTCACTGTCAAGATTACACCCTTGGACTTACGTGGCCAAAACTACACCCTTGGACTTTTCCATTGCCAAGTATCCATACTTGGACTTTCCCTTGCCAAGGCTTTACCCTTACTTTTCCTCGTCAAGTATCCATACTTGGACTTCTCTATTGCCAAGACTCTAATCTTGGACTTCTCCATGCCAAGTATTCATACTTGGACTTCTCCATTGCCAAGACTCTAATCTTGGACTTCTCTATGCCAAGTATTCATACTTGGACTTCTACTCGAGTCTCACTCGAGCTTGGTCAACTTTGATCTAAGACAGATTGCTCCAACAATCTCCTCATCACAATCTCCCCCATATGACCTTGGATATTCCAATCATTCACTAGTTATATGGTCAACATATGGACAAACCATATTGTCAAACCATATTGGCAAACATCAAAACACTACTTGAGTCTCACTCGAGTCTAGTGAATCGTGATATGGGCCGATTGCACCAACACATTGAATGCCATGATACAAAATTTACAAATAAAGAGTAAATCAATTTTGAAAATATCTTTGTTTCTATTGAATGTTAACTTCTTTTTTTATGTTGTAATTTTGAGTTAATGCAATGTCACCTTCGCTGCACTTTGTATAACTAGATACTAAAGATTTTATTATTTTTTCTGTTTTAGATTTATTTACACAATATGGTTTTAAAATTTGTAAATATCATTGGGCACTTACATTGTTTAAAGATATTTTTTTATTAAGGAATTACCAATTTTCAGCATTTTATAAAAAAAAAAATAAATCATCAAATCTATGGTTATTTTATGAGTGGATAGAATTTTTTCAAGACATTTGCATTATGTTTGTATAAATATGGAGCAGTTAGTCTTTCTATAATATTCTAGCAAGTTATTATTCTAATATGAATTGCTTATCGGATATTGTTTTTTAACTTTCTCTACTATTTTGAATTGTATTATAGTAGATTGTATACTATAGTGCTGTTACACCTATGGATCATTAATTTGTTATTACTTGACATAATCAGTAACAACTGCACTGTGATTAAATACATCTCTCCTTTATTAGTAGAGTACATGTATTGCTCACTAACTAGAGAGGACATTAATCATCCCGCTCATTCCCTCCCAAGATCACACAAGATATTTACATGACTTTAATTATGATATAATGTTTAATACCACCTTGGCTTGTTAATTATCAATTTTAGCACTGAGTCTTGTTTTTTGCCTGATTTAATCCAATTTAATTTGGATGGTTGATTTACTTAGATTTTTTGTGATTGTGGAAGTTGTTTGATGTTCATCATTGCATGTCATTCTTAACAATCAAAATAGGTAATCTATTAATAAAACACACCTATCACAAAATGATTAACAGAAAAAAGTAAGACTGTTTAATTGGTATGTACTGCTTATGCAACACAAATATAAAAAAAATCTACTTAACCTAATAATCATATTCCTCACTCTTCCATCAAGGCAGGTAGTGATTGAGTAGTTTATATCATAAATAGAAGCATCATTGGGATATACCATTATCTGTGGGAACTTTTGCAGATGAGCATGATCTACTACAATTTAATTTTGTTCCAATATATTTTTTATTTAGCAATAATCGTGTAATTTCATAGCATGCAAAGTATTCCCTAGGAAGAAAGTGAGTTTCACGTATGATAGATCTCTCGCCAGCAATGGTGTAGAGGGTCCATTTGGAATAGTGATTTTCTTGTCTACTGGACAACGTTTACAAGTGTTTAATTTGACAAGACTAAGAGTTATAAAAAGAAATGCTTCATTAATTTGGATGGAAGATAAATAAAATAAATTAAGAAACTTTTGCTCCAAGGAAATGAGGGGAAGGAAGGAAGTGAAAAGATAAGTTCCAGCCTAATTCCTACATCTCACTTCCAGAGAATCGGATGGGAATCGAAGAAAATACGAATTTGACTTGTATACTTTCCAAATTGCTAACATTATTGTTCTAACCCATTTCCTTTTCCAAATAAAAGAAAAACATTGAAGTCTCGCTTCCTTTTATTTTTATTTTCCATAACTTGTACTCACTTCCTTTCTTACTTCCTTTTTCCCAAGTAAAGACAACCAAACTTCTCCAGGAAAAGAAAAAAAAAACAGAAATTGTTTCCGGAGGATAAAGTTAGAAATCGCAAACCTTGGGTTTTCCAAACCAGGTCATGGCCTTGAAGGTAGCCAATCTCCTCATGAGATCCCCTCGATCCCATGGCCGACAAGATGGAGCCTCCGCGATCGACCCCAATGACGCCGACGGAACCTTCACTCCTCTGTCGAAGCTCCCACTGGAACCTGATTCCATCCTCTTCCCACTGTTCCAAACGCTAATTCTCATCAGAATCATCTAAAGCTAAAATCCTCCACGAAAGGAAAGAAAAACTAGGAGAGGAACAAGATCGGTCATATCTATCTCCTAGGATTTGACGAGGAAATGAACCTGGCGAGAGAGGGTCTAAATTTGGGCGCTTGGTAGAGCTTTTCCATGACCTTTTGGAGCCGCTTCTCTGGATCACCGGCCGCCATGCTGCTCGGGGTGAGATGGGTCGGCCTGTTGGAGAGGGAGAGGGAGTGTGCGCTTGCAGTTGTGATCCCTAGACTCGCCTGTCGTAGACTAGTCTGTCGCCGCTTGGCACGGCAATGGGATGATTGTTGGTTGCTTGATCTGACAAGAGTTTGGGCAAACGCATGATTTTACACAACCGAAAGAGATTCAGGGTGCGTTTAATTGGGGGTATATGTGATTATCTTAATTATCCATATTAAATTATCAATCAAAATCTTGTTTGATTTAGATAATCGACGATTCCCAAATAATGACTCATTTCTGACACGTCAGCATACGTCAACAAAAGGGGTATTCAACCCGAAATTGAAAAACCAAGGAAATCTTAGGAGGCATTTGGTTCGCAGAGAATTTTCTATTTTCTATTTTCATTCTCTCTTTTTTCAGAAAACAGAAAATGATTTTTTTTTGTTTTCCAGTTTTCCAGAAAATGCTCTTTTATTTTTTGGAAAACAAAAATGGAAACAAAAAACAATTATTTCTCATTTTTCAATTTTTCAGAAAATGCTCCTTTATTTTCTGGAAAATGGAGATGGAAAACGCGAACCATTCGCGTTTTCTCGTTTTCGCAGAAAATGAAAATGGAAAACGAAGATGAAAATGTTTACCAAACGCCCCCTTAGGTTTTTCTTGATTCCGGGGTTAAGATAATTTTTTTCCCAAAATTATCCTTTAAAATTAATTAAATTATACGGTAATAACCAGCCCATCGCTTCGCCCGTTTATTTCCTCCCCCATCGCGCGACAGGCCGAAACCCTAGCGAAAGTGCGATTCTGGCGATTGCGCGGCGAACTTACCGCTGTGGAAGCCTCCGCTTCGGCGTTTCCTCCTCCAGCCAGTAGAGGCTCCTCCCTCTCCCTGAGTATCCTCTCTGCCCCTTCTATAGTTCGTCGCGCAGTATTCCTCTCTCGGCAGATAAGATTCGTTGTGGCTTTAGTTGCATGTTTTTCACGATTGGTTCATGACTACAAACTAAATTTTTTTTGTGATTTTCTACTTACTTGATCTTCGTCTCATGCGTTCCTAACTGCTATTCCCAATTGATTCCGTTTTGCTCTCGACTGTAAATTTTCTTGATGCAATTGCTAGAGATGTTAGAAAGAATTAGCAACTTTATATTTTGATATTGAGTTTCTGTGGAGATTTACTTGTAAAATAGAATGCAAAGAAATAGAAATACAACTTATTGACAAGTGCAACATTTTCTTTACCTCATCATTATTGCATATTATACCGAGTTAAAATTGTCATTTTTCCAACATTGCACCTCTTTAAAAGTTGACACAAAGTTTACAATTCACATGCACATCGGAATCAAATCTTTATCGTATTAAGCATGTCTATGGATTGGATAAAAAAAAAAAAAGACACGGAAAGGATCAAAGTAATTGAGGTTTTATTAGTAAAAAAATATTAAGAAAAAGATTGCATATCCCTTCCTTCAACGAAAAGCCAAGAAGAAAAGTAACCTTGATAAGTAAGAAAATATAATGCTTATCAACAGCAGCAAGGAGACGAGGGTAAAAAAGTTTTAAGTTGAGGGAAAAAAAGGATATGATTGTTCCTATTTGTTTAGGGAAAGTTTATAGTATAGGGGATAAAAAATTGAATGGTTTGGATTTTGCAAGCTAATTTCTATATTTTTGCTGCAGGTTGATTTGGGTGAAAATTAAACATAAGAAAATGGAACCTGCAATTTCCATCTTTTCTCTACCCATATTTTCAGTAAATGAGAAAATCTGTGTTTCTCAAAAAATTCGGTCTTTTTCATATCACTTGTATCTAAATAATAGAAATGGAATTAAAAGAGCTTCTAAACAAAAGAATAATTTTATTTGTGGAGCCTTTTCCTATTTCAGTAAACATAAGTTTAATGATTTTTCTCTTATCCACCATTTCACTTCCATAATGAGATATCTGTCACATTTATTGTGTGCTTAACTAGTGAGAAAAGACTTTCCTTCTAACAAATTTTGTGTCTATTTGTACATTTATTGTGTGCTTTCTTGTATCTGTTTATGCACAAATCAGTTTATGCACAAATTTTTGTATGTGATTTATTTAAATTTTCCATTTTGTTCATTTATTTCAGATCCGTATATAAATTTATGATATATCATTTAATCATTAAAACTATCTAACCAAATGAGTAGATTTGATGAGATCAAATTGCTAGATTTCCTTATCCATCTAAAATGTTTCGCTCATTTTCCATTTCATAGATAATCTATTTTAAAGATTTGACTCATATGGTAGTAGATTTTGTTGCTATATTTACTTCTCATTGCCTTATTTTCATGATAGGCTGATATGGATCAATTAGCAGTAAGGCAAGAGATGAAGATAATTTCTCTACTTATTATACGTAAGAAGCGAATGCAAAGAAAGTTATTGATGCTTTTATTGTTGGTGGTTGTCTTAGCTAACAAGAGGAGGGTTAGGTTTAGGAGAAGCATATCATATACTAATCAAGCATTGTCTAGATATAATATTAGGTCTATAAACTTAAATGAGATGGTTTTTCATAGTGATCGGCAATGTGTTGATAACTGTAGGATGGATAGAAGGTCTTTAGATAAACTTTGTTCTTTGCTAACGACTCATAGAAAACTGAAAGGAAATAAAAATATGTCAATTAGTGAACTTGTAATATCTTTTCTTCACATTATTGTACATAATGTGAAGAATAGAGTCCTAAAACGACAAACAGCTAGATCCTATGGAGAGCTTAGTAGACAATTTCATTCGATTTTGAATTACATTCTACGGTTACATAACATTTTGCTTAGGAAGCCTGAACCAATCCCAGAAAATTGCACGGATGAGAGGTGGAAATGGTTTAAGGTACAAGTATATAATTTCTACATATTTATTTTTCAATCATTTTAAGGTACACCATAAATTATTTTGATTTGTGAGACTTCTTTGATTGTAGGGTTGTTTGGGAGCATTAGATGGGACGTATATTAATGTCAATGTCCTAGCAGTTGATAAACCTAGGTACCGAACCAGAAAAGGTGAAATTGCAACCAATGTCTTGGGTGTGTGCACATCGGACATGCAATTTAGCTATGTCTTACCAGGTTGGGAAGGATCTGCAGCAGATGGTAGAGTCTTAAGGGATGCTATTAGTAGGAGGAATGACTTGAAGATTCCTCGAGGTAATTAAGTTATAATTATCATAAAATGGGTTGTTATTATATATATTAACACATGTTCACTTGTAATATAGGTTGTTATTATTTGTGTGATGCTGGATACACAAATGGGGATGAATTTTTGGCACCATATAGAGGTCAAAGGTACCACTTGACTGAATGGAGGCAAGGTTACCAACCAGCAACAGCCAAAGAGTACTTTAATATGAAACACTCTCAAGTCAGAAATTGCATTGAGAGATGTTTTGGTATTTTAAAAGTCAGATGGACTATATTGAGAGATAAGTCATTTTATGATGTTAAGACTCAATGTAGGATTATTTATGCTTGTTGTATCCTGCATAATTTCATAAGGTATGAAATGACAATTGATCCGATAGAGACTGAGCTTGATGTCCTCGAGTCAAATGAAAGTGATGCTGATGATGATGTCGATGATGGTGATGATTTGATCAGACATTGTGAGACCAACCCTGCTTGGACTGAATGGAGAGACAAGCTTGCGGATGATATGTTCATGAGTTGGCAGTCATCGGTTAATTAAATATAATGTTCTTTCTTGAAATTTGAGTGTCCATGTATTTGAACTCTCTGCTTATGTTGTATTTGGGTTTATTATCCATTTGAATAGTTTAAACAATTTGGTTGTATCTGAATTTGATTAAGTTTGAACAATTTGATTGTATTTGGGTTTAATTAAGTTTGAACAATTTGATTGTATCTGGGTTTGTATATTTTTTATTTAAACAATTTGATTATGTTTGATGCAAGAATAATGTGTTATTTGGATGGTTTAATTTCAGTTTTCAATGGAAGGACATAGCCAGAAGAGGATAAAAGGAGTAGCAACAACCAAGGATGCATCAAGTGAACAAGTAGAAACCTCAATGCTACCGAAATTCAAAAGAAAAACTTCAAGTACTAAACACTTGTGGACAAAACAAGAGGATGTTGTTTTAGTTGACTGTCTTGTTGAGTTAAGCAAAAATTCAGCTTGGAAGAGCGAGAATGGTTTTCGAACTGGGTACTTGCTGCATTTGGAGAAGGTCATGGCTGCTAAATTGTCATCTAGCAATCTGAAGGCTACCCCTCATATTGAGTCAAGGTACAAGCTACTGAAGAGGCAATTCTATGCTATCAATGAGATGTTGAATCATAGTAGTGGATTTGGATGGAATGACGTTGAGAAGTGTATCATTGCAACAAAGGATGTCTTCGATGATTGGGTAAAGGTAACTTTTTTAAAACAACTCCGGTCCTTATTTTTCCAATAACTTTTTCTAGATTCAGACATTGTTCCAACGTATATCAACTTAAGGAGTCCAGACTCATATCTAGATCGAACAGTTTCTTAATGGGACATAATATGTACTTTATTTAATATCCTCCTGAGTGTATGAAACAATTTTCTATGCTAGAGTCATACGGATAGATTCTAAAATATCGAAAGTTATCTCATGCCTGATGTACTTGCAAATAAACAATGCAAATATTATGTTCTTTGACTATCCTGCTGAGGTATGTGTTCACTATATTTGCTTAGCCATCTTTTCCTTATTTTCTTGCTCTCTTTTTTTGAATTCAGTTATGAGCATGGTCCATCTTATCATCTGAAGAATAGAATAATGATCCTTTGTATCACCTTAACCATTTTTCTCTCAATCATAAAGCATGGTCCATCTAACATCTATTGCAAATACGACAAGTGATAATGCACAAAAATTATCTGAAGAATAGAATAATGATCCTTTGTATCACCTTAACCATTTTTCTCTCAATCATAAAGCATGGTCCATCTAACATCTATTGCAAATACGACAATCCTAAAATTATGACAAATAATAATACACTAAACTTGAACACGAAATGCATTGTTGTACTTAAACCACAGACAATGTGTTGCCTATAATTTTAATGTCTTTAGTGAAACAACTCTGAGCATTTCATTAAGAAAATTATGGTGGTATAGTTTTGGCAGTAGTTCTCCTTATTGACCCAAACAAAAGTTGCATCATAGTGAAGGTTAATCCATTAACTCATTAGAAGGTTTGTGTGCTTATTTGTTGTCCTATCACTCATATTGGTAAGATGAATAATGATTTTTGCATCATATAGACAGAAATTTCATGAACTACCTGTGTTGTTTTTCCACAGTCTGTTTCTCCACAAACAACAATAACATCATTCTCAACTAGCAACTGTAGAATATTGCTTTTAAACTTAGAAATAGGTAACGAAGATATAGCTTCCAGCATTTTCTGCATTAAAAAGATATGAACCAAATTAAAAGATGAAATATTGTCTATTTAAAACATGAAGTTAAAACTGCAACATTTAACCTTTGATCAACAAGTGATAATGCACAAAAATTGGCACCATGAGTTTTACATTGTTGAAATCCATAAATATAGACCATTAGAGGATAGTGAATGATGAGAAGTTAGTTACTGATATAGAACATGCAGTGTTCGATGTTAATGTTGTACACTACATTAGAGGGAAAATAAAAGTTGTCACAAACCTTGCTAGAAGCAAATCATGATCACCTAACAGGTTGATGCAGCCAGGTTCCACGTCCTTGCCTTCTGCCTTTTGGATGATGAGGTAGAGAGTCGATCTTTGGGTCCTTATGTCTAAGATGTTTAAGTCATTGAGGTCTTCGAGAGCTTATGTGAAGATAGTGAATTTGCTAAGCGGTCAGTCATTTTAGATGAATTGAGAGACATAACATATTGGTACTAGAGCCAACCTCTCAGTAAAGGGTTATGAGAAGGGACCAGGCTAAAAGCCCAACTTAAGGTCAAGCTGGGTACCAAAGGAGAGGATAAATGAAACATGCCTTGCTAGAAGCAGATCCATGAGTCACCGAGTCACCTGTCTGATTTTTCTTAGGTAATATTATTTCTTTAATTTTCTTAGGTAGTCTTGTTCTGGCTTATAATTCTTCCTGAATTAATGCTTCTTTCTTAGCATACTTGACAAAACAGTTTTAGTTCTTGTTTTGTCTCATTATTTTGTTCTTGGGTAAATTAATTATATTGTATTTTTTTTAATAATGATTTATTTTTAATTTAGAGTCATCCAGCTGCTATTGGTTTAAGGAACAAAGAGTTCCCCCACCTTGATGACTTGATGTTTGTGTGGGGGAAAGATCGTGCCACAGGAGCTAATGCAGAAACCTCAGCTGATGCAGTATAAGAGATAAATTTATGTGATGAAGAGGTTGGCACGTTTGAGCTTGAAAAAGATGAATATGTTGAAGGTGACAAAGATGAAGAATCTGATGATGACAACCAAGCAATAAAGACATCTGAGACTCCAAGTTCATCAATTTGTCCAACAAATAAGACGTCAACTAGAAAGAAAAAAGGG
Source organism: Wurfbainia villosa (assembly GCA_025175895.1). Lineage (NCBI taxonomy): Eukaryota > Viridiplantae > Streptophyta > Magnoliopsida > Zingiberales > Zingiberaceae > Wurfbainia > Wurfbainia villosa. The sequence goes on along the minus strand of JAKLTH010000072.1, from coordinate 7,236,532 downwards.
AAGTCTGATGATGCTCTTGGTGACTTGGTGGGAGAAATTCAAAAATATGATGTGGAAATCCTTCGTAGTAAATATGCTGTGAGACTATTTTAGAATAAATAATAAAAATATATTATATTATATTATAGCTGTGTTTTAAGTTATTATAATTAGAGTCGTGAACAAGCCAAGCTAAGCTTTATATATTACGTTTAGTATGTCGTAATCTGCCCAGATTACATTACAAGGTATATTCCATTGTTTGTTACTGTCTTCAAATTGTAATGTAATATAATTTGGATTACAAAATGTACTAAAGTTTTATAATCTGTATTACAAAGCAAAATCTATGTAATCCAGATTACATTACAAGTTGTTGTTGGGTTTCCGGCACCGCGGCGTGTGTGTGTTCGATCATGTTTCGTAAACATGAGCACAGCGGAAGCAATTAAAATAATAAATCTATATTTATTACAACACACACAACACACGCATGCATATTACAACAAGTGTAGACATAACCGTAAATTAAAATTTGCAATAAAAGAAATTATCTACGTTATACCTTTCGTATGACGTGTAGCGGGAACGGCATCAACTGGAACGATCATCGTAAGAATCGTCTCTATCCGTATCCACGCCGAGCTCCTCGGGATGACTTCGCTAAGTCACGAGCTTCGTCTTCGTACGGGTTACTAGCCTCGTGTTGAAGACGACGTGATCGAGAGATGATCACGATCCGAATCCAAATTCGGATCCTAAAATGAGTTCTCAAAACTCACTTCTCCGGAGAGGTATTCGTCAACCAATTGACGAATCCTTCGTCCTCCACCTCAGAGGATTACCGGAGATCAAATCCCCGGTAAGTTAGGCGCTATCGGAGCACTAACCGTCGTCCAAACGACGCTCCGACAACAAAGAAACAAGCTGTCCAGAAAAACTGGACAGCTTTTGGTGGAGGAATAGAGGCCGGCCAAGGAGAGATGGAAGCTCACCTTATCACCGAACCTAGAGGAGATCACCGGAGGGTCGCCGGAGCATCGCCGGCTGAAGCTTGGATGCCGGCGGCAAGGAGGTGGCAGCAGCTCCATGAAGTTGGCGGCAACACCATGTTGGGCGGCTACATCTTGTTGGGCGGCAACAACTTCATTAGGGTTAGGGTTAGGGTTTAAGCCCTATTTTATAGAGAACTAATTCTCTTAATGGTTAATGGATCATATCCATAAAGCCCGTTAACCCGCTCCATTAGGATAAATCAAAATAAACCAAACCATGATGGTTTATTTTAAGTTAAAACGAACCGAACCAACTTTTGGTTCATTCGTTTAAAATAAACCAAACCCTTTGGTTTATTCTCATCCATTGGATTAGAACCAAACCATTTTGGTCCATCCATTATGTCTTCATAAGACACGGCCCATCCACGCTTCCATTGCGACTGAAACAATTTCATGCTCGCTTTATGTTTGGTCCAACCAAACATAGTTTCTCTCGGTCTAAGAATCTCATTCTCAAGCTCGTTTTAAATCCTTTGGATTACACTCGTTGTGCGTGTGACCAAATAGATTCTCGGTTTATGTTGGCCGTCTATAATTAACCATTAATTATAGAACGATCATGAGTGGCACCTAGTAGTACATCATGATCCCCAATTAACCGAAAAGATCAACGGTTGATCCAGAATCGCTTCAAACCCTTGATTCGAATGAATCGTGCCCCATTCCCTTCACTCATCTTATACCCACTTGGTTCGCGACATGGTCTATTGTGTCACCCCACTAGGCTGACTACGTCACACCTAGCCCAAGTATCATTTCCTCGTCCTACGGATTCTAGTTACTGCACATGTATCGAAGAGTACCTTACTCTAAACATGTAATGCTTTGGCCAAAGACTTTAGTAACAATCCAACGAGAGGCCATGGGTATACATCTCCTCGCAAGGAGTGGTGAATCCTTTATAGGCTATTCAAACACCTTCGATCACTTCGACTTATACCCAATCATCCCGGGTCCACATCTCCTTAGAGATGTTTGCTTAAGATGTCAAAGCATAAGTCTCCATGATCAAGATGACTTGAATACCGCAAGTCAAATGAACATCGCACTTAAGCCACAGTAAGAACTTCATTGACATATCTATATATGCAGAGAACCATATGAAGTCTTATGGCTGGTCACTCCAATGAACTAGTTACCATGACTAGCATCCACGATTAACTCCGGACATCACTATGTCTCCAGCCAGTGAGAATCAGCTGCTTGGATACACCAAGGAGTATACCTCGTGCTAGTCTCGACAGAATTGATGGTGTCCAAATCCATCAATTCATCGACTAGGGATAATTCCGATACATCACAATTACACATGTAGAGATACTCACTGGTTGTGATCCAATCACAAATTCTCTCATGCTGTGAATCGTATCGTGGACATTCAGTAAATGAGTTTAAGATCCAATCAAATACATTAAACATGTATACTCAAATAGTGAATCTTCATTTATCATATAAATGATTCATACATAAGGCGATTGCCTTAGGACATCTCTCATATATTACTAATATTGTAATGTCGAAAAGTATTGAATCGCTTGCTCAACAATCGAAATCGATCGTTGTTGCCGTCTCGCCACGATCGATCGCCGCGTCGATCGCCGCTGCCGGCGCGCCGACGACGCATCGGCGGCGTGATCGGCCGACGACGACGATCGATGCGATCGGGGCGACGGCCGAGCGGCGGCGAAGCGGCCGCCGTCATTGCCCGATCACGGCGACTGCGGCGGTCAAGCTTCGACGGTGGCCAAGCGAGGGCCGTAGAAGCGTCGTCGATCACCGAGACCATCCGGCGCTTGGCTGTCCGCGTCGTTGTGCGCTTGCGTCGATCTGCTAGTGATCCATTCCAGAATGTAATGGATTACATATAATTTTTATCCAAACATAGTAATGTAATCAAGATTACATTGCATTCCATTACAACTTGAATTACATTACAACTTGGATTACATTACGTCCTATCAAACGCAGTCATAGTGTTCAGACTTATTTGTTAAGATAATCAAGCTGAGCTGAGTCAAGCTTAAAATTAACCAAGCTATTAAAAAATATGTTCAAGTTTGGCTTGGTTTCTTTTTTTAGAAATTGAGCTTGGCTTGAGTTTGAATTGAGTTTGGCTTGTTTAATGAGTATCAAGCTTGAATTAAGCTTGATTCAAACTTGTTTAAGTTTTGTTTATTTAAATGTTATCAAGCTCTCAAGTTAAGCTTGTTTGTTTATTTAAATTTTAAATATTTTAATCCTTATTTATAAATGAGTATAAATAAGTTCATAAATTATTTTTAAATGATTTTGTTCACGAACACTGTTCATGAATATTGTTCATGAGCACCGTTCACAAATACTGTTCACGAACATTAACAAACCGAATACATATGTATTCAAGCTTGTTTATTTAATTTATCAAGCTGTTCGAACTTATTTATTAATTGACTTTGATATTTATTTAATGAACGTTGTTCATGAACATTTGATTCGTTTATCCGTCCTAATTATAATGTCTTTTTTTTTCCCTTTCAATTCACTTTTCTATTAAATTCATAGCACATATGCTTACTTAAAAAGTTAAAAGTTAAGTTTTAAAATATTCCTTTTTTTTTTAATTTAAAATTTAATCTTTTTTATTATTCTTTTAAGTATTTTATTACAGCTTGATACTCATGAGAATATCCACAAGTTATTATCGAGCTCTAGGAAACTCAGGTTAAATGGGTCCTCTCCTGCTGCTGTCCGTTGATTAACGTCCTCCCAGGCATTTGCCAATTATATGGATTTAGAAAGGAAAGAAATGAAGAAAAAAAATCCTTAGAGAAAAAGTAAAGGAACGGAAAAAAAAATTCTAATAAAAAAGAAAAAAAAATACTCGAAGAAATAAAAAAACAAAGAAAATTAAAAATTATTCATCCGCAGCTGCACCACCGATCATGATCAATCATCGATTATCATCAATGGTCCCCACAACTGTAATCGGTCGACCACAAGAATAAATTTTTATTAATAAAAAAAATTCAAGAGAAAAAAAAATTTCGTCTGATTTAAATAAAAAAATAATTACAGGAAGAAAATTAATTCATGGAAAGATGAAATTTTAAATAAACAAAAAAAATATTTCAGCAAATTTTCAGCTGCCAAAATTTTTCATAATTTGTATTTCTTTTCTCCCAATTATACAAAAAGTATAAGGCACACTAGACCTAAGTCGGCGTAAAAGAAGGATGGAATCAGCAGGAGAGGTTTGAGCCTCATAACTGTTAATGGCAGTGAATAGAAAAAGTTTGAAAGAACCATCAACTGAGCTAACTCATTAGTGCTACTAAAATGTCACAAAACTACTCGACACATAGCAGTGAACAGAAAAGTTTGAAAGAACCATTAAGTAACTGAGCTAACTCGCTAGTGCCTCCTAATACGTCACAAAACTAATCAACACTTGTATAGGAAATAATCATACTAACTAACTAACAGCTTTACCAAAACCCAGCAGTTCCTTGCAATTCCTCGACGCGACTCCATCGCCCTTGCCAATATCGATACATTCGTTGCTTAGAATTGACGAGTTGAAGGACTATTTACTATTCTAGGGCATGCCTTTTTGCTCCACTGACACCTTGTTCTTTTAAATTCATTTATTTTCCATTCACATACGATCCAAACCAAAAGACACAAGTGCAGCGGTATTTTAAAAAGTTGGAACTGATTAATTTGCATGGCACATCGAGAAACACATCGCATCGACGATATAAAAATTGGAAAGTTTATTATTGCCCAGGGGAAAAATGGAAAGATAGATATAATTCAACGATAAATTTAAAAAAAAATATTCAGACGGCTTTGAGATCCAAGAGTTTGTCCGATTGATAAAATACGATTTTGATATTGATCATTGTTGTTCAGATGATCGCAGTAAAATCAATTGAATCGTGAAAAATCAGAACGATTCTAATTTTTTTGATGATCGATGGGAATACTTCAGGTTCAAGCCTTATCCGACTGATTATTGATAAAACATCTCAAAAATTCATAGACTAGGACTGATCACTCTTAAAGATTAATCAGACCGAAGATTTGAATATCCTGATATCAATAAAAAAAACAAAAAACAAAATAAAAATTGAAAAGAAAGAATATCCATGTTAATGACTTTATTCGAATGATAGACACATTTCTATATTGAGATAGATAAGAAATAAAAACACGCTTGCCTACCTAATTTGCGAAATGTGCCATCACGTTGTCAAATTAACAATAATATACAGTTTTTCTTTTGGGTTGTTTTATTTATTATGGATATAAATATATAATTTTAAAAATGTGCATACTTTATTTCAAACAAATAAAAATAATTACCTTAGACAAGGTTGTAGAAGACAATTAATCAAATAAAAATAATTAATTATAAAAAATAGTGGTATTCTTGTTCAATATCAAATACCTTATTCATATAGAAGCAAATTTGTAGCTGGAACTACTATGATACACTTGCTACTGAAAAAACAATTGAATTTACATAAAACCAAACCAAATGACAAACTTTAAAAATTTTATTAGCACCATTTTTATAAAAAGACAACAACTTCCATATAAAATTATAAAGTAGGATCTATTATACGCAATCTTATTCTATTTTAAAAAAAAAAAGACTTTCTAAATTAGCAACATTTTCTTGTACTTCAATAATTGCTAGAGGTAAACAAACGCCCTCAAATATGAAAGCAAAAATCCCAAATCAACATTTGCATACTTCCTGTGAACAACAACTAATTGTAGCGAACAACGCTAAGGAAACCTACACTTGCTAGTGTTAAAGAAACATTTCCAAATGGTTAGACAAGAAGATACGTAGCTATGGACAAATGGACAACTAAGTGGCAAACAACGACGGCCATACTACCTTTTTACAATATATTCATCAGAAACTAACAATTTGTGCTGGACAAGGGTCAATCATCTTAAACAAATGGGCATATAGGAACCATGATGAAGCTCTCCTGACGAAGCTTCATTACTCCCTGTACTTGGTCAGGTCAAATGTTAAAGTTCTTGAACAGCTGCACACGATGATTAGGACCCAAAAAAAATTTGAGTTAGATGTGCTTGCTGATATATATTTGAATAAGTAAATCCTACAATGTAGACTCACCTTTTCTCAGAGTCTCTATAAACTCCAACCAAGGCCTCAGCTTTGTCATAGAAACTGTCTTTGAGTGAGATCACGATACTCTGGAAACCACATCCTCCGTCACTTTCTTGGCTGCTCTGAGCACCATCGCATGATTTGGACCTAATGAACCCAGCCACCTTGGCAACATTCAGGTTATCTAAAGCTGCATCAACTTCATCCAGTATAAAGAATGGAGATGGCCTGTAACTGAATCAGTAAAAAGAGAGAAGATGAATGAATTTCGCATTGCAGTGATTCTGCATTACCAAGGCTTAAATAGAATGTTTCGATCAATAACTTAGCAGTGGGCATACTGAAGACATTTAATTTAAAATCCAAGAATGATTAGTTTAAAAAGTCTACATCGAGTTGCATAAATTTATAAGATCTCTTAGAAAAGAATATTGGGAGTTCTGGAGCAAGGTAAACTAAGAACATGCAGCTACAGTATGTTATCCATCAGAACAGAAAATAATCACATTACCTCAAATAATTATGTTTTGAACCAATAACTCAAAATTCAAATGGCATTAAAAGAAACTGAGTAGTTTTCATATAGAATCATACAATTTCCTGTATTGGCTAAAGCTTGAGTTACAAGATGAGTTGGTACTTAGCAACAACAAGCATACTCAGGAGCAAGTGAAATCAAGTCATCATCTCAAGAACACAAAAATTTGCTGCTCAGAAAACCAGAATGTTGCTGATGAGAAATACCTGTGAATTGCAAACAGCAAGGCAAGGGCTGCAACCGTTTTCTCACCACCTGATAACTGCTCCATATCTCTGAATCGTTTGGTAGGTGGCATGGCTGTATATTTGATTCCATGTAAGAAAGGCTCATCTTCATTTTCTAGGTTCAAATAAGCTGTCCCCCCAAGAGGATGTGTTTGACTCTTGGTCAATTGCTTGTAAATTTTGTCTATACTTTTAGATATATGATCAAAGGCTTCCATGAAATGTTCATACCTGGAAAGTTCAAAAACGGGGAAATGTACAACAGGTTGGTAAAATATGATTAATTAGAGGGGAAGAAAAACTAAAACTTCTAAATAATGAAACCGCATGCAAAGAACTTTCATATTCGCCAATAAATCAAGAAAATTGAGATAATTGACTTACACTAGACTTAGGATGCTCTATTAATTAAGCAACAATTATGGTTCTGTACACAAGATGAGTCGGTGGAAAGATATCTCTGGTGTTGCTTTAGGTACCATTTTCAAACTTCCAATAAGTGAAATCCATTTTCAATTGTAGGGAATCTATTTTGCATTGTTGTAAATGAGCATGGATGCAACTATAAATCGGTTATAAGGTAATATACAGATAGGTAGAAGGGACTAGCTGAGGTGGTAAAAGCATAGGATAGTTTTCCCATACAACCATGTCAGCATAGTTGATTCCTCAATTCACGCAATCAGCCCTAGCTTGCTATCAGCTAAAAAAGTTGAGCTGTATTCGGCTTCTTCATGTGATCTTGAGAATCTTTCTGTAGGACATTCTTCTTACATCCAAAAGCATCTTCCTCATGCAATCACGAAGCCCATTACTGTTCCTCCTAAGCATAGCGCTCAGCTCCTCTAACCACTGCTTCTCTTCTCTGTCTGCTCTTCCCCTTCACGTGGTCAGGTCACAGCCCATCTCTTCTTGCAGCTCCAATGGATCTGCATCTCAGGGACTTGTTTCTGTTGGTTCTTCTAGCATGCATCGTTTCAGGCACTGATTTCTTACAGTGCTTCTGCTTCTTGATTTCAAAGAATCAGAAGGTAGCATTGATTTGTAGATCACGACACTGAATTCTCCTAACATATTTTCCATCCATAAGCAGGTAGCAAGCTCAACAGCCATCTGTAAGATCAATAGGCCCTTACCCAATTTACTAGTCTACATCCTCCATCCAAAACTATCTTTTGATCAGGTCTCCCTTGTTCTGTTCTCTTCCCTTGTTCCTATGAACCTCCAGAAGATCTTTCTAAGAGATCACTGAGAAATCAAGATCTGATCCACCCGTGTCTGCTACCACCTAACCTTGTCTAAGAGCTTGAATGCTAAATCAAGCATTACCACACTTTCAAAGAGCACTCTCCATCTAGTAATGCCATGCACACTGCTGACCTCAATAGGGACCTCAACAGGAGTGATTAAATGGGATTACTGCAGTCTATGCTTATCATCCACAATCTTAGTTGCTGCACTATCCTTGCTAACTAGTGATATAGTTCAGCAGCTATTTCTTTCCAAGGTGAGAGTTCTTCAACTACTCCCCTGGTCTTTTGCCATAAAACTCCGCATGATGGTCTTCTAGGGAATAACTCTTCAGTATCTATCCTGGTATCAGTGTACCAATTGAAGAGTATCCACACTTCAATGCATACTTCTCAGTATGCATCATTCCAATCCATCACATATTTAGGCTGTGCAGATTCTTCTATTGCTTGTTTGATGCATGCTTCTGCATAAAGGGAAGCCTGGTGCACAAAATTTTTACCAATGCAAGTCTCAGAAAAGATTTATTGTACACAGTCTCATCTTACTTTGCAAAAGGATGTTTCCATGACTCGAATTCGTGACCTCTAAATCACATGACAACAACTTTACCATTGCGTCAAAGCTCCATCGAATACTTAAATCTTAGATTCAGATTCTAACTATATCCTTATTAATAATTCCACCTTCTATAACCTTACAGCATCTAACCCTCCAAATGTTACCCTAGTCGATGGACCATTATCATCACTAAAATGCATTGGTCAGATTACTCATATTCAATCCTTCTCAGTTTTTTTTTGTTTTCTATATGCCTCGTTTGAGTTTACATTTGAGCAAACATACAAAACGATTTCTTAATAAATTTTACTGCTGCCTTTGTTTCTATTCAACACGTCACTGACCCAACAATTGCAACAAAGTATAATCACAAACTAACTTAATAAATATTTTTTTAAAAAAAGACAACAAGTATACCAAACAAGAAATATAAATTGAGTTTTTTTAATACTTCACTTCTTTATTAAAAAATACATGCATTAGAAAATTTTTGAAATTGCATAGGATAAAAAATAAGAATATTAGAGAGAAAGCCACTATTGAGAGAGAGCTCCGACGAGATGCATTAAGATGGTATGGACATATAGTTAGGCGACAAATAAATACCCCAATTAGGTGATGGGAGACCATAATAAATATGTACATTAATTGAGGAAGAAGGAGACCAATGAAGAGTTAGTTAGCAATAATAATACATGATAAATTTTATTTAAATATATATAAGGATATAGTAGGGGATCGAGCATAATAGCGTAAGAAGATCCATATAGTCGATCTCATTTAATGGGATAAAAACTTAATTGTTGTTGTTGTATTAAATTTCTCTAATATTTACTTCATTACCTTTGCCCTTGCTTTGTTTTTCTATGATTCCCACCAATACATATAACAACAACAACAATCAAGCCTTATCCCACTAGGTAGGGTCGGCTATATGGATCCTTCTATGCCATTGGACTCTATCTCCTACTATATCATCATCTATACTTAAATAAATTTTATCTTTTTTATTATTGCTAACCAAATCTTTTTTAGTCTTCCTCTTCCTCGTTTGATATGCATATTTATCATTGTTTCACATCGCCTAACTGGAGCATTTATTGAGCATCTAAGTACATGTCCGTACCACCTTAAACGTGTTTCTCGGAGCTTTCTTTCAATAGATGCAACTCCGACGTTCTTTCTAATACTCTCATTTCTTACTTTGTTCATTCTAGTACGTCCGCACATACACCTTAACATCCTTATCTCTGCAACTCTCATCTTTTGCTCATATGCTCGAGTCGTAGCCCAACATTTAGTGTCATATAACATAGCAGGTCTAACCGCCGTTTTGTAGAACTTCCCTTTCAGTTTTAAAGGTACTTTATGATCATATAAAACACCCGATGTTTTTCTTCATTTCAACCATCCTGCTTGTATTCTATGTAAGACATCTCTCTCAATCCCTCCATCACCTTGCAAATATGATCCTAAATATTTAAAACTCTCAATTCCAAACAACTCGTCATCTCTTATCTTAATACTTGTTTCATTACGTCTAATATTGCTAAACTTAAATTTCATGTATTCCGTCTTTACTCCACTAAGTCTAAAACCTTTCACTTCTAGTGTTTTCCGCCAAAATTTTAATTTAGCATTTACTCCTTCACGTGTCTCATCTACCAAAACAATATTGTCTGCAAACAACATACACCACGATACTGTGTCTTGAATCTGTCTAATGAGATCGTCCATGATTAGTGTAAAAAGATAGAGACTTAGAGTTGATCCTTGATGTAACTCTATCTTTATTTGAAATGCTTCAGTTAATCTGTCTGAAGTTTTCACTCTGATCGTTACTTCCTTATACATATTCTTAATTAGTTTAATATATGTTACACTAACACCTTTTTTTTCTAAAATTCTCCATATAATTTCTCTTGGGACTCTATCATAAGCTTTTTCTAAGTCAATGAATACCATGTATAGATCATGCTTTTGCTCCCGATACTTTTTAATTAGTTGCCTGAGAAGCTGTATAGCTTCTATTGTCGACTTTCCTGACATTAACCCAAATTGATTTTTAAGAACCGTGATCTCCTTTCTCTTTTTTCTATTACTCTTTCCCAAAGTTTCATGGTATGACTCATTAGTTTAATACCCCTATAGTTTACACAAGTTTGTATGACTCACTTATCCTTATATAAAAGAATTAGAGTACTTATCCTCCATTGATCAGACATCTTTTTTGTATTCATTATCATGTTAAATAATTTTATAAGTCATTTGATACCTTATTTCCCTAAACACTTTCATACCTCTATCGGAATATCATCTGGTCCAACGGCTTTTCCATTTTGCATTCCATTTAAAGTTTGTTCTACTTCTGAAATTTGAATTCTACGATAAAAATTTAAATTTCTATACTCATTTAACTTATTTAAATTACCTAAATTAAGTTGGTCATCTAAACCTTCATTAAAAAGTTGATGAAAATATCTCTTCCACCACACTTTTATTTCTTCATCATTTACTAGTACCCTATTGCATTCATCTTTAATACATCTTATTTGATTAAGATCTTTTAACTTCCTCTTTCTCACTTTAGTTATTCTATAAATGTCTCTTTCACCTTCTTTTATATCTAATTTTCGATATAACTGTTTAAAAGTTTCATTTTTAACTTCATTCATGGTTCTCTTAGTCTCTTTCTTGGCTATTGTATATTTTTTTCAAATTTTCTTCGTTCTTACAAATATATAATTCTTTATAGGTTGTTAGTTTTTCCTTCACTTTCTCTTGTACTTTCTTATTCCACCACCAAGATTTCTTACTTGGTGGTGCATGCCCCTTTGACTCACCGAATACACTCTTGGCTACTATTTTCATCTTTGATACCATCTTATCCCATGTCGTATTAAGATTACCGTATATTTCATCTAATACTTGTACTCCTACATTCTCCTTAAATATGGTTTGTTTCCTATCCTTTAACTTCCACCACTTAATTATAGGAGTTGTGTATATTTTCCTTCTATTAATACTATATTTGAGGCGTATATCCAATACTACCAACCTATATTGAATAGTTAAGCTTTCTCTAGGGATGATCTTATAATCTTTACAAATCTTTCTATCTCTCTTCCTAACCAAAAGAAAGTTAATTTGCGATTTATTATTTCCATTTTTGAACGTGACCAAGTGCTCTTCTCTTTTCTTAAAAAACGTATTAGCTAGCATAAGATCATATGTTATTGTAAAATCTAATATAGTTTACCTTCTTCATTTATTGTTCCAAACCCATAACTTTCATGTACCCCCTCATATTCTTCATTTTTCACTTCGACATGCCCATTTAAATGACCTCCTATTGAAATCATTTTATTTGACGGAATATTTTGTAACACTTCATTTAGGTCGTCCTAAAACCTTAATTTGGTATCTTCATCTAATCCTGCTTGAGGTGCATATACACTAATTATGTTCCTAGTTTGTTCCTCAACTACTATTTTGAGAGCTATAATTCTATCCCCCTTTCTAACTACTCTTACAACTTTATCCTTTAACAAACTATCTACAATAATACTCACTCCATTTCTTGTTTTACTTTCCTGTATGTCATAACTTAAAATCCGAGTTCTCTATCATCTTTGTCTTCTCGCCTACCCATTTTGTCTCTTATACATACAAAATAGTAATTCTTCTCCTAATTATCGTATTTATTGCCTTCATTGCTTTACCAGTGAAGGTTCCTATATTCCATGTACCAAATCTTTGACTATTAGTTTTCCTATAATATTTGTTTTTACCTAACTTATGGTGTGAGAACTCTTGTTTATTTAACACTACACCCAAGTTCTCATGGAGATGTAGCGGTCATTGCCGATACGTTACAGTCGGACCATGCAACGCGAACTCTTGCATATTTATCACTACACCCAAGTTCTGGAGATGTAGCGATCCTTGTCGAGACATTACAGTCGGACCCTGTAACACATTCCTTCCGGGGAACAACCTAGCATTAGCACAATAGTTTGATGGATCAATTCATTGAACATTTGTCTTGGTTTAACATTGGCTGGCAACCTAACGCAACCCTCTTCCTTTATTCGGACTTGGGATCGACCACGACAAGGTTAACTCATCATAGACGAAGTTGATTCCCACCAATTCATATCAAATTAAAATATATATTACCTAATTAGCATATAAAGAAATTACAGTGATAAGAAAATATCTTATATCTAGGGGTTTATAAATGAGTCGAGCAAAGCCAAGGTTAGTTGTGTTCAAACTATTTTATTAACTTGTCGAGTTTGTTCAATCTTATTTATTAAAAAACTTATTGAGCTCTTTATCAAGCTAACAATTGTTGTTGTCTTTGTAAAATAGGTTAATCGTTTATCTAAAATATAAAACTTATATTACTTTTTTAAGATTATAAAAATTTATAAATTACTATATTGTTATGTATTTGATAAAAAAAAAAGAAATAATTTACAATACAAAAGTTAATAAATAAGTTTATTTATAAATTGTTCATAAACTTTAATAAACTAAGCTTATTAGTGATAAGCTTGCTTATTTTATACATATATATTTTTTATTATTGAACGAGCATAAATAAGTTTTATCGAATCAAACACCAAGCTTATTCACCAATGTCCGATTCATTTATAACCTACTTGAATCAATTTCTCTTGGACACATTGATTTTCTAATAACAATATTAGTAACTAATTATTATCAATAATAAAAGTTATTATACATTATTAATTATTAAATACTATAACTAATTCATAAAATATTTAATAAAAAAATATTGCATAAAAATTATTAGTAAATGTAACATGCCATTATCAAATTAAGATGATTATTCATTAATTATGAGAAGGGGTGCTATGCATAATTATTAACATTAATTAATTATTAAATTCAGTAATTAAGCCATAGAGATCTATGATAAATTATTAAATTTAGTAATTAAGTCATAGAGATCTAATGATATGAATATTATTAATATTTATTAATTAAACATAATATTTAATACCTAATGCAAGAATGGTAGAGAGAATTGAAAACCTAGCACATGATACTAAATGAGTAGACTTAGCTACTAAATAATAGCTATTCACATAGAAGCTCAATGACCTAGATGGCAACAAAAATAAATAGACAGCTATTGCAGATAATTTTGAAATATATTTACAGATTTGTGAACTAGGTGAATGTTAAAGGGCACAAAGCTTGAAGATTTTATCAATGCACATAAACATTCACCAACTACAGTGGTTTGGCAAATACATCGTCACTTGGGACATATCCCAACGTATAAAATCTACAAAAAAAATTACTCCTCATTTATGGAGAATTAAGAGTCTTAGTATGAATCCCAGCAATTAGTTAAACATTTTTTATCCTTCTTCAATAGTTAAAAGAGGAGAGTCTCGACACAATAGTAAAGTTGTTGTCGTGTGACCTAGAAGTCACGGCTTCGAATCATATAAACAACCTCTTGCAAAGTAAGGTAAGACTGCATATAATAATTTTTCTCCGAGACCCCGCATTGACAAGAGCTTTGTGCACCGAGCTGCCCTTCAATAGTTAAAAGAGCAAATGTACTGATCCAATTAAACATTTGTGTTCCCAGTAGTATCCCTTTAAAGCTTATTTTTAGATATTTTGTTGGCTACATTGATTATTTTTCTTGAATGACATAACGCTTCTTGATGAAAAAATGGTCTGAAACTCTATTTTCTCACCTTTTGAGATGTCATAAGAATATAGGTTGGAACCCCAATTCATGTGCTACAAGTGGCAATGCCAAGCATACTTCTCTAGTACCTTCCTCTCTAACCAAAGTAGTCTCAATCAACCCTCTTGCTCTAATACACCAGCATGAATGGATCAAAGAATAAGCATTTGATTGAGACTAGAAGAACCTTACCACTTTATATGAGAATCTGCCTGCAACTTTGGATGGTTCAATGTTAGCCTATAAACTGTATATCATTTTTTGTTCTTCATGGTCAAAGACCTGTTTCTATTTTGGTGCACTTGTTTTGTTCATTATCATCCTTGACAAAGTTGCCTTGATAGTCTATTAAATGTATCCTCTGCAGCTATTCTTATCCCCATAAAGTGAGTCATTGCTTTGCATCTGATTTGCATAAGGCTTTCACCTAAGATGATTTTACTTTCTTAGAGACTATGCTTTTTTGTCCACTTCACCTGCCATGCGTGAGTCGCTAGCTGAGGTACTTGTAATTCATATTTCATTATCTATACCGTCATTTTCTACTACGGAGTGACTTATAACAACTCAACCACTATAGACCAATTGTAGAAGACCACATTATTCCTATTTCATTATCCATACCGTCATTTTTCTACTACAGAGTGACTTATTGTTACACAGTCACTATAAACCCAAAAGTAGAAGATCATGATCTAAATTAGTTAATCGCTCCACCAAACTCATTGTTCTACCAGAACCATCGATTATGGATCCTACCTTCGATCTTGGATCTTTTTATTGTTGCACAGAAAGGTACTCATAAGAGCACCATTTCACATCTCCTCACTATATTTCATGTGTTTCCTTATCTTAGACTATCTAAGAGTTTCCATCTGATCTGAGATTAAGAAAACTACTGTAAATGAAATGATAATGTCACATTCCAATAGTACATGTGAACTTATCACCCTTCTTCCATGATGGTTGATTGAAATGGGCACGTACTATTTAAATATCCATGATGGCTCAAATAACAAAGTTAAAGCTCAGTTAGCAATCAAGGAACACACAGATCGATGGTATTGATTATATAGACACATTCTCTCCTAAACTAAGATTGCTTCAGTCCATCTCTCATATTTATGACTATATCCTAATAGTCACTACATCAATTAAATACCAAAGAATGTTTTCTTCCATGGAAATCTAGATAAGAAGTACAAGGAGCAAGTTCCTGGGTTTGTTCATTGAGAAGAGTGTGGCCTTGTGTGCAATCAAAAGTCTTTGTACATACTAAACCAATCTCTAAGAAAATGATTTGGTGAATTAAATTATGCTTTTCTCCAATTTGGTATGATGAGCATATTAGATCATATTTCACCTTCCTCTAAATTTGGAAATTGTAACATTCTTATTAGTTACATAGATGATACTATAATTGCAAGTGGGGAATCACGTTAAAAGCATATCTTCATCAATACTTTCAAACCAAGGATTTAAACAATCTAAACTAATTCCTAGGCAAAGATTACCTATCATAGAGAAACATATACATATCATAATAAAATGTGCTTGATATACTTAAGCAAGTTGGAATGGTAGGAGCTAAGATTGTTGTCACTTCCAAAAAGCCAAATATCAGATTGATGCCAAGGAGAAGGGAGTTATCTGATTTAGATAAGTACTGAAGATCCATTGGTAAATTGAATGGTCTTACAAACACCGGACCTAAGACCTCCTTATGTATAATCAATCAATTTCACAAATCTCCATTCCGTCATCATTGGAAGACAGTTTTAGGTATTCTTTAATACCTTAACAATTCAGCCTAAAAAGATTTCTATATTGTGACTGAAGCCATCTTCAAATTATAGGGAATTGAGATGCAAATTGGGCTGGTTCTTCCAATGATAGGAGATTCACGTTAAGCTATTGTGTGTTTTTTTAAGACAATTTAATATCTTCAGTGAGAAATAAGCAATGTGTAGTAGTCAGGTCAAGTGCAAAGGCAAAATACAAGTTATGACTCACTATATGAATCTATCGGGCTAAAACGATTACAAAGTAAGATAGTGCTCCTATTGACCAATAAAGCTATATTGTGAAAATCAAGTCATGCATATTATCTCCAACCTAGAGAAAGCACAAAGAGATAGTTCTAGAAGTGCAATTTGCAGGGATCAATAGGTCTTTTTTAGCTTCAATTATCAAATCTAGGAGTTCTCTTATATTATTTTTGATCCAACTTGAGAGAAAAGTGTTGGGAATTTATTTTACATTATTATGCATGTATATGGGTATGATTTTAAAATTGTAATAAGGAAATATAGAAAAAACTAGAAAGTATAACCCAAGGGGGAAAAACCTAGAATAATTTCCGGACATTAACATCTATTATGGATCTGTTCATCAGAATTAAAGTTCCACTAGACAATCTGCGCATTGGATTGTCAATGAAAAAAATAATTAAATTGAAACTAGAAGTTCAATCACAAATGCCTTAGCTACTAACTAATTTTGTAAATTAGCCTTACATAGTGCAGACATATTGCTAAAGAACTCAAATTACAAAGACATAGATTTTCTGCATACAAAATGTGTACCTTTTTTGTCTAACAGAGTTATATCGTTCAGATATTTCCTTCTCTTCTTTCCTAGCTGCTTCAAATTTCTCAATTACTTCCTTTTCTTTCCCTTGTAGTGCTTCATATTGATCAAGTGCTTTTAAGTTAGGAGCCGTTCGTTCAATTTCAGCCATCAAATTGTCCATCTTTTGCTTGAAATCTAACTCAAGTTTTTCTTTCTCAGAAGCTCTCATCTCCTGCAAATATGTTCTTCTCAGTTGAGAATAATCGAATACAGGTTCAGTGCTAGAAGATTCAGTTTCCATTTCATCGTTGACCATGGGGAGTTTCAACTGCTCAAGCTCACACTTATCAAGCACTTCTTGCTTACTAGATCTAAGCTGTTCAAGTCGTGCCTCCTGTTGCAAAAGAAAACCTTCTTAGTATGACATCAATAGACAAATTTAATTTACTGCCATGATCTTAAGAATGAACGAAAATCCTTTTTTTTTCCATAACATTTCAAGAGCAATATCTTTATAGGAAATTGAAAGACAGTGGAAAAAGAAACATCATCCAACCTTAGAATTTGTAACACGCTCCAGCTTCCCAATAGTTCCTTTGAAACTATCGCTCTTTTTTTTTAGTTCGTCAATAGCATTTTCACACGCATCTGACTTGACCTTCCACTCTACAAGAAAAGAGTGTAAATAATGTAATCTACAAGAAAAGAGTGTAAATAATGTGTAAATAATGTACTTGAGAGTGTAAATAATGTGTTTTCATCCTAAGTTGAGAAGCAAACTAGAAAACATTGCATTTAGAAATCTACTTGAGAGACACTGGTTAGTATAAAGCATGGTTTAAAATGTCACACCGAATCGGTCAACATAGATGGGATTTACTGTTCCTCCTTGCACTGATCAACATGCGTAACATTCACAATATTACCATACTACTACGGGTGAACATTATAGTGACGTGCAAATGTCTTGCATGAGTTTCTGCAGCATCAACAAGGTCGCACAAGTGTCCAATGATGTCAGGGAGGATGACACAAAGGTTCCGCACTTTCACTGCATCACTGAGGTTGCATGCATGTTCTTACTTTCCTAGCGTCGCGAGGATCATGTGAGCATTGGTGAGGTCACGTAAGGTCAAGCAAGGATTCGGCGAAATCGCACGAACTTCTCTTTTTTGTTCAGAATCTTCCTATTGTTCTTTGTCTTCTCTTGGTTTCATCGCAACATCCCAAAATATTGTTTGCTTTCTCTCAACTTCATCATGGCATCCGGAAATGGATAAGGTAATCTCCTTCCTTCTCCTTTCCTTCCCTTTTCTCCTCCTCAATGCCTTTGGTACTGCATCTCGCATGCTCAGTATGGCACAAAACTGTCTCGTTCCGGCCACGGATCAAAACCCATTAGAGATTTCAAACCATGGTACAATGAACATTTTGTTTGGACATTTGTAAGTTGATGTTGGATTAAAACGTATATGTAACTGCAAAATGCATTAATCTTGATCTGAAAAATTAAACTTCTGAAGCTGATGCAGACACATTTTCCTTCTGGAGGTAATCAGTCAGTGGCCATAAAAAAATTATGAGAAACAAAAAGATCCAACAAATGAAAATGTATTCAACTTCACAGCTAAAGGACATGCTTGAGTTTGCATTATAATAATTTCTAGCTAGTATTATTGGCTTTCACCCTATCATATAGGACAAAGGCTCTGCTTGATGGACATGCTGCATAGGGGCAGTATATCCTGTTCTTAGACCTCATGGATGAATATTTTTGTCACACTATTTGTTTGAAAAAAATTATATATTTATAAGTTGATACAATTATCTTGTGGCATGACATGTTTAAAGACAATGCAAAATCACTAGGATTTTTTGTTGTCACAGTGAGTTTTTTCAGACTAGCTTTCTCTTATTTCAAAGGTACCACGTGGAATATTCTGCATAATAAACTGAATCTACCCTTCAAGTTGTAGGAGTCAGTCTCAAGATTAGATAGAATGACAAGCTTCAGAACCAGAGAGACAAATTAGGAAGCCCTTCCAATCCATCAGAAGAGATTCATTCTTAGATTTAGACCATGCTGAGATCAGAAAAATCCAAATTAATGTGTACGTTTCGTTTTACTTGCATAGGAATAAATGTAGCAGACCAAAGGGGGTAATTTGCTGGTCCCTAAATATTATAATACTGACAAGAAAATTAGAGCCAACGAGCAACAAAAGTAATTACCACTAGAGTAGATGATATAGAAGATAAAATACTTGGACATTCATTTGCATAGAAATAAAACTTATAAGGCTACCATCAGCTTTTTGTTCTATTATTTTCATCTGGTCTGTAATTTCTGCTGCTGCTTTCTCCGCATTAGATTCTTTCTGTTTTACATCTTTCAACTCTTCCTTTAAAGAATCAATTGAGGATTCCAACTTTGCAATTGGGGCCTTCATATCCCGCTTTTGTTCATACTCTAGTCTGCAAGAGAAGCAAAGCAATTTGAGTCACTTGACATAACTTCATCCTGACTTACTATCCAAATGCAACATGTTCAGTGACCATTGATGAACCACTGGTGACAAAACAATATAACACAACAGATGGATTTTAAAACTGCAAACATGATTTTGACGGCCAATCAGTCAAAACAATTGTCAAAAAAAAAAACTGCCCTTTTTTAGCTTACAAGAGAAGAAAAGCAATTTAAGTCATTTAGGACAACTACTCCATATCAAAATGCACTGCATTTACTGATGATCAACGAAAAATTGGTAATAAGACAGCACAGAACTAATGAATTTCAAAACTTAAGAAAAAAAAGAGACGATTTTGATGGTCAATTAGAGAAAAAACCTTAATCAAGTGACTCTAACACACTTTTGTTCTAACCCACAAGTGTAGCAGATCAACTCAAGTCGCTGGGTAAGCTTGGCCTATGATACAGTAAATAAATGTACAGCCTTAAATGATCATTGATGAACAACAGGTAATAGGCATGATAAAACATAAAGATGTTACAATTGAATACCATGATTTAGATGGCCAATCAGACCAAAAAAATGACATGAATAAACCCAGTTAGCAGAAAAGATAGAGTTGAAAGTTTACCGATACATTAACCTTTAAAATTTGGATCACTATGTTGAAAAAAAAGGTGTAGAGTTGAATGCTTACTGGTACTTCAACTTTGACATTTGATTGCTTAAGCTAAGCTTTCTCTCATACATTTCTTGAGAAGCTTTAAGCTGTTCTTCTTCATACTCGCGAATGTTCTTCACTCCAACAGATTCACTGAAATCCTTGTAAATTCGATCAACAATTGTATTGATTCTTTTCTCAAGCTTTTGGATCTCTTCTGATCTTCTAGCAATAGCACTTTTCAACTGCATAAACACGATAGGTCAGCAGCAGACACACAAGTAGCTGGCTAATATGGGCAAGAGGACAATGGAATTAGAAATCACCTTCTGAAGCTCAGGTTTTAGGCGATCAATCTCCTCTCTGATATTGTACTTTTCATCAGTTAGTTTTGAAAGCTTTTCATGGATATTTGCCTGTGTGTGATCTTTTAACATGAGAAGATTATAAACATCCAGGAAATAACAGAATACATAAAAAGCCAAACAAATGAACATTGAACATGAAATACAGATACTACCTGACACAAAACAAAAAAACTTAACAGAAAATTCTTCATCCAAAATATTTGGTGTCATTCAGCTAAAAAGCCAAGGCAAGATTCAGAGATCATTCTACAACCAACCAACTTTGCAATGTGACATTTTTTGGGGGCAGATACTGAGGTGATAGCAAACTTTAAAAGAGCAATACTTGTCAATGAAAGTACATGTGTTACTATGTGTAATCGAGCTTTGAAGTATTGGTTTGTACCTGAATTTTGATTTCCTGTCAGAATGGTAGGTACCTTTTCATGTCAACACTCAACATTCTTTGTGACCACGCAATACCAAAACCATATTGTTCCTTACTCAGCAAACGCAAGATAATGAGATTTAATCTATATTCCCCTTACACTTAGCTTGTTCACTTCTCAATATAATTTAATTAAAATTTCAGAAAACAAAAAATTAAAAAAATTTAACAAGCATTGTGACGTATGATTATACTTGCTAATACGAAAATGATTGTCATACATCATATCATTACAGGGAGCATGGGTTCTTGAACGATTGTACTAAGATTAATCTCATTATTTTCAAGACACATTAAATAATGCTGCCAAAAAATCTAGTACTATAATTGATTTCTACATATGTCTAACAATATATAAGGTACAGATATATCTCTGTTTCTTCAACTTTAGCATCACCCTTTACTACTGCTAGTACTCTAATTGGTGAACTTATCCCATCTGTTTTTACCGTTGCATCTCTCCTCATGATCGCAGACAAAATCATTACAGGAAGAAAATCATCCTTTCTTGGTCATAACATTATTTGTTCTGCACTCTCTCTCCCTTATTTTTATTGTTTCATATTCTCCCCATAAGTAGCCAACAGAATTGGGATAAGTCTTGGAATGAGAGAATCTTCTTGCATCAGTCATTTTTTAACAATAGCAACCAAGACAAGTGATGCAAATTAGGAAGCAAGCTGTGAGTTTTATGTATGATTCTATGTGATGGATATAGGAGAGGTTAACCTTAGTTTCATGTGCACAACAGCACCAAGCTAAAAACCAACTAACCACAGCTTTGTCCTGCAACACTTTCATAACGCCCTGCAGTGGAGATCCCATTAGAGGCAGTTCTAACACCCAAGATATGGAACCTTCTGCATCATACCTCATTAGGTAGACAGATAGCATGCTACTTTTCCTTGCTTGACACCCAGCCCTAAGATCCAGATGCCCTTCATCTAACACAAGAAGAAGCAGTGTTGACTCTTCCCTGCACAAGCAACATGGCGAGGCATCTTCCCCGAGCTGAGCTATATTTTCTACCGAAGAAGACTAGGTTTTTTGGCAGATTAAAATCCCAATCTGCTTCAATTAATGAGTAGGTCCGACTTTTGTTGAAGAGAGAGGAGACAAATTTACTGAATCAGTTAAGTGATTGGATCTGATCCTAGCTTTACTTAAGATCCAGTGCAAAGTGAATTGCAAGATAACAAGAACGAAGAGATCCTTACAAATTGCCCTAGAGTCAATCTTATGGAAGGAATTCCAGCTCCAGGCTAGGCTTGCAAAATCATGATAAAATAAGAATCTGCCTCTGAAAATTATTTTATTTCACCAATTGAACAAATGCAATGAGAGTCAAGATGTGTGGGCCATTTACCAAATGCAGAGTACCCAAAGGTCGGATTGTGAATCCATCTACATTGATTATCCTGATCCACTCGTGAGCAGAAGCCTCTTTCCCTTCCACATCAGTGAGCCCTTATTCTCATCCAAGCATCCTCCTCCTCCATGAGCTTCCTCCCAAGCCTATAGACCACCACAAGCACACGTCACCTTACTCTCTCCCCACATGCCCAAGTTGTGTGACAAGGAAGATGAAGGGCATAATAGGACATTTTCAACTCTTTCCCTTCTTCTGCTTCTAACACGGTAAACTAAGGATAGATTATCTCTTTCCTTTTCCTTGCATAGTTGATCTACATCCCTACGTACAGTCTGCTCCTCCATGATCTGCTCCCTAGAGTAAACAGAGCATTAGAGTGATAGAGAGAGAGAGAGAGAGAGAGCAAAAAGATGTAGTACAGGCTACCTGAGTACTATTGGGAAGAGGTGGTGAGTGGCAAGCTATGGGAAAGAGACAAAGGAAAAGGAGGCCGAGAGGAAAAGTAAAAGAAGGAGATACACGCTAGCACCTAGGGCTCATGGAGCAAGAAGTGGCATGCTGAGCAACAAGAGAGAGGAAGGACAGGAAAGAAGAAAGAAAATAATACAAAATCATTTGTTTATAAACATAATGAAGACATTATATTTTTTTTTAATATATGCTGCTGCAATTGTATTCTGTCTGCCACGTCAGCATTGCATCAGTGAAATTAAAAGATTACTAGATTATTAATCTTATTAAGTTTGTGTACAACATTGAAATGTATGTGAAACGAATGAACTAAGTCATTTATTTTTCCCAAAAGCAATCCTATATTAGATGGAGGAGATGTAAATGGTAAAGAACAAGGATAAATAAGCACGGAAATCAGAATGACTACCACAACCAATAGACAACAGACTTAAATTAGCACAAGAACTTGAAATGTTCACAAACATCCATAGAAACATGACAAGAGATTATCAAGCATACTTTACAGAATGAATTCAACTTCCATAAATTGAAAGTTCAGCATTAGGGAAAATGCAAATTAGGAATTCATTTATCCAAAAAAGTAGTAATCAGTAACTAAAAAGAATTGTAGCCCACATTGCCAGTGTTCTTACCTTTCACGGTCATAACAATATAATGCCACAATTTCTTATATCATCAATTCTCATGTTAAATAATATGAACACTGGTTATCCTTTAGACGTACAGTTAAGACTTGTAATAAACAAAAAAAAAGATACAGAAGTGTTCACATATCTCTATAGCTAGCTGAATATGATTTGTTTTCCTCGAAAAGACAGACCATAACACAAAAGCTAATGATCCAAAAACAAAAAGAGTTCTCAACTTTAAGTTAATCTTATCCAAATCAATCAACTATGCTAACAAAAAATGAAAAGGAAAATGGCCTCAAAAGTTAATTAGAACCATGTTTACCTCCTCGATTTTGGCATAATGAATTTTCTTTTCAAGCCCTGTGATCTTTTCAGATGTTTCAGATTCTTTTATTTGTAATGCTCTTAATGACCCAAGACTCTCCATTTCTGATTCCAACTGATCCTTCCGTTTTTTAAGAGCTGCATGAAATAAATAATATCCAGGTGGAAGAAAGTAAGTGTCCTTGAACAAAGAGAGGAAAAGGCAATGAACAGATTAACCTTCAATCGTGCTATCATCCCACTTATTTGACTTGGCTTCCATTCCACCACTTAACCCGCCGGTCATTGTACCAGATTTTGTAAGGAGAATTCCATCAGTGGTGACAACTAAACGAAGACATTAAGAGAAGAAGGATAAACATAATTATACAGCAAAGTGAGTAGGAATCATATCATCAGATAAGTGAAGCACTTACCCTTATACCTCTCCCCTGTCCAGCTCAAAACTTTAGCTTCATCAAGCTTATCACATACAAGAGTATTCCCAACAGCATACAGGATGGCTTTCTCCAAGGATCGATCAAATGTGAAAATGTTAAAGGAACAGATGTCTAGTTCAGGTTCGAAATGACCAGTAACAAATAGATTTAAATGGACATCTCTAAGACTCGGTATACCACATCTATATGCACGCTAAGAAAATGAATAGGAGTCAAAGCAGGAATATCTGTGCAATTTATTATTTTTTTTGTTTAAAAATAAGACATAATGGACTGCTTTTTGTGCGCCAATAATAAAGTATAAAACAGCAATGGCAAAGCCCTAACACTAAAAGAAATAATGTATTAGCTTACTGATTTGTTTTGTCCAAAAAATAAGATATCATGAACTGCTTTTTCTACGACAATAAAGATTACAAAACAGTAATGAAGAAGCCCTAGAATCGAGAAGAAATAATGTATTAGCTTACTACTAATTTTTAAAAAATGGTTTACCTGATCAAAAAGCGAAGGAGAAAGAAAATTCAGAAACAATTGACTGATGACATGTGCTTAATTTATTAACATGCAATAAAAAAAAGAAAGAAAAAGGAGGAAGACAACACCAGCCTAATGCACATCCTTGACAAAACTAAATGAGACTGCATATGCAGTACAAAATCTATTAATAGGATGTGCAGAGCTACATAATAGGGTAGTCCAATGCATGAAGTTCTCGTCAATATGGATTTCCGGAGAAGGATCTATTATACATACTATTATCCTGCAAAACTACAGAACAGATTGGAAAAAAATAACAGGTGGGGGGGGAATCACCAAAAATATTAATTTTATCATTGCTCTGACCATATATGTAAACAGATTGTTTCATGATGAGGGAATAAATAAACAATGATAAAATGACAGGTAAAGAAAAGCTATTGATCTATCATCACAAAAGTACAACTATGCATTTTTGCTATTGAATTGAAAAAGATAAATTCAATTTAGAGTTTTTCAACAAATAGGATATTGTATCACATCAAAGACCAACTGTGCAGTTCCACCTAGATTACGCAATTTCTCAATTATTGGCTTCACGCGGATTGACTGCAAAGGGATGAATGTCTGGGGAGGGAGTCGTTGTTCCTTCAAATACTAAAATCAAAAGAAATGTCAGTTAATCTAATAATAACACTTTGAATATTATTCTTCTTTAAACTCCATACCTCAAGCAAAAAAAGCAATAGATCTTAAATTAGGTTGGGAAAAAATAGTACCGATAGAATAGTCAAAAAGCCTAATCATATTTGTCATATTGATAGGATTAATTGGATCTGAACAGCGCAAAGAACTTTTAAAAAAGGAGAGAAATAAAGTGTGTTTGAAGCATCATATAACATAAGATCTACAAAACCATAATAATGATGCATTATGCTTCATTCTTCATCATGATCACAATAAAGTCATGCTTGTCGCAACTATTTGAGATATGAGATTAGCACATAAATGTTATCTCTTCATTGAACTCTATGCAAACCAAGGTTTGCAATCTCATTTCAAGTTGGGATTTTACATCTGGCCAAAAAAAGATGTTTTGATGCTGAAAACACTAAATGCAGGGAAAAAATTGGAGAGCAGAAAGAAGAAAGATCAGAAGAATCGAAACACAGAAAACTCTAATGGCCTAACTTGGCCACACAGTCAACTTGTGGAAGCTTCAGCAACATCTCGGCAGCACGTAGAAGACTTGAACTCAGAAACATCATGGAAGCTTCATGGTCATATCGGATATCTTGTGAAAGTTTCATCATTATTTCAAAAGTTGTAGAAGTTCCATTGTCATCTTGAACAGATCATTGAAGCTCGTTGCAATCTCGAACAAGTTGAGGAATCTTCATCATCATCTCGAACAAGTCATCGAAGCTTCATTATCATCTTAGGTAGGTCGAGGAAGCTTTGTTGTTGCCTTAAAAAACTTGCAGTCGCAATCAGTGCCCTATGGGTTTTCTGATCATGGAAGTCTCTAAGAATTTTCTTCTTCGGATAAGTTCTGCATGCCTTAAGATTTTGTGTTACATTTACTAATGTTTCCTTTGGTCTCTCCCTACCTATTGCACCTTACGCTATAATAGGTATAGCTTTTCTTCCAACTATAGATTACTGATTTTTGACCATTTCAATCTAGTATTTACTCTCATTTTATCATCTATTGGAGCTCTAAAATATTAATATTTTTATTTTATCCTTTCTTGTAGCTCTACACATCCATCTTCTCATCATCTCTGCAATGTTATATTTTTGTACACAATGGTCACATAAGACTGAATATTTTGACCACCCATTCTTTGTCATATTAAGCTAAATAAAAGATTTCTTGATAGAAGTTATAACTAAGTTTTACATTATGTATGTAAGTGATAACTGACCTAAATGTAATTTAGGATTGATTTGGGATTAATTATGATTTTGACTCAAACAGGGTTAGTTAAAGTTGGATCTGGTTTGAATAGATCAAATTAAGTAACTTGAAACAGCTTGGATTCTAGTTAACCATGACACTGAATTCTTTGCTCAGTATGTATAATAAAATTGACTAGGACACAATTTCGAATTAATTGATGAAGGGGTTGGTTAAGTTCAATACTAATTAGTAAAGGAGTGGAAAGGCAATGGATCTCTTGCACACTGACTGTCAAGACAATACTCAAGCATTTCTTTTTCTTGTGCATGAGATAAGTGTGTTAATAGGTGTTATTTTCTGATTTTTTTTGTCTATTAATTGATATTGGGGGAATGGGGAGTGAATCAGTAAATTACCAAAATCTGCATCTACAACAATCTTACTGGAACATTTAAGAGCACATTTGGGTTTGATCAGAGTCAGTTTAGATTCAATTTGGGGCTAATTAGACTTCTATAGGGCGAGATGCAACATCAGCTTCCAATCAGACAGATATTTTATGGATGAGCTAAAATTGAACAAAGTTGAACCTATGCAAACCTATTCACTTGGAGGTTAACCAAGTGTGAGGCATTGCCAAGAGTTTAACTAGGTGCTAGGGACTGCAACAAGAACACTTGGCATTTTCCGAGGATTTATAGTAATTAGATTTAGTTTTATATTGTAGTTCCTATTTATTTTTATATGTTAATTTTAAATGAATATTGGTACTTGCTTTAACTCTTTCTTTATGCTTTGAGTATTAGAGTTTGATTCTTAGTTTACAAATTAATTTATCTTGCCACTTTTTTTATGTTGATATGTAACTTTCATTGTCACTTGCAGATTGTAAGTAAATCAACAGCATGAGCATTGTCTATCACATCATTGAAGTGTTATCTATCAACATCTTAAATTTCAGTACCTTCAAAAATTGTATAATTGAGAGACACCATACTGCGCTAGAGCCAAAAAAAGTGAACCGTAACAAGATGTGGCACCTAGGCACCAACAGCAGCACCAAACAGCGTTTTCAGCTTCTTTCTAAAACTGACACGATTAGTTTAAAGATTCTAAAAAAGCAAACAAAGAAGCATGCAACCTCATGATATTGTCAGATAGGCAAATGGTTTATCCTATTATTGCAACATCATTGTTAAGGAAAAAAAATTAAGTTTCTTCCTTCTCAAAAAATCCTAAAAAGCCCTCTCTACTTCTTTTGATTACTAATGCATAGGGGACATTAAGTTTTTGACCCCCTTACATATTTACTGTCTCTAACACTTCGCCTTGATTTGGTTCAAAAATACTATGGAGACTAGTTTATTACAAATACATTCGATTATTCATTTGATATATTTCAGAATGATGCACACCAAGAGATGATATTTCCAACTTCCAATGTTTGTAGAATGATGCATGGAGAGAGAGGCCAGACAAGTTCGTGAAATGACATACATAGAGAGAGGAGAGAGAAAATTTGCAGGATGACATATATGGAGAAGTAGGGCTCGTTGGCTTGAGATCCATGAAATGCAGCACATAAAGAAACAGGGCGCATAGGCTTGAAATCCATGGAATGACGCACATAGAAAGATAAGGCAAGCAAACTCAAGATGCATGAAATAACACGCATGCAAGGGCTTGCAAAGATAAGAGAGAAGACAAAAGCTTATGCAAGCAGAGAAGTTCATGATGTTGGCATTGCTTCCAACCTTTGGCCAACAATTAGAAACAGAAGGACGACGTATGTAGACGATAAAGGGCAACATGAAGCCCTTTCATTGTATGCACACAAGATGGCTGTCACATCATGCGACAATTGAAGAAAATTACAGATCAGAGGAGCATTGGCAAAGACAAATCGTACGAATTGAGCATCAATAGATAGATCGGAGAAAGGGGAGGTATCAGTGGATGGATCACGCAGCATGCAAAGTCAGATGAGAGCAGGTGGCTTGAATATGTGCAATACTCAAACAAATAACAAAGGACAAAAGAGGAACATCAGCAGGAGGGATGACATCGAAGATGAAACAACAACATGGGCTAGACACGGATGACTATCACTGTTCATCATGGAAGGAGGAAGCTCGCATCAAAACACATAGATTAGTGCAGAGAGTGGTTACATGAAGGATAAGAAAGATGAGACTCGCATGAAGGGCTGCCACAGAGTAGAATGTGAGGGTATATTAAATTTTCACAATCATGAGGCATAATACATGAGAAAAATAAGCACATTGGATAACATAGCAATCCAAGTTTTGATTATATGTCTCGACCAATGAATTCAGCATAACCAGCAGCTCCTCAGAACCTATGGTTTTTGGTAATTCAGTATCTTCAGGAATTGGATCATAGCCCATAAATATCGACCTCTATGCATTAGATAAATTGAGAAATGTTTCGTTCGAAAGTTGATTTTCTACCTTGATGTGACACCAAATAAATGACAAGGATAATATCCTAAAAAGTAGGATACTTTTCCTATTTCAATTATATTCCAGAGTACCCTGGTCCTAAAGCATCATGACTGTTAAGCAACGATTAGCATATAGCTATTAAAGGTTTAACAATGAAATGTGTATTACACAAAGAAAAACATCTCAAAAAAGTGGTCATACAAGAATAGGCAATTACTTGATGAAACATGACAGAATACTATAGGTCTGTGACAATTCTATTCATCAGAAGTCTACCAAATAGCCTATGATTCAGAAACACTAGTTTTTTTAAAAGGAACTGATAGTTTAGCCATAAGAAATGTATTTACTCAATACAAACCAGAAAAGACAACAAAGAATATTCAGTTTCCATAGGAAATACCTTGATACACTCTTTTCCTGTATTCTCATCTTCAACCACCACAGCATCCATAAATTTACCCATAGCAACAGTGACAGCAAGGTTATATTTCTTCTGTGAGGGACGGCAAAGTTCAGTCATACGACCATGAACCCCAGAAAAAAGTCTTTTGAGACTCTGAACAGTTTCAGAGAGCCGTGCATCTCGCTCACTTTCATGCTTGTCAGCTTTTAGCTCACGTAATTGTAGATCTACTTCATCAAGTTTCTGTTTTAGACTATGATATTTCGACCTGAGCAAAAAGAGATGGACGACAACATGAAACATGAAGTAACATCACAAGGAATTTATGAAGAGCAAGTGTTTAGAATTTTAATCCATGTTAAATCTCCCAAGGGACCGGAATGCAAAAAGCTCAACTTTAGAAATGCAGGCTAGGCTATCTACTAACCCTGAACTCTGGCGATCTTTGGTAATCTTACTCAGTTCCTTCTTAAGCTTTTCAAGCTCCTTCTTATACCCTGTAACTGAATCAGATAATTGCTTTAATCTTTTATGCGAATCATCCTCTTGAGAGGACAGCTCTTTTTCTCGATTAACCAACTGCTGGAGATTTTCTTCCAAATTCTGTTCCACCTCTATGTTTGCATGTAATTGCCTATCTTGAACATCTTTTTCATCTCTTAACTTAGCAGTCTTCATTCCAGCCTCTTCCTTACTGTAGCATCAAGAACCACATATACAGTGAAAAGAAAACTTTTGCAACAAAGAGCCAAGCATATCAAGCATGAAAGAAAATTATATGTTCGTTGCCTTAGCCCCACAACATGAATACAAGAGTTCAACTAGGTATGCCTAGCAATTGAGATGATACATTTTGCTATCTCTAAAGAATAACTTCACAACTAGTAGTGCAAATAAGCAAACTTTGAAGAACAAGATTGATGCTCAACTTGTTTATGTTCATAAAGGGCGGCCCAGTGTACGAAGTTCCCGCCAATACGGGTCTCAAGGAAGAGTCGGACTATATTGAGTCTATTGTACACAATCTTACCTTGCATTGCAAGAGGTTGTTTCCGCGACTCGAATCCGTGACCTCAAGATTACACGGCAGTAACTTTATCATTGCGTCAAAGCTCTCATTCAACTTGTTTACGTTTATACAATATAAAAATAACAAAGAAAAATAAGTATGCTAGAATATATTTTTAAACTCAATAAGATAAATCAACATGCTTGAACAGACTAAGTACATTAGCATACATGGACATTTTTATTTGTAAGCTTGTCAAGGTCCATTTACAGTCACATTTATGCAATATATAGAAAAAAAATCCCAATGACAAGTGATCTATAAATGTAAAGTATGGTCAGATGAAACCATAAACAATATAAGTTTTTGTCATTAACAGTAGCTAGGTGTTTTAGTCAAGGGATTGCATTGTATATTAATATGTGGCTACTTTAGATAGTTTCAGGAGCCTTGAAGGACTAGGTGCACGTCAAATTAGTTTGTTCATTTGATAATCAAGAACTCAAAAGGTACACGTTTGATAATTTTTTCTAGCCAAAGACTAATTATCATTGTGAAACACCAATCTTTATGCAGTAGCACGTAAGTAAAACCTTTAGGTATTAATATTGTTGCATTATATGTTTTTCATTGTATAATTGTCATATTTTTCTGTGGATTATATGTTCTTTGATGGGTATATGTTAGTCATCAATATACATATTTTTAATATTTTTTAATACAAACCATGTATGCCCCCACATACCGCACATGTATGGGGTGGGCTGACTACCTACGGCCTAAAAATGCCATTTAAACCCTTGGTTATGAATATTCATGTGGCATGTGACAAAACGTGATAATGCTCACACCAAATGCCCCTCATGACCGGCCTTCCGACTTAATAAAGGGTGATAAATCCCGAGAGACAAGGAATCCAATGAGGCATTTCGCACTCGTTGATAATTGACTCCAAGACCTCATGTGACAAGCACCCAAAGTTATGAATATTCATGAGTCCTCATAAAGAGAATTAGAAAACAAAATCTTAATCCATAATCAAAACGATCTTCCTATCATTCTTGACATATGTCATATGAAATACACGTTCTCACAAAACAACAAACATTATTCTAATCAAAAAATTTGTAATGAGACTAACATGATGATTATGAAAAGTTGAAAACCAAATACAGCCTGTTCCATCTCTACTGAACATAATTCTAAAGCAAGAAGTGCAGCCTTTACACCAAACATGGAAGGTAAATCTTAAAGTTCTTAGTATCGGTAATGGGTTCGACCAAGCAAAACATTACAGTATTAACCATATCAGATACATGTTATTGTAATAAAAAATAATATTTAAAAAAATTGGAAAACAAAGATAAATGTAAACGATATCAAATAATTAACTATAAGGAAAATGTATTTTTGCTTTAAAACTAGTATGTACTATCAACATATTGAGATAGTCTGGCCATGCTGTCACGCTTTATATATACTTTTTATGTGTGTGTGTGTGTACACAGACACATTATATAAAACTATCATATCATATTATTAATAAATAATTTCTAAATATACATATAATTAATATATCAGATAATTAAAATAATAAAACATTTTTATTATATTATATCAATAAAAAATATTTTTTTGTTACATTTTGAAGATATAATATTTAAAAATTTAGTATTTGTTCATTAATATGGGTAAGATTACCCATCAACTTCATGAACCATTGGATTGGCCGATATATGCAGGGCTAAACCAATGTAAACATTAGGCACTCTGTGGGAGTTAAGCAGGGCTACACAAACACATCTAAGTAGAGGGAAGGTTCTACAGTAGAAAATAGTTTGATTTCATAGTGATCAAAGAACCAAGTCGCAGAAAAACATTGGTTAAGTGTTTGCATGCTCTAATGCACATGCACGTTAAGTGTTTGTACAATGTTAAACCTGTACTTTAAACTTTGCCTCTACATATGCAATAGTCCTCTATTCTTTTTCATCTCCTTGCTCCCCCAACTACAATTCACTAGCAGAACCATGCATCGGCACTTTGGAATGGAACCCAAACTGTCTCATTTTAATCAACTCCCAGAATGAGATTTTAAACTTTGGATTTGATTACCTCCAGAAAAAGTGAATTGAAGAATGGAAATATGATTTTCAATAGTAAGTGATAGAAGGTTGAGTCTTTCTGCAATCCTAACAAGAACAGAATTCTCATCATTCACTTAGCTTTATATATATATATATATATATATATATGTATATATATAATCAACTACACTTCATATCACTGCATTGCTGAGAAAAATTAATATCAAATCAGATGCCAAACATAAGAGCAGACGCCGTAAAAGTTACTAGAATTAAAGGGTCAACTTACATTTTGTGATATTCACTTAGTTTATCATCTGCTAGTTGAAGTTTTCCAAAACCCTGCTTACCCTCCTCATGGAGCTCATGAATAGCTTCAGTGATATCTTGCAGATCCTTCTGCAGCTTAACTATTTCCTCTGCATGCTTCCTTTGATCTTTTTTCTTTTTCTCTAACTCTTTTAAGCTGCTTTTAATCTTTGAATTAATGCGAGATTTTTCCTCCTTCAATTTCAGAAGTTCTGGTTGCTGAGAAAGATGTGAAAATTTTAAGTATGCAATATGCAACTCAACGATATAGCAAATTAGTTTAAAAAGAATATATGACCAGTAGACTAAACATACCTTCTTATCAAGCTCAAGTTTCAACTTTGCAATTTTCTTTTCCCGTATGGACAACTCTTTGAGATAGCCAGCTTGTTCTTTCTTTTTCATGTCTGCCTCAGAGTCACACTCCTTTTGTAATGAGAGAACTTCCTCCAACTTTTTCTTTTCTTTATCAAGTTCATCAGAGATTTTTTCCATCTCATTTTCAATATTGAAAAGTTGCCATAGGAAATGTTCTTTCTTCAAAGATTTCTGCAACGTGTATGGAAAGTACCGTTTTAAGCAAGGGAAATCATACAATTGATCTTTAAACATAGCTAATTACTAGTTTTTTATCTTTATATTTAATTCAATATTTCCTAATAAAGAGTAACAGCATTATACTAATATTTGATAAGTTTTATGCCACAAGATAGTCACTTGTTGTAATCCATTTTATACTTTTACCACATGTAGGCCAAAAAAGCAATTTAGGGACATTTCTAATCATGTGAGTATACAGCTTTAGATTTAATCAAAGAACTGCATGTGAGTTTGCAACTTGCACGCCATTTACAAGTGATCAAACCCTCTACTACAAGCATTTTCTATATAACCAAGCTTACCCTTGATGAGTAACAGGATGGTGCGAGGTCGTCAATGACCATACAGCCCTTGCCCAGCCCAGTAAACTCACCAGCCCTCCCCACTGCATGCATGTCTATTAAATAAAATGACATCCCTATCCTTATCCAAGATTTAAAATCTAGACTAGTATCAAAGTTTTGGTGTTTGACTGGAATGATAAAGTTTTAGTATTCTATTGATACTATTGTATCATGCCAATACAAATTTCATACTTATTTTATTTAATTGAATTATTAATAGTAGCATAATTAATTTTACTTAACATGCATAATTTTTAATTACAATTAATTGTTTAGTTAATAATTAATTATATTGTTAATATATATTTGTTCTTTTGTTTATCTTTGTTCATTATTTTGATCGCCTCAGGTTTTAGAATTAAAAATGTTTGTATCCTGTACTTTTAATTTTTAGCCTTATTTATATTTATTTCATTTCATAATAATTTGCACATAATTTATCCAATTTTTGATATTGTAATTTTGTTGATGATGTAGTTTTGCTTGGGATGAGTTACTTTTATTAATTTATGTAAATCTGTTTTAAACTTATTTATGAGCATTTAATAGAGCATTCAATATCAAAAAAATTTTTTTGATAAAACCCTAAATAAGAATACACTTAGAAGCATTAAAAGTATTTAAAATTTTATCCTTTAATTTTAATTTGATTTGTTTCTTCCAAGTAAACATAATTATTGGATGAACGAAAAATAAAGAGATTTAAAAAAAAATAAAATTTAAGATGTATAATATTATATCTAAATTTTTAAAAAATAAATATACAAAACTCGATTTGAACTCAACACAATTAAATTTGAAAATTTTATGTTCCAAATTTTCTTTGATAAAATCACATTAAAATTCAAAATTTGTTTTTTAAAAATTAATTGTATCTGAACTAAAATTTGTAAAAAAAAAATAAATTGTTAAATTTAATTAAATTATTTTTCATTTAATCAAAATGACACACTGAATGTCAGTTAAATTAAACCTGAACAAAGACATAAAGGAGGATAAAATAATCAACATTTAATATTGAACCCTAGTTACTTCTTATTGCTTGCTCAAATAATCTCTCTTGGTTTCTTTGTTACAAGAATTGGAACATAAAAAAGAATTATATACCAAACTTTATCCTATTTAAATTTTTTATTTTAAAATTATTTTTTAAAAATTTTCAAATAACTAACAAGGTTAAATCAAAATAATATTTTAAGTTTTATAGTTGCTTTAGGATTAAATAGATTTCATCAATTAGATATTATAATTTGGATCAAATGGGTTTAAACCAAACTAAATTATGGTTATACAAAGAAAAGTTTGATTCAGCTATATTTAATTAGGTTAATTGTATTTTCATAAGGTCAAAAATTTTACAATTATTTAATTAAGTTATATTTTTCTCCCTGCATTTTTGCAATCAACCCACTCGCCCTAGTCTACCACTAAAAATGGCCACACTTACCTCTTCCCTTTCTTTTCTACTTCTCCCTTTTCTTTCCCAAGGTTTCTATGCCAAGTGTTTTGTGTGCGAGTCGGCAGATAGAATGGTAAATTCTATAAGTGTCAATCAGCAAGGCTCAACACTTGAAAGCTTATCATGATCATAAACAATTTGATTGTTTTGCTCAGTCTCACATTACCCAGTTTTATGACTAATTTGGATAGCATATAAAAGTTTTCTAGCAAGCACATAATTATAAATTGTATCTAGATATTTTTTTAGAAACAATATTATAATGATAAACCCTTTGATACTTCAACTCTTCATCTACACCCTTCATACTCATGTCAAAATTGAACACCGCGCCAAAACTCTACACTCAGTATTCATCATGTGAAAGTTTTTAAATGTAGTTGTGTTAATATATAAATATACATATATATATATGTAAAAGGTTGTGCGTGTAAAATATTCTTGTTGACTAAAAATACAAATGTAGGTAGCGGGGGCTATCTAGGGCATCCAATTGAGAATATTCTATATCGAATACAACAATAATCAAATCTTATGTCCCTAGGTGAGGTCAACTACTCCACATTGAATAGGAGTCGTCTGCATCTAATAATCTAGAAAAAGAGCAACTTTCAGATTAAGACTCAAGCCTCAAAGACTCGGATGATATTGAGGACAATTACAACAGTAAGACAAAGGAAAGAGGAACAGAGATGCAAATACAATAACACGCACCAACTCTTCTTGTAGAAGCATATGTTTCTCTGCCTCTTCCTTTTGTGCTTTCTTTTGCTTTCGCTCCATCACTATTGTTCTCTTTTCCTGATAAATAAGTGCTGATTTTTCTTCAGCCTGAGCTTTCTGCTCCTCCAGATCCTCATAATCTTTCTTAAGCTCATCAGATCCAGAAATTTGTTCAATCAGAGCAGTAAGTTCTTTAGGATTCTTTGAGGCAATTGACTCAACATCACCCTGCCACAGATTGCAAATGTATAATCACAACCCACACACTAGTGCTAGAGCTAAACATGCAAGCTGAAACCAGTGTTCTTTTTATAAAATAGCTATTGCAGTGAATAACAAGTTCAAGATAAAAGAGTAAGACAAAGGAAAAATTTTATAGTGGTTGGATTATGTTGTTAATAATGTGAAAAGTGCATAAATGTCAACAATAGGAAAGGGTAAACAAAGTAGATGTCAGTCAAATCCCATAAAATAATTTCATGCATTTATGCAAGTGTACATTTTTTTTTTTGACAAATGTGTCAAGATCACATCTGACACATTAGTGCCAAAAGAAGTAATACAAAAATACAATCTCAAGGTAAAGGTGAAATCATAGTTTTAAGTGTCTGGTATTGGGTGACATGAGTAAAACACAATTCAAGTTGCTGACAAATACCCGATACACCACAATGGTAAATGTACTACGTCGCCCATGCTGACATAAATTCATTGTTATTATTACAATAGATATAGGAAGAGTTCTCTTCTCATAAATCACCTTTTAATTTCATTTGTGGGTCATGAGGAGGAGATTAACCACTAAAATATCAAAATGAGAGGGAATAAAAATAGGAGAATCACCATATCATCAAGATAGAAAATTTCTCTTCCCATTACTCATCATTTAATTTTCGCCATCCACAAGAAAGATATGAAACTAAAAGGAGAGGACAGTGGAAAAGCAAATACATCGATTAAAGCACCAACAATAACATAGAAGAATAACATCGGAGTTGGAAAATCTGAGAGTATAAACATAGAAGAGTAACATTCGAGTTGGAGAATGTGAGTATAAATATCGTGTACATATGCATAATCTAGTTTTAGTTGTTGAAGATAGAATACTCCAACACTCATTAGTCCTACATGGACAAGTGCAATACTCCATTATATAAATAAGTAATTTCATAATAGTTTCAGCTTTTGGGATAAATAGTTAGTCATGGTATCGAAGTCAGGTTCCCATCTTAGAACCTGTGAATTATATGCCCACCACACTTCCACTGGTTAAAAACACATTTAGAATTATTATAGGGTGAAGTCAGGTTCACTCTGGTTATAAATAATATCAAAAGGTCATTAAAAAATAGTTAAATAATATCAAAGTCAGGTTCCCTCTGGTTACACACGAAGCCTTAAATTAGACGACGACGACGACGACAACAACAATAACAAAGTCTTATCCCACTAGGTGGGATCGGCTATATGGATCCTTCTACGCCATTGGACTCTATCCCCTACTATATCATCATCTATATTTAAATAAATTTTATCTTGTTTTATTATTGCTAACCAAGTCTTTTTTGGTCTTCCTCTTCCTCGTTTGATGTGTATATTTGTCATCGTTTCACATTGCCTAACTGGAGCATATATTGGTCATCTAAATACATGTCCGTACCACCTTAAACGTGTCTCTCGGAGATTTCCTTCAATAGATGTAACACCGACTTTTTTTCTAATGCTCTCATTTCTTATTCTGTCCATCCTCGTATGTCCGCACATCCACCTTAACATCCTCATCTCTGCAACTCTCATCTTTTACTAATGTGCTCGAGTCATAGCTCAACGTTCAGCGTCATATAACATAGCAGGTCTAATCGTCATTTTGTAGAACTTCCCTTTAAGTTTTAGAGACACTTTACGATCACATAAAACACCCGATGTTTTCCTCCATTTCAACCATCATGCTTGTATTCTATGTAAGACATCTCTCTCAATCCCTCCATCATCTTGCAAAAATGATCCTAAATATTTAAAGCTCTCAGTTCCAGATAACTCGTCATCTCCTATCTTAACACTCGTCTCATTACGTCTAATATTGCTAAACTTAAATTTTATATATTCTGTCTTTACTATACTAAGCCTAAAACCTTTCACTTCTAGTGTTTCCCACCAAGATTCTAGTTTAGCATTTACTCCTTCACATGTCTCATTTACCAAAACAATATCATCTGCAAATAACATGCACCACGGTACTGTGTCTTGAATGTGTCCAATGTGTTCGTCCATGATTAGTGTAAAAAGATAGAGACTTAAAGTTGATCCTTGATGTAACCCTATTTTTATTGGAAATATTTCAGTTAATCCGCTTGAAGTCTTCACTCTTGTCGTTATTTCTTCATACATATCCTTAATTAGTTCAATATATGTTACACTAACACCTCTTTTTTCTAAAATTCTCCATATACTTTTTCTTGGAACTTTATCATAAACTTTTTCTAAATCAATGAATACCATGTGTAGATTCTGCTTTTGCTCTCTATACTTTTCAATTAGTTGTCTGAGAATATGTATATCTTCTATTGTCGACCTTCCTGACATAAATCCAAATTCATTTTCGAGAACCGTGGTCTCCTTCCTTAATCTTTTTCCTATTACTCTTTCCCAAAGTTTCATGGTATGACTCATTAGTTTAATACCCCTATAGTTTTCACAAGTTTGTACGTCTCCTTTATTCTTATATAAGGGAATTAAGATACTTACCCTCCATTGATCAGGCATCCTTTTTTTTTCAATATCATGTTAAATAATTTTGTAAGTCATTCAATATCTTTTTCCCTAGACACTTCCATACCTCTATCGGAATATCATCTGATCCAACGGCTTTTCCATTTTGCATTTCATTTAAAGCTTGTTCTACTTCTAAAATTTGAATTCTACGATAAAAATCTAAATTTTTATACTCATTTGACCTACTTAAATTACCTAAATTAAGTTGGTCTCCTAAACTTTCATTAAAAAATTGATGAAAATATCTCTTCCACCGCTCTTTTATTTCTTCATCATTTACTAATACCCTATTGCATTCATCATTAATATATCTTATTTAATTAAAATCTTTTGTCTTCCTCTCTCTCACTTTAGTTATTCTATAAATGTCTCTTTCCCCTTCTTTTGTAGCTAATTTTTGATATAACCGTTCAAAAGTTTCAGTCTTAACTTCATTCACTGCTTTCTTAGCTTCTTTCTTGGCTATTGTATATTTTTTCAAATTTTCCTCATTTTTACAAATATATAATTTCTTATATGTTGTTCGTTTTTCCTTGACTTTCTCTTGCACTTTCTCATTTCACTATTAAGATTTTTTACTTGGTGGTGCATGCCCCTTTGACTCATCGAGTACACTCTTGGCTAATATTTTCAACTTTGATATCATCTTATCCCATGTCGTATTAGGGTTACTGTATATTTCATCTAATACTTGTACTCCTACCTTTTCTTTGAATATATTTAGTTTCTTATCCTTTAACTTCCACCACTTAATTCTAGAAGTCGTGTATGTTTTCCTTCTATTAATATTATATTTGAAGCGTATATCCAATACTACTAACCTTAAATTAGACACTGATTTAAATTTTATTATTCAGAGTCAATAGTTTTGACTTAAAATTATTAGGGCGCAGGAAGGGATCAAATTCAAACTTACAGCCAGAGTGACATTAATGGAAACACAAGTAGTAACCAGTGAGGTATAGATCAACTGCATTGGAAGATATTACTAGACCTCTTGCAGTAAATGTGGAGCCAATAATCCTCTCAATGCAGCCCAAGTTTGCTAGTCTTCATCAATAACATTAACAACCCCAAGATTAGAAACTCCAAGCTATTAGTAAAAGATTTCATAGTCAAGTCACCAAAAGCCCAAGAGAGGCCTTCCGCATCACCCTATGCCTCCAGTAGCCAAGGGTGACAAGCGATGAGAAGGTTCCTAAATGGAAGTGTCCCATGATCATAGCCAAGGTGTTCTTTGGACTCTTTAACACTTGGGTTCTTCATCCACCCCCTCTACATCCATGTCAAATATTGACACCTAGACACCAACGCTCTGATGAATTTGATATTTCTATTAATCACATGTAAAAGATTTTTAAAATAACCAGTAACTATATAAGAGACTAAGATCCACACCTTTTTAGATACTCATTTCTAAGTCCGAGTAACACAACACTGAGAGGATCTAAATAATCAATTTTAGCCATAGTGCAAAGGATGACAACCCCCAAATTGGTCATAGGAGGGAGATCTTTCATATCTTTTGAGATCCACCCAACAACATAGGGTTAAAAAGCTAACATAAGTAATTGGTTTTTAGCCCTAATAAAAGGAAGACTAATTCTTGAATCTCTTTTGCACCCATGTCATGTCGAGATATTGAAAATACTGCAAAATGAGATCTACTTAATCATAATCGATTAGTTAACATGTTGATAAACCATTAAAACAAACAAACAAAAAGTTACCATGTTGTGGTTAGCCATATTTTGAAAAATAGAAAAAAAAATACTTATCAAATTTTCTATCAAGCCATGGAAAAAATTTGACAAAAGACAAAAACATTTCCATTATTTATTATTTTACGTCAAGCAATATATAGAGCAACTCCTGATACACAATAAAAGCAAGATGTGTAGGTAGATTGACTCATCAAGTTCCTATTGAATTAGGAACTACACGAGAAAAAGCACTTGCTATTCGTTGGTTATTATAGGTATCACAAAACCGCTCAAGTTAAAATATAGCTTTCAAATTAAGTTCTGAATTAGTAGATGTTGCAAAAGGGAATGGTGATGTCATATGAAAAAAATTAAAAAAACTGATAAATTTCCAAGGAAAATATAGATATCGCACATTTTTGTTAAATCATGATCTATATAGACACATAGATTTGTACATCTCTAATGGAAAAGAATCAAATGATATCTTTCTTGAAACAAACTAAAGAAGAATAAAACATCAATGATGATCAACTAAGCCCTCTAGGGGGATTTCATAAGAATAAGAAAGACCTCTAGGGGGATTGCAAAAGACTACGAAAGAGAAATCTTATGGAAACATCTAGAATCCAATTCTTGGATATTTTGTAAATTTCAAACCAAGACAATTGGAATTCTTAAATAAATGGATGTAGTTACTATTTCATGATCACATAATGATATCTTCATTCTCAATTCTGTGAAATTTTTATGAAAGCATTTCATTTCTTTTCTTCCATGGAAATTTCATTTCCTAGACTGTATTCTAATTTTTGGCCTATTTCTCCTTTTGATGATCAAGTCAACATCAAATCAAAAAATAATAGACCCTGGTTCTATTTCATTTCTTCAACAAGTTTACTAACAAGCATAAAAGTCTTATTGTTCGAGGGTGCCGTCCCTTCATACGCTAGTTACTAGTCTCAAGGGTCAAAGGTCTACCGTGATTTACCTCCCTTACGATGGTCCGGGGGCGGACTGGTAGGGGCCGCTAGGTTAGCGGATTCCAACCTTTGTATCATAAAAGCCTTATTGTTGCACCGGAGAGAACCTATAATATAGGGAAATTTTCGAATGAACAATTTTATTGAAATCTTTCAATTTCTTATTTTACAATGTTCAACTCTATGTATTCCTCTACCCATACAATACATTCAATGTAAATTATGGAGGAACATAACAATTCTTTTGCAATTCTAGTGACCATCTATAAGTTATGACACAAAGGACAGTTGACTGGCATATCCAATTATACTCAAGAAAGACCAACTTGAAGAGATTGCAAAAGACTTGGCAACATGAAATGACACTGAGTAACAATGTTAGCAGAGAAAGGGGGCACCCAATAAAGAAAATATATCTTTACCAAGCCTTTGACCTTAAAATTCTTAAGCAAATTGGCAATGCATTGATGGCCTCGATATTTGTGTCAGCCACATCACTTAGAACCACCCAACATAGTAACTGCATAATAGCCACACTCAAAATGTTTATAACATCTATTGTCACACAAGAAATTTGAGGTTCATTTAGTAGAAGATGGGCAGAGGAATAAGCGAACCCACAGTGACTTAGCTACCAGCAGCAAAAACTTGAGATGTTAGTACCTCCATGAAGGAAGTAGCCCCATCTAGCTTCATTGTCAATTCCTAATTAGGTATCATAAACCATAATAAGCGCCTTATCAAAACCGAGCTCAAGGTGAAGGGAGCACATTACACTCAAAGGTAGTAGTATAGGGGTTTTTCTTGTATTATTTCACTGGTTATTCTTGTGTTATTTCAGTCTACGGATTGTCACAAGAAACTTTAAATAAATCTCTGTGTTCATCTATCACTTTAAGATCAATGCACCACCACAAGCCACAACATACTGGCTTTCGACACACCACAAATGAAATAAAAAGAATACCCTATCAAAATCATGCTCTTTGACACATCAATGTCATCCTTTCTACCCTTGTTCAAGACTTAGCAAATTTTAAATGCATAATTGATGAAAATCAAAAGATTTTTATTGATTGCAAGCAATCAAGTAAAGATTTTAAAAATTTAAAAATAGATATAATTTTATTGAGTATGTAATGAACATTCCCAAGAGAACTAGATTTTAGAGATCAACAATTATGATGAATTTAGTAATTATAAATTTGTTTATAATTTGAATTGAATGGGTCAAAGAAAATTCAAAGAAAATGAAGTTATGTAAACCTTAGATCAGGATGATATTATTAGTGAAGTTTGAAAGACATTAGGAGATCAACATATATTTAGTCGTCTATATTATTTAGCAAATTTGGGACTCAAGGAAATGCTTAGGAAAGGAAAAAAAAAAAGTAATGTAGTACTTACTCATAAAATAAAGGTGATATATAACATTTTTCAAATTATAAAGGAATTATGCTAATGATTCATATCATGAAACTTCCGAAAAGAGTTATTGGAAGGAGAATAAAATGAGACAAAATTGTGATGGGCTTTAGTGAAGAAAGGATCCACAACTATGTGACCAAAAATACAATGTTTTAATTAATATTAGAGCTATTATGTAGTATTAGGTGAAATAACCAATTATATTTTATGATAAATCAAGTTAGTACACGTTATTTGCATGCAAGTGTTAATTATTCAGTATAATTAGGTCAAAATTGAGCTTAAATTATTAAAAACAAAATTAAAAGGCTGTGAGTTAAACTGAAAA
This sequence comes from Wurfbainia villosa, assembly GCA_025175895.1. Classification (NCBI taxonomy): domain Eukaryota; kingdom Viridiplantae; phylum Streptophyta; class Magnoliopsida; order Zingiberales; family Zingiberaceae; genus Wurfbainia; species Wurfbainia villosa. The sequence continues at coordinate 7,193,308 of JAKLTH010000072.1, read as the reverse complement.
TAAATATATGAAATATAATTTGACAAAAAAAAAAAGAATAGACAAAATAGTTAAGGCAGATATCTAACGATTTTAGACAGCATGGAGCTTAGCATAGATTCCAAGTTTATAAAACCCTAATTCTGAGCTTAACATAATTCGACCTCAAAACAAAGCGAGCAAAACAGAACAAGATTCAAAACTTTTAATTAGAAATCTTACCTGAAAGACGAGGAAGTTACGTGCCTTCACAAGGATGCCAATCGACTTGAGCTTCGTGTTATACTCATCCCAGCCCACGGCGCGTCCGTCGATCCGGTACTCGCTGCTGCCAGCGCCAGTGATGGCCCGAGTGAACTGGAGTTCCGCCCCGTTCGCCATGAGATAGACTAGACGGACGAAGGCACTCCTCCCCTTCTTCTCCTTATCGCTGTCATCGAAAGCGTATATGAGGTCCTTGAGCTGGGATCCACGGAGGTGGGCAGAGCGCACACCGAGCACGAAGCTGATAGCGTCCATGAGGTTGGACTTGCCGGAGCCATTGGGTCCGATGATGGCGGTGAAGTCGGAGAAGGGGCCGACAGTCTGCCTTCCATTGTAGGATTTGAAATTCTCCAGCTCCAGGCGATGGATCTTACCAGGGACGAGGATGGACGGCATGACAGCGGAACCCTAGCGGGTGAACTTTTGCAGGCTGTGAGAGTTAGGGTTTGGAAATAAGGGAGAAAGTCTAGGCGAAGGCTAGATCGATGTCCGGCAGAGGGATTCACTGGGTTTGGAAGAGTGGAGAAGATAAAAAGAGTCTACGGAGTAGCGATCCAAACAGAGAATTGGGAGAGTGAAACCGGGAAAACAGTCAAACACAAGTGGTATTCTGGAATAAATAAATAAATACAAGACGGACCCCCAAAAAAAAAAAAGCAAGGCAAAATTCAGTTTGGCAAAATTTTCTGAACGTTGCATTAAAAAAAAAAAGGTCGTGCTACTAGTTAAAAATAGTTAACTTCGGTCTATAATACTTTTAAACCAAAACTATGGACTCCCAATGATAAAATTCAAATCAGTGTCTTGTCTAAGTCTCCATGCGTAACTTGAGGGCACCTTTTTAATATTATTATTATCAAAAAATATCTTAATTTTAAAAAAAATATCAAAATAACGTTCTATTCGATTTTTTATCTTAAAATATTTTTATTTTAGTATTATTATAGCATTTTTTTTGTCAAAACTACAATAATTTTATTTAAAATTTAATATAAAATAATTTGACCAATATTATTTATAATAATTTTAATCAAAATTATTACAAATTGCAGTAGTTTTGACTAAAATTATACATATTGTAATAATTTTAGGAAGAAATCCTATAATCTTCTCTATGCTAACCGTGATCAGAGCTTCAAAGGATTGGATAAGATTGAAGACTAAACTCAAGCACCTCAACATTCTCTTTTACTTTGGCTTTGCATTTCATTCTTATTATTGAGAAGACGTTGCGATTATAAAGAGGTTTACCTTAATTAAATTTGTAATATAATATCACGTGATGTTGATTATATAATTATATTTATCAAAAAATTATATATAATCTTTGGTTGCAAGATCGATTACATTCTTTTAGTTAGTATTCATTATAAGGATAATAGGAGTGGTGTCCATCATAAGGAAGACAAGAGTGGTCGATAATGGGGTGGACAGTAGCAATGGTGATGATAGCGATGATGGCGATGATCGATAGTAGTCGATGGTGGGCGTCAATAGCGGTGGCACCCAACGATGACAATCAATAGTCGATGATGCCCAGTTGATGATATCGATGACGATGGTGATAATCGACATCGACTACTGAGTGTTCGACACTTTTAGATTATGATTTGAAATATAATCGAATTATATAAATTTTCTCTTATAATCTATATTATAAAATTTCAATGTCTTTTATAATTCAAATCACATTATATTACAATTTTAAAATGATAACAAAATAAAATAATTAATCTTATAGTACCATCTAGATTACATTAAAAAGTGAATTATATCAAACGGCCTTTATAAGGGCTATTTCAAATGAACCTGGATTCACTACAAGAAAAATAAAAAATAACGACAAATTCATAATTCGTTGGTAAATCAAGGAGTTTACGACGAATATCTTCATTGTCGTAAACAATATTACTTTTGCGATGAAAATAATAATATTTCATCGCTAATATAAAAATATATTAGCGACGTATAATTTTATTTCATCGTCAGACTAACTATTAGCGATGAAATGTATTTAGCATCGCTAATAAACAAAATTTAGCGATGATATTTTTAAATTCGTCGCCAATAATAGTAGTCAATTTGGCGACTCGACTAATATTTAGCGACAAAATAAATAATTATTCATCGTAAAATATTCAGTCGAGCGGTCAGTCGAGTGAACTCGATTATGTGGTCCAGTATTTATGAGTTAGCGACGAAAATTTATAAATTCGTCGCTAATAGAATCAGTCGAATTGGTGACTCAATCGACAGATAGCGATGAAATAATTAAGTATTCATCGTAAACAATTCAGTTGAGCGGCCAGTCGAGCGAACTTGATTCTGTTGCTCGGCTTTTTTAGTTTTAGCGACGAATTCGTACAGTTTCGTCGCTAATATAATAAATATTAGCGATGAATAAATCATATTTCGTCGCTAATATACGCGAAAAAACCCTACCCCGTGTCGATTCTCCCATTTTCTTCGCGCGACTTCCTCTCTTCCGGTAATTTTTTGCTCTCCGCACGACTCTTCGGCGACCAGATCTGGCGACCAACTCCGGCGACAACTCCGATCCCGTCCCCTAGCTTCCTCTCGTACGCGACTTCTTCTCTATGCTTATCTCCTGCAACCAGCTCTGGCAACAACCTCGACCTCCGCCCTCCGACCTCCAGCTCCGGCGACAGCTCGACCCTTCGCCCTCCGCCCTCCGACCTCCAGCTCCGGCGACAGCTCGACCCTCCGGCTTGATTGGTAACAACTTTATTTGGATATTTATTTGTCACACATGAAATTGCATCTGCCAATTCACTTTAGAAATTTGTTTAGTTAAGGACATTTTTAGTTGCTGCAATGAAAAAATTATTGTTGAATTATTACTTAATTCTCTTTGTTTGAACATGATAGTTCTATTTTTAGCTTGAGTGACTATATCACTGCTTGAACTTGGCTAGCCATAGATTTTTTGAAGCACATTTGTAGTTCTATCATGCAATTAAGTAATAGTCATTGAAACTAAGTTTGTTGCATATATACCTATGTACGATTATGATGTAGTGAATTTATTGTGCAACGGAATCTTAATGTTAGGAAATTCTTTCATTTGATAACGCTACAAAATAAAATAAGTGTTATTTATGCGTGCCTAATTAATATCTCTTAGATACTATATTCAAGACCAATTAGGTGAATATGAAAATGAGAGAAAATAGTTTGAAATCTAATAACATGTTCCTAGTAAATTCATAAAATTTGACCCAAAAGCATTTGGGACTAACACATTGTAACATGTTGTGTCCATACTTATTTATGCATGTTCATAGTAATTGCATGTTGTGTAAGATTTAAATTATAAATATTTTAATTATTTTATATGTGATAACTACATTTAAGTTGATAAATTCTTTTTATTGAAAATTAACATAAAAATTATTTTATATATGGCTAACCAAGGTTTAAAAATATGGATAAAAGTTGGATAACAAATCAGAATCAAATTAGTCCTGAATATATAAATGGGTTGAATCGGTTTATAAGTATGGCAGAAAATTACATGATCAGTCTGAATCTATCAAAAATTCATTGTCCATGTCGACGGTGTGACAATTTGTTTCAATATGAATTAGATTATGTGCGAGGACATCTTTATATGTGGAGATTCAATAGATTATATAAAGTCTGGAACTTTTATGGAGAAGCTTATACATCATCCGGTAGTATAAATATTGTCAATCAAGATGGAAATAATTTTGATGTTAAAGTAGATGATTTCGAAGACAATTTTGAAGACATGTTTACTGATTTATGAAATACGAAAAACATAAACAACAATGAGCCTCAATCAGATGATATCAATGTAAACACGAATGTAAATGATTGTAGACGAAGTTATAATTCAATGTTGGAAGAAGCACAAAAAGAATTGTATCTCAATTGTACTAATTTTTCGGGTTTCAATTTTGTGGTGAAGCTAATGCATGTGAAGGTGTTAATGGCTGGAGCAATAAATCTCAAGGATTAAGGAGTAAAATTTGTTACACATGTCACCGTCGATTCTTGAATGTGCAACACCCATGACATAGAAATAAAGATTTCAATGGAAAGGTTGAAAAAGAAGGACCACCACGAGTAATGAATGGATTAGACTTGCAGGATATGGGGATAAGAAGTGAGTTGCATTTACAATCGGTTGAAGACAAACTGAGAAACCCCATTGCAAGTTACACATTGACATTGGAAGAAAAGCGTGAATTTTATCAATTTTTGAAATCTGTGAAGTTTCCAGATGGTTATACCGCTAATATATCTAGACATGTGAATGCAAATGAAGGAAAGATATATGGACTAAAATCACATGATTGTTATATATTGTTGCAACGAATCCTTCTAGTCGTTGTACGTAAATTTTTCCCAAAAGACATATGCAACACACTAATTGAGTTATGTGATTTCTTCAAAAAGATCACTGCAAGATCTTTACACACAGTAAACATATGTAGAATGGAAGAGCAAATAGTCCTAATATTGTGTAAGATGGAACGGATATTTCCTCTGGTATTTTTTGACATTATGGTTCATCTGACAATGCATTTACCTCGTGAAGCCATGTTGGTTGGGCCAGTTTCATCACGATAGATGTATCCCTTTAAGCGATATTTGGGCAGATTGAAAAAATATGTTCATAATAAAGCATGACCTGAAGGATCTATTGCAGAGGGGTATATTGTAAACGAGGTATTGACTTTCAGTTCGTTATATATGAGTCAGATTGAGACAAGTTTTTCTAGGCCGGAATGAAATAAAGATGTTCAATCAGCAATATACAAATTAAGTGTTTTCTCACATCAAACAAGAGTATTTGGCAACCAACAAAGTCTGAAGTTGTCATTGTCGTTGTTTAAGAAAACACATTGATATATTCTGAACAATTATAAAGAAGTCGACCGATATCGAAAGTAAGTGTTTACATTAAGTTATTACTTTAATTTTATTTCATTCACAGAGTTTAAATTGATTAAGTTTTTATCCAGTGAACATTTACAACTTACGTCCCAAAGGGTTTATGCTGATCAAGTTATGCAATATCACGAGCGAGATTTTCCACTGTGATTTAGGAATAAAATTATAGCGCTAAAAAATATTACAAATTCAGAGATCACAGATGAGTTGTATTATTTAGCAATGGGACTTGATGCTGAAGTTCAACTGTATGATGCATGCATTGTAAATGGGATTCGATATCATACAAGGTCCCGTGATTCACACAGAACTACTCAGAATAGTGGGGTCAGCGTACCATCCTCTGATGATGGGAACAATTTGGATTTTTTGGTGAGTTGAAGGATGTGGTTCAAATATATTACTCTTTTAGGTATAAAGTCTAATTATTTTGGTGCGAATGGTTCCAATGTAATCCAAAAAAAAAAAAAATCATTGGTGGAAGAGTATGATCTCTTGTGTATTGACACTTCTAAAATATGGTACGATGATGACCCATTCATTTTGGCAAACCAAGCAAATCAAGTGTATTATTTGAATGATATCAAATGTGGAGGTCATTGGGAGATCGTGCAAAGGGTTCACCACCGAAAAATATACGAAGTAACTGAAGTTGATGAAGTATCAGACAATTTTGAGGGTGATAATAGCTTGAATATGGAACCAAACCAAGAGATTTCATCCAATGATTCAACTTCAGTAGTCGGTGAAGACTTAGCGATAACTCAACTATGTCGAATAATATTGAGCATCAATAAATAAATATAAAAAATGCACAAGTTGATCTGGATATGAGCGCTCAAAGTAATTGTATTGCTGAGGGAGAAGATAGTGAAATTGATAGTGAGGCGAATGATTATTTATCCTTTTCAAATGATGATAGCGATTAGATGTATGTACATGACATTTATATTGTTCTTCATTTATAATTCATGTATTTAATATAATCTTTTATTATACGTCGATCTGTATATAATGATTTATGTCACAACTATGCCGCCTAAGAGAATTAAGCGCCCCCCAATTGTGCCTACGCCTGACGATGATAGTGCTCCTGCTCCTACTGGTTAGTTATGTGATTTTATATATGTATATTTTGTTTGCTATTTATTTAACTTGTTAATTGTTAACATTCTTTGATTTACAGTTCATCCGACACGTAGAGAGACATGAGGCACACACTCCGATCGGCTCAGACGGCAAATCGAGGAACGGGGTAGATTATCTATTACCTTCCGTAAGAGCGATGGTCACCCTATCGGGACAAATGCAACTGCTTTTATGACAGAGTTAGCGCTGTCAATTAAGAAGTTCGCTCCCTTATAAGCTAAGAGTTGGAAACATATCCCTGCGAACAATAAACAGATGATATATGACCGATTAGCAGTAAGTACAAGTAATTTGATATTTATATAATCAACCATCATTCGTTAATGAATTTCAATATTGGTATTTTTTTTCAGGCTGCTTTCGATATCAGTTTTACCGACGAGGCAACGTCGATAAGAAATGAGACAGACAGGCTAATGAGTGCAAGGTATAGAAACAATAGAAATAAGATGCACACTCATTATAAGAGTCTACTACATCTTTCCCCTACCGAGCACCGACATCATATGTCGATCGAGTATTGTGAGACACAGGAAGATTGGAACTATATGTGTGATTTGTTTGAATCAGAGAAATTTCAGGTAACTCAATCTATACAAATTAAAATATTTGTTCTATAACTCATGTTTTATGTTTTATCTTAACAAATTTTTATATCGTAGACACGATCGACAACAAATGCCCTAAATCGAGCACAACTACCATTTACCCATCGAGGTGGCTTTAAATCATTCATCCAATACAGTTACGACAGTGTAAGTACAAACTTTATAGTTACAGTATATTGTTTGATATTTTAAATATTAACACATTATAATATTTTTCAGACCGATCAGTCTCAAAGAAAAGATCGGATTACTGTCTTCAATACAACACACTGTAGCTTGTCAAAAAGGTGGAGTGGGGAGAGAGTCGAGGCTGCATATGTAAGATATAATCGATAAAATTTAATAAAGTTATTTTTAAATTTGCATAATTATTTGTAAATATATTACTAATATGTTTGTTATTCTTAGGGTGATATGGTGAGACAGCGAGATGAACACATCCAATCACAAGAAATTGGAGATGATATCGATGTTGTTCAGATTGCAGATCAGATTTGTGATCAAGTCCTCAGTGTTCGCTCTGGATATATTAGAGGACTTGGAAGTGGGTCAAAATCAGTTAGGTCCACTTCTTCAGATGTCAGCTCCTCCTCCAGAACAACTAACGCAACACTGCATGAATAACTTCAATCCACCGAGCAAAGACTAGAAGGGACGCAAGAGGAGCTAGCAAACACTCAATCTCAATTAGCTAGCACCCAAGATGAGTTGACATCAATGAGATCAAGACAAGATATGTTTGAAGCAATTCTGAATCGGCTTGCACCTGGAACATTACAATCATTGATGCACGAGTTATCTTCAGCTCCACCTCCTCCTCCATCTTAGAGTTTGTAACATTTAATGTTTTTGCATTTGAATACTATGGATTTGTGAAATTGGATGTTTTGGAGTTTAAATTGGATGTTTTGGACCTTAAATTCGATATTATGTTAGTTGTTTTTAAATGTATGTGTTGGTTGTATTATTTGAGTTGTATGTTGTTAAGTTAAATCATTGTTGATATTGTATTACAGGATTTCAAATACAAATTAAATGAATTCTGAAAATCTGTATTTTTATGGTTAGCGACTGTTGAGGATTCGGTGACCGCTAGAGGGGGTGAATAGCGTTTTGGATGCGTCGATGGAATTCGTTCGCGATTGCGTCTACAAATCATGTTAGTGCGCAGCGGAATAATAATAATAAAACAATACACGAGACACAATCATAAACACTACACAAGATATAACGTGGTTCAGAACCGAACGGTTCCTACTCCACGGATCGAGCTCAAACGAGCTCTAGCGATGCGTACACACACCACTAATAACAATATCTCCTTCTCGACACAAGTCGGAGGTGGAGAAAGCTCTTACAAGTGATTACAAAAGCAATACACGAAAATACAAGCAAAATACAAAGAAATGTAAAGAGCACTTTACAATCTAGGGTTTTTGAGTGCTTGCTTGTTGGTTGCTTGGATGAGCTTAAAGGACCCTGAAATGCACCTGCAATTCGCCTTCAAATTGCCTCACCAAAGCTCCTAAAGAACCAATGCCGGAATCTCCACAAACAACTTCCTTTTAACTCCGTGACGGCCGATTTTCACTCGGGCGATCGCTATAAGGCCCACCGATCGCTATAAGGCCCCCGATCGCTAACATCATGCGTGAGACAACGACTCGATCCACACTGGAAAAATTCCAACGGATCTCTTGGCAGTCGACTGATGACATCACCAGTCGATTGCTAGCGTCTGTAGCTGAATGTCCAATACACGGAGCGCTTCGCGGCTCGCAGCATCGAACCATCACGATCGCTTCCAATGATCACGCACGCGAGCCTTTTCCTTCTTAAATGGCAAATAAACTTAGTCGACTCAGTCATAATTTACCTTAAATATGAGGTTTTAACCTCAAGTATGGTGCTCTCATATTTGCCAGACCACCCGTAGCCTAGACCTAAGCCTTCTAGTCACTTCTGTCAGCCTCGTGCCTATCGGATCCCTCCAAGTCATCCATGACTTGTTCATCCATACGCTAGCCTTCAGGTGCTTCCATCGGCTATGTCATGCTAACGATGTCTACACCGCCAAAGCATATTGGACTTATGTTGCCAAGACTCCGCTTGGACTTTACGCCACCAATATCAAACCCCTTGGACTTTCCAAATGTCAAGTACTCATGACTTGGACTTTCACCGCTAAGACTACACCCTTGGGCTTACGTGGCCAAGACTACACCCTTAGACTTTACTTGCCAACCTATGTTGGACTTTCCATGCCAAGACCCATGCTTGGACTTTTCCTTGCCAAGACCCATGCTTGGACTTTACATGCCAAGTACTCAAGACTTGGACTTTCTATGACATGGTCAACTCCAGTCAACCATCAAAATCCCCCTCGAGTAAAACTCGAGTCCGGTCAATCATGACCCAGGTTGATTGCACCAACAATCTCCCCAAAACATTAACAGACATTAATGTCAAACTTTCATGTCAAACATCAAAACATCGCTCGAGTCAAACTCGAGTCCGATCAATTGTGATCTGGGCCGATTGCACCAACAACGATGAATATTTTCCATTTCGTCGCTAACCGTCGATATACAACATCAGGAAATTGAGGTTTAACGATGAAATTACTAATTTCGTCGCTAAAGTTTGGTGTATCAGTCAAGTCGCTAGTTGATGCGCTCGCTTACTGTAGGAAATTAGCGACGAAACTGTTGGTGCAGGGGCACTAGATAATCGAACCTGTGTTTTGATTATGGCAAAGACACAAAGTTAAGTTTACATCGTTATCTCACGAGCTAAATCGAGTGTGCAGAAAAGTACTAAAGCTAGAGCTGAAGGCTAGCGACACCCGGAGGAAGCCGCGGTGGTCGGGCGACACTCGAGTGACTTCGGAGGGAGCCGAAGGAATCGAGTGGAAGGCCGGAAGCGAAAGCGACACAGTAAGAATCGAGGTAAGCTCGTGTGAGTGAGAGATGGTAAGGTCGTGTCCTCTGTACATGGACGACCGTAGGTGGCGATCCGACTAAGACTTCTTGTGGAAGGTCTAGGTCGAGATCGGACGGTTAGAAACCGTCGTATTTATCATTTTCCGAGCTAACCTCTCACTACAGGGAAGTGGCTAGCCGGCAATTGTTGGATATGGAGGCCGATCGATGCTCATCACCGATCGATGGGAGTCATCAGTCGACTGATGTCGACGAATCAGCCTTTGCACTAGGTCAAAACGGATAACGTTTGACGCGGCCACTTCGCGATAAAATTTGGACAACTTCGTGATCTGTTCCAAAAAAAAGGGAGACATATTCAGAGGTCAAAATCTATAAAAGGAGGGGAGGATTCCATCTCCAAAATACATCAAGTTTATTCATCAAGTGCTCCTACAACGCCAACGCTCTAACACTGTCATAACGCCGACGCGACAACAAGCTCAGATCTTCTTCGTCGACAGCAGCATCTAGTAATATATTTTAATATTGTATTCGTTGTTTTTATTCGTAACGAGGTGAGGTAGGCTTGTTGCCTCATCCTCGTACTTTCGGATTTTGTGATCATTGTCTCCTACCTCCAACGAGGAGGAGACGTTATAGTGCTTTGCCCTCCGTACGCGGTCTAGGACCGATAGGGCCTTGGAGTAGCAACCGCTGGGTTGTGAACCAAGTAAAATAAACGTGTCACTTTATTTTCCGCTGTGCTTACTCGTTTACTTGTGTCTCAATGAACGAATTCGAACGAAAGATTTACGATCGCTATTCACCCCCCCTCTAGCGACGCTTCTCGATCCAACAATTGGTATCAGAGCGGGGGCGCTAAGATTTGGTGAAACCACTGATCTAGCACGTTTTGGTTTTCTGTTCGTATTTTTCGATTCGTATTTTTTTTAGGTCTTTTTCCTCCCGCACTACTAATCCAAGACGAAGTCTTGGTACGTTTCTTTTGGTTGTGTGCTTGCAAGTTTTCTCTCTTGGAGTAGTCGACGGTAAAACGGCCTTAACTTTTCGCACAAGTGGACTCACATAACGATCTACTTACCAAATCGAAGCTCTCTGAGAGATCTACATTTCTTATAAGGGTTTACCCTCGTAACAAGCCGTTTCCATCCCCAAAATCCAACGTCTAGTACCCTTTCGGGGACATCGAAGGTCGTAAGTTGTTAGTTTTTGTTAGTTTCTTATTTTTCTCATTTAATTCTGTTTATTTCCTATTTATTTCCCGCATTACTAATCTAAGACCAAGTCTTGGAATTCCCTTTGGTTTTTATTCGTGTTTTGCAAGATACTTAATGGCTCACATTGAGGGATATAGCACCACCCGACCTCCGTTCTTTAACGGAGATGATTTTCGTTATTGGAAAGGTCGGATGGAGTGTTTCTTGAAAACACAAGTCGAGACTTGGATAATAATCCAAACCGGCTTTGCTCTACCCACCAATGATCAAGGAGAGCCCTTGGATTTCAACAAGTGGACAAATGCAACCAAGAGGCAAATCGAAGCCGATGCAAGAGCAACTCAAATATTACAATGTGGCTTGTCCAAGGAGGAGCTCAACCGCATCGGTTCATTCATTAGCACCAAATACCTCTGGAACAAATTGATTGATCTACACGAAGGGACGCCCGATGCTAAGGTATATAAAAGAGATTTACTTTTAAATAAATTGTACAATCTAAAGATGCAGGATCGCGAGACTGCCACCCAATTACATGCACGGATCCAAGACATCGTCAACGGTCTTCACCCGATCGGGCAAACCATAGAGAACCGAGACCTTATAAGGTATGCTTTAAATGCTTTCCCTAGGACTACCTTGTGGGCATCCATGGTCGATGTCTACAAGGTCTCTAAGGACCTTTCAAAGCTTAGGTTAGATGAATTATTTTCCGAGTTTGAACTTCATGAGCAAACTAACATGGTCCGGGCCGAGAGAGGTATTGCTCTACTTGCAGGATAAGGAAGCAAGACACCCACTAAGCAAGAACATGGACTCGAACCCGAAGATGAATCAGAGTCCGAATCCGAAAAGGTGGAAGCAATAGTGAATGTAGTGCGAAAGATCGTTCGGAGGGAAAGGAGACTACTAAAGAACCAAGAGAGGGCACAATTCAAATCAAATCAAAAGAAGGTTTTTTGTGCAACATGGGACAATGAAGAAGGCGTCGGCATAGCATGCATGGCAAGACCCGAAGAGTCCGAGTCCGAGTCCGAATCCGAATCCAATTACAACACCGACTCCGAACTCGAGGACTATTTTGAGAAGCAACTCAAAGCCGGATCAAAAGAGAAAATTAAGGTTAGCCGTTCCTTAATTAGTACACTTTACAATACAATTAAAATGCTTACTAGGAAATTGACTAAGTCCGAGTCTAGGGTTGAGTCATTACTTGAGGAGGTTGAAACCCTCAAGCAAGAGGCTACTCTAACCTCTTCAACTAGTCAAGTTCAAGAGGGAAACTCAACTCAAATTGAAAAACTTGAGGAGGAGAATTCTCTTTTGAAAGACCGAGTTCAAGAGGTTGAGGGTAGGTTGGAAAGGTTCACGTTGGGATCTAAGAACCTTAATCGACTACTTGGAACCCAAAGAGCCGTGTACAACAAAGCCGGACTCGGATTTAAGTCAAAGACTACGAATAGGTCTTATATGTCTATCATAAATCGTAGTCATCAAAGAGTCCAAGCATGGGTTTCAAAGGTTTTATTGAACACACATATAAGGACTAGTAAGTATTGGATTCCTCAGGATCAAGTTCATTATTTGAATAGATCATATTGGTTCAATGGTCCAAGGGGAGCTAACACTAAAATAGTATACCCGATTACTTAGCAAAATCATTGAATATTTTTCTTTAATTTTTAGAATGGCTAGATAGGAAAAATAGTTAGTCAACTCTTGACAACATAGTATCAGGACGCGGCGAGATGATAGTACGTTAGGGAAATAAAGTCTCGTGTATTCAGGCTAGATAAGGCGTATCTAGCTTGGTGCACTTGACCGAGTGGAACTAGCTGAAGCTACCTCACCGTATCCTAAACTAGTTAGACTAGGAAGTAACTCTAAGTGACTTAAGTGATATTTTCTTGAATTTGGCTTTGTCTAAGGAAGTGGTCGTTGTTCTGATCAAAGAAGGCCTCTGTGCCTCGCCACGACCTAGAAGCCAGTTTCTCGAAAAGTTACTTAACGATCTAAAGGTTAAATCCGAATCTAACCCAAGGTTGACTATCTTTAATCAATTTAAAATCATCTCACAAAACATATAAGGTGAACAAATTCTGAGACACATAGAATGGGTGAGATGTTAAGGATAATTGAAATATACTTAAAACAATCTTCAAAATACTACTTATTTTCTCAACTATTGTACTTAATGACTCTTTAGGCCAAAGTTTAGCGCCCCCTACATCTCTTATACTTCATATATTTGACTAAGGGGGAAAACAAACTAACCCTAAGGGTTATATTATAAACCTTTAGATTATTGGTGCAGAGGGACACACCTCGAACCAATCTATCTAACTATTGCTAGACGTATGTTTGGACTCATAGTTGATTTATCTTGATGCATGCATATATCATATTGTCTTTAAACCCATATTTTATATAATAAACTTCATTTTTACATAACAAACCCCAATATTTATTTTGATTTATGGCAAAAGGGGGAGAAGAGCGAAAGTTATGGGGGAGTAACACAAAATTTATTTAATTTTGAACTAAAGTATCTCTTTCAAAACTCACCTAGGGTTAAGGGGGAGTTTTGGTTAAGGGGGAGTTTTTGAAAATGACATTCATCATTTACTATACTTGTTTTATGCTTTAATTTCCCTTAACTTTGTTTTGGTTTGCCATAGATTAAAAAGGGGGAGATTGTTGGTGCAGGGGCACTAGATAATCGAACCTGTATTTTGATTATGGCAAAGACATAAAGTTAAGTTTACATCGTTATCTCACGAGCTAAATCGAGTGTGCAGAAAAGTACTAAAGCTAGAGCTGAAGGCTAGCGACACCCGGAGGAAGTCGCGGTGGTCGGGCGACACTCGAGTGACTTCGGAGGGAGCCGAAGGAATCAAGTGGAAGGCCGAAAGCGAAAGCAACACAGTAAGAATCGAGGTAAGCTCGTGTGAGTGAGAGATGGTAAGGTCGTGTCCTCTGTAAGGGGACGACCGTAGGCGGCGATCCGACTAAGACTTCTTGTGGAAGGTCTAGGTCAAGATCGGAAGGTTAGAAACCATCGTATTTATCATTTTTCGAGCTAACCTCTCACTGCAGGGAAGTGGCCAGGCTGATAGTCGACTGCTGGACATGGAGCAGTCAACTGATGCTCATCAGTCGACTGATGGCGACGAATCAGCCTTTGCGCTAGGTAAAAATGAATAACGTTTGACGTGGCCACTTCGCGATAAAATTTAGACAACTTCGTGATCTGTTCCAAAAAAAAGGGAGACATATTCAGAGGCCAAAATCTATAAAAGGAGGGGAGGATTCCATCTCCAAAATACATCAAGTTTATTCATCAAGTGCTCCTACAACGCCAACGCTCCAACACCGTCAGAACACCGACGCGACAACAAGCTCAGATCTTCTTCATCGACAGCAGCATCTAGTAATATATTTTAATATTGTATTCGTTGTTTTTATTCATAACGAGGTGAGGTAGGCTTGTTGTCTCATCCTCGTACTTTCGGATTTTGTGATCGTTGTCTCCTACCTCCAACAAGGAGGAGACGTTATAGTGCTTTGCCCTCCGTACGCAGTCTAGGACCGATAGGGCCTTGGAGTAGCAACCGCTGGGTTGTGAACCAAGTAAAATAAACGTGTCACTTTATTTTCCGTTGTGCTTACTCGTTTACTTGTGTCTCAACGAACGAATTCGAACGAAAGATTTACGATCGCTATTCACCCCCCCCTCTAGCGACGCTTCTCGATCCAACAAAAACTTATATATTTCGTTGCAAATAAGTCTCCAGTCGAGGGTCTCTCGATTCTGTGGCTAACAAAAAAAAAAGACAGTCGAGTCATTTCTTGCGTCAATCGACTGATATTTAGCGACGAAATGAGGCTTTTTCGTCGTTAATGTGTCAGTCGAGTTGCTGGTCGAGTCTCTCCCGATTCTGTGGCGGGATAAAAAATTGGCAGTCGACTGCTTTATTAGGTCACTCGACTAATGTTTAGTGATGAAATTGTGATATTTCGTCGCGAATATCGCTTATTTTCCTCTTTCCGGCATTCAGGATTTTGCGACGAAAATTTTATTTTTGGCGATGTTTTTTATTTCATCGGTAATATTAACGATGAAAAAGTCTTAATTAGTCGATAATTTATCTTTGCTATTTTGTCGCTATTTTCCATTTTTGTTGTAGTGGTTATTCATTAGATAAGCTATGGGTCATGATTTAGGATCAAAGTCTCCAAATCACATAAAATTTACTTGTTAGCATTGTGTTTTTGTATCTTTATTATATTCATATTGCATATGCAAATAACACACATAATTACATATGCAATTCATGTTCAATTTATCTACCCTAGGACAACGACACATTGGTTAATCACGAGGCTCCCTTCTACACTTCCAGGGGTCGATTCCATCCTGACAATGTGTGTTGTGTGGATGGTGGTAGAAATCAACTCCTCCGTCTCAGTGTGATCAGTATTCTTGGTGTTGCATGGGTTCAAACGTGCTCGGTCCACGCGTCATCCTGATTTACCCACGTCGACCGTTGGGAAACTTCCGTGGGGTCGGGGTGGTCGGGCATTAGGATTAGTAGGGAAGAGAAATTGCACCTACCTGATGTAAATAAAAAAAATGTTCAATTTATCTAGAGAATTTTGATTTGCCTATGTCAAGTAATCATCTTTCACTACAAAAAACAAACAATTTGACAACGAATTTTGCAATTAATTTTGAATAAAAATTCATTGTAAAATTTTTTTGCAACGAAATTTGCAATGAAATATTTATCGTGGTAAATAATTCTCCGTAAAATTTTGCAACAAAAAAAATAATTCATCGCAAAAATTTACAACGAATAAAATTTTCGTTGCAAAACTAATTGCTATTTAGCGATAAAAATAGCAATAAAAATAACTTGTTGCTAAATTTGGCGACGAATAATTATTTTCGTTGTCAAATTTTGCAACGAAACCTAGTTCGTCACCAAATCTGCGACAAAAAAATTGTTTGTCGCAAAAAACTAATAAAATTATTTTGCATCGGAAATAAATTTGGCGACGAAAATAACTATTCGTTGCCAATTTTTGCAACAAAAATAACTATTCGTCACCAAATTTGGCGACGAAATACAGTTTGTCGCAAAAGACTAATAAACATATTTTCATAAATGAAAATAAATTTGGCGATGAATAATTATTTTGGTCGCCAAATTTGGCGACGAAAATAAATTTTGTTGCAAAATATTCAATGTCAGTCGACTGAAGAATAATATCTGTCGACTGATGTCTGACCAATTCGACTGATCGATTGTTCAATCGGCTATCAAAGTTTCTATAAGGTGCTACAGTACATCAGTCGATTGATCATGTTGATCAATCGACTGGAAAGCAAAGAGTCTGTTGAGAATTGGACGTCGCTAGAGGGGGGTGAATAGCGTGTTCGTCGTTGCTTGACAGAATTTGATCGTGCTTATCTACAATCGTTATTAGCACAACAGAATATAGAATAATAAAGCAATAACAAAACACAAGCACACAAATACAAGGATATAACGTGGTTCGAAACCTTAGGGTTTCTACTCCACGGGTTGGGCTCGAATGAGCCCTAGCGATGCACAACACCACTAAACAATAAACACTCCTTCTCGACAACAAGTCAGAGGTGGAGAAACCTCGTACAAGGATTACAAAAGTAATGCAATAAAAATACAAGCAAATACAAAGATGAAATGCAATACAAGTAAAGGAAATCACTTTACAAGAGAACTTTGATTGCTTGCTTTTGGTTGCTTGAGAAGAGCCTTGAAGGTCTGAATTGCAGCAGTAAATCCCCTCCAAATTGCCTCAAAGAACCATGCCAAAATCCTCCTCCACGAGCTCCTTTTAAAGATGCAACTCGGACTAGATTCTGCTTAGCAGTCGACTGCTTCTATAGCCGTTGTGAGGCAACGACTCGATCCATGTTGGATAAGTTTCAACGGATACACCGACACCAATCACATTACCCATCGATCGATCGCTAAGGTCGAGATCGACCGACGGCATCGAGTGTTCTCGCTCCTATAACCTCGACGGATGACTACCATCCATGGCGTCGGATCGATCAAGGTATCGATCGATTGCCCAATGTTGGCGGCGATCGCTTAGGTTTTGTCACAGCTGATTTCAATGATCGGTCATAATCCTACCAATCGCCTGAGTCAACTCGAACTGATTAAGGTTAAAAGATCAACCTTGAACTTTCACACACCTTAAACTTGATACATACCCAAACAACTTCCTAATCCATATACAATGAATTTTCACCCTTTCCAATGCTTTCCAAAGCATATCCTAGGGTTAAGAGTAGTTAGGGTAGCCTAACATAGCTGAAATCAGACTAAACAAACCTTGTTTATCCGAAATCAAGTCTGATAATCGACTTTGATAGCCAACAGTCAATTTCCCTTGACGCCAATCGACTGTCATCCATCCATATGAATGTGATTCAGAATGCAATCAATACATAAGTAAATATACGTATTTTGAAAAATCTTGAAACTTCATATGTATACTACTTATAACAATCATTATGGGTGAAAATATTTGAAAAATAAAATACCCATAAAAATAGTGAGTTTGACACAAAGTTCAATATTTTAGCCCTACTTTGTACCAACACTATCAATGGTGATTGCTATCAAAAGATACGCTTCACCAAGATTTTTCAAAATGATTTTAAAATATTTTCAAAACCTTTATTGAACCATGATCTATGGTCTTAATGCACATGACTTGTACATAAGTTTTCCTCATGATTCACCATGGTATATGATGAGTTTGAGTTCATTTAGATGCAAGAACTATGCATCTTGAACTTAACTCATTTTCTAGCATCTCACATGTGTCTAGGGTGTATCAATACACACACATGTCAATGTGTTGTGAGATGTGAATTTTGTTCATCCTAATCTAAGGTCTCATGCATTTTCTAAGACAACTCTATTTGATTCCCTTATACATGAAACTTTAAATCATGTCATTTGTCCTTAAATCAATTTTCATTAAACCTAAATGCATGAAATATGATTATGGCATAAAATGATAGCATAAATAAGCATGTGCCAAAAATCATGATGTCATGGCATATAAATAAAAACTAAACATACATGACATAAAACTAAACCCTAGAAATTAATCATGTCATTTTATATGATTTAAATGAATATGATGTCATGACATGGTATATGACAATCAAATCATGGAAAATAAGATATAAGACATAAGAATACCTAAATTTTAGTATTGATTGTCATTTGTTATGATTAATTCCATTTTGTCATATTACTACTTACCTCCCAAGTGTGCCAAAAATCCAAAATGACACATTATGACCTTTAGACCTAGTTCGTGTCAATTTGATCAATTTTTTAACTTTCATAAATTATATTGGCACATCCTAAAATCCTTTAGGATTATAATCAAACTTATCCCAAAACCTTGAAAATGTCCTAAAGTGTCAATTTTGCTATGGTTGAGTTAACTACCCATCCAATCAAGGTTGACACAACCTAATCCTTTTAGCGTGAATCGATCATGATCCTAGGAACCCAATACCTATTGGAGCTCCTTGGGTTTACTAGGTATTCCTTAGGGATGACCTCCCTAGATATCCTCCTAATGACCCTTCTAAGCTTAGAAGCCTTGGTCATTGTGGTCTTGCCTAGGTTAACTCTAGGGGTGACTCCCCTTGTAATCTTCTTAGTGGCTTCCCTAGGTTTCCTTGAAACCTTAGCCACTATGCACACTCCTTGGTTACCCTTAAGGATAACTTCCCTATTAACCTTGATGTTCCTAGACCTAGTACTAGTTCCATAATCGAATGGAACATTGTGATAGGTAGGCTTATCTACCTTGGACCTAGGCTTGTGGCTCAAGTCTTTCTTGCCCATAGATGAGCCTTGCATCCTAGATTCTAGGCTTTGACCATTTGACCCTTTAATTGAATTTGTCATTCTTGCTAGGGTTTTCTCTAATTTCTCAAGCCTTGATCTCAAGGCTTGATTTTCTAACTCTAATTTCTCAAATTTTGTAGGCCTATTATTTCTTTGAGTATTTTTCCTTTTCCTAGGCATATGCCTATCCTTCTTAGGGTTAATGCCTAAATGGTCTTCTAGCTTCTTAATGGACTCCCTAGATATCATTATTTTAGGGATATTAGTCCTAAATTTCTCCTTATTTCTAAAATTGACATGTTTAGCACCTAAACAATAGAGCATATTTTTAGCATGCTCTTTATGAACAATAGCAAGAGTATTTAAATTATTTCTAGCATGCTTTTCATTATAAAATAGGGAAGGTGCATTATTGAATTTTACCTTAGGGTTTGCTTTTAAAGCTCCCCCTACTTGTGATGCTCCTTCTTTGCCCTTCTTCCTCCCCCTAGGGCATTGACTCCTATAATGTCCTTTTTGTTGACATTTGAAGCAAATGATGTGCTCCTTGTTTTTAATTGTTGGGGGATCGGGTTCCTTGGCCTTTGACATGACTTGTACCATCTTCTTGATCCATTTCGGACACTTGCTCTTATAGTGTTTGGCTTCCCTATACTCAAGCATACATGAATTTTATTTTTAGTTGGAATGCTTGAGTTACCTAGGTCATTGGTGGTCGGCGCCGGAGTTGATTCTTCACTTCTTCCGGAGGTTGAAGCTACTTCTTGCTCTTGCTTCGGCTCCGGTGATCTAATCTCCTCCCCCTCAATCCTAGAGGTGGAGGCTTCTTCCACCTCTTCTACCTCTTCTACCTCTTCTTCATTTGACGTTGAGCACCTCTCAACTTCCGATTCTTCAAGCTCTTGAGCCGATGAGCATTCTTCAGCTTCTTGGAATTGTTTTTCGCTTGAGGTCGGTGATGGTCTATTATGAAACTTTGTCAATTCGCTCCAAAGCTCCTTGACATCCTTGTATTCACCTAAACTACACAAAATATCATTAGGGATTAAATCAACAAGAAATTTTACTACCTTCTTGTTTTTCTCGAATTCTTGGAGTTGTTCCCCGGTCCACTTCTTCATTTTGAGGAATCCTCCTTTTGGCCCTTTTGGATATTCAAATCCTTCCATCAATGTGAACCAATCTTCGAAGTCCCTCATCAAAATGAATTCTTCAATCCTTGTCTTCCATTGATTGAAGCCTTCTCATCCATAGAGCGCATATGGAACCGGCATGTTGATATCCCATCCCAATTTTTTTTTTTCAAATTCCATCTTCTTTCATATAGCGCTTTGCTTCTTGGCGGTTAGTCCAAATGAAGAGCGACCTCGCTCTGATGCAACTTATTGTGAATTAGACGTCGCTAGAGGGGGGGGGAGTGAATAGCGTGTTCATCGTTGCTTGACGGAATTTGATTGTGCTTGTCGACAATCATTATTAGCGCAGTGAAATATAGAATAATAAAGCAATAACAAAACACAAACACACAAATACAAGGATATAACGTGGTCCGGAATCTTAGGGTTCCTACTCCACGGGTTGGGCTCGAATGAGCCCTAGCAATACACAACACTACTAAACAATAAACACTCCTTCTCGATAATAAGTTGGAGGCAGAAAAATCTCGAACAAGGATTACAAAAGTAATGCAATAAAAATACAAGAAAATACAAAGTTGAAATGCAACACAAGTAAAGAAAATCACTTTACAAGAGAACTTTGATTACTTGCTTTTGGTTGCTTGAGAAGATCCTTGAAGGTCTGGATTGCAGCAGCAAATCCCCTCCAAATCGCCTCAAAGAACCATACTAAAATCCTCTTCCACGAGCTCCTTTTAAAGTTGTAACTCGGGCTAGATTTTGTTGGGTTTCCGGCACCGCGGCGTGTGTGTGTTCGATCATGTTTCGCAAACATGAACACAGCGGAAGCAATAAAAATAATAAATACTTCTATTTATTACAACACACACAACGCACGTATGCATATTAAAACAAGTGTAGACATAATCGTAAATTTAAATTTGCAATAAAAGGAAATTTAACTACGTTATACCTTTCGTATGACGTGTAGCGGGAACGGCATCAACCGGAATGATCCTCGCTAGAATCGTCTCTATCCGTATCCACGCCGAGTTCCTCGGGATGACTTCGCTAAGCCACGAGCTTCGTCTTCGTACGGGTTACTAGCCTCTCATTGAAGACGACGTGATCGAGAGATGATCACGATCCGAATCCAAATTCGGATCCTAATACGAGTTCTCAAAACTCGCTTCTCCGGAGAGGTATTCGTCAACCAATTGACGAATCCTTCGTCCTCCACCTCAGAGGATTACCGGAGATCGAATCCCCGGTAAGTTATCCGCTGTCGGAGCTCTAACCGTCGTCCAAACAACGCTCCGACGAGAGGAGAAGAAGCTGTCTAGAAAACTGGACAGCTTGGTGGAGGAGTAGGCGCCGGCCAAAACAAGGAAGCCAAGTTCTCACCTTATCGCCACACCCAAGGAAGATCACCGGAGCACCAACCGACAGTAGCTCGACGCCGGCGAGGGGGAAGGAAGCAACCTTCTGGACGCCGGTTGGAGGAGCAATGGGCAGCGGCAATGGAGTTGGCGCCAACTCCTTCAATGGGGTGGGCGGCAACTAGGTTTAGGGCTCTTCAATTAGGGCTTAATTATCCATTAAGCCCTCTTTTATAGAGAACTAATTATCTTAATGGTTATTGGATCATAACCATTAGGCCCGTTAACCCGCTCCATTAAGATAAGTTAAAATAAACCAAACCATGATGGTTTATTTTAAGTTAAAACGAACCGAACCAATTTTTGGTTCATTCGTTTAAAATAAACCAAACCCTTTGGTTTATTCTCCTCCATTGGATTAGAACCAAACCATTTTGGTTCGTCCATTATGTCTTCATAAGACACGGCCCATCCATGCTTCCATTGCGACTGAAACGATTTCATGCTCGCTTTATGTTTGGTCCAACCAAACCTAGTTTCTCTCGGTCTGAGAATCCCATTCTCAAGCTCGTTTTAAATCCTTTGGATTACGCTCATTGTGCGTGTGACCAAATAGGTTCTCGGTTTATGTTGGCCGTCTATAATTAACCATTAATTATAGAACGATCATGAGTGGCACCTAGTAGTACATCATGATCCCCAATTAATCGAAAAGATCAACGGTTGATCCAGAACTATTTCTGAAACCCTTCAGCAGCTCGAATGATTTGTGCCCCATTCCCTTCACTCATCTTATACTCACTTGGTTCAGGACATGGTCTATTGTGTCAGTCCCCACTAGGCTGACTACGTCACACCTAGCCCAAGTATCATTTCCTCGTCCTACGGATTCTAGTTACTCCACATGTATCGAAGAGTACCTTACTCTAAACATGTAATGCTTTGGCAAAGACTTTAGTAACAATCCGACGAGAGGCCATGGGTATACATCTCCTCGCAAGGAGTGGTGAATCCTTTATAGGCTATTCAAACACCTTCGATCACTTTGACTTATACCCAATCATCCCGCGTCCACATCTCCTTAGAGATGTTTGCTTAAGATGTCAAAGCATAAGTCTCCATGATCAAGATGACTTGAATCGCAAGTCGAAAGGAACATCGCACTTAAGCCCGCGATAAGAACTTCATTGACATATCTATATATGCAGAGAACCATATGAAGTCTTACGGTGGTCACTCGATGAACTAATTACCATAACTAGCATCACGATTAACTCGGACATCACAATGTCTCGGCCCGGTGAGAATCGGTGCTTGGATACACCAAGGTATACCTCGTGCTAGTCTCGGCGAATTGATGGTGTCAAATCCATCAATTCATCGACTAGGATAATTAGATACATCACAATTACACATGTAGAGATACTCACTAGTTGTGATCCAATCACAAATTCTCTCATCTTTGTGAATCGCATCGTGGACATTGATAAATGAGTTTAAGATCCAATCAAATACATAAAACATGTATACTCAAATAGTGAATCTTCATTTATCATATAAATGGTTCAAACATAAGGCGATTGCCTTAGGACATCTCTCATATATTACTAACAGACTCCCACTTGGCCTAATGCCAATCGCTACGGTATCCAATACCATAAGCTCTAACATGACCCTCAAACTTACTTTGAGGTAATGCCTTAGTCGAGGATCCGCTAAGTTCCTTTCGATTGGGAATTTTCTCGATTTGTATTTCGTTCCTCGATGATCTCTCTGATAAGATGATAAGCGTGAGCACATGTTTGGATCGTTGATGAGACCTTGGCTCTTTCGCTGTGCAATTGCTCCATTGTTGTCGGATGACCGGTATTGCTTTAACAATGGCCGGAATCACACCAAGTTCATGAACGAACTTTTTTGATCAAACCGCTTCCTTTGCTGCTTCCGAAGCTGCAATGTATTCTGCCTCAGTGGTAGAATCCGCTACAGTCTCTTGTTTGGAACTTTTCCAACTCACTGCGCCCCCATTCAAGGTGAAACGTATCGGTGAGACACGGAATCATCCTTATGTCATGCGGAAGGTGGCATCCGTATACCGTATCACCATGTCCCTTCTCCATATATTAGGAACACATCCTTAGTTCTTCTCAAGTACTTAAGGATCGTCTTATGACTGCCCAATGATCCATTCTGGATCGGTGGTATCTGCTCGTGACACTCGGGCATACGATACATCGGGCCTCGTACATAACATAGCATACATGATAGATCCTATTGCGGATGCATAGGGAATCTTACTCATGCAAATCCTCTCGTCTTACGTGCGCGGACACATAGACTTGAAGGTGTACCCCATGCACGATGGGTAGATAACCTTTCTTGGATTCCGACATGCTAAACCTCTTTAGCACTCGGTCTATATATGTAGACTGCGAAAGACCAAGCAACCGTTTCGATCTATCTCTATAGATCTTAATCCCAAGGATGTAGGTTGCTTCTCCCAGATCTTTCATGGAGAATGTCTTGGATAACCAAACCTTAACTGACTGTAAGATTGACACATCGTTTCCTATAAGTAATATGTCATCGACATACAATACTAGGAACACATTTGCCTCCCACTAACCTTCTTGTACACACAAGGTTAAATGCGGATTTTGTGAGAAATCAAACTTTTTGATTGTCTCATCAAAGCGGATATTCGACTCTGGATGCTTGCTTCAATCCATAAATGGATCGTCGCAATTTGCATACCTTGGTTTTGTCAACCGATGTGAAACCCTCAGGCTGTATCATATACACGTCCTCGAGCAGGTTTCCATTAAGGAAAGCTGTTTTCACATCCATCTGCCATATCTCATAATCATAATGAGCCGCTATAGCCAGGAGCATCAGAATGGATTTAAGCATAGCTACAGGCGAATAGGTTTCGTCATAATCAACACCTTGTTTTTGACGATATCCTTTCGCCACCAATCTAGCCTTATAGGTAATCACATTACCATCCATGTCGGTTTTCTTCTTGAAAACCCACTTGCACCCTATAGGCTTTATCCCTTCAGGTGGGTCAACCAAGTTCCAAACTTGGTTTTCATACATGGAATCCATTTCCGACTTCATGGCACCAAGCCACTTATCCCTTTCTGAACTTGTCAGCACTTCTTCATAACTGGTAGGCTCCTCATCATCAATGAGTAACACGTCGTTCGATTCACTTACGAGAAATCCATATCTCTCAGGAATATTGCGTGTTCTACCAGATCTACGAAGATGTGGTGTTACAATAGGTCCAGCCAATTGCTCATCACTATGAGTTGTCGACTGTTGTGCTTCACCAGGTATCTCATTAATGTCTATTTGAGTCTCTCGAGCCTCCTCAAGCTCGACGACACTCCCACTGTTTTCTTGCAAGAGAAACTCTTTCTCTAGAAACACAGCATGCCTTGAAACAAACACCTTTTGTTCCACAGGATGATAGAATTGGTAACCCCTTGTTTCCTTAGGGTATCCAATAAATAGACATTTATCAGACTTAGCATCCAATTTGTCTGATACAGTCCGCTTCACATAAGCAGGACAACCCCATATCTTCAAGTAAGATACATGAGGTTTCTTACCATTCCATATCTCATATGGAGTAGTTGAGACTACCTTGGTAGGCATTCTGTTTAACAAGTAAACAGCTGTCTGAAGTGCATAGCCCCAAAAGGACTTGGGAAGAGTTGCATGATTCATCATTGACCTGACCATGTCCAACAAGGTCCGGTTACGCCTCTCAGATACACCATTATGCTGTGGTGTATATGGCGGAGTCCATTGAGACAATATAACATTGTCTCTTAGATAATCAAGAAACTCTTGACTTAAGTATTCACCACCTCGATCCGATCGAAGTATTTTAATACTCTTATCATGTTGTTTCTCTACTTCATTTCTGAATTCTTTGAACCTTTCAAAGGCTTCAGACTTGTGTTTCATCA